>OX402596.1:23036211-24236211 GCA_948098905.1 Tiliacea aurago
TCAGATAAAACGTAGATTATTTTGCGATAGGTATGTAGGAAAGCATGGTTTCGCGAAAAAGCCAGATAGGATAAGCAAATAATCAATCAACTCAGCATATCGCAGTCCACTGCTGGACATAGGCCTCTCCCAGGCTGCGCCACAACACCCTGTCCTCCGCCTTCTGCATTCAGTCTGACCCAGCCATCTTCTTAAGGTCGTCGGCCCATCTAGCTGGGGGGCGTCCCACACTACGCTTGCCGATACGTGGTCTCCACTCCAGGACTCGTCTGCTCCATCAGCCATCGGTCCTTCGAAAAACATGGCCAGCCTACTGCCACTTCAGTTTGCTTACTCTGCAAGCTATGTCGGTAACTCCGGTTCTTTTCCGGATAATTTCATTCCTGATTTTATCCTTCAAAGAGACTCCAAGCATAGCCCGCTCCATAGCGCGCTGGGCGACCTTGAATTTGTGGACCAGCCCGACTGTCAGTGTCCACGTTCCGGCACCGTATGTCATGACGGGCAGGACGCACTGGTTAAAGACCTTAGTCTTCAAACATTGCGGGATAGGCGACGAGAAGACTTGACGCAGTTTTCCAAATGCCGCCCAACCCAACTGGATCCTTTTGTCGGCTTCTTTCTGAAAGTTGTGTCTACCGAGCTGGATGACTTGTCCTAGGTAGACATACTCCTTCACAACTTCGAGAAGCGACCCGAGCGAGAAGCAAATAATAGAAAATAAAGAATTATAAATAATTCTTTATTTCGAGCGAACACTCATATAACACATGATTTTAGAACGTCTGAAAATATCTGAAATGTGGTAAAATGGTATAAATAGGTAATTGAAAACTGAACATAATCATCACAATAATGAGGTATTTGTTGAAATTCTGCTCAAATTAAACAATTTCTTGAAAAAGAACTAATTGGATCTGAATAACAATTCTCATAGAGAGATGAAAAAACAAATAGCTGTCAGCTTATTTCCCTTCACAAATAGTAAAAACTACAAGGAAAGAAATGTACCAATAATAACAGTAAGTAATGGCCCCTTTCGCTTATTACCTATGCATGTTAGGATCCCTTAAATTCAGTGTTTATTGCTGCAAAAACTGTATCATTACAGGTTATGACGCCATGTTTGAAAAAACTTCAAAGCTTCGATTACTTGCAGGTGCATCGCAGTCACGCTTTGAAACACTTCTTTTAACTTCATATTAGCAAACTTTCTTTGAATACGGACCTTACAGACTAATATTGCCTGTGGAGTGATACTGGCTGGTTTCATCACCAAGACTAACAAAGGACGTAATATTGGTCATCGCGGTGTGATTTATCCATCATCCCACCAAAATAGTTTAGTTGCCAATATCAAAATGACACTTGCAAAACGATAGGAATTAACTAGTCTGGGGGCTTAGAATGGCATTCACTTCAGAGCGATTTTATTTCTACAATCGCTATCGTTTCAACGATAACGAAGATCGATTGGCTGGCAATAACGCTTGTCAAAAAGTGTGACTTGGCTACGCATCTCTAAGGAAGTTATCGTTCGACGCTGTCGATTCGTTTCATGGAATCGAAGGATGATCACATTGTCTAACTAATTTCTATTCGTTGAAATACAACATTAATTTATTTCCTTTTTTCACATCATAAAAACATCACAGTGAACTCAGACATTACCAAAATAATTTGTTACCAAAGTCGTATAATACACCTTCCAATTAGTGAATGAAGTTGGCAACACCTCCGAGATTCGGCACTACCGATCAACGATTTAATTGGCGATATATTAAATTGTAATTAAGGTGCAACCCTATTGTGCCGGAGGTAATACCGATGTGTCGCACCACTAGTCTGCCAACCGATCAAAAAAGCGAAATCTTAAGGCGAAGTCGGTCGATCAGTCGGGAGTTTCGGACCAAAAGTTTAGAGTAGTTGATCGATTCGTTGAAAGTTAGATCGTATGTCGTAAGTTACCTTAACAATATGTTGTTGATAGTTTTATTGGTACCTCAGCTTCGGTCCTTTGTGGACGTAAGAAAAGAAGTCTGCTACGATTCTGGTCTTGTAATTTTCAAAGCATTTTCTCTTTGTTAGAATTTGTCGAATCGTGGCATTGAGGAAATGTCAAATTGTGAAGGTCAAAAATAGTTAAAAATTAGCTTCCACAATCCACATTGTTATATTTATTTATTTCCGTCTTCCTAGTTAATAATCCTTCGAAAATAATTACAGCACGTGTATGTTAAAATTAGATAATTATAAAAGATAATTGAATACCGTCAATTAATGTATCATTATGATCATAATTCATTTTATTGTTTATATTTTAGTAAAATAAATAGCTAAACAATTATGAATATTATGGCATACATATTACGATAGGTACTAAAATAACTATTTTTAAATTATAAATATGCACGTGACGTTAAATTAATAAAAAACTATTTAAATTAGTATTTTTTTTAAGATACCATCATTTTGGGCAAACAATGACATTTAAACTAGAAACAATGATGTATTTAAATAAATCTTTGTTGTTTCTATTTTTTGTAATAGCGATACCTCATCTTGGCACAAATAATGATTGAAAGAGGTATAGTATAAACGTTGTCATGTTAATAATAAAATGTTATTTAACTGTGTGTTATTTTCCTTACTGGTCATTTATTTTGTATAAATCTGTGTAAGTAGACATTGTGACATATAACATCGATGAATTTGTCAAGGCGTTATAATTGTGATTTAAATAAATAAATCTTCAGCCAATATATTATTAATAAATTCTAATCCTAGAGACCCATTAACTACCCCTTAAGGAACCAACCGTCAACTACGTAAAATACACATAAAATAATACCAATAAATGAGCGGGCACAGGTACGGAGGGTCTTATCTCTCTAATAGCCATAAGATACCGTTCAAAGCGGCCCAATCTCAATAAATTTATTAAAGGAATATTGCCAATAGAGACCCAGCACATCCTATTAATTAAAATACTTAATTAATTCACCTGGAAATTGTTTAATCAATTCACTTCTGACCCAATTTATTGAGGTAAATCGAACTGTGAGTCTGTGACCCGACGTCTTGTGATAATTAAAAGCTTTATATTACAATCAAGTAATCTATAGGATTGTGTTTTAATTATGATTACGGTGGACGGGAATTCGGGTGAGGTGGAAAAGGGGCACCCATGTAGGCCCCTTATTTAAACGTTTTTCCGATGTCTGCTTTGCAAATTTGTTTGAACCAACTGTTACATCCATGGTAACGCTCGTTTCTGGCTTTCACCACCACTCTCTCTCATATCTTTTAGACATAAGAGCGTTTTCGACGTACGGCATTTCATACAAACTTTCAAGCCCTTGTTTTTCGAAATGACTGAACTGATTTTAATTAAACTTCATACGCATAAGCAGGATACAAAGGTCCATAAATTTAGTTAAGAACATTTTCGAAAAATAGTGTTACATCCAAATTAGACCGATTTTAAATTCTCTATAGAAACAGAGATTTCCAGTTATCTGTTTTTAAATAAGACATTTCGAAAATGTTCTTAACTAACTTCATACGCATAATCAGGATACAAAGGTCTAAAAACCTTTGTATCGTTTATGCGTATGAAGTTTCATTAAAATCGGTTCAGTCATTTCGAAAAACAAGGGCTTGAAAGTTTGTATGAAATGCCGTACATCGTAAATGCTCTTAATTAATGTGCTACCCACCTCAACAATGTTTTATTTGTATCCTACATTTTATTTTTCCTTCATAATCAATTTTCGTCAACTGCTACCACCGTCCTTAGCACTACCTCATTATTTCCACTTTCAAGTAATTTTACTAACAGCTTATTTTCGTTGTTCCAGCATGCTCCGAGCACTCGACCTGGGTGGTGGAGAGCGATCTTTAGAACGCAAGCCTGAAATCCGCTCGCCGAGCACCGCACCTTCGCTCCGAGACCATTCGGCCGAGCGAGAGCGAAGCGCTGAGCGCCGAGATACAGGTACGTCACTAGTGTTGAACCACGAGTATTTTGAGTGGACGGTCAACTTGAACTTACAAGTTAGGGTTGGGTTCCACTCAGGTTAGTCGTGTTGGTAGTAGAAATCCTCGCGTTCGGCGCGAAAGATGACGTCATGTTCCAAAAGCTGATTGGTTTTCCTAATAGTGACGTGTCTTCGCGCCGGATGCTCGGTATCATCGTCGTCAAGTGAACATTGGAAATCGATCGCGGCCATCAGCTATGCACGTTCCATGTTTCAAACCTTGTGTATGTCCGTAGCTAGTTCGTGTTCACTTCACTTTTCTGTCCGCAAAAAACAACAATTCGCAAAAAAACGCGCGGAGTACGAGGAATATCCAGTTCCCACCACCTCAGCCATGCCGCTCACGGACGCGCGTAATCGTTTCAAACTTAGGCTTTAGAATTCGGAGCATGCCATGATGCCGACATGAGAGACGCCGCGCGCGCATTAAAGATTCGTACGCCGTTGCCGAATGATTGCGACGCTTACGAGCGTGCGTGCTAGCCCTCCCTCTCCCCCCGTCCCCCGAGCCCCGCCCCCGGCCCCCGCCGTCCCCTCCTCGTGTTCCCGCGTAACTGAGCTCTCACCGCAGGTGTGGAGGAGTGGCCCAGCACGCCGCCGCCGCTCAACAACAACACCACGCACCACAACAACAACGGCCCCACGCCGCTGCTGCCGCTGCCGCCACCGAGCCCCTTCCGCTTCGAGGAGCACCGCACTTACAGGTTCGCGGAGGACATGGGGCCCCTGCCACCCGGCGCGCTGGTCGGACGCCTCGGCGACTCCCTCATCCCCAAAGGCGATCCCATGGAGGCGCGACTGCAAGAGATGCTAAGATACAACATCGACAAATATGCGAATACGAACTTGGACACGTTGCATATAAGCCGGAGAGTGCGAGAGCTGCTGTCGGTCCACAACATTGGACAGAGACTGTTCGCTAAGTACGTGCTGGGGCTGTCTCAAGGGACGGTGTCGGAGCTGCTGTCGAAGCCGAAGCCCTGGGACAAGCTGACGGAGAAGGGGCGCGACTCGTACCGGAAGATGCACGCGTGGGCCTGCGACGAGGCCGCCATCATGCTGCTCAAGTCACTGATCCCTAAAAAAGGTATTTTCTAAATACATTCACGTCTGATTAGATTTTATTACGGGATTTGCGTCGTACGTTGCGTGATATTTTTGAGTAAATCTCGTCGTGCGAATTTCCCTGATCTGGCTTGATGCGAATACCACTGTATCGATTAATGAGCTTTTTTAACTTTTTGGGCACTAAAAAGGTTCTATTTCACCACTTGTTTTCTCAAAATGATCCACTGGTATTCGCAGTTTTGCATGTTCTAGCTCTGAACGTACCAAAAGTGATATGAACCGTTCAAACTATACTTACATCGTTGCGAGAAAATTACCTAATCATGTTTGGTACGTCGAGCCCTGATCATCAATTCCTTTTACACGAATTATCTAAACCGTTTGACGCGTCGGTTATCTTAGCTTGTCAAGTTTACCTGACAATACAGCTCATCAATCACGACAGCACTACGAATACAAAAGATGTTTACATTTTCCGCGTCAATTACTTGATACACGCGAATATTGATCAATCATTATGTTTATAGTCAATCAACGCGTATGTTAGGAAACCCGAAGTTTGTTTGAATGTAACGGTTTAGAACGCACTCGAAGCTTCTTCATATACCTATGTAGTTCCGCACTCTTTTTTGTTTTTTTTAACACTATTATTTAATTTTTTGTTTTGTTCCTTTTAAACCTGTCCCTCAATCCTGTTCCTTTGTCCCTGTATCCTATCGCGTGCGGAAATATCAGGAACTGCCTTGTTGGAGGAATTGAGGGGCAAGTAAACATCCCCTACAGTTTTGATTGCAAAATTATTATTTTTGATATGTTTTCTTAGTGACAATCTTTTATTTACTGTCTCTACCATTTTCCAAATTTCAGTGTATTTTTTTAAAATGATATCATACGGGTTTCATTGAAGCTCGCGATCGTCGATATCAGGGAGGCATTTTTCTAAATTGTTAATTGAAATTCCTTACAGATTTAAGCTTTTCAAAGATATTTTACATAGATATTTGCCAAATCATTCGAAGCAACTTATCTGAAAATACGAGTCCATTTGTTACATAAATGTATGTGGAAATGGAAAAGCGGAGCGGACACGCACTCGGTGCTAACTACGAACTTGCCGCAAAGCGAAAGCGTTCACGTTCAGTTACATAGCATAGGAACTGCAACTGTCACTCGTCCTGCTTTGTATAGTGCATGGCACAACTTTAACAAGTATATGTACACTAAAGCTAAAGTTTAACATATACGGTCTATCATTGCTTAGACACGTATTATAATGAGGCATTCAATATATTTGACGTATTCAAACCTATTTCTGTATCCATAGGGATTCATTTTAGACAGATATTGACCATAGACTATTGCTATCAATTCCTATCAATAAAAACTTGTAAAATTTAAACCCAACACGTAATGCGACCACAATAGGAACAGAAATTCGGTGGAATTAAAAAGAACGTACTCATTGTAAGGCTGTGTACACATTAACGACAATGCACGACAAAGTATAAATCTGCGAATACAATGGACTCTTGTGTATTAGCCTTTGTCCCCATCGATAGGGATGAGCTCAAATAGATTGAATTTCAGATAATTCCCGGAAGGGTTACGGTTTTCTTATTTCGCTGCGATGTTATGCGGTTTTCGTTTTTTCTATTCTGGTTATTGCTGATTGGTGTTTTGGCCACGTTTATGGGGTTATTATGCAAGGAAGATGGATGCATTTCCCTTGCGGATTTCGTTTCTCCGCGAAAATGTTAATCATTCAAGTCAAGCATTTTCTCATTTATTTATGTACATACCATGGGTATTTTATCGATGGATTCGATTTTATGACACATTGGGTACATCCGAGGCTAGTAATGACAGCTCACTCGTCACGCTACATACGTAATCAATCCAGCAATCGTGAGAAGCAATTTCTTCCGATTGAGGATACTTTTCCAAGTTTCAATCAGTACAGCTACAATTAGAACTGATTGGCTTGTTCGTCTTCTGGGATATTTCTTTAGAAGAAAAGCTTTATCATTAATGTCTTTATGATTGCTGTCAAATACTTACTTTTTTCTGTCATACTGATTTATTTACTCCGGGACTCCTAAATCAAGCCACCGTGCATTTCCAAGACGGCCTAAATCATCACAATAATGATGAGGCAAAGAAAAGGTTTTCATGCAGTTTTGAAGCCGAAATACTGGCCATTATTTTAGTGTCATCATTGTTCCGAACTTGAATTCACGATCACGACCATTACGAAATGTACTGATGTTTAAATATAAAAAAGGCAGGGTGGCACGATTTAGGAGTCCTGGCGTACATTTCAACATGGTTGGAAGAAAATCGGTAGGATTGGCCAGTGTCTAGAAGTGCTGAGACTGCCCCTTTGATCTCATGGTCGCAAGCGCGAATGCTCCGTCCTGGGTTCGATTCCCGGGTCGGGCAAAGTGTTATTGTGTTTTCCTATTAGGAATTACTTAGTCACAGCCCAGAGTTTGAAAGTTGGCGATGTGATACCCCCATGCCTCAGAAAGCACGTTAAGCCGTTGGCCCTGCGCCTGATCTCTCTCCGGTCATATCGGATTGCTGTCCCATCGGACTATGAGAGTGAGGGATGAGAGAGTGCACCTGTGTCTGGGCACACACTGTGCGTATCTCTCGCGCCGAAGGCTGGTCACCGCTGAGATTGGTCGCCATGGCCGAAGTTCGGTCTGGAGGACTATTATTATTAGAAGTGGACAACGGAAAATTGCTTATGATACGAGCAGCAGTATATAACTAGTTCAATATCACGTAATGTTAGTGGTCCAATGGTTTTCAGACTAGATTACCTGTTTCACGTGTAGGTAAGTGTTTAAGGGGCCGGCGTAGCAGGCGTAGTTCATACAAACGTAATACCAAAATAATTTGTAAATCAAACATATTCGTAAGGTAGTGTGTATTTATTTCGATTGAATTACAGAATATCTATGTTCCCACATAGATATTTTGCTAGGACAATGATATGAAGACGAGATATGAGGAATTTAAAATTTCTATAGAAAATTATTTTTCTCATAGCTCTTGTTTAAATCAGTGTCCATTCAAAATATATATTTGAGAACCTAGATATTCTGTATTCCAATCGGAATAAAGACACACTACCTAAAGAATATAATTGATTTAAAAATTATTTTGGTATTACGTTTGTATGAACTACGCATCCATCGCCGGCCTCTTAATGTATGCAACTGATTTCCTGAAAACCGTTTTCAAAGGTAGCTGTATAGTCCTTTTCAAACCTAACTGTTGGTTTCGATCCTAGAGAGCGTACTTTAAATAACGTACAATAACGTCAATACTGTTACATAACCACTAAGCAGCAACGTATCATTTCGCTGCTACGCTATGGGTGTCGGCTATTTCCCAGTTCCCACGATACACATGCATAATGTCCGTTCGTCCGTCCGTTGCGAAACGATTGTTGTTCGACGTTCACACGCGACAGCGTGTTGGCAATGGTAGGCTGTAGCTTGCGTTGAAAATAAGAATAGAACCTTACCGCCATTTTGTGATGTTTAGCTGTCAAACGTCAGTGGATTCGCGTTGGGCAAGATTTGCAGTGTGATCGTTAAGCTGGAGTTAGCACGACTCTAGTCAATGACAGTTATATTATTTTAGTTGCAAATACTAAGGAAATAGCAAGAAAGTTTATAAAAAGGAAGATGTAAAAGAAAACTTACGTTTTCTTGTAACGCCCGCGCCATTCTAAAAACCGTTTCTATTAATTAGTTATCTATTGTTTATCTAGCTAGTAAACGTTGCGTTACATCCACGTACTCCCAAGTCGACACAACATAAAAATAATTGGATAAACGTCGCACGCGCCGTAACAATGGCGGTTCAATTAAAACTAGCTACACTAACTTCCCGCCCTTCGACATACAGCGCGCAAAAACCGTAATAAAGAGTATTTATTAAGGCCGTACCCTATGTTCTATCATCGACAGTTTTTGCATTTTGTCTATGTTTTATGACGCAATAATATTATTAAACCGAGTTCTAATAATTATTATTTATATTTATTGTTCGTTTACATATAGGTAGTCGAACCGTAATTAACTATTTATTTTTTACTTTCTATTTTATTTATAAGTAATAAATTCTGTATAAATGCATATTTTATGACTTAACGTAAATCCTACGCCCATATTTATAGTTTTATATCTGATAATTACTTGTAAGACCAACAACGTTTCTCTAATCAATTAATAGTGAAAAACAAATTAGTTTACAGCAAAACTCTTGATATTCTATGTTCAAGCTCACGATTACACGGTCTAATTACACGTAAATAGTGATGTACAAATTTTACGGTATTAAACCGATACCTGCAGCTGTCGTGACTGAATTCAATTTCCAAACGTGCACACAGAAAATAAATTGGTAAACTATCGCCGTACATCGACTGTACACAAGACAATAATATTATATTATTTTTCACGGGCACTAAACTTCGATGTAAGTTGGCTACGTTCTTTATTCATATAATCCTTCATTCCAATTAAGTTTAATAATGGTGGTCGTAATTATTGCTCTTATTACTTGTACGGTTCAGTGACGAAATGCTATAACGTAGACGTCTTGTTGTTTATGATCACTAAAATCGATTTAAAAGCTTATTGGTCGAGATAAGTATCGTGTTTCATATGTGCTGCCGTAAATCTTCAGCACGCTCTTTTTCACGTGATTAAATCAAAGCAAGCAGTTTTATTTTTTGTTTAAATTAAAAATCTAATAACTTATCTCAAAAACATTTAATTTCAACACTTCTAAAATGAATGCTTTTAAATAATTCAAAAGTTTAAGGTATGCAAAGTTTTCCAAGTAATCTCGTCTAATCTAATCTATGGCGTTAAATAAAAACCGAAATTAAAAAAATCGATATCGTTGTCTTATTTCACACTAAATCTAAATGTCAAAATCAATGGTAACAACATTTCAAAAAGTCTTTTGTAAATAGAGCTCGACCTGATGTTCGGATACACGCAGAGAATTTAGAGAACCCAATATTTGGACGAAGTTCGGCTCCCAAAAGCATTTCAAGCGTAGCGTGAAAATCTATTTTCAATGGGCCACTATCGGCCGGCACAGGACACCCGCCAAAGGCTTTATGCCCGAAGTTAAGCGTCCTCGATGCTCCTATACTGTAAACTCCCCTTGTAGAGCTCTTAGTTTAACGCTAAGCAAATTTTAATATTCAATTGTGCTTTTGCATGTTTGGGATTTGTTTTACAATAGGTGCTTCATACTTGAAGTTATGAAACTGTAGTGGTTAACTAAATATTGGCCGATACTTGATTCTGTTTTAAGTTACGTTTCGTATCAAGCATGAAGCATTGTTAATTTATTGTTTTCCCATAACACCATAAGCAATTAAGCATCATTATCATTAATGAGCCAATTATTATCTCTCGACAATATTCTTGTCTAGACCGTCCCTGTTCGTTTTAAAGCCAATTATTCACAAGTAACGTCGCGTCGCCACACATCTTCTCCAATAACCATTAAAGTTCAAATGTAAACTTTCCTTTCACATAGAGGCATCGCTAATAAGTTATCGATGCGGCGGTCACGTAAGGCAGCCCGCACGGGGGACTGTCAAAGGCGTTTATAACTGAACGGAGTTGGGAACTCCGCAAGTGTATTAGCCGGCCGGCTAATGCGCGCGGACAGCGCATCGAGCGCAAACGGACACAACTCGCCGTCTTCACTCACTAGTTAACTCTAATCTTTAAACCGAACAGTCTTCACGATTCATTTGAATGCGTTCTATTTTCAATTCAATTTACTGATATTTTATTCTTTCTTTCTTTCTTCTGATATTCTATTTTCTATTAGTTTGAGAAGAATATTTGGAATGGATTTTTATAATAACGTGTAAATTACGCATTTAATAAGAAATTGAAAATTTTATGCTTCTTATCGTTGTTTGTCATCATGCCAAGTTTTGTTTGGGATTCTTTAATAAATTTAAGGTTTGATACGATGGAATAACAAAATAAATTAGTCAAAATGCCATAATAATAAGTGTTTTCCTGTACGAAAGAATAATCTATAAAATTAATGTAACTGAAATTGCTTGGAGTAAATATATTTTCAGATATAACCATGGACAATTATTTGTCAATTAGACAGATTACTTGATGATTAAGTTTGTCGGTAGTATGCTTTTGCGAGCTAAAACTGAAATTGTAAATCATGTTAATCCACTTTACAAAACTATCAGGGAGGGAAAATCGATTCTTCTATAATATAAATACCCAAACGAGGGGCGTATCAGCTAAAAGTAGCTACCAAACGAGACCATAACACATAAATCATAAACTTTTGAAACACGAAAATTCGTGTTGATAATCACATAATAATTACCGACCCGATAATACCCGCCGGGATCGAAGGGATCGAAAGGGATTAGCTCGTAATGAGAATAAAATTGGCAACATATTTGTTCATTAATACCACTTGTAATTTAAACGTATAAAGTTTTTGATAAATCGGTTCATTGACGTGAATCCGAACAAAGAACAATTTAAGAGATATTGTAACGTAGCTCCATCTTGTGGCCAGTGGCAAAACTACAAAAAATATGTTTACTAGAAAACGACAATACGACAGGCTTTAGTACCTAGTACGTGACATTATCTGGATGCATCTTACAAACACTGAAATTACGATGACTGAGACGAACGTTTAATTTACGATGCAATTATCGCTAAAGTATTATTACAAAGGACATTTCCAGCAAAAAGTTTCGCGACGGCCACTTAGAAAGCACCTTTGAAAAACTAAATGCTCGTTTAAGAACGTTTAAGCAGAAATAACTTGGAAAAAAGTGTGGTATGCACGCAACAATGTGTACGTAACGCCATCTGTCGCCGAGTAGCGTAAAGCTAGTGTAGAGGTCAAGAAATTATGTTGCGAAGAATGTTCGTCGTCCCGCGGTCGCTTTGATGGCTTCCGACGAAGCAATCAGACCTCTTTACGGGCATATTTATGATTATAATACCGTGTCTCATTATATACTTTATGATTTTATACCTAAACGACTGTCCAAGATAATAATACCTAAGTAATTGTTACGGCCGAACGCGTAAACGACTTGACAAGCGAGACAACTGTCTTCTGTCTTTGTCTAACAATTAGTAATCCAAGCCAATAAAATTGTAGAGAATTTTCATAATAGAGTGGACTGTTCTTAGTGACTAATAGTTTATAGTTGTGATGTTCTTTTATCGTAATTAATAAGATTTTAATAGAACCACAATTGTTTTTTTTTCAAACGGGCTAATATTATTTCGTTAGTTAATTGTTTAATTATGCCTTCGTAATTGTGATAATAAGAAATTTTAATTACCAAATAAACATTCTTGAAATCTTATTAGGAGAACGATCTTTTATTTTCCGACAGTATGTACAAAATTTGTTTTTTTTTTGTTTTTTTTCAAAAACGATGGTTTTGTCATTGGGTATCAACAGATAGATCAAAAATCTGACTATGAAAAAATAATATACAGCCAGTAACCAGTACCTAATGTCAAATGAATAGCTGCGTATTGGAGAAAGTGTCAAAACTAACTCCAACGCGATGAGATTACATTTAAACTGCACAATTTATCCATATTTATAATGTAGACTCACTCATAGTCCTTAACACAATTAGCTTTTAATAGCCAAACTAAAATAAGATGGCGCTAAATTATTACAATCAAGAAGCTCTTGTTGTATATCGTTCCGTTGTAATAATTTTGTTGCGTCTTACATTTGAACAGACAAATATATTTTAATGTATATCAGTTGACACACGTGAATTAACTTCAGAGAAATATCGGGGTTAACTATTTTCATCTACGATGTTACAAAGACATTTTACGAGCTTGCTTATTATATTGCTCGTCATTTTGTCTTGAGGAAATTAATCGATAGGTTTCATTCAAACTCGTGGCTTTATTAATGTTGGCAAGTTTACCTAGTGTTCATGTACGATAGACTTCGAACTTCATTAAACAGATTTTCTTAGGGATGCTGTAGATTTTCTAGTTGGATCGTTAAAGCTCGTAAGTAACATATAGTCAATCAAGTGAATGTTAAAACGAAATCGAACGCGTTCAAAATCTGCACAGATTATCCAAAAAGGTCTCTCGTCAACAATACGTAGAAAAAAAATAAAAGAAGGGCATTCTCGTTCGTCAAGCAAGCGACCGAAGCGCGGGTAATTATTTTAATAAAGCCGCGGTTGCACCGACGGTCGTAAACACGTCGCGCGACCGTCGCGTCGCTACGTCAACGCCCACCGTTCACTTTCAAACGTTTCGATTTTCGCGCAAATGTGATCGAGAATGCACCCGGACTGTCGCTGTTCCGGCCAGAATAATGATGTGGTTGGTCTGGATTGATGATGAAGCGCGAGGCGAAGCGTTCAGCGCCTGAGTCTTTGTTGAATGTTTGATTGATCTGGAGAATGTTGGGCGCTATTAATTGCGCGTTGCGATCCTTAATTGGCATCTATGTTTAGAATAGTGTTTAGCACTTAGTTGTTAGTGATCGCTGAGTTTTAGTAACCTGTTGCTCATGCCTCTTCCACATGACAATTTAGTTAAGACTTCCCTAACTTAACGCTATATCTTGCATCTAAACTCGTTGCTATACAAATAGTCTTGACCAAACTCAACAGAAACTACACAAGTATTTCAGAGAAAAGATCAAAATTGTCTCGCGCCAAATCGCGGGCGCCATTTTGCGAACCGTTTTCACAACAGTTTAATAGGAAATTAAGTGCATCCTGACGTATTATTCGTCGTAATTAATTACACACGTTTCCTTAGCAAACCCCGAGTTATATATCAGGGATCTGTCTCACAAGATGGGTTGTTTAAACTGTCAGTTCGGACGCGATTTGTGACCGACCATTTTACATCTTTGCTCCCCGTCTTGCATAATTAGTAAGGATTAATGTGTAGCTATGAATGACTCGTCATTGTGCCGCGAAATAGTTTCAATCCACACTCGCAAATTAAATCAAGCTCTAGATTTATCTATAAAAGTCACAGAATTTATGACTGCGAATTGTGCAGCATGTCGAAAATATTTCCAGTTATTAAAAAATGCGACCACATTTTCAAAATGGCGTTTTGACAGATACTCCACGTCAAAGCAACGCGCTCTAGTAGCGTACAAATGTTTGTAATGACTGCCAAGATCAAATTTTAACCTTTTGTCACTTACCTATTTTTAATGCACCACGTTTCCGCACTTACGATGCCAAAAGAACGTTTACACAGCAAAAACTGCGATGTTCTTTGAGGTATACTTATTCTTGGAAAATTTTACGACTAAGGTCGTTCATGTCAAATGTTGATACATCTCAATTTTATTTCGTAAATGTGCTTTATTTTTTCAACACGATATCAATGAAGCAATCAATTCGGTCTAATTCTTTGATCTTGGGAATGTTTGACAATGGTTTTGACATGAATGTTCTGTTTTATCATCAATTTTTATTCTTAGCACACCAATTTAGTCTGCAGAAAGCGTTGTAACTCATCGCTTCATTGTAAGACGTACCTACTATTGTAGAGTTCACTAATCTTTCATACAGTTATGGGGTATAAACTTGCCATCGATCTTTTTTTTTTCAATTTTCACGCAACAAAAGCCCTCTCGCGTTAGCGCGTGCTCGCGTGCCGCGCTGCAATCAATCCCCGCCACAATCAATATAGCAACTGTGCGAAATCAATGCATTAATACCTGCTATTAATGCGGTACACGTGAAAAATCGCTACATTGTCACGGCACGTTTGATATAAGGATTTTATCTGTGGAAAAAAACTGTTTGACAGTTCGGAGAAGGCGGCAAAGTATTCAAATTCGACGCCATTGTTTAGTCATAAATTGCACGTTTGGCGGTTAAACGAAAACTAAGTACCTAAATTCAACAGCTAAACTATCGTTAACAACATTTACGTGGAACTTTAAGCTATGGAGTCTAAATTCGCTGAATTTAGAGGTTGTTTGTACCTAAGTAATAACTGTAAACAAAGACATGGCACAGACCTTAAAATCAATTAAAAACAGCACATAAAGCGGCAGACGCGATCGGCACTAACCGCGTTACTCCGCCTGTAGTTAACGGGAATTCGGTTATTTCGTTAAAAAACTTCGCTACGCTATCGTTAAAAGTTATACAGATAAGCTCCGGGGAGACGCCTGGGTGTAGTCTGCAGTTTTTGTGCTGTCATCTCACTGTACATACACAGCTGATGAAGTAGGCACGAACGTCTGTCTAGGTTGGGCTGGAAAACTCCTGAACTGTAATGGAAGGTCGAAGATAAAATCATTACAGGTACCTATGGACCAGACAGTTTTTTTCTGCTGTAAGACAAAGAAGGTTTCAAATAGGAATAACCATGACCCATTAACTGACAAAATCCAAGTTTCTAGTCGGTAGTTGATGAATTTCATCTATATTCCACGACGTAGTGATAGCACTCACTCAGTGGAATCTATATGGACGAGTACCTGAGCGGGGCTGACAAAATTGATTATTGAATCTGGTTACAAACTAGCGGGTACCGAGATTTTAACTCTCGAGGGAGTGTAAGCAAAGACTTTTTATTTTGTCCCACAATATTGTAAATATTTCGCAGTTTCGCGTAGGGACGAAGCTAATGTTCGACGTCTAGCCTAAACTGAGAATGTGATACAAATATGTAATAAATAAACTGTGGAATTTATATTATGACACGAAGATTGTTTCATAGATTAATCATATCGAAGACAAAGAAAATTGCCAAAACTAAGCTCAACACACAAGCTCAAAATTATGTATAGTGTAGATATTAAGTCACTGAAATTATTACAGTCTGTTGACAAAACACAGGGATCATTCAAATAAATTGATCTATAAAAAATATTTAAATACCAAACTCAAGCTACGATGTAATCTCTTCCTAAACTAATAATAATTTAAACTTTACTACTGTGCCGTAAATCTTTAAAATTATTTCATTATTATAACGCGACACATTTTAATACGGTTTTATTACTGAATAATAAAAAACCTCACCCTCATTATTATAGTTCTAACGAAATCGTGTCATTTTCGCGCTCGTGACGTCTACACAGTTTAGCCATCAGCCAATCAAATGCACGCAATTTGAAATTCGGTAATTTTCGGCTCAATCAACGAACGTGATTGTCCATTATGTGTAACTGCGTGATCACCGAAATATAAGCGGATCGCATGCTTACATAACATAGATTCGGCGAAGGTACCTAACAGAGCCACTTAAATATCCACTGTTAGATTTCTCTGGTGTGCGGAGCGCACAAACAAATCATTCCTAGAATTGTCTTACTCGTCCTTATCTTAATTTCATGAGCTCGCTTCCTCCGGCGCACGTAGCTCGAGTAGATGTATGTGGCTCTCGTCACATGCACAGGACCATTCTGTTTCTCTCTCGTGTGGAATCAATTGTGGTCGGTGCCCCCGTCGCGGTAGATTGCCATCTAGCACGCGATCCCGATCACCCGACCCTACGCACGCGACGTCGAACAAAAGAAACTTACCAATCGAAAATTATATCATTCCAGACTTTACCTCTTCATTTTCGACGTTATCGTGTTTAACGCAACGGAAGATTTATGTTGTGTCGTTCGTTATCGAACAGCATTTGGAAGTTTTAGGGGCTCCTCATTGAAATACTTCCGACGCATGCAATACTATTTGTACCATTTCATTGTTGCACCACTTAGCACCTAATTTTAACTCAGATGCCCGTTTATGCAACTATTTCTTTTGCATATAATTAACAATTCAAATGCGATATTTTTTCCGTGCTCTGCACACTTTCGAGCGGCCCTGACGTCCGCTGCCGACGACGACTCGAATGCAAATGAGCATCGATCGCCTGTGTGACGTATAGAGCGCGCACTTCTCACCCCTTTCTTGCGACTACCCGCCAACTTGATTTACAATCCCGGATACGAGTTCCCCGTTTGAATCCAACCTATACGGTTAAATTACGAACGTTACTTTTTTCACTATGTCACAGTGACACTATAATTTAGGGCACCGCCCCTTTACTTCCAAAGCCTTTGAATATTCATACGACTATAGCAATCAATAACGGCCACAAAGAAAATAGTTTTCGCGTGCACGCACGCGATATAATGTCGCATAAACAAATAATTTCTTCGTTTTTATTGTTATCCTTGAATTATGTTATTGCCACTCGAATTTACACGTCCCCTTTCCCGCCATCGGTCAGAAGCGATCAAACGGCGACCGATAAATTTTAACTTCCGTGACTGGACGACGTTAATTGAGCGCGTTTTTTAAAAATATCTATCAAAAATGCACATCTTAATGGCCAACAATAAAAACTGATATCGTTACATACTATATAGTCTACCAGATAAGAAATGCGAAAGCAAGTAGATCAATAAAAATGTAATATTTAGAGTAGCGGCGTCCCGTGGCCCGGCCATGTTGACGAGTTTGACGTGTGTACAAGATGGCGCGACCTGCGTTGCGTCACACACCCGTGGAAATAACCTCAGTTTTTTGACAATATTTCGAAGCACGTCGCAGTAATTGCCCGCGTGCCGTTTACAGAATAACAAATGTCTGCAACAAGATCAAAGGCATAAATAGACGTGTGTTGAAATTTATCGACGGCCTGTATGTCGAAGGATGAATATATACATACAAATCGGGTCGAGCCGTTTGTCTGTGATTTCAAAATTATATAGTATATTTGCGAACAGTTTATTCATAGAGTACTTTTATAGTTTTGTATATATACGTCCATCCGTGTGAACATTAAATTACTCGGTTCATATGAGATAACTGCGTGCTTCACATTTTGATTCGCTACGATATGTCAAGCGGTTTTGAAGCTATAAAAGAAAAACCGCGAAGACCGCCCCGAGGCGAGCCGCGACTTTGAAATAAACAAAATAATCAGCTAGTCGACGGCGGACGAGACACGGGTGACATTCTAATTATGTTTTGATCGGTACTTATTGACATAACGGGTGTCTTTTTTATACTAAAATTGAATTTTGAAGGAGGCCTATTCCATCAGTGTCGTATAAATACAGAAATTACCTCATTCGCATTTATATACGGTCCTCACGCGAACTACAGATGACTAAATGCATTTATATCGCTGTTTGAAAAGTTGTCGCTGCTCATTTGTTCAAAATAAAAATGTGACAGATCCTGCGTTTCGATTTAAAATTGGAACGTCACCGTGATTTAATATTATTCCTTTTTGCCACAGAGTAAATAGGCAGATTTTGTCTTTGCAGACCATTAACTTTAAGTGGCAATTTACGCAAGCATTAGAAATTAAATTAATTTATAAACGAATCACGTATATAGAGTTATTGTCTAAAATTATGGTCAAACAAGATCATAATCTGAAATATGTTTTAAAATATTTGTATCACGTTCTCTCAGTCTTAAGTCGTTAAGGTCGTGAACGGTTGGTTTCACAAAAAATATTGTCTATAGAAGGACATAACAGCGTTTATTGTATGATTTGGAACGTGAGAATCACCAGAAAGTGACAACATTGCCAATGAAATTTTCGAAAGTGAAAACAATAAAGTTTTACTTGAGATACGAAAAAATTACACATAAATCTGGTGAAAGTTGAAAAAAGCATTTTGACTGCCAAAACACAGAGGTATGGCTCTATTATATTTATGCATCTAGTACTTAATTCGAAATTTGACACTGGTGACCATTTCTAATCGAATCGAGGTAGTCTCATGGTATGTAACTGTGAAGCTATTTTTAAACTTAGGTTAACATAACTTAATGAATTTCAACAAAACGTATAAGTAAACAATGTCACTGCGCTTTATCTTAATTCATTTTTAACTCTCAATAAATAAAATACACTTTACGTTCCAATAAAAGCCCGTTGTGAGTTTTCGAAGAAAAATAATTGCAAAGCACACCATTATGCTTTTTATTGTCAAATAATTAGAGACCAACTCGGCGCAACAACAGACAAATCTAAAATAAACCAAGTGGAAATATTTGTGAGGAAATTAGCGTACATATTGTCGGTTTTAAAATAAAATTTAAGGACGCAATTAAGTCTTTGTGATCCTTGAAAATTAATACGTCAACTCACAAACGATCCGTTTTCGGAGTCGTTAAAATACCGCAAAGCAAATAACATTATCGTTTTTCTTTAAACACTTGACGGATGTGGCCGATTTTTAGCGTATATATTGTATATAACATATACATTGGCATATAATATGTAGGTACCTACGTACAGACATAATAAGAGTATAGTTATCTAAAGAGAAGGCGTCCAATTATTATCATGTTCATAAGATAAAATGAATGAGGGCGCCGAGCTAACAACAACGCTCGGATTTAACACCAAAAATTCTTTGAACTCGAAATATACTGTAACAAATATTACCCGCAAGAGATCCGAGTATCCGAACATTATGCGCGCACTTTAATTCTATAATCATCTCGGCGAACGTCTAAAACTAATTACGCGACTTAATTAAACTAATTCTGTGCGTACATCACCATCTAAATAGTGTCGTTTCATTGTGAGAGCGGAGACAATATGTTGACAGGATGAATGCCCACAGTATGGCGGGCGGGATTCACGCGTAACTTCACTTGTTTATGAGTGCGCGGGCGCAGCTTTAGGATTACAGGGCTTAGGCGATGAGTGCACGTTCCCATTCAACGATTATCTCTAAAGCGCTGTGCATCGCTGTAGTTTAAATGAAGCGCCTAATTTCAATTGTACCAAATATAACTCGCGTATTTATTACTTGGCAACAGTCAAAGCTACTAACACGGATGTGCGGTGCCCTACGTGTGTGTGCGGGAACAATTTAGCTGCAATTAAAATTGTCCGTGTGCGGATTCGAATGCAAAACGATTGCAATATATTTTGTAGAAATATAGCTGTTTACATTGTATAATTAACAACATCCCAACTTCTGTACCATATGCGCCACGCGATTTCACGGTTCACAAACAAGCTATCATAACGAAAAATCCAATAAAACTAATTTTGTAATTCGCAGTCATAAAAAATTCGTGGAAATCTCGCACGACTGACGAGCAATCATGAATATTTACTCAACCTAATTTTAGATTAGATAGATAGTTAGGCTGAACCCTAATTGATTTGAGGGTAACATATTTTTGTTTTTATTTCTAGTTGGGACGAAGGATGGCACCGGCGCAGTATTTGGTCGGCCGGAGGGTGAGGGTGACGACAGGCTCACGCACGCGATTCTGAGTGAAGCGCATCTGATGAAGACACCCAGCGGACCTCCCCACAACGATGACTCCAGAAGCAATGAGGACTCTAGCTCGCCGAGGACTCAGTGTCCTTCACCTTTCTCCAATAAGGTAGCACATTAGTAGAGACCTACACCTTTTACAAAAAAACACACAACTCTATTACACAAAAATAAGCGAACGGCAAAAAAAACAATGTCTAATTGCTATTTTTGTCACCTCTTCAGGACGGCAGTCAAAACAGAAGACTCAAGAAGTACGAAAACGACGACATTCCTCAAGAGAAGGTGGCGCGCATATACCAGGAGGAGCTTGCCAAAATCATGACCAGGAGAGTAGAGGATATTCGCCGCGAAGGTTTTCCTGGGTATGTCTTCATTTGATTCCAATGAAATAAGTCTTAAAGTTCTAAAACCTTAAACGTAGTTGCTAAAAATTGTAACGAGAACAGCATATCTAAAACTAACGAGTAGCATGTTTCCTCCTTTTTTCAGCGGCGGCATGCCACCACACATGGAGAGGCCACCGGAAGACATCCGCATGGCCCTGGAAGCGTACCACAGAGAACTTGCCAAGATCCAGCCGGCTGGCAACATTCCTAACCTCCACAACTTGCCGGCCATGCCGCCCTTTCCGAACCTCCTCGCGTTGCAGCAGCAAGCGATGCAACAAGCACAGAACCAACAGATGAACGGCTCAGGTGCGGTCCAAGATCTCTCTTTGCCTAAAGATAAAAACGCCAAAATGAATGGAATGACTGATAGTGATAAGGATAGGTCAATGGATGCCGAAGACGCTATTAGGCACGCGGGGAGTGCATTCTCGTTAGTAAGGCCAAAACTAGAGCCGGGACAATCAACGGGATCGTCCGCGTCCAGTCCACTGGGAAACGCGATATTACCACCCGCAATTACTCCAAATGAGGACTTCAGTAACTCAGCAGCGGCAAGCCCACTACAGAGGATGGCTTCGATTACGAACAGTCTCATCTCCCAGCCGTCAAATCCTCCTCATCATCCACCTGTACAGAGGTCGATGAAAGCAGTTCTTCCACCAATTACACAGCAACAATTTGATCTCTTTAACAACTTGAATACAGAAGATATCGTTAGGAGAGTGAAAGAGGCTCTGAGCCAGTACTCCATTAGCCAAAGGCTATTCGGAGAATCCGTCCTTGGGTTATCGCAAGGATCTGTGAGTGACTTGCTAGCGAGGCCGAAGCCCTGGCATATGCTCACGCAGAAGGGACGAGAGCCTTTCATTCGCATGAAAATGTTCTTGGAGGATGACAATGCTGTCCACAAGTTGGTAGCATCACAGTACAAAATCGCGCCGGAAAAACTAATGAGGACTGGAAACTACAGCGGAGCACCTCGTAAGTATCATCTCTATATGAAAACTTATGATTGTGTTTTTAATATTTAATGAGAATAGTAGTTTAATTGTATTTTTCTTCTTCTGTTCTTACAGCATGTCCGCCAAATATGAACAAACCCATGCCGCCAACACAAAAGATGATTTCCGACGCGACCTCCCTGCTGAGCAAGATGCAGCAGGAGCAGCTCCTGGGTGCGGGTCACCTGGGTCACCTGGGGCAGCCCACGCCACTGCTCCTGACGCCGCCCGGCTTCCCGCCGCACCACGCCGTCACGCTGCCGCCGCAGCACCACGACAACAACAACAAGGAGCGCAAGCCGCCGCCGCCGCAGCCGCACCCGCACCCGCACCCGCACCCGCACCCGCACCACCAGCCGCCCGTCATGCGCAACCTGCACCAACACATATCGCCGAGCGTCTACGAGATGGCCGCACTCACTCAAGACCTAGACACGCAAACCATTACGACCAAAATAAAGGAAGCGCTACTGGCAAATAACATTGGCCAGAAAATCTTCGGCGAAGCTGTTCTAGGTCTATCACAGGGTTCTGTCAGTGAATTGCTATCAAAACCGAAGCCCTGGCATATGCTCAGCATTAAGGGTAGGGAACCGTTCATTCGCATGCAGCTGTGGTTAAGCGATGCCCACAATATTGACCGCCTACAGGCTTTGAAGAATGAGCGACGAGAAGCGAGTAAACGACGACGGTCAAGTGGCCCCGGGCAAGATAACTCCTCTGACACATCGTCGAATGATACATCAGAGTTCTACCACTCGAGCTCGCCGGGCCCCACCGCGGGAGCGCCGTGTGCCAAGAAACAACGAGTACTGTTCTCCGAAGAGCAAAAAGAGGCACTCAGATTAGCTTTCGCACTCGACCCCTACCCAAACATGCCAACGATCGAATTCCTCGCCGCAGAATTGGGTCTTTCATCGCGAACCATCACCAACTGGTTCCACAACCACCGTATGCGGCTAAAACAACAAGCGCCTCATGGCTTGCCAGCCGAACCTCCCGCACGGGATCAATCCTCAGCGCCTTTCGACCCGGTCCAATTCCGTCTTCTCCTCAATCAGAGACTACTGGAACTTCAGAAGGAGAGAATGGGTCTCGCTGGCGTACCCCTACCGTATCCGCCGTACTTCGCGGCCAACTCCAACTTAGCGGCGCTAATTGGCCGCGGGCTAATACCCCCCGAAGACCAGGTGAAGGACCAGTCTGGTGGCCTCGATCTCTCGATGCCGCTTAAACGAGAACCCGATGGTGATGACTTCGAGGACGATGACGTCGAGAGCAACCTCGGTTCCGAGGACTCGTTGGACGAGGAATCTAAGACTGAGCCGAAGGCGGCGTCGACGCCGCACGCTACAGGTCGATCCAGTAGACGAAAGCCTGCAGCGCCGCAATGGGTCAACCCTGACTGGCAGGATGAGAAGCCGCGTAACCCTGACGAAGTGATAATTAATGGAGTATGTGTGATGCGAAGTGATGACTTCCGGAGAGAGGCGGAGGAGACGGTCCTCGTGGAGCCGTCGCCGGTGGCTCGGGAGGGCTCGCCGGCCGCGTCGCCCGCGCCGCGCACGCCGCACACGCCGCTCACGCCGCACGCTCCGCTCACGCCGCACGCTCCGCTCACGCCGCACACGCCGCACACGCCGCTCACGCCGCACACGCCGCACACGCCGCGCCCGCCACACACGCCTGACGATGTCATCCCCGAAGATAAAATCAAATCCGAGACCGACGACGGCTGGGAGTACTAAGACTTTACTTGCTCGTACTCTTGCCGAGTGTGATAAAACGGGTCCCGAACTGTGATGTGTTGACTGTACCATATCACGTTCGAACGATTATTTATTATGTGACAACTGTCCGCCGGGGCGTCGCTCCGGTGGCGACGTTCAGTGCGAATGTTACTGTGTAGCTAGTGTTTGTTGTAATTCGATTGTAAGGCCAAAGACTCTGTAAATAATACCCTCGTAGCTGCTCGTGATACGCCAGGCGCGTCCCGACCGGGACGAGGTAAACTTGCGATACAAAAAGATGCATTTTTGCTTTAATTTTTTAATGTAAACACGTACCCTGATTAGGTACAAATATCTGAGTATTTTTAAGTTACGGCTTTTTAATTCGATTGTAAATAAATATACCAAATATGTGTCGAATATTGCCTGTGAACCAGACCCTGTATATAAGTAGGATAGAAACTATTCGTGTAAGATAACTCAGTTGCTGATACATTTAGGGATAGGGAAGGTTCATTTAATTGTTAATGAAAAATTATAAAGTGCAATCAGATGTTAATTTAAGCTATGGTATAACGTGCCCCAGTTGAAAAGTATTATTATGTTTATTAGAACCGGCGAGGTTTAAAATATTATAATCGGGTTATATAAGTTTAACATTTAAATTATTAATGTTTATTTTATACTATTGTATGTTTTTTCTATTGCATTATTTTATAAAACGCCGCGGGACCGCTCAACTTTGTGATTTTAGCTGTCATTTTATAACGTTTAGTTTTCATAAACTGTCAATTCTAATTCCGTACAATAGCTATATTGTTTGTTTCTTTTCATTTTTATATATTTTTTAGAAAATGTACAAATCAAGACAAAATAATACGATTAAGCAAGTAATGTACTGCTTATGATTTATAGTTTTATTTTATTTTAGCAATAAATTTGCTTTTAATCTTATTTTCTTTATTTTATTTTACTTCCTTATTTTTATCCCTTTTTTCTTAGGATATAAGTAAAAGAAAATGTAAATTTTAAAGGAACCATACTCCTTGCATCAAGTTGTACATAGTTATATTCAGTTAAAGTGTAAATATCTAATTGAAATGCCACGTTAGAGTAAAAATAGTTAAGTAGGAAAATAGTTTAACCCAAAAAAAATTAACTTCGTAAAAGGGTAAATCATAAATAATCGAAATTATTGTCATTCTAAAAGTGTATCGAAATTGTAACGAAATTATGTCAGAATAGATTTAGGCCTCCAGGTTTAAAAAAATGAACAGTTTGGAATATTTCAATTTTACATGGAGAATATAAAACCTTTATTAAAAAATACATCCATTTTTAGAAATACCAACATACATATCGATGTTATATATAAACAGTAAGTTAGTTAAGAAATAGCGTGTAATAGTCAATATAAAAAAAACTTAGGCTGTTTAACAGTTACAAAAAACAGTTATTTTAACTCTCCAACTCCGTTGTAAGAAGTTAAGGATTTTTTTTAACTTATTAAAAGATTGATTTTTAGAATCATTTCATAGCTTTTTGCTTTTAAAAGAATAATATATACGTATATTATGAATATTATTGTTATTCGATATAGATGCTTCGAATATTTTTGATATGACAGGTACTTACCAAAATGCCTCCACGCATTTTTAACGTTTTTGTCATTGGCCAGACAGACTGTTTATTATTGGTACACCTGTAAAAGATTACCACACCTGAAAAATAAATCTAACTTTTATCATAATAATGAATTCGATTATTAAGTATAATTTGTTATCGATACACTTTGGTTTAATAAGACAAACTAAGGATAAACTCAGTTCAGTACATTGTTATAATTTTATAACATTACATAGATATAATTAAAAACCGAAATTCATACTGTTCAGTTTTATCGATGAATAATACGGGTACACAGAAACAACACAACAATGAACTAAGTAATAGCAGTCATGTTTTAAACTTGTTTAATAATAGGTACCTACGTAATGAAGAAAAAAATTGTTACCAAACTTTTTACATAATTATATTTTAGGGTTTACAGAAAATGATTATAGTGTAAAATGTTTTATAAGGATCGTCTGTACATTTGTACACCTATCAACTGTTAAAAAGGATAGCTGAGGAGGCCTACACTCTACTCCGGCTGGACATGGGCCGCTCCCAATAAAGCTTGCCTATGTCTTTATACACAGCTGTGAATAAATAGAGGCTGTAGTTAATAGTAGGTACTGTTAGGATCAAAATATTAGAAGCACCTATCAATTAAGATACGCCATCTTGTATTTTATATTGTTACGTTGAGTGTTGCCAGGTTAGAATGTAAATAGTAATCCGGTAGTGAATAGATTATTATTATGCGTTATATCCATTATAATAATGAATAGTATTAAAAATTATAGCGATAATTATTATTGTTCATATCATAATATTAATTAATAATGATGCTGAAAACCATTGTCTTCTTTCCGAACAATTTCTAAAGTTATTAAAATTAAAAATAAAGAAATTGCTAATCAAATTTTGTTTTATTGTGATTCTCAACGACGCTGCTACCAACATAATTTGGCAAAATGGAGGAATTAAGATCTCACCTACTCAGTTTGAATGCGGTGCTCCTGACCAGACCATAGCCCACATGCTGGAGTGTCCAAGGTGTCCCCACACCTGTACCTTTGAGGACATAAAAAACGCCACTGATGCCGCGATTAACGGCACCCACTGGCCCCAAGTAATTTGACAAGAGTAGATAGTCTAGTCTTTTCCCAACCATGTTGGGGTCGGCTTCCAGTATAACCAGCATGCAGCAGCTGAATACCAGTATTTTACATGGAGTGACCCTATCTGACCTCCACAACCAAGTGTAACTGGGTAATACGATACCACTTGGTAAGACTGGTTGTCAGACTTTCGGGCTTCTGACGACCCGTAACGACTGTCAAAGATCCGCGAATGACAGCCGGGACCAACGACATAACGTGCTTTCTGAGGTATGGAGGAGTACCGGTATGTAAAGTTGGTCACCCATCCACGGACCAACCGCGGCAAGCGTAGCTTAACCTGATGGATCGACCCGTGCAGCTGTTAATAACTTAGCCACGAGCTCCTCACAAGACGTAGTACCATCGATACGAAAGAAGAAGAAATAAATTGAGGATAACAGTTCCACAATACCTATACCTACTTATTGGAACACAAAACAACATGGCGAATCTTATTGGAACACAAAACAACATGGCGAATCTCTGCTCATCGATTCGCGACACAGGCTCGGTCGCAACCCAACATTTTGGGGGTAGGTCAACATTGGCGTTAACACAATTATTTCCAGGGAATTGCATCTTCAGCTCTACATTACTACTACTACATTATTTAAGCAATTATTAAGGGTCTTAGCTATAGCTTTTACATGGGGGAGGATACTTGTACAAAGCTAGATGTGATGTGGTTGCCATATTATTAAGCCAGAGCTCCCAGAATCCCAGTAAAATCAATTTGTAGATTTCGTAGGTGCGGTAGGCGGATGAATGTGTGTAGAAAATCTATAATAGAGGATAATATTAATATGAAGTAATATTCGACTTGGTTAGGTTTATTTGTACAGATGTTAATGTATCCAGTCCAGAATCACAGCAAGAACACACAATATTATGGAATGTGCAGTGCGACCGGTAGTGAGATAAGAGTACCTACATACAAAGTTAGTAAATACCTTCAAGCATGCACACTGCACAGTAGTGCACAGTGATTTAAATAATCAGTTTATAGCGAGAACACAAATATAGCATAACAAACGAGCAGCAATAATTAAATCAAAATGCAACTTGAAAAATGTGCATATCGTACGTGAATCGTACGTAAATTATGAGTGGTGACTACCGTAACTAGGCGCTGGTGCCGCTCCGCGGTCCGTAAGTAAACAGAGCGAGTACCGAGCACGCAGCGCGGCGGGCGGTGCGTCGCGGCGCGGCGCGGCGACAACTAGTGATGAGGGTCATGTCAATCAAGAGTCATGGTCATGAAACATAGTCTTGACTATCGATTATCTACTTCGACCAATAGATAATCATGCAGCAGTTGGTCTTAGGGGCGGCGTTTTACGAGTTGGAGTATACTCTCATACCTATTAACACTGTAATTTGAAAACATTGTAAAGAGTGGCCGTGGAGTTTCTTGCCGGCTCTTCTCCATAAGAGACGACCAATTGGAACCGTGCACAGCTAGCTTCTGACGTTTCATACTCGTAAGTGCCCATGTAGGCTTATATGAAATAAAATAGGTTTGATTTGATTTGATTTGATACGCTTAGGAGCACTATGAGCAGTAAAGAAAACAATTTGTTTTTTTTTGGGACATTTGATTTTTTTTTGTCATGAATTGTTTTCGACTAGAACAACAATGTCTTTCCCACCATTTTTGAGATACCTACATAAAAAAACTTTTTACAAAAAAAAACAACTGACTTCCAAAAAAAACACTACAAAGTGAAAAACAACTTTAATTTCGGAAGTCGGTGTCTTTGGATCTGTATTTTAGTTTATTGCCACCGACTTCTGGATTTTGGGAAGCTGGTTGTTTTTTTGTTAAAAGTTTTTAATAGGATTCCGTAGTCAAGAAGGAAGAGGAACCTTTATAGTTTTGCCATGATAACTGTCTGCCTGTTTGCCTTTCTAGGGGCCTAAAATGGACGCTTTCGCAGAATCATATTATGATCTGCGTACAATTCATATCCCGCAATTCATCTGTTTGACAGTTGTGTATGGAGTTTCGTAAAATGGTCCACAAATTAAGAATTAATATAGTGAAGTCTAATGTTAAATAGCAGCTGTCAAACAGATGAATTGCGGGCTGTATGAATTGCACGCATGATTCTGCCAAAGCGTCCATTTTAGGCTCCCTGTCCTCGGTTTAGCAAAGAGACTCTTGGTACTAGAAAGCTGTAATTTGGCATGGGCATACAAATATTAATTAATCACGTCAATATTTGTTAATTGTCTCCCCCCCCCCCCTGTCAGCTAAATGGTTTTTTTTTATATACTCGTAATAAAGTATAATTGTTCCCGCAAGCGCCTACTGAAATTCGCATAGTTTAGATGAAGCTACGTAGATTATGGCTAAACCTTTTATTTTTTGTATTTCGGTCAACCGGCTACCTACATCTGTAAATTGTGTTACTCATTAAATGGGCACGTTCATATCAAGCAACGTATTTTTCATTATTCCCATAATTATACCTGGATCAATCCCGCACATGGTCCTTCGAAGCTCGGATTCTGGAGTTTTGCAAGAATATTTACTCCGATCAGCGAATTGTTATATAGGGATTGAAGAGAATTGGTGGACATCAAAAATCATAGTCGACGTACCCGGCGTGGCAAGTGAGGTCTGGATACATAATAGCTGCGAAAAGGCGTACGAGTATTTATTATTAAATTGGTGTACCCAACACTCTATTTATCAGGTATAATTAGTGTAAGTCAGCCGTTAATAGCCAGGGAGCCTAAAATGGACGCTTTGGCAGAATCATGCGTGCAATTCATACAGCCCGCAATTCATCTGTTTGACAGCTGCTATTTGACATTAGACTTCACTATATTAATTCTTAATTTGTGGACCATTTTACGAAACTCCTTACACAACTGTGAAACAGATGAATTGCGGGATATGAATTGTACGCAGATCTTAATTATGATTCTGCGAAAGCGTCCATTTTAGGCCCCCAGGTTAGTACGTAATACCTATTGTCATTTTTATTTGTTCTGTGAGTGGTTACAAATTGTAATACAATTATAAACTGATCAGTAATTATTGTTCATTTTGTTAGTTACACATTGTTAAAAAGTAGTTCTAAGTAGTAACTGCATTATTTTGCTTAACAGTGTAATAATTTTACAGTTATTGAGACAGTTAGGTAATCACATTAGTTAGCACGGATAGACAATAGAAATCATTGCAATTGCAGTGTTATTATTAAAGTTTAGTACAATATAACCGTCAATACGCATAGTTTATTAAAAATTCTAAATTATTATTTATGTAAATTCACTCTAAAGTTAGTGTAATTTATTCTTGTGCGTATTTCAGGCTGCATCATTTGTAATTATTATTGAAACGTTGCATTTTACATTCCAGGTTAATTATACCAGATTACGCAATGCCAGAGGATAAGGAATTAAATAAAGACAATAAAGATCTCGTTAGGAAACGAGCGAGTTGCAAAGGAAAGGTGACAATGTTCTCAAACTATTTAAATTCTTTGGATCCCTCTTTGAGCCCTACTGAGGTAAGCGAGTTGCAATTACGTTTTAATAGACTCGAGGATTGTATGCCCAATATGATGAGGTGCAATCATTGCTTGAGTGTAGTACTGATGACTTGGATGATCAGATGTCGGGACGCGCAGAGTTTGAATCTATTACAAAACCCTAGCTAAAGCTCAACAAATGTTGGCTGATAATAGGAAAGGAGATTCTAACGATGCCTGTGAAGCAATGTCGCGTTCTAGCAATCATAAGGGAGCCTAAAATGGACGCTTTGGCAGAATCATGCGTGCAATTCATACAGCCCGCAATTCATCTGTTTGACAGCTGCTATTTAACATTAGACTTCACTATATTAATTCTTAATTTGTGGACCATTTTACGAAACTCCATACACAACTGTCAAACAGATGAATTGCGGGATATGAATTGTACGCAGATCATAATATGATTCTGCGAAAGCGTCCATTTTAGGCCCCAAGTTTGTTAAATTACCGACTATTTAGTTGCCGAAATTCAGTGGTTCTTATACAAACTGGTTAGAGTTTCACGACACATTTATTAGTCTCATCCATTCAAACGATGATATGGACGAAATAAATAAATTTCACTATTTGAGGTCATCCCTAGAAGGGTCTGCTGCTGTGGTGATAAACTCAATTCAGTTTTCTTCTGCAAATTATTCGGTAGCGTGGAATCTTCTCTGCGAGCGGTTTGATAACAAACACCTGCTTATCCAACATCATGTTTCTGCATTGTTTCAAATCGACACCCTTCAAAAGGAGTCGTCAGTTAATTTAAAGGGTTTACTTGATGTTGTTAACAAAAATATACGTGCCCTAGAATCCTTAGATGAACCAGTTAATCATTGGGATACTCTACTCATTTATATTATCACACACAAATTAGATAACAAAAGCTATCGTCAATGGGGTGAGTTTATGGGCCGCCTGGACAAGAATTCTAAATTTACGTTTGAATTATTTATTAGTTTTATTAAAACCCGTGCTGAGATACTAGAAACGTTCGAATTGGAAGCTTCTACAAATACTAAACACTCACACACAAGTAAAAATCCAAACAAGGTTAGGTCAATGTTGGTACAGGATTCTAATTAGTAATTAATCTACTAGTAATTCAGGTGAAAGTTCAAGTAAACAGGATGATGGTGTTTCAAATAAGCCTAAGAATTGTGTTTTGTGTAAAGGCGATCATAAGTTAAATAGTTGTCCTCAGTTTTTATCGTTGAGCAATGAAGCTCGTTTGCAGTTATTACCTAAATACAAGGTTTGTTACAACTGTTTTAATCTGGGACATTATGCAAATAACTGCAAAAAGCCAGGTTGTAAAATATGCCGTCGTAAACACAACACTATTGTTCACATTGATAAATTCATGAAGTCAGACGCAAGTGGTGCTTCTACTAGCAGTGTTGTTATTGACGCGACTGGCAGTGCGACTGTCTCCACTCAGCCTACTACTATAGGTATAGGTACCGGTGTATCGCTGTCGGTGAGTGTCGAACACGGTGACGTGTTATTGTCCACTGCACTCGTCAAGGTCAAGAGTATTGATGGTCAGCAGTATGTTGCTCGTGCTGTGCTTGACAGTGGCAGCACGTCATGTCTCATGACTGAGAGGTTATACCACCACCTAGGTTTGACTGCCAAGACTGTAAATAATTCCATTATAGGTATCAACAACTCATCATCTTTTATCACAAAAATGTGTATAGTATCAATAAAATCTTTAAATGATAATTTTAGTATGGATATTAATTGTTTTATTCTCCCATCCATCACAGATGAGATTCCAAGTAAACATGTTAACTTGTTAAAAATTAAAATTCCATCTCATGTTTGTCTCGCAGATCCCAACTATTACTCACGCCTGTCGATATGTTGCTGGGTGCTGACATCTTTTGGGATTTATTGGAATCTCAACGAATTAAGTTAGGTCATGGGCAACCAATTCTTTGTGAGAATAAATTGGGTTGGTTGGTCTCCGGCCCAATTAACAGTTGTATTTCTTCTAAAGTTTTAAAATGTAATGTTATAAAGGTGCGTTCAGACTGTCATGATGAATTAAATTTTAATGTTGATCAACAACTCACAAAGTTTTGTCAACTTGAAGAAGTGTGTATTTCGTCTCCGTATTCCTCAGAGGAGAAGCTATGTGAGGAGCATTTTATGAAAAACACTACTCGTTTGAAAAATGGTCAATTTTGTGTTAGGATCCCTTTAAAATGTTCCCCGGACAAGTTAGGCGAATCTTTGTCAAGAGCCAAACATTGTTTTGCTTCTCTGGAACGAAGATTTAAATCTAAAACTCAATTTTGTAATATGTACAAAGAGTTCATGATGGAATATGAAACTTTAGGTCATATGTCTAGATGTAAAACTATTGATGATCAAGCGTTTTACATTCCGCATCACGGAGTTCTGCGCGAAAGCAGCGCCACCACTAAGTTAATGGTGGTTGGTGGTTTTTAATGCAAGTAGTTTAACTAGTACTGGTAGTTCTATTAATAACATCCATATGATTGGACCCGTGGTACAGGACGATCTTTTATCGATCCTGTTGCGTTTTAGACAACATAAATACATCCTAGCTGCTGATGTTGAGAAAATGTACCGGCAGATAGTTGTTCATCCAAATGATAGGTATCTTCAGCAAATTATTTGGCGTGATAATCCGTCAACTCCATTACACGCTTATCAACTAAATACCGTGACCTACGGCACGGCCAGTGCTCCTTACCTAGCAACCCGGTGTCTCCGGCAGTTAGGGCTAGAGTGTGTTGATAAGAAGATTGGTGACGTCATCCTCCATGACTTTTACGTGGATGACTTGCTCAGCGGCGGAGATGACGTCAATGAGGTCAAAGAGTTGCGTCTTAAAGTTACTTCAACTCTCGCTTCAGCGCACATGAATCTAAGAAAGTGGAAGTCGAATGACATACAATTGGTAATAGGTTCTGACTTTCCCCAGTCTTCACTGGATTTGAGTCAACCAAAACCTTAGGCATAGGTTGGCAGCCACTGTCAGATGACCTTTGTTTCCCAAGCAGTCAGTCGGTTAATTTTAATAACACAAAACGTGACATGCTTTCGATTATTTCACAAGTTTTTGATCCCCTTGGATTATTGGCTCCGTATGTAATTGTTATGAAAATGTTACTTCAGAAGTTATGGTTGAAAAAACTGTCTTGGGATGAACAGCTATCACCGGACATTAGTAAGCTTTGTAATGAAATTATTAATGATTTACCTAAATTAAATGAAATTCATATTCCACGTCGAGTTTTAATTGATTGTTATGAGTTTTTAGAATTTCACATTTTTACTGATGCGTCTGAACGCGCCTACGGCGCTTGTCTATATGTACGAAGCGTTGATAAGCAGGGACAGGTTTTAGTGCGTTTACTGTTAGCCAAAGGCAGAGTTGCGCCACTCAAGCCGACCACCATACCCAGACTTGAGTTATGCGGTGCTCTTGTAGGTGTTCGCATCTTTGAAAAGGTTGTGGCAGCATTACGAGTCAGTGCGCGGCGCACTTTCTTTTGGACGGACTCCACTATTGTTTTAGGGTGGCTAAAAATGTTACCAAATAAATTACAGCCGTTCGTTCGTAACAGGGTTGCCGAGATTTTAGATAAGACTGGAGGCTGTGAGTGGAGACATGTTCCAACTGACCAAAACCCTGCTGACTATTTGTCTCGTGGATTAGACATTAATTTATGACCTAGTTTAGATGCTTGGTGGTCCGGTCATAGTTTCTTAATGAATGAAATGTCCTACTGGCCTTCTAAATTAATGAATTTTAATAATGAAATTTTGCCAGAAATGAAATTGGACCACACCTTGCATGTTTTATTCAATAAAAATGAATTGGATGAATTGATTAATTTTACACGGTTTTCAAACCTTTTAAGACTTCAGCGAACGGTCGCCTATGTTTTACGTTTTATTGACGCATGTAGAAAACAACCTATTCGCGTTCCTCTTTCTGTGCATGAACTAGAAAGGGCTTTAAACTTTATTATATGTTTATCTCAAAGACAATCTTTTAAAGAATATAAATTACTACTTAGTCATAAACCGTTACCCAAGAAAAGTGAATTAAATAAGTTCAACGTTTTTTTGGACGAAAATAATATAATGCGGATTCGAGGTAGATTACAACATTCAGATTTTCCTTGTAATAAAAAGCACCCGATTCTTATTCAATGTAGTCATCATTTCTCTAAGTTACTTTTTAATTATGAGCATAAAAGATTGTTTCATGCTGGACCACAGTTATTATTGGCGTCTATACGAGATACGTACTGGCCCATTCGAGGTCGCAATTTAGCTAGGATGTGCTGTAAACAATGTGTTCGTTGTTGCCGATTTAGAGGTGAAACTGTAAGTCCTATTATGGGAGATTTACCGCAGCAGCGACTTCTAGCAGGTTTTCCTTTTGAAAATATAGGCTTGGACTATGCAGGTCCTATTCAGTCAGCTGTTTGTCAAGGTCGTGGCTGTAAATTAGTAAAAGTTTTTATAGCTATTTTTGTTTGTTTTTCTACGTAATCAATTCATCTTGAACTGGTTGGTGACTTAACAAGAAATACTTTCATTTTAGCATTAAAAAGATTCATGTCACGTAGAGGTAAGCCGAGAAATATCTACTCGGATAATGGCACATCATTTGTTGGTGCATCTAATGACCTTTCTAGGTTTCTTAAGGCGGGTTGCGATTCGCTGTCCGAGGAGATGGCTAACTTTCACTTTATTCCTGCATATTCCCCTCATTTTGCTGGCCTTGCGGAAGCTGGTGTTAAATCAACCAAGCATCACTTAGTCAGAGTGCTGGGCCTTTGTAACCTTACCTACGAAGAGCTATACACTATGATGGTTCAAGTTGAAGCGATTTTAAACTCCAGACCACTGACGCCGTTATCATCGAACCCCGAGGATCTGACGCCGCTCACACCCGGACACTTTTTGATCGGTCGTCCTATGACATCTTTGCCGTCACCTGACTATCGAGACCAGTCTATCAATTCTCTAACTCGATTTGAGCGTATTGAGCTTCTGCGACAGCATTTTTGGAGCAGATGGAGCAAAGAATACATATTAATAATGAACTTGAATGTATTCGTAAATAATAGAATTCAGGAGATATTAAATAAATCAGCTCTGCACGAATGGCGTCATGTTCCAGGAGAGTGTAACCCTGCTGATTTGCCATCACGAGTCTGCAATGCAGAAAACCTTCTTAAAAGCAAATGGTGGGAAGGTCCCGAGTGGCTAAATAAATCTGAATCAGAATGGCCTCATATAGAAGTGACTCCGGATGAAAATGAGGTTTTTAGAGAGGTAAAGAAGTCGTGTTTGTGTGTAGTAAACACAAAAGAGTTTTCAAAAAGCCTCTTTTATTTTGGGAAATATTCGAAGATAGTAAGAATGGTCGGCTGGTGCCAAAGGTTCCGTAATAACTGTGGATTAAGTTTGAAGAAAGAACACAGAAGAGCAGGAGACTTAGCAGCAGAAGAGTACACAGAAGCTGAAAATCACTTACTCGCTTTAATTCAAAGAGAATGTTTAATTGATTTTACTAAAAACAATAAGAAGTTACAAACATTTTTTAACGACAAAGGACTCATTTGTGTTAAGACTCGTTTAACAATGAGCAAAGACAGTGACAATATACACAGACAGTGATAATATTATTGTTGAGAGAATTGTACAATATTTTCACGTAAAATACCTTATTATTATTATTTCATTAATAATACATATCGGAGCTCCAACTTCGCATGAAATGGCGAGCAAGTAAGGGCTCCTTGAAGCTGAATTCTTTGGTCCTGTTAAAAGAAGACAACCTCCCCCCACTCAAGTGGAAAATGGGTCGGATCGTTGCTACGTATCCAGGGGCAGAAGGTGTAGTCAGAGTTGCAGACGTCAAGACTTCTAGTAGTCTGTTACGCAGATCATTCAGCAAGATTTGTCCGTTGCCGATATATCCGGAGTCTGAAGATTCTTAGTGGTTGAAAGACAGGCTTTCAACGCCCGGGGTACGTTCCCGCAAGCGCCTACTGAAATTCGCATAGTTTAGATGAAGCTACGTAGATTATGGCTAAACGTTTTATTTTTTGTATGTCGGTCAATCGGCTACCTACATCTGTAAATTGTGTTACTCATTAAATGGGCACGTTCACATCAAGCAACGTATTTTTCATTATTCCCATAATTATACCTGGATCAATCCCGCACAATAATTATATATTATAATGAAACTAAAAGGAAAACTATCACAGCTATCATCATCAGCCCATAGCAGTCCACTGCTGGACATAGACCTCTCCAATTGCACGCTATTCAGCTCGATTCTCGGCAACTCTCATCCAGCTGCCACCAGCCACCCTGCGAAGATCGTCGCTCCACCTAGCCTGAACGCGTCCTACCTTACGTTTGCCGATTCGCGGTCTCCACTCAAGAACACGTCTACCCCAACGGTCATCGGTTCTACGGCTAATATGGCCGGCCCATTGCCACTTCAGCATGCTTATTCTGTGGGCTATGTCGACAACTTTGGTTCTCTGCCGGATCACTTCGTTTCGGATTCGATCCCTCAGAGAGACTCCAAGCATAGCCCGTTCCATAGCTCGCTGAGCGACCTTGAATTTATGGACCAGCCGTACCGTGAGTGTCCACGTTTCGGCTCCGTAAGTCATAACAGGTAGGACGCACTGATTGAAGACCTTCGTCTTTAGGCTATGTGGAATACGCGACGAGAAGACTCGACGAAGCTTCCCTAATGCTGCCCAGCCCAGCTGAATTCTTCTGTTAACCTCCCTCTCAAAGTTGTTTTTACCAAATTGCAAAGCAGCTATAGTTGTCAAAAAAAATAGGCCCGTTTTGACATTTAACTTGAATCGATTTATCGTGTGTTAAGGGCAACCATACGACTCGTTACTCGATACTCACGATAAATTGATTCAAGTTAAATGTCAAAACGGGCCTATTCTTTTTTGACAACTATAGCTGTGATAGTTTTCTTTTTAGTTTCATTATATATACTACTGCCATGATTTTTGAGTCAGCTAGTGTATGAATAAAATCAGACACAGTTTTTCTATTAGCAATAAGAGTCTATAATCCTCAGCGCCACCTCACTCTTTTATCTCGCACGCATACTAGGACTGCTGGTGGTGACGCGAGCAAGCGAGACATGGTGGCAGGGAGAAGGCTCCAAGGCACCGATAGTTTCGTTTTTTTCTTTTTACGGTGAAAATAATGGTAATAAAAAAAAAATAACTATAAGACCTGCTTTATACATAGTCCGTCTTATTACAAAACAAGGTTTATCTTCAGACCCAGGTTTAAATCATGGAGCCATTATTGAATTTCAAACTTTATTCCGTCTAGGGTAAAGTTCCTAACACAAAACTGACAACTTAGTACCGAACTAAGTTTTCAGTTTTGTATAAAGGACGGTATTTCAATCACAGTTACGTTCTTATTACAAAAACTGGCTCCATGGTTTTTAAGCCATTTCAAAATATAAATCTTGTTTTGTAATAAGGCTGAGTAAGTTCAGTTAATATGCAAAGTTTAATTATCTAATATGAAGTATTTTTTGAATACCAGCGGTTTATTGTTTGGTTTGGAGGTAACTTTGGATTTTTTTTCTATCAAGAAAATTTTATGAAATCGTGTTTTCGTCAAACATAGTATTCCTCAACTTCAACATAACTATATTTATTTCAAAATTAATGCTGCAGTATTTTCGAGTAGAGGATCATGCTTAGCCATTTGAGGTAGTATGGCTCTTAAATGTTATGATAATAATTTAGATTCCAACAACAACGCCTGTTATAACCGGAGGGAGGGTGCATGGAGATGAAATAATGCAACCGATACGTACAAGCTCATAAACATTAAACTGACGCAGCAGTCATTAGCGTAAAACTAAGTAGATATGTACCCTACTTATTTCCTAATTATAAATATGTGGGTACCTACATAACAGGAGAACACTCCCACATTTTCCGGTTATAATATGGGGAACCCTCAGGGACGGCCATAGGCATAGTGCCACCAACAACCGTCTCAAACAGATAACGGATTGATATTATGACCCCGCATTCAGCAGTCGCGCTTCCAACCAATACGAGTATATGTAAGTGCCCTCGAGGCAGTGTTTAGGTACTTGTAAAATAGAACAGAATAGAATAGAATACTCTTATTTATGTTACAGATATAAATTTTTAAATTTCGTTACGTAAGATAACATTGTGTCACCCTACGTAAAATTACAACATTTATATCTGCGGTCTTATAAAAAAAAAATAGCACTGAGTAATAATCTTGGGTAGATGGTATTATATTCCACCATCTTTATTATCTACGTCTTGCATTCCCATCGCGACGTTTGTACTTCTATCTATCTAAGAAACCTTTAAAAACAAGAAATACATCAAAGTAAAATCATATAATAACAACAAACAAAACGATAACATTGTTTCTCAAAAGATCTATTCAACTTCTTCAATGAGTGGTCCATCGCTGCCACCTTGTCCACCCTTGGAGCCAGTTGCATGAATTTTCTTCACAAGAGGGGCAAACTCTTTACTCAGCTGCTTAAGTTTGCTGTCGTACTCATCTTTTTCGGCCAAAGAGTTACTCTCCAACCAGCGCAAAGTATCGTCGCATTTTCTACGAATTTTAGCACATTCCACCTCCCCCAGTTTGCCTCCTGCTTCCTCAGCCGCCTGCTTCACACTAAACACATACGATTCTAACTTATTTCTGGATGCTACACGGTTCCTCTGCCTTTCATCATCACCCTTAAATTTATCAGCATCAGATAGCATTCTGTCAATCTCTGACTGAGACAAGCGGCCTTTATCATTCTTTATGACTATATTCTTGCTTTTCCCAGTACTGTTTTCTTTAGCAGAAACGTTAAGAATGCCATTGGCGTCTAAATCAAACGCCACGTCTATTTGTGGCACCCCACGTGGTGCTGGAGGAATGCCAGTCAAATCGAACGTTCCCAACAAGTTGTTATCCTTTGTCATTGCTCTTTCACCTTCGTAAACTTGAATAGTGACCGCTTGCTGATTGTCTGAATATGTGGTAAACGTCTGGGAGTGTTTGCAAGGTATCTTTGCGTTGCGTTCAACTATAGCCGTCATGACACCACCGGCTGTTTCGATACCTAATGATAACGGAGCCACGTCAACTAATAGAACATCTTGGATCTTAGAATGACGATCTCCACTCAGTATAGCAGCTTGCACTGCTGCTCCGTAAGCAACTGCTTCGTCAGGATTAATAGATAAATTCAACTTCTTTCCGTTAAAGAAATTCTGCAGTAAGCTTTGTATTTTAGGAATACGAGTAGATCCTCCGACTAAGACGATGTCCTGTACAGAGCCCTTATCTAGCTTGGCATCAGTCAAAGCTTTCTCAACAGGCTCTAAAGTAGTGCGGAACAAATCAGCGTTCAATTCTTCGAATCGTGCTCTAGAAACTCGTGAAAAGAAATCTATACCTTCATAAAGAGCATCAATCTCAATGCTTGCTTCTGAACTAGAGGATAACGTTCGTTTTGCTCTCTCGGCCGCTGTTCGAAGACGTCGAAGTGACTTTGGATTGGAATTCAAATCTTTCTTATGCTTCCTTTTGAATTCATCAGCGAGGAAATTGACAAGCCTGCTGTCAAAATCTTCGCCACCGAGATGTGTGTCCCCGGCAGTTGCTTTGACTTCAAAGAGAGAGCCTTCATCAATCGTAAGTATTGATACATCGAATGTTCCTCCGCCAAGATCAAAAATTAATACGTTGCGCTCGCCCTTGAGATCTTTATCCAATCCATAAGCTAACGCAGCAGCCGTTGGTTCATTTATAATCCGAAGGACATTCAGTCCAGCAATGGCCCCAGCGTCTTTAGTGGCCTGTCTTTGAGAATCATTGAAGTAGGCTGGGACAGTTATAACCGCTTTCTTTACTGGCTTACCCAAATAGGCTTCAGCTATATCCTTCATCTTGATAAGTACCATGCTACTGATTTCTTCGGGGGCAAAACGTTTATTCTTGCCTTTGTAATCAACTTGTATTTTTGGTTTTCCACTATCATTGACTACTTTAAATGGCCAATGTTTGAGGTCTTGTTGTATCTTAGGATCGTCATATTTTCGCCCAATGAGACGTTTGGCGTCAAAAATTGTATTACTGGGATTCAGAGCCACTTGATTTTTTGCACCATCTCCTATGAGTCGCTCGGTGTCTGTAAAAGCGACATATGAGGGAGTTGTACGATTTCCTTGGTCATTGGCTATGATATCCACATTACCGTGCTGCCAGACGCCAACGCATGAATATGTTGTTCCTAAATCAATCCCAACTGCAGCCATTGTAAAATTTTATTTATATTAGATGATTCCGTTGCTTTTTTGTGGTTTCTTCCGTTCCGTTAAAATTATGATGTCAGTCATGATGTCAGTTTACAAATTTCGAATCGATAGTTGTCAATATTTTTTTATTGTTTCAGTCAGTATTTTAATTAGTAGAAAGGTTTCAGTTCACTAAATGTTTGTGAACGGAACAGGGAACGCAATGACTTATAAACCTATGGACTTGACATACATACCTACTAAATTAGCGTGCAAGGTGCATACCTACAAAAATCGGGCATTTTAAATGGCCGCCTTCCGTAGGGTTATAACTGCGAGTGCAAGAGAGAGAGAGCAAGCAACCGTTTGACAGAACATCCGAGTTTTTTACTCAGGTTTTGTACCTTATATTTAGGCACACTAAACATGTTGACCGGTCACGCATAGACATGATTTCGACGTCACACAAAAGTGTTGCCAAATTCAGTCCTTGAAAAATTTAGATGACTCTCTTTTCCTAAGCAGCTCTTGGTTAAAAAGAAACAAAACGCTTTATGACATCTCTGTGTCGATATGATAGATATTTGTATAGCTATTCTTTCTTTAATAGAATATTATTAAGACATCTCCATAGTTTTCCTACCTAGAAGACGGTACGCACCTTATAATAATAACTTTACTTACGATGCGTTCCGAGACAGACTGTAATCGTTTTGAGCGCGCTAAAATCCGTACCGTATTAGCGTGAGCGCGAAAACGATGTCGCGCGAATCGTCATATATGACGACATGACATGCGCCATCTTGCGATAACGCTGACCATGTTATCACCGTGAGCGCTGTCAAAAATGACAGTTGTGCTGTTTGGTTTTGAGTCGCATCTTTTAAAGTTAGCGTGGCATTTTCGAAATTGTGCTTCTGGCTACAATCGCCATAGTACCAAAGAAGAAGAAGTGTACATGTGTGTGTGTGGTATAAACACAAGGAAATACTGTAATCCAACCGTCAGCGCGTTCACGAGCGTTCTAATCGTGATAGTTAAATCGGAACGGAAATTATTGATGTGAGCGCTGTTAGTGATTATGTTCTAATTCGGAAAGCAGCATCTTATGAACGCACCACGAAAACCAGTCTAAGAAAGCAATTTAGGGAAAGCAAATAGATCTATCGCACCAAGAAAAGTGTCACTATCAAAGGTAGCAGCTCTAAACTCTAAATTAGTGACAGTGTCGGGAGACAAGTAAGGTCGGGCTTCTTGGCGGGAAAATGTTTAGCAGTTTTGTTTTATTTTATAGTGTTTAGCCGAATACTAATGTGTAATAATGGTGGATTATTAACCAATAAGTATGTGCTCGTGAACGTAGGCAAATGAAATAAAACAGTGCAACATCACTTCAAGTTCTATCAAGACGTCCGCGTGAGGTCTCACTTCTCAGTATAGTGCCACATCTTTACTGAAACTCTTTCCGCCTTATTACAAAACAAGATTTATATTTTGACATGGCTTAAACCATGGAGCTAGTTTTTGTAATAAGAACGTAACTGTGATTGAAATACCGTTCTTTATACAAAACTGAAAAATTAGTTCAGTACTAAGTTGTCAGTTTTGTGTTTAGGAACTTTACTACAGTCGGAATAAAGTTCGAAATTCAATAATGGCTGCATGTTTTAAACCTGGGTCTGAATATAAACCTTGTTTTGTAATAAGGGGGAAGGGGAGCGGGTGGGGGAATATCTTCTATCATGCATTGAATATTCATTTCATCATTACAAACTTTGTACTTGCTATTTAATTTTACTTGACACTAGCTAAATGTGCCGCACGAAGCCATAACAAAAAAAAAAAAATGTCAGTGTCAAAAAAATTGACAATTCAAAAACCAAAACATTCTCGAGAGACGCATTTGGGTGCATTGTTATTTTAAACCTCTTTAATCATTTGCAGATGAGTATGAGTAAGCTTTTAGACTTTCCCATGTCTTGTTCTACCTAAATTTGTACCTAGAATTGCCTGTAACCTCAATACTACATAATAAAATTTAACATTGCGTGATATTGTCAGTTAACCTAGGCATACTTGTTGTGAGTTTATTTTAATAAAACACAATGCGTTACGCACAATTAGTCGTGGGTCCAGCTGGAAGTGGAAAGGTAAGGATTTGATAAAATCCATGGCTCTGTGAAAAACATTATTTTTTCCGTATTCTAAATTTATTTACTTAACAGGTTGTTAAAAGTATTCGAGAGCCGCAATTTATATTTTTATATCGCTGCTTTTGAGTTCTTCTTTATTTAAGCGAGTTCTTTTCAGTGCTGATCAAATTTTTGGGAAACCAAATGGTTTACCCTTTTTAATAAGTGTAACAAACTTGCTGTAATATTTTTCATGCTATCTTACTTAAAAATAACAACAATTGCATTTTATTTCAGTCAACATACTGCTCCACGATAGTAAAACATGCCAGTGACGCAAAACGTATAGTTGAGGTAGTAAACCTGGATCCTGCAGCCGAACACTTTGACTATGAGCCACTCGTTGACATCCGGGAGCTGATACATCTGGATGATGCCATGGAAGATGAGGAGTTGCAGTTTGGCCCCAATGGAGGACTTGTGTTTTGTATAGAGTATGATTTTGCTTATCAATTTCTGATGCCAAGATATCTTATTAAAAAACCTTTATTAATGCTTTGCATGAAAATTTAACTGAAGCTTGGACACCCTTGTCTCGGGATGTAGGGGCAAACGTCCGGAGACCCTCCCGGAGGGTCCACTTGCTATATGTATGGCGGCATGGCATATGAGTTCTACAAAAAGTGGGTGGAGTCGAAAGTGTTAATGTGATTTTAGAAAATACTTTATCTCTTAATTGGTAAATTACCATCACTAAACATGAAGTTACCGTTTGAAACCAAAATATACCAGTGTTCAGCCATTTGGTCACCATGCTTCTACTTAGTCACCAGTTTTCATTAGAAATTAACAGCCAAAAAGATACTGAACTAAAATTATTTCAGTTCTGATCCAATGTAATATCATCTATAATATAGCTAGACTTACAACCCATATTTTTCCAACTTCATCTAGTTTTAGGGTTCCGTACCCAAAGGGTAAAACGGGAACCCTATTACTAAGGCTCCCCTGTCTGTCTGTCTGTCTGTCCGTCTGTCACCAGGCTGTATCTCATAAACCGTGATAGTTAGACAGTTGAAATTTTCACAGATGATGTATTTCTGTTGCCGCTATAACCACAAATACTATAAAACAAAATAAAATAAATATTTAAGGGGGTTTTCATACAACAAACGTGATTTTTTTTATAGTTTTTGTTCGATATTGATAATGGCAACAGGTAGACGTTTCAAATATTCACAGAATCTTTAGTTATATATTCACTTTAAAAATAAATTATTAAATTAAAATAAAACAAATATTTAAGGGGGGCACTCATACAACAAACGTGATTTTTATTGCCGTTTTTATTGATAATGGTACGGAACCCTTCGTGCGCGAGTCCGACTCGCACTTGGGCGGTTTTAAAATATGATAGGTAGAATAGGTAATATGGGCTGGTGTCTGCAACTCCATGTCAAAGTATTTTTCGTACAGGTAGGAAAATCAGTTATTCTATCCACCCCAGCTCCTCTAGGAAGGAAAAATGTGATTACATGTAAAATGTTTGTACAAACCTTACACAAATAAAATCATTATATCATTTCAGAACCCTCCTCGAAAACTGCGACTGGTTAGAAGAGCAACTTGGGGACGTGGATGATGACTACCTTCTGTTTGACTGCCCCGGCCAGATAGAGTTGTACACGCACCTGCCGGTCATGAGGAAGCTGGTGGATCAGCTGCAGAAGTGGAACTTTAGGATATGTGTGGTCTTCATGGTGGATTCTCAATTTATGATAGATGGGGCCAAGTTTTTATCAGGTAAGGGACAAAAAAAAAGCAAAAATAGCAAATAAATCATCCATATTTCATCCATTCTTTCTTTAGTTGCTGCATATGGGAAAAAGGCACGAATATGTAAATTTCATTCATTCAAATCATTTGCTTATTGGCAACAAAAGACACCACCAAAGAGTAAAGGATAATCTAAACAGTATGGAGCAGCAGAACCCTCATGATGTGTGTTTTATGTATAACATTTGTAAACTACACAACACACACACACACAATACACACAACACTACAATATAATACACACACACTACAATATACACAACAATATTTGTATGACCTACAAGTAGTTGTTCCGGGTCTGGCTGTTTGTTCATGTGTGTTTAAATGTTTGTAAACGCACCCACAATACAGGAGAAATTCCTAGTGTGGGGCAACGTTTTAAAAGAAAAAGAAACTCTTGAACAAGCAAAACTTACTACTGCAAAGTTATAATCTTTCCAGTCTTCTCTATAAAATCAAGTATGTTCAAGACTGCTTAAAAATAATAGTTACAATTTATCTTTCCAGGCACAATGGCAGCACTCAGTGTAATGGTAAATTTGGAACTCTCACACGTAAATATTCTCACTAAAATGGATCTACTCAGTAAAAGTGCAAGAAGACAGATAGATGAGTAAGTTAACAGTACTTTTTTCACATAAAAACAATAACATTTAAGTAATAAGTCCACTTCATTTGATGATATTAAAAATACAAAAAAAAATAACCGACTTTCAAAAATAACACTACAAAGTGAAAAATAACTTTAATTTCGGAGGTCGGTGCCTTTGGATCTGTATTAAAATCTGTTGTAAAACTAAAATACAGATCCAAAGACATCGACTTCCGAAATTAAAGTAATTTTTCACTTTGTAGTGTTATTTTTGAAAGTCGGTTATTTTTTTTTGGAAATACTTTTATTTTTCACTTTTTAGTGGGTCAGTTTTTAATTTATCTGAGTTACAATAGCCTAATGTTAACTGCTCATCACCTTTTACAAAATATTGCTTTTTCCGATGCTGGGACGTTGATTGTTGAGAAGTTCTCCTGGTAAGATCCAGGAGAACAGCCACTCACCATATTATGCAATGTGACGAGCATAAATTGCTTAGCAACCACATTAAAATACCTAATCGAATCAATCGCAACCCGTTAAATACTTATTATTATATTGTTCCGGTGGCCATCTGTGGTCTCCATCACCAGTTCCACTTCGCCAAATGGTGCTTTCCGAGAGCAAATGCACAAGTTACTATAAAAAATAGTTAAATCGCTATAGGTTTGCCTATAAAATTTGAGGGTTTCCCTCGATTTCAATGAGATCCCCTCATCAGATTCTGATTTAGTGGTAATGGGACTGAGTACAGAACAATTACAAAAAAAAATACGTCCATAACTGACGGAAAAATCGGCGAACAAAAAAAAACAGCCAAACATAATAACCTCCTCCCTTTTGGAAGACGGTTGAAAAGTAACTCTGTTTGTAACAGAGTTACTTTCATATCTTACTTTTATCCCGGTACTATGCTCCCGAGGGATAATTTCCGACCTTCACGCGGGTGAAGCCACGGGCAAAAGCTATCATAGAAACTGTTCTACTACAGTAGCGTAGCGCTGTTACGTCGCGCATATCTGCGGGAGCCTTTAATTCGTTTCAGCCAGGTCTGCCTAACATTTCATAGTTCATAGTATGAGAAAGAGCTAAAGGTATAAATTACAGTGATAAATGCAACTATATATATCGAGTACCGAGTCGTATCGAGTAAGTCGTATCGAGTATCGATACGACTCTGTACTCACGATAAATCGATTCAAGTTAAACGTCAAAACGGGCCTATTATTTTGTGACAACTATACCGTTATAATAAATGCTTCTAGGCGTTCGGGGCATTCTATTTCATTATTTAAATGCAATTTTCACTATTTTCCAGTTACCTTGATCCAGACCCGCACGTGCTACTAGCAGACATGCGAAACGCGAAATCAAAATGGCATGAAAAATACGCAAAACTAACAGAAGCTATTGGAGAAGTCATAGAGAACTTTAGCCTAGTTCGGTTTTATCCACTTAATATAAAAGACGAGGAAAGTGTGGAGAATATCCTTATAACCATAGACAATATTATTCAGTATGGAGAAGACGCTGATGTGAAGATCAAAGACTTTGATGAAGAGGAACCTGGTGATGATGACAACTGTGATTAAATGATTTTGTTTTTATAATGTGCCATGTGGAGTTTATTTTGATCATGTTCTGCCAACATCAACTGTGCTTAAGTTGAAATAAAGTCGAATATGACCATGTACTGTCGGTCAGCTGTATAGCTCTAGAGGACAAGTGGAAGTTATGATTAACTTTATTTCAACTACCGTAAGGTTGATTTTTTACTATAGTTAAAAACCAAACTAGGCACTATGTAGCGCCCCTTTGTCTTTCGCGTCTAAGATTTACTCTAAATAAAAAAATATAACTTTTCTTAATTAACCTTTATTTGACAAACATAAACATCATTATCCTAGATTACGCTACATTATTGATACACGCATAATACTACATTATGTAATATATGCATTATTAGTCTATATTCATTAACTAAACTCCTCTCTACGAGACTGAGAACGAACGAGCATTACTTATGATTTATTATAATAATTATTATTAAAATTGAAACTACTACCAGCATAATAGGTAAAAGAGGAAAGGAACTACATGCAAAATGTGAATAATCCTAAATAGTATGTACATAATAATATTAAGGGCCTCGTGGCTAAGTTTGAAGGATAGAAAGTCAACTGAATTAAAAATAATGCAATCTTATTTGAACTGTGGCTTTGAAAATCGAAAATGGACCAAGGTATTCCTGTACTATTGCAAACTGTTTGATGCACATTTAAACAGTAAACTTGAGTAAAATTATACAATATTAGTTTTAGTTGCGAAACCCGAAACACGTGTTTAGTATTTTTATGTAAACGATCTATGTACAAAATTTCTAAACTATATCATGAAAAATCACAAAGTTATAAGGTTCATGTTACCGGGTTGTTCGTACAAAAACATGCAAACGGCGCCCCCGCGCCTCCAGGGTCTTCTTGCGCTCATTAATAATAATTTGGCAGTAGGTACCTAACCATACGGCGATTGTATTGTAAGTAATTAAATGGTAATAACATTTTCCTTCTCACTTAAATATTTTTGGGACAAAATATAACGGTGTAAAAAATATTGAAATCGATTCAGTTCCTTATTCTGAACAAACTTTAATCAGGTTTCGCATAAACAAAAAATAATGTTGTATAAAAATTATTAGCTGAATGTGTTGCTAAGCGCAAAACTCGAGAACAGCTGGACCAATTCGGATTTTTTTTTTAAATATTCGTTGAACTCTGAGGATGGTTCATAAAAAGCGAAAAATTTTAAAAGTTGTTGAATGAATTGGAAAATTCCGGAAAACTGAACGTGCATTATCTATGGGAATTTTATATGAATTATTGAAATTCAGGTCAGCTAGTCAATAAATAATTGTCTATAGTAGTAGAGAGAGTGATTCACATGATTACAGTCTAGTCTCACAACAGTGAAGGAAACGGGATATCTTGTAAACAAAACCTTCGACCCACTCCCTCTCACAGAGAGAATGCTTGTGTCCCAGCCACACTGCACCACGGAGTCGCCTCGGTGGCCGCTGTTATCGTGTCACTCGCAATACGACACAAATACCGTATAGACAGGCTATAAATGGCTGTCCGTGATAAAAGTATGCGCTCAAAGAAATTTCGGCGCCATATATTTTATTAATACTGACTTTACACGCTGCCGCATGCCGGCACGGTGGTTACGTGCTCTGTGGTCCAAGCAGTAGGAATGGGAACATCATAGGCCGTTTGCTCTTACTATAGGTACAGTTAAAAATTGCAATAAAACAAGTGGTAGGTAAACTTAAAAATACAGTATGCTCGTTCATTCTGTGGCAGTGAAACACTTCTGCGTTCTGGATTTTTATTACCATCATGAGAATATTAAAGCTAATGTATGTTGATGAATCCGCAATTCACACTTGTTTAAATGAACTAAGAATTTCTTCGTACTTAGCCTGAGCGTACAATACGGCCGGTCTGAATACCGGCTCTTCGAACTTGAACAAGATCAAGTGGCAAACATGAGGCAAGGCACAGGAGGCAAGTGTGAGTGAGAGGACATGCTCACACTTGCCTCATGTCAACATTTGGATCCTAAAAAATGTTATTGCGCAGCATCCAGCGCAATGTTCGGACAGGCCATGATTCTTCGGCCGAATTGTACGTTCAGCGGATGTGTAGAAGCCGTGTATACGTTCAACAAAACGGCTACGCTTGATCCAACACCAGATGCCAAATTGCAAAGGCAGACATATGCTAACAACCGCGTACCGACATTTTATATTATTATACAATTATCATGATTTTTTTGTGAGTAATATTTAATTAGGATTCTTTTATTTGTAAACCAGAACACAAAAGTTAGTGTACATACGGCTGATTTACAACAAAATTACATCACCAAAATAGACATTAACTAAATATCTTGCCTTAGTACAGGGGCTTATGCGGGAATATAACTACGACTAAATTAATAATATATTATATCTGCACTCCTCCCTGTGTATTGCCGTAATTAAGCATCGGTATACTTGCTAAATGTCTTATTTTATTACTGCAAATCAACCATACCCCAATATAACATAATAGGTTTCATAATACACATAATATTCTACAATAATATGTGGTTATAAAAATCGGCCAAAATTTGCATGTGGTCCGTTTTGACCTAATACTCTTAATGATACCTTTCACACAATGTTACATAAATAAATGAAACAAATCATCTCAAATATCGAACCAGCCGTGTTTAATTCCAAAAATATTTTATTATCTGGGCAATATTATAGTTAAAAATAGGGTATTACACGGGTACATTTTTAAGTCATAAAACGTATTACCTTATAATATGTGGGCATATATTTATAAATACCTGCTAAAAAAGCTGGTATAAAATAGGTAATTGGATTATTAAAATTTGAAATCACAACCAATTGCCAGATGACGTTAACTAAACACCATGTATTTATTTCGTGAGCGTGAGTCGTGTAACTAGCACACGTTTTATTAAATCGTGACGTCGTTTACACGGGTCGAGTCACTGGAAGATAAGCTTTTAGCTAACGCCTCTTTTAAAGAAGACTAACACTCAGTTGCAGAAACGATCTTAAAATTTTAAAGACTACATTAAACACTAATGTGGCATTAAATCATTGCACGAAACCATTTTTTATTTAATTTTAATGCTCCATTAAATTTAACTAATGAAATGTCAAACCTAATGAAACCGGCCATTTTAAACACTTTTACGTTGCACGTAACTTCATTAGCGCCCATTAGCAGGTGGTGAACTTGAAGAACGTGAACGTGAAGTTTGACATTTCAGAATTTTTAATTTTAATGGGCCGAAAAGCATCCATTAAGAGCAACATTAGTGTTTTCTACGGTACTTGAATGCATTTCTGTAATTGAAAGATGTCTTTAACCAGTCTTTCGTCATTATCTGATTCTTATTTAGTAGATTTACCTCGCCGTCGAATCCCAGACCGAGTGAATTTATTTTTAAAACATGATGGAGAAGAGTTTCATGTAAAGTATAGAATTTCCAAGGAGGCAGTTCTTCAAATTTGTAACCTACTTGATTAAGATTTAGAACCAGTGACGCAAAGAAATAAATCCATTAATGGCCTGACACAGCTTTTAATATGTTTGAGATTTTGCGCCACTGGATCTTTCCAGCAAGTATTGGGTGATTTAATAAACATAAATAAATCAACAGTTTGTCGGAAACAGGTTGGGTCGGGTTGTTTGTCAGTTTGTTTATACAAAAAGTTTCCTGTGAACTAGCAAAATTAAGCCACTTCTATATTAAAATGCCAGACCGGACGGAACTACGTAGAGTTGCAGAAGGTTTTTATGAAATAGATGGATTTCCACGTGTGGCAGGAGCTCTAGACTGCACACATGTTAAAATTATTAGATTTTAGGGGGATGCGCTAACGTAGCCAGCGAAATTCAAATTTTATTACGTTTTTTGCAATTTGCAGGTCAGTAACACGTTGTATGTTGATCTAATTATGATTCGCGGCCATAACCAATATGGCTTTACAGAATTATAATCATTAGAATATGAATCAGAACTATAAAATTTGCAAAAAACGTTAGTAAATTTGAATTTCGCGGGCTACCTTAGCGCATCCCCCTTAAACCAGATTATTTAAACTAGATTAAACCACAGAGTACCCTGAATACACATAAATCAACTACATTTACTTTATTTTATGCTAAAATTGTGGTGTACTTGTACTTACGGATAATAAAAGAACGTAAATGTTCACTCTTTTCGTTCAATATGGTAATTTGTTCCTGGCAATATTGTTTAAAGTCTTCTTTAACTAAAGTGGCATTAAAAATGTCTAATGCTATCTAAAATTTGTTTGTGCAACTTCATTAAAGTAATGAATTCATTAGCGATAATGCCGCTTTATGTAATGAAGTGTTAATGGTGAGCTTTCTGCAACTGAGTGTTAGAGTTTGAAAATGTATGAATAAAAAGCAATCCCCGTTGATAAAACCATTGAAATAAAATTTTTAAAGTAATGGATTCTCCATACACAGAATCCATAATGAAAAGCGCCCATTTATTAATTATCTAAATATTTACAATCACCGCACATCCGTACCCAACATGTAAAACGTATATTAGAATAACACACAATAATAACAGAATTACGTACTATGATTTACTTGCATGTTGCTACAGGCACAGGCATTGTTGTGACGGTAGTATGGGACTAACGGCCGAACCCAATAACCTATCTATCACCAGTTTTGGCATACTGGAGATAGAAATATCTATCTATCGATGGTTTTAACGTCCCAATAATCTATGAGACATTATGGAATCTTACCGGCCCACGCTATCTACTGATGGGAGGGTGTATCGCCTACAACGGATAGATATTTGTATAAAAATGCCAAAGTATGCGTCCCAATATACCATTTGTTTGACAGGACTGTACTAAAGATGACAGATTGGTCTATTCCCCGAATTGCAGGGATAAACGTAAAGTAGCCATGCTAAAATGAACTCTTTAGTACATGCAATAATGATCATAGATATTTTTTTTTAATAGAAATTCAAATATCTCGAAAACGGTGCATCCTAGGCAAAAAATAACAGAAATTTAACCGAGCCAGCACCATGCCAACATGAATTTAAGTTAACAAAAAAACCAACATTAATTTAAGGGGGATGCGCTAAGGTAGCTCACGAAATTCAAATTTTATTACGTTTTTTTCAATTTGCAGGTCAGTAATTGGCTCTACATAATTATATCTTAATTCAGTAACTTATTTAGAAGTAAGAAGCAAAGAAGTTTTATAATAAGACTTAAACGTGAACGGAACGCCCCGTGAGTTCCGTTACAACCAACACAAAAAAAAGGGTGAAGTAGAGAAACCTACATAATTGTTTTCGTTAGATAGATAGCCTTTATCAATGATTGTGAGACGCCATCCAAGGATAGATCGAATTATACTATCATCAATAGCGATCTGTCTTTCACTGCAAATAGGTTATTTGGTTCGGCCGTTAGTTTATCAATCAACATAAATAACTGGTCAACACATAATTGTACTAATATCTAAATCTGGGAACAAAGTAACACAGAAAATTCTTATTACTTCTGTTCAAACTGCGATTAATTGAAATAATATTTGGTGCCGAAACATGGATTGATATGTCACAAATTACCTGTTGCAAGCTTTCTATTTCAATATTGACATTCAGGACATAAGGCGTACAGTGCGCAAACCGCGCAAGTGTTGTCAGAACAAGACAGAACAATGAACGAGACAAAACACGCGACGCTTGCGCTCCGTCAGCTCCATGTGATTTCACTACCTCTTCGGAGGGTAATCACATTCGGTACAACTAGGTCAGTTCCCGAGTTAGCCAATAAGTCCTATGGTTTATGAGGCAATGATTATCGACATTGGTTGTTCATTTGTCTTAACTGATATACCGGTTACCTAACATCATGAACTCAAACACTTGGCCACAGAGAAGTTCTCAAGACACTTGCTAATATGAGAGTTGACATCAAGGGGGTCGCGGTATTCTAATCTGTCTAAAAAAAACCTCTAAGAGGGTCGAGGGTTTTTTCCCTCTGTTGGGACACAGTGAGAGAATACCTCTGATTAACCAACATTTTTTTGATTATTGCTGAGATGAGATTGTGAGTTAAATTTGAACGTTTTTAGGGTACCGTACCCAAACGGTAAAACGGGACCCTATTACTAAGACTCCGTCTGTCACCAGGCTGTATCTCATGAACCGTGATAGTTAGACAGTTGAACTTTTCACAGATAATGTATTTCTGTTGCCGCTATAACAACAAATACAAAAAAAAAAAACAGAATAAAATAAATATTTAAGGGCGATCAATATTTAAACGACAAAAAAATCACGTTTGTTGTATGGGAGCCCCCATACGACGATATTTTTTGTCGTTTTTATAGATAATACTCAAGTCCGACTCGCACTTGACCGGTATGTATAAGTACGAGCATTGGCCTTTAGATATACTAATCAGAGACTTGATCAAGTAATCAGGCATTCAGAAATTGATGATCGATTCATACTTGATACAGTTTCCTTCGAGAACTGACCTATAATGAGTTGTAAAATTGGTATTAAAATTATACTCCATTTTAAATAAGATTAGACATTTAAATAAATCTTTTTTACAGCCTGTTCAATCGATTTTGATTTCTATTGCGTTGGTCGCATGACAAATGTCAGCTGTAATAAATAGTTGGTATTGTAACCACGGAATAGAAGTTAAAATCGGTTGAACGGACTGTAAAAAAAAATATTTAAATTTCTTATCTTATTTCAAATAGAGTAAGTATAGTGTTTAAGTAGTTAAAAAGGTTAACTAAATGAACGTGTGTGAAATATACAACATAATAACATAAATGTTGTGTGTATATTTAAACATTGCATTTTAACCATAGTACAATTACACTAAGGAGTACACATAATAATATGTTAAGGTTAACATAATGCATTGATATAACCAATGTATAAGGGCTAAGGTCAGTGTAGACCTTACAATCTACTACTTAAGCTAATTCGATACTATTTTATTAGTACCTATTTAGGAGCAACAACTCATAAAACTTAAGTTTTTTTTGACGTTTTCGAGTGTCTTCTACAAGTAAAGATATTTACCGGGATGGTTGCTTCGCCACAGCTTCAAAATGGTGACATTGGGTGATTTGGTCGCTGTTTTTTATGAGTAATTCTTGAAAAATTGTGTTTTAGTCAATTCAAATTGTTTATATTTGAGTCAGTATTTAGCAAACAAGATTAGCCAGTCAGCAAGATAGTTAGTTACTGAAGTTTCTTATTATTGTTTTAAAACAAATGACATTAAAATCTCACAACATAGGTATCCAGGTATCATAACTTTAAGTCCAGAAACACCTGCCAGTAGAAGCCGGTCTACACTTAAACCCGAACTCAAACAGACAAACGAACTCCATCAGGGCCGGTTTCTCTGGGCTATAGCGCGTCGAGCGCGGCGTCACCGCCGTGCGCGAGCGCGTCGGTGATGCTGAAGACGTAGGCCGCGCAGCCGAACTGCAGCAGCGCGCCGTGCGGCAGCAGCGCCGAGCCCTCCCACGCGCCGCGAGCCGCGCCCGCCCGCGCGCGCGCGCAGCGGCAGCGGGGCTCGCCCGCTAGGGGGTTGGTTAGGTTGCCGTTTATTCTGTGGGAAACATTTTTGAGGATATTCCAGAAATCCTTCGATTTTTACATACAATAACTCCACTAGTGGCAGTCTGTTGCACATTTAATAAGACACCCTCATGTAATTGACTGCAGTACAACACTTTAAGAGCCTCCTGCTACCCTATCTTGCAATCGTGACGTCCGCGTCAGCAGAGGCAAGGTCACTTCCTATACAGGGTGGATTTTTGAGATGGGGCAGTAAGGGCTGCTACCTTAACTGTTGTAGCTACAGGAAACGCTCTTAAGAGACTGTCCTTAACTTTTTGAGAAATTTTGATCTGCATTCACAGATTTTGAAAAAAATTTACAGTCAGCATGAAAATGGCCAATTTCACACAAAATCTTTTTTTATGCCAATCGATCCTGTTTCATATAAGGATCAGAAACCTCTATTGGACCAACTGAGGTCTGAGTACTAGAAAAGTCATAAATCACAAAAACCTTTTCCATACATTTCGTAGAAAATGAGACTCCAGCTTAGTTTTTTATGATGGATAGATGGACCGCTACAATTAACCTTTTCACCGCCACGGACTTCAATAGAAGTTCCAGATTTTCGTGCCACCAACGCCACGACTTCATTAGAAGCTCTTCATTTTAACTATGATATAAAAATAAAATTACTGTATTTAACAGGTTTTTTCATTTTGTTATTTATTATAGCAATCTAATACCCTGTTTTTAGGGTTCCGTAGTAAACAAGGAACCCTTATAGTTTCGCCATGTCCGTCTGTCTGTCTGTCTGTCTGTCCGTCCGTCCGTCTGTCCCCAGCTTAGCTCAGAGACGCTTAGTCCTAGAAAGCTGTAATTTGGCATGGGTATACATATTAATCATGCCGAAAAAATGGTAAAATAAAACTATGAAAAACATTTTTTTTTAGGGTACCTACTACCCCTTACACGTGAAATGGGGATTATATTTTTTTTCTCGTCTATTCCATGGTGTGGGGTATCGTTGGATAGGCCGTTCAAAAATATTGTAGGTTTGGCAAAACCATTTTTCAATTAAGAAATCCGTTTGCGTAATATTAAGCTTTCAAGTTCTATTTTTTGTTAGTCAAGTGTCCCCCCCCCCTGCCAGCTAAATGGTTGGTTTTGGATATGTGAAAAAATTCATGGCAATAGTATATATAACGAAATTAAAAGGAAAACTATCACAGCTAAGTAGGCTTCACAAGTTAACGAGTAATAGTCGACCAACTTAAATTTGCAGTTGGAGAATTGACCGTAACGTATATCGATGTATGGGAGAGCATGTTTTTCAACTACAATGTTAAGTTTGTTTTTGGGATAAATTCATCCCAACTACGGAACCCTTCATTGTACGTGGTCCGACATGCACTTGGCCGGTTTTTTTTTATATGTCCCCACAATAGATGCCGTTATTTGTCTTAAAATTGGCAAAAACAAAAGCTCCAAACATTTTTAATGTCCCCAGAACGCCAAGAACTTTATATAAAGTCGGCCAGTGATGTGACGCGAAAGTTATTACTGTTTGATTTCACTCGTCGAAATATTTATAAATATTATTAACGAAAACAATTTGAGGGCAGTAAAATATGAAATTAGTTAACTACTTTATAACAAAGATAAAATAGACTAATTTCGACATTCAGATGGGTGCCGACTCGGAAATAAATAGTTGTTAGCAATCCTTGTCTAGATAGTTTTTTGCTTGGTTGCTTGTAATTTCTGAAATTCTGCGCAACAGCCGCCATACTCGTACCCGTTAAAATTTAAACCGGCAATTTGCAAGGCAGTGGATACAAACATATGGTCTTATACCGTGACTACCTCGCAGTCCTGATCTCCACCTCTTATTTTTTTTATGTGGCGCTATTTAAAAAGTTAACTTTATAAAAAGAAATACGACAGTGTTCTGGAACTCAAAGATTTACTTACCACGATTTTCTATGGAATGAATCGTAGCACATTATCAGCTGCTACCCGCACTGTAGTAGAGAGAATAAACCTAAGCCTACGTCAAAACGGCTACCATTTTGAACACCTCATAACATAGAGCACAAAAGTAAAATTTCTAGGCGAGTCCAAGTTTCAAGTTTTTTTATTTTAAGATGAAATAATTAATACCCAAAGTAGAAGTTATTGTTTTTTATTTATTATTTTACCATTTTTTTTGTAGCGGCCAGTATATCGATGGTGGAAAATGTAAGTTCGTCTCATTTCCTACGAAATGTATGGGAAAAGTTTTTTGCGATTTATGACTTTTCTAGTACTCAAACCTCAATTGGTCCCATAGAGGTTTTTGATCATTATAAGAAAGGGGATCGATTGGCATAAAACAAAGTTTTTGTGAAAATTGCCCATTTTCCTGCTGACTGTATTTTTTTTTCGAAATCTGTGAATGCAGATCAAAATTTCTCAAAAAGTTAAGGACAGTCTCTTAAGAACGTTTTCCTGTAGCTACAACGGTTAAGGTAGCTGCCCTTACTGCCCCATCTCAAAAATCCACCCTGTATACTAAATAAGTATAATGATGTTTCTCCTTTTTAGCGTTCCGTACCCCAAAAGGACAAAACAGAACCCTTATAGGACCACTCGTGTGTCTGTCTACCTGTCTGACTGTCCTTCTGTCACAGCCGATTTACTGGACCCATTAAGTTGAAACTTGATACACATATGAATTTCTGTGACCAAAACACGGACATGTAACGTAAGTATATGAATTTTGAATATGGGATTGGTACCATGTGACATATCAAATGAAAGGGCTTGATGTAAGAAATTCAGATATTTTTTTTTAATAATTTTAAAGTTATTTAAGAAAATTGACCATTCCCTATCTTCGAAACTATTGAGCCTAAAATTTTGCAAAAAAAATACTGAAAATAGTTCTTTACTTTAGATTACAGGAAAACCTATAAGAAGTCTATGGTCTTAAAATAACATGGTAAATCACTCAATATTGTGCTTACAAACTTACATATGCAGTTGGAATGTATGAAGGAACATGTCTTTCAACAACAATGTTAAGTTTGTTCTTAGGATAAATTAATCCGTAAACTACGGAACCCTTCATTGTACGTGGTCAGACGCGCACTTGAACGGTTTTTATGTCTGGAAATCCTCATGGATACTCCGGTACTGGTACTCCGGGCAAAGAGCCTATCAGACTCCAAAACACTTACCGCCTTATTACAAAACAAGATTTATATTTTGACATGGCTTAAACCATGCAGCCAGTTTTTGTAATAACAACGTAACAGTGATTGAAATACCGTTCTTTATAAAAAACTGAAAACTTAGTTCGGTACTAAGTTGTCAGTTTTGTGTTTAGGAACTACCATAGTCGGAATAAAGATCGAAATTGAATAATGGCTCCATGTTTTAAACCTGGGTCTGAAGACAAACCTTGTTTTGTAATAAGGGGGTTAATGTCTGAAATCACACTGGTTCCTCCAACTACTTTTGTACAGCATACCGCTGTCTTTTGTTTTTTGATGTTTTAAACGTTTAAATGGGATAATGTTTTAATGATATTGTATTGTGTGCGTAATTTATTACTACTAACATAGTTTTTAAGTTACTTGTAAACTAACACGCTATGGGCCTACGATGCCTGCTAATAAAAGATTTTTATATTTTTTATAAACGCAGCCTCATACATTTATGAGATTTTTAAAAGAGTAACCGTGGAGTTTCTTGCCAGCTCTTCTCCATAGGAAACAACCAATTGGAACCGTACATCTAGCTTCTGACGTTTCATAGGTGCCCATGTCAAATAAGATACTTTGATTCTAGACCCCCGCAACTATTAGTCTCCCAAATGATAGGAGAGGCCTTGTCACCCTACAAATCCAAAACATTTATTTCAAGTCGGCCATTAAAAGGCACTTTTAAACATCAATATTTATACGGTCGCCGTCTTGTGGCTAGCCGCACGGGTCGATCAGTAAGGTTAAGCTACGCTCGCCGCGGTTGGTCCGTGGATGGGTGACCATCTTTTCATACAAGATCCTTCCGTGCCTCGGAAAGCACATTAAGCCGTTGGTCCCGGCTGTCATTTGTAGATCTTTGACAGTCGTTACAGGTCGTCAGAAGGCCGAAACTCTGGCAACCAGTATTACCAAGGGATATCGTGTTACCCAGTAACTGGGTCTGACCTCCACAGGTCATCTAGGCAGTCGCTCCATGTAAATACTGTAATACAGCTGCATCCGGTTAGGCAGGAAGCCGACTGCATCATAGTTGGGAAAAGGCTGGGCAGATGATGCCGGTCGCCGTCTCCCGTATAGATTCAGTAATTGTCCCCTCACCTGAGCGGTTCTCTCATACGATGCCTCACAATATCCCTGAGCGCGGCGGCTCTGACGTCAGCAGTGGGCGGGTCCTCGTCGGTGGGCGTGGCCCGCTGCTGCACGTCACAGGCGTATAGTACGCCGTTCACGCAGCTGCCCCATTCCGAGTAGTTGATCAGCTCGAAGTGGCGGCTCACCTGGGGAAGAAACAAAGAGGATAATATATACTTTACTAATACTAATCTTAAATTCATTAATTCACTCACTCACTCACAAACTGACATACAACACACAGCTGCTTCTTGCTTGCTGCTATGCTAAAGCACAGAAGCTTGTAATTTTGCACAAGAGTTCCATGGGACCGAAGGAACAATTTTTGAAAATTCAACCCCTAAAGGGGATAATTATATAAGAGATGAAAGTTTGTATAGAAGTTCGTAATTTTTAGAGTTAGAAACGTGGAACAGACTTCTGTTTTAAGTAAAAGGTAGTATCATCGCTTTTTAGAAACTTATGCCCTAAGACGTAAGGCAATCGACGCGCAACCTGTTACCATGGATTCAGTACATGATTCTGGACCCCGCTGCATTGAAATATTTCGTCAGTTATTATTAAAACAATTAGCTGTTCAATACACTTTTGTAGGAAACAGCAGATTTTTTTTTACGTTATACAGGATGTTAAAGAAACTGCGTAGCTTAGGGGTAGGTTCAGTATCGATAAAGGATAACAGGAAAAAAAAACTAAAATGAAAACACAAAAAAATATTGCAAGACAACCTAATTTAGTACCTACTAACTTAAAATAGCAATCTTTTATAATTAAAATTATTTTATTTGACGGTCCTAAGCCCGTTAAAGTACGAAGAGACTTATATGTTTATTTTTTTTTAATGTTTAATTAATTTTTTTAATTATGTTTCTCTTTTTATTTTTCCTGGGTTCCTTTATCGATACTGAACCTACCCCTAAGCTATGGCACGCAATTTCTTTAACATCCTGTATAATTTTTTTTACGTAATTGTAGAGCAGTGGTGGCCCAGTGGTAATGGCCCCGACTTACGAGTTGTAAGTCGTGGTTTAATAATTTCATCACCACTGCTCTCAAAACGGTGAAGGAAAACATCGTGAGGAAACCGGCATGTTCTAGAACCAAAAATTCGAAGACATGTGACATCTACCAATCCGCACTGGGCCCGCGTGGTGGATTACAGCCCACGCCCTGTTGAAGAGAGTAGGCCTGTTTCCCAGCAATAGGAACATTATAAGCTGATTATGATACCCTAAGGCTCCTGAGAAGGTGCCGATGGGAAATCCCATCGAGCACACGGCTTGTTTATTTATTAAAGGCATATTTTAATAAACTACAATATGTATCATATGTCTACAAAGTCCAGCAATATACTGCCATTTGAAGTAGTCGCTCAAACGCCTCTTTGGCAGTTAAGGAACATTAAAACTCGTTTAGATTCATATTTACATAAACAGCCATCATGTTCCAATTGCTGGGACACCTCTCTGAGTTGTGGGCCGTAATTGCATCACGCGAGAACAATGCGTTTTGGTGAATGAATACTGTCATGTTTGCAGTTTTTGTTCTAGGACATGCCTCATATTATTAGTTGTTATTAAGTTATAAGTTGAGCTACATTATTAACGACAGATGCATGCACTGACTGGACAGGTCCACTCAAACCTGTGTGGTTCTTTCCTCAAAAGGCCATCTCAGACACTGCATGAACCTCACATGATGTGAACAAGATAATGTTTAAACTTCCTCAGAGTTTGTTTCGTGTTTCTTTTTAGAGAAAGTCGGTTACAAGACACCGACCTTGTCTAGTTTTTAATCTCGTTTGTTTTTTAACCGACTTCCAAAAAGGAGGAGGTTATATGTTCGGCTGTATGTTTTTTTTATTATTTTTTTATGTTTGTTCATCGATATCTCCGTCAATTATGGACCGATATTGAAAATTATTTTTTTATTTGCAAGGGTATGCTCCCGAGGTGGTCCCATTGCCACCAAACCAGAATCTGATGAGGGGATCTCATGGAAATCGAGGGTAACCCTCGAATTTTATAGGCAAACCTATAGCGATTTGGGTATTTTTTATAGTAACTCGTGCATTTGCTCTCGAAAATTACCATTTGGTGAAGTGGAACTGATGATGGAGACCACAGATGGCCACCGGAACAAAATAATAAAAAGTATTTAACGGGTTGCGATTCGATTAGGTACTTTAATATGGTTGCTAAGCAATTTATGCTCGTCACAATGCATATGGTGAGTGGCAGTTCTCCTGGTTCTTACCAGGAGAACTCCTCAACAATTAACGTCCTAGAATCGGACGGAAAAGCAATATTTTGTAAAAGGTGATGAGCAGTTGACTTTAGACTATTGTAACTTAGATAAATTAAAAACTGACCCACTAAAAAGTGAAAAAAAAAAAAAAAAAATACAGATCTAAAGACTTCCGAAATTAAAGTTATTTTTCACTGTGTAGTGTTTTTTGGAAGTAGGTTATTTTTTTTTAACAAAAAGTTTTTTTTATACATATCTACGATGGTGATGATTGTAATGTAAGCGTGGCTGTATCTGTCTGGGATTAATGCTGAAATGGACCTTTTTGGCGCAGCCACGAGGCACACACTGTTTTTGTTAGAATATTTCACTTTTTTTTTATTTTGTATTCCACAAACTGTTGCTTCAGCAAGCACCATCGAAGTAAAATAAATAAACAGTTAATATAAACCCGTTCACGAGCATAACGCAAAAGTGAGCCATCACCCCCCTCGCCATAGCAGAGGGAAGGAGGCAACCCGACCCCCGACGCTACCGCAAGCAGTGACATCTAAGGGAGCATGACGAACTAGCTGCTGGTTGCTCAGCCAAGAATATTAAGATCTATTGTCGAGGTCGCTAGCTAAGCACTTATTACAATACAACTCGTAAAAAAAACATCGTAGTCAGTAGATTATATCAGTAATAAATTGACTTATACAGTCAAATAAAATAAACAAATATAATCTTTCCTTTCTTCATCTTTTCTTTTTTTTAAAACGTTGCCCCACACTAGGAATTTCTCCTGTATTGTGGGTGCGTTTACAAACATTTAAATTCACATACACAAACAGCCAGACCCGAAACAACTACTTGTAGGTCATACAAATATTTGTTCCGTGCGGGAATCGAACCCGCGACACGCAGCGCAGCAGTCAATCGCTTAACTAACTGCGCCAACCGTGCCGTCAATGAACATATAACCTTTCAGTAGGTGGGGTAATTCTGGAGAAAGTACATGAACATTGTTTTGACCAACTATTGTTTAAGTAGTTGTTGATAAAATAGTATGCCTTTGAACAAAGGTTGGATTTAACTTTAAACGCATTAAAAGGAAAATGTAGCAAAGAAGAGGGTAGCTTGATCAAAAAAGTTATACCATATCCAACAAATGAGTTATGAAGCCGATAAAATGGAGCACGTAATTTGTCCTTATTTCTGGTGTTAATATTGTGAGTATCACTGTTCTTAGTGTATAAGTGTATATTTAGCCTAACATATAAGATGTTGGCGAAGATGAATTGCGATGCCACCGTGAGAATACTAATATTCTTAATTTGGATGTTTCACATCTGCCAGGCGTCCCGTGACGGCTCAATTTTGTTCAGTATTCAGCCTCACCTCGTCCATGAATATAACGGCGTGGTTGCGCGACACGTGCGTGCAGGCGGCGCCGTCCAGGCGCACGTCGCAGCCGCTGTCCGTGCCCACCGTGAGGGACGACAGGCGCATGGGGATGGGTCTGCCTAAACCGTCGCCTACGCCGTTCCTGAGAGATACAAGTATTTTTGGTTAGGCTTGGACATCACTGCCATTGGTGAAGGAAAATATCGTGAGGAAACTTGGGACTTATAAATCCAAAGTCGCCAATCCGCCGCAAGTTGCCAAAATCGGTTACAGAACTTAGTGATGGAAAATTCAAAACGCACATCAAACGTGCCCTTAGCAAAAAAGCAAATTATAATATTAAGGACTATGTTGAAGACATGGAAGTTTGGCATTAAATCCTTCTGTACATGTGGCTTCCTATTAACGCAAAACTATGTAAATGTCTATTACCTGCTCCCAAATTACGATGTTTTTTTTAAATTTTATTTCATCTTTCTTTACAAATAATAATTTATAATTTATCTTTATTTCAGACATACGTCCATAATTTTTTACAAATATTATAGTTAGTAAGATGGTTAGTAGTACACACAAAAAAAAAAAAAAAAACAAGATAAAAAGGTGTTAGTTATTTGTTAGTAAACAAAACACAGTAAATGATGCTTATTTCCTATTTCTGTGCAGGTGTACACCTGCCCAGTACACTGTAAAAGGACTATCTATTTTGCACCCTAACGGTTTGAGGACAGTGTTGGTGCTACCACGAACCCTGCTCATCATCGATGCAGTTCTTTTCCTAATTATGGAAAAGAAATCATCGATGGATGCATCCGCAAATATTGCGGAAGCACTGCAGTACCGAGGTTTTTTTAACACTGCCCTCAGAGCGTCATTATACTGAACTCGCAGGGCGTTGACAGCCCGCCGCGTAAAGTTGATCCACAGACTGCACGTGTAAAATGACTCACAGAAGGCTCTAAAAAGTGACAGTTTCACATCAGTGGTACATCGTGCGAATCTGCGGGCCAACATATTGCAGCGGACTGCCAACGCCCTCCTTTCCCTCTCTAAGTCTTCATCGTCCTGTAGCCGATCTGTCAGCATGTGACCCAAGTATTTTACTTTAGCCACCCTCACTAGTGCCGACCCACCGATCTTAATTGGCGGCACGTTAGAGGGAGCCTTGTTCCCAGCTTTGTATAGCATGAGAACACTCTTACTAGAATTATACTTGAGTCCATGTGACAGGGCATACGATTCACAAATGTCCAGAAGTCTCCTGAGCGCACTCACTGACGGGCTCAACAGAACCATGTCGTCGGCATAACTAATATTGTTGATCATTCTTCCGCCTATTGAGCATCCGACCATGGCCCCACTGAGCCTGCCCAATCAGCTGGTTAACAAACAGGTTAAACAAACTCGGGGAGGTCAACCCACCCTGCCTAACACCGCATTCCAGATAATATTCCTGACTACTTGCGTTGATCCATCTGACAGCATTCTTTTGGTTACTGTACTTGAGGAGAGATACCAGTTCCCTCGGCACAGTTGTCTCTTCAAGCAGTTTATGCCACAGAACATCATCATCATCACCAGGTCGAAGGCCCTCGAAAGATCAAGTAAACACGCATATACTGGCGTCTTCCTATCAGTGTAATACCTTACCGTTTGTTTCAGACACATAATTGCCATTTCCGTTGACAGGTTGGGTCTGAAGCCAAATTGCAAGTCATGTATCTGAAGGTGTTGGCTCAGCTGCGCGTCCATGAGACTGTCAAGGACCTTCGCCATGGTTGTGGCCAATGATATCGGGCGGTAATTATGCTTTTCAGATGGATCACCGGTTTTGTTTTTGATGATTGGAACCACTACTGTTTTCATCATATCATCCGGAATAAAGGAATGTCCTATACAAAAATTAAACAAAAGACTCAGGACTCTGGGCACATGTACACCTGCATAGCGCAGATTTCTATACTTATACCATCATGACCTGGTGACTTTCCACGCTTCATCTTTTTTATGACATTCTTTACGTCTAATGGCATAATTCGACTGTACTTCTCACCAGGTCTGACGTCTGGTTTACTTAAATGATTAAATTCACAAGGCATTGGTTCTACAGTAAACAGATCTTTAAAAACATTTGCAATATTTTGATCTCCCACCGCACTGTCGACGCTCACAGGAACACTCTGCTTAGGATTCAACTGCCCCGTTTTTTTCCAAAAACTGCTAAAGTCTTTAGCCTCATGTTTTGCCGCCAGTATGTCCATTTTTATTTGCTCGGTATTGTCCTGGCACCATTTCAATTTCTTCTTAAACTCTTTTCGTGTTTCACACATACTCAAATACTGGGGCCCCACGCGCGGCTTCCCCTGTAGAACCCAGTTACTGAAACTAAGCCGAGCCTTCCTATGTGAAACAAACTTCACTGACTTAATGTTTTTCTTATTTGACATTATTATACCTACAATTTTAATTTCAACAAGGTTCTAACTTTTATTATTTTAATCATATTTTATATAGTTTTTTTTGTTAATGTGAGGACGTTGTAGGCTTAATAGACTGTAGACCATTTTCTATTTTGTTAAATACCTGGTACTTTTGACGGGCCTACGCTGTTCTCTCATACCACAAAACAGTGTAATTTGAAAACATTGTAAAAGCCAATTTTTATTTAAAAGAATAACCGTGGAGTTTCTTGACGGCTTTTCTCCATAGGAAACGACCAATTGGAACCGTGCACCTAGCTTCTGATGTTTCATAAGTGCCCATGTAGGGTTATGTGAAATTAAAATATTTTTGATTTGATTTCATTCGCCATGAGCAATTAATTAAAAAAAAAAACAAGTATTTATCAAATAAAAACCATCTAATAAAACAAGTGAAATGACAGGTTAGTCCTTACCATAGATAGTTTGATTAGTCAATTGAGTCAGAATACCAGCACTGCGGTATTATTATATATTTTTTTTCAAATTTCGCAGCATCATGCTGGGACAGGAGCCTTTTTGGCCTTGCACAGGTATTTTTTTTGTTTTAATGATCTTTTTGATGTGAAACATGTTTGCTCTCGCTTTTTGTGGGAGTGATTTCGTAAAAAGGAACAGAGTAACAGGAAGTGACAGCTTGAGCATGGAATAAGTACTTTAAGTAACAGGAAGTGACAGCTTTTATCAGCCACCTTGTTAGGATCGTCACTCCACTTAGTCATTGAGGGTGTACATAATGATGGGTCAAACTCAAAGCATTTCTTTCAATTAATCCAATTACAGGCACTTTTGAATTGTCAAGGCCTCGGTCGCTCAGTCAAAAAGATGGAGCTAGGTTTCTATGCCATAGAACGGGCAATAAATTCATGGCCACTCTTTTAATATGAGACGGTGACGTACCTGTCGGGCCTCGCGATGGCGCAGAGCGTGGCCCGCACGGTGGCGTCAATGAGGTCGTGCGCGGGCGGGGCGGGCGGGGCGGGCGGGGCGGGCGGGCGCGCGGGGCGGGGCGCGCCCCACACGGCCAGCGCGATGCGCGCGCGGTCGGCGCGCGACAGCAGCTCGGAGGGCCGCGCGCGCCGCAGCAGGCCCAGGCGCGCCAGACGCGCGCGGTCCACGGAGCGCGCCACGGCCGCGCGCAGCGCCGCGCCCGCGCGCCGGCCGCGCCACGGGGCCCACGCCTGCTCGCCGCCCAGCACCTGCCGGGGGAAGCAACGGTCAACAAACACAGAAAACTGCTGTTTCATACATTTTTACATTTTTTGTCTGCGTGGTGCCGGACGTAACGAATAGTAATAATAAAAGAGTGTCCGTGGAGTTTCTTGCCCGTTCTTCTCCATGAGAACCTACTACACTTTGGAATGGGCAACTAGCTTCATCTGACTGACTGACCCCTTGACAATTCAAAAGTGTCTATAATAGGTTTATTTAAAATAAATGCTTTGAGTTTAAGTTTGATAGCACCGCCCCATTTCTTCCCGTGGGTGTCGTATAACGCGACTAAGGAACTTACTAGAGAATGTGCATCAGCGTTCTCTATGCATTTTAACACCATACTGCGATCGCCAACCCGCAGCCTCCAAGCGTGGCAATTATGGCAAACCCCCCCTTTGGGGGAGGCCTACGTCCAACAGTAGACGTCTTTCGGCTGAAATGATGATGATGATGATACATTTTGACTGTATAGAACTGCATAATTATTCTGCCTACGTAAAGTTATAACTGTAACGTAGACAATAACGATAAACTGTCAAAAGAAATATCTTTTAACGTACCAACACGACAGAACATAATCAGCACCCATTCTAAACCAGACCTACTTATATTTAACAAAATGCAACACTTTAATTTATGAGCTCAATAATAGAAAAATTTCTCTTGAATAATATTTTCTCACACAACAAATACTTGTTTTGTATTTTGTAGCCATCAAAATAAGATTAAAGAACCAAATTACTGTCATCACAACTCACATCACTGACATAAGTCATCACCGACGGATATACTCAATACAAAGACACAAAAAAAAATCATTCCTGCACTATTAAAAATGCAAGTAAATCAGAAAAAATATGCGCTTCGATAACCTTCGTATTTCCAAATTGGCACGAATGTCGCACCACAATGTAACTCCCCACAGAAACTGATGCTTCTAAATTATGTACTGCCGCACTTAGTAGTAACGCACCTATCATTCCTCATTTACATGACATTTTTTCTCTGTTTACCTACTCCTGTCACTTAAAACTTTTGAAAAGATTTTTGGAAATACTAAAAAACCAATTACTGCCATGGTTGTAACAACTCTATATTAGATCTCATCAACGCGTGTTCGTATTTCTGAAGATTCCCGAAGCGCATACTTTCCTTTGAAAAGCTGTATACTACCTGCAGCAGCCTCTTCCACGCCAGCAGCTTCACGAGCCTCTCATCCAGCTTCTTGAGCTGTTCCTCCACGAATGCTAACAACTCCTCCACGTTCACTACATTATTATATTACCTGCTGCAGCCTCTGCCACGCCAGCAGCTTCACGAGCCTCTCGTCCAGCTTCTTGAGCTGTTCATCCACGACCGCTAACAACTCCTCGACGTTCCCCTCAGGTCTCAGCTCGAGGCGCTCGCTCTTGCCTCGTTTGTTGGAGCTCTTTTCTTCTGATTGGGAGATTTTGCGTTTTTTCACTGTGGCTGTGAGGTATTCGAAGTCTGAGTCTGAAAGGTCGCTGGAGGAGTCTGTGTGGCGGTCGGGCTGTGGAAGAAATTGTGCAGGTCAAGATGTGTGATGCATGGAAGTACGAGTAGTTTCTTTGTTGAGAAGGGATAGTTTTGTTTACCATTGGATCCAAATATATGGCCTGTCATGGTTAACATTCACGGTTAACTAAAGTTGGTAAAAATGTGGTAGTTGTCATGTGTTTTTGTTTTTAATAACATTTTAATGGCCTGGTAGCTGGGACCTTTTAGCCAAGTCTTTATTTAGTTACAAAACTTGTTTAAATATTGATGAAATGAATTATATTCAATGCATGATGATGATATCTCCGCCCGCTCCCCATGAGTTTCAGTAAAGATGTGGCACTTTACTGAGACCTCACCCGGACTTCTTGAGAGAACTTGAAGCGATGTTGCACTGTTTTGTTTCATTTGCCTGCACATTAATAATCGGCTAAACACAAATTTTGGTAAATAAAACAAAACTGCTGAACACGACGCTTCACTTTCCCGCCAAGAAGTCTCTGCTTGTGAAAACCTGTATAGAAGTGTTGCCAGCAACTCAAAAACATGTTGTTGCAACGATGTCGCCCTTTTGTTTACCATGAACACGCGGCTTCAGTTTGTCAAAATCTAAAGATTCAACCTACTTACGTAGCTTTTGATGAATGACCATGGCTGATAAACGAAGCTTTTGAAGAGACATTTCGAAGGTCAATTAATTGTTAAAATAGTAACAACAATTCGTAACAAAAATTAACAAAACCTCAACAAAAACAAAGGGTATAATTTTAGTGTACGCAAGTGTAATCGGGAGCGAACGGAACGCGGGTCGAGGTGCGGGAGGCGAGTGTCGACTGCCGCACCAATCGCGTGCTCGTAACGCTACTCCCTCATTCCCCGCGTCCCGCTTGACCACCTACCACATACCTAAAAAATGACTTCTGCGCATCTAACTACTCTTGCCAACTTACGTGCCGGGGACTGTACCAAGGGGTAGCCGGCCCTAACATAGTTGGAAAAGGGCTGGGCAGATGATGAATTCGTTTCCACTGCTATACCACCGCAAACCACCAGTGGTCGACCACTTTTCGCCCTTATGCCCATAGTAATAAGGTTGAAAAGTGGTCGACCGGGAACTTTCGCGGTGGTACCTACTGAACAGCTGAACTATACACGTTACCTTAAGACCCGACTCTGAGCTGATGGCGTGCAGGTCGTCGGCCGCGTCTGCCTCAGTCACGCCTCTCAGAGCTTCGTCACAGTTCCCACTGCTGTACTGGGGACAGGTCAGGTTCATGCAGATCTTGTGCTTTGGAGACTCTTCATCATCGTCGCTGGCGTCGTAGCAACCGCTGGCTTTCTGCTTGTTGATGACTGTGGAGACAATAACTATTCAATTACGACTTTCATAAGGGTCTATACTACCTCAGCGCCACCTCACTTTTTATCTCGCTCGCAAAAGTAGCTGGCGGTCACGCGAGTAAGCGAGACAGGGTGTCAGGGAAAAGACTCCAAAGCACCGATATTTTAGTTTATTTCTTTTTACGGTGAAACTAAAGGAAATTAAAAAAATAATAATAACATTTGACCTGCTTTATAGTTAGTTCAGTTAATATGCAAAGTCTAATTAACTAATTTGATGTATTTTTTTAATACCAGCGGTTTATTGTTCGGTTGGAGGTAACTTTACATTTTGTTTCTATGAAGAAAATTTTATGGAATCGTGGTTTTGTCAAACATAGTACTTAACATTAATCCTCAACTTTACTATATATTTATTTCAAAATTAATGCTGCAGTATTTTCGACATAACGGAGGATCATGCTAAGCCATTTGAGGTAGTATAGGCTCTAGGTCTAGGTCTGCTGTATTTGTAGTTCACTTAAAAACGTTTGGGTTTATTTATAAACGTTGTTCGAGACGAGTTCAGAGACTACACAGTCGCTTATCATCAACCAACGTTTATAAATAAAGGGATAGGTATGATACATTTCTTTTACAGGACAATATTGGGACGATGTTCAAATATTTATTTATTGACGACTCTCAGAGAGTTCCAAATGTTGGCTCAATCGAAAATGGAATTTCATTCATTTTAATTTGAATGATGAGTACATGTTAATTTTATTGTGACAAGATGGGGCTGGCTAAACTCGCCCTTAGATGTTTGACATTCAAATACTTTAAAATGTCAAAATAATGTTTGCCAATTTGTTAACAGGGAAAATTAATGAATACTTCATTCTTAACGAAACGTAGCTCTCGGCTCGATCACGGCCACAAACGCGCTATAATCGATAGATTCATGGCGAATGTACTCCTAGTTTTTCCATGCATATTTTTTATGTGAAACAACTATACGCGCACGTAAAACCGATTGCTGGCGGGGCGACGCATGCCGCGTGGCGATCGGCCATTATACAGTCTATATGTAAATATGTGTGTAGTGCGATGTTTCACATCTGCCTGTCGTCCCGTGACGGCTCAATTTTTTTATTGAACAGATTATTTTTCAACGAAATAAAATAAAATATCTAAACCTAGCTTTTTTTTTTCAAATCTTACGTCTGAGGTAAAAATTGTCCACTCCCTTGATAGATGACGTTGGCGTCCAATTAGATAGCTCTATGATTTTGTTACCGCACCACACAGAAAAGAGTCGGAGTCCTTGGTTAGAAAAAATTCCCTATACTTTTATTACGATCTTATAAACTTTCTAAAACCTACTGAACTCCGGAAATAGTAGAGAAGCTGGAAGGAAATTTGAAAAATCCTTGCTCCGTATCGTACTCATTCATCATTTCAGCCGAAAGACGTCCACTGCTGGACATAGGCCTCCCCCAAAAAAAGAAGCGGGGGATTTGCCATAATCTCCACGCTTGGCAGGCAGGTTTGCGATCGCAGTATGGTTTCATAAATGCATAGAGAACGCTGCTGCCCATTCTCTAGTAAATCCTTTAGTCGCCTTTTTACGACACACCCACGGGAAGAAATGGCGAGGTGCTATTATTTACGTCCGGCACAAAACGGAACGTACTACCACGTATCGTACTATGTGTATTCATTTAGAACGCTGGAAACCAGCGCCTACAAGCGCTAGTTGTCTACACAGGTCACCGGCGGCTGCACAAGCAATTTTCATACTTTTTGCCAAATCAGCGCGAACCGTTGCCGAACAATCAGATAGGACCTTGTCGGCGCTTATCGGCGACGGTTCGCGCTGATTTGGCAAAAAGTATGAAAATGCCTGCGCCGTTACCAGCGTTCTACATGCATACATCCTTACTTCCTACAAATGTTTGTCTCAAGAGCTAAGCTAATTTAATGTAACGCACTCAGGTAGACCATGACCTAAATTCCGTTTGAAATAAGATTAGACATTTAAATAAACCATTTTTACAGTCCGTTCAATCGATTTTGACTTCTATTGCATTGGTGGCATGACCAATGACAGCTGTAATAAACAGTTGGTTTTGTAACCACGTTTTTGCTTTTAATGCCATCCTTATGCCTACGGAATAGAAGTCAAAATCGGTTGAACGGACTGTAAACAAGTTTATTTAAATGTCTAATCTTATTTCAAATGGAGTATAGATTAGGACATAGGATAGATTAGATTCTCAGTATATGGTACATTTAGATACTTTGTATTCCAGTAGTACGTTCCCTTGGGATCATTTCCGACCTCCAGGCGGGCAAACATATTAGGCTGCGTTTCCACCAGAGATGTGCGATGGAAATGTGTCGTGCGAGGATGTCTAGCTGTGCTGTGAAAATGTGTGGGGGTTTCCACCAAAGCTGTGCGATGAAAATGTGCCTACGAGGATGTGCAGCGGAGCTGTGAAGGTGTGGTGCGAGGATGCGTTGGATGTGCAATACATCCTTCTCAACACACATTCCTCGCAGAACATCCTTCGCACACATCTCTCGTACACATCCCTCGCTTGTTTTGTATGCGCAAAAATCTAGCTCCGCTGAGCCGTTTCCACCAGAGCTGTGCTGACCGAGGCGAGGTAAATGAAGCGATTCTATTGGTCCTTTCAAACACATCCCTCGCTACGCATCCCCGCACATCTCTGGTGGAAACGCAGCCTTATTGTATAATTCTCACCGTTTCTACAGCGCACGTACTCTCTGCGGCTCGGCATCAGTGGCGGCGGGTGTTGGTAGTGATGCCTCACCATGTCTGGAACTATCACGCGACCGCGAATAGCCACCGGTACTTTGATGCTGAAGCAAGTAATAAATCGTTAGGTGGAAGTTCCAGATGGGTTTTGACGCTTCTTGTTCTCTCGTATCGCCACGAGTTATAAAAGAACAAGCCGTGTGCCCGATGGAATGGTGAAGGGCGGGCGTTTTGGGGGACTGCTGATTCTCAGCCCAGTTTGAATAAATGACTTTTTGATTTAGATTTCATACAAACTACCATTTCCAAATTTGACATTTTATTTTAATTTCAATTCTGTGACATATTATTTGGACCTCCTCATGCGTTTATTTTAATTGTGTTGGACTTTTTATTTACATTTTGTGCCCTTTATCATTTATACCTATTAATTCGTATATTTAATTGTATTGACATTTTATTCTATTCTGTTGCAGTACTGTGAAATTTTATTTTATTTTATGTAATATGGGTTTTGCCTTAATTTTTTTTTTTATACTCTGTGGGGATGAATTTTCGAACATTCTTTCTTAGTGATCGCCTTCGTTAAAAAGGAACTCTTGTACAAAATGTTGTAAATTGGTTGTAATAACACCTTTAAACGTGAAAACAAATAATTATATTTTAAAGCTAGATGAGTTCGGTGTTTCCTAAATGACTACACTGAAGCATGAAATTTTACATATAAGTTCCTTTATAATGACGGTGAGCACTACAAAAGGATGTTCGAAAATTCACATTCTTAAAGGGTTAAGCACCCTAAGCTTACGCGGATCCCTTAATAAAGATATTATACAGTTTAAGCTGTATAATAACCAGAAATCGGAACAGGTCGAGCTTATTTACCTAAACTTCGAGGAAGGAAGAGAGTGGATAATACCTTCTCTAAAATCCTGGAATAATTAAAATAACGTTAAAATCCCGATTTAAAAACCACGAATTATTTATTGGACTTTATTTATATATCCACATTACAAATTATTCTTCGGGTTACGTACTAAAATTGTGTCAAGAAGTTGGCTGGTTTATTAAAACTTGTGTTTCGAATGTACATACTTACATTTTGTTGTACAGATATTTGGTTATTCGTGCCCAGGAACAGGTAGCGGTGGCGGTTTCTATTGTTTCAAAATATCTTTTGTCACACAATTAAATATAATTATGATTTTTCAAATCAATAATTTGTAACTATAAAGTCCAATAAATAAATCCCGGGATTTAAACATCATTATAATTATTCCGGGATGTTAGAGGCATTATCGTCTCTATGTTACTTCCTTCCTCGAAGTTTAGGTAAATAAGCTCTACCTATTCCGATCTCTGATAATAACTTATAAATCACTCTTACACAGACAAAATAATTTTTTAACACTCTTGTACAGTAGGTCTCTAAAATAACTCTCAAGTTCTAAATAGGGTGGTATATTGATGTTGAAAACGTTGCGTGCTGATTGGGATTATAGTGGTTTTTTGGAAACTCATGCCCAAAGCCCCTGAGAAGTTGCCGATCAGAATTAAAACTTACCGGAACGCAGGCCGGGCCTTCCTCGCCCGTCTAATAAAGTCCACCTTGACGGCCTGCTGGTCCACCGGGCCCGAGAACTTCTCCCATAGAGCCACGCGCTCCGTTGCCGATACAGAGTTCACAAGCTTCCAGTCCTGATAAACATTGCAATTGGTCAGAGAATACCAAACATACATAAACTCACGTCTTTTACCCCGGGCGGGCGGTAGGCAACTAAGGAATCCCACCCGCTACGATATTTAAACCTGGAAGCTCCATAGGACAATCTAGAGTTTAGACAAAATCAAACTGGTTGCTATTTTAATTGTAAAAAATATTATTTTTATGACATTTATTTTACATTCTGTGATTACCTTAACTCTCACACTGATCTGTTACTTTATTTTTTTTAGGAAAACTTATATTTTTACAATGTTTGTAAATATGTGAGCACCATGTATCTATCACATAATTAATTTATTTGTCATTGCTTCATTTTTAATTATTTTTACCTATTGTGGTATAGTAATTTTGTCCTAGGTCGTCGTCTTCACATATACACTCAGTTGCAGAAAGCTCACCATTAACACTTCATTACATAAAGCAACATTATCGCTAATGAATTCATTACTTTAATGAAGTTGCACAAACAAATTTTAGATAGCATTAGACATTTTTAATGCCACTTTAGTTAAAGAAGACTTTAAACAATATTGCCAGGAACAAATTACCATATTGAACGAAAAGAGTGAACATTTGCGTTCTGTTATTATCCGTACGTACAAGTACACCACAATTTTAGCATAAAATAAAGTAAATGTAGTTGATTTATGTGTATTCAGTGTACTCTGTGGTTTAATGTAGTTTAAATAATCTGGTTTAAAGGGGGATGCGCTAAGGTAGCCCGCGAAATTCAAATTTACCAACGTTTTTTGCATTTTTTATACTTCTGATTCATATTCTAATGATTATAATTCTGTAAAGCCATATTGGTTATGGCCGCGAATCATAATTAGATCAACATACGTGTTACTGACCTGCAAATTGCAAAAAACGTAATAAAATTTGAATTTTGCGGGCTACTTTAGCGCATCCCCCTTAATCTAATAATTTTAACATGTGTGCAGTCTAGAGCTCCGGCCACACGTGGAAATCCATCAATTTCATAAAAACCTTCTGCAACTCTACGTAGTTCCGTCCGGTCTGGCATTTTAATATAGAGGTGGCTTAATTTTGCTAGCTCACGGGATACTTTTTGTATAAACAAACTGACAAACAACCCGACCCAACCTGTTTCCGACAAACTGTTGATTTATTTATGTTTATTAAATCACCCAATACCTACTTGCTGGAAAGATCCAGTGGCGAAAAATCTCAAACATATTAAAAGCTGTGTCAGGCCATTAATGGATTTATTTCTTTGCGTCACTGGTTCTAAATCTTAATCAAATAGGTTACAAATTTGAAGAACTGCCTCCTTGGAAATTCTATACTTTACACGAAACTCTTTTCCATCATGTTTTAAAAATAAATTCACTCGGTCTGGGATTCGACGGCGAGGTAAATCTACTAAATAAGAATCAGATAATGACGAAAGACTGGTTAAAGACATCTTTCAATTACAGAAATGCATTCAAGTACCGTAGAAAACACTAATGTTGCTCTTAATGGATGCTTTTCGGCCCATTAAAATTAAAAAATCTGAAATGTCAAACTTAAAGTTCACCACCTGCTAATGGGCGCTAATGAAGTTACGTGCAACGTAAAAGTGTTTAAAATGGCCGGTTTCATTAGGTTTGACATTTCATTAGTTAAATTTAATGGAGCATTAAAATAAAATAAAAAATGGTTTTGTGCAATGATTTAATGCTACATTAGTGTTTAATGTAGTCTTTAAAATTTAAAGATCGTTTCTGCAACTGAGTGATAGTCTGTTACATATTTAATGTACCTATCCAAATATTGTGAAAACATTTTAAAAGAGTAACGGTGGATTTGTTTACCCATTCTTGTCCATACGAAACTATATTTTGGAAGGGGCGACTAGATTTTTTTTTTTTTTTTGCAAATTTACATGTTCAAAAGTGCTTTTTATGTGCCTATTTGAAATAAATAATTTGACTTTGAAGAATTTACTAATAGTTTCTTAATAGAAATGATCCTTGATGTTTTTTTTCTCCCTAGTAAAAGTGTTTTTTAGGGTTCCGTACCTCAAAAGGCAAAAACGGAACCCTTATAGGATCACTTCGTTGTCCGTCTATCGGTCAGTCTTGTTAAGACCCTTTTTCTCAGGAACGCGTATCAAGTTGAAATTAATATCAAATACGGTACGTCTACGGTCCCTGGAGCTCTAAAAAAATCAAGCAATGCGACATATTTTGACACTCGGAAATAAATCAAAACCTATAGGGTACTTCCCGTTGACCTAGAATTATGAAATTTGGCAAGAAGCAAAGTCTCGCGGCACAAGTAAAGGAAAAAGTCCAAAAGTCGATGATAAGTAGTTTTATCACATACAAAAATATTTGTTTGCGATTACAAACTTAAATTTGTAGTTGGAGAATTGACCGTGACGTATATCGATGTATGTGAGAACATGTTTTTCAACAACATGTTAAGTTTGTTTTCGGGATAAATTCATCCCAACTACGGAACTCTTTATTGTGCGTGTCGCCGGTTTTTTTTTTTAATATTTAACCTTGTTATGGTTTTGACGGTAGAGATATTCGCGTTAAAATGAATAGACAATTAAACAAGTGAAGATATTCAACATGCCAGTAGTTGGAAAACATAAAAGTGTGTTGATATTACACTCACAATGTATTGTTCGACATGATTGGGACACATCCAGCGCCCGGTCGGCAGAGCAGTCAGAGGTGGGTCGAGGCAGTCCTGTAATACAAAGATAAAACTATGTGTGAGTGTAATATGAGTGAGATAATCTTAAATTTATTCATTCATTGACAGACAAGGCACCGCCTAAACAGCCGTGTCTAAAAGCATGAAATTTTGCAAAATAGTGTCAGGGTTAAATAGGGGATGAAAGTTTGTATGTAAGGTCATCAATTTTGCCGATGGTAAATGGATGGATGGTACAATGTTGAAATGCCATGATGAATCTTATGCGTTGGTCCCGTTGGTATCGTGAGCCCATTAATAAGTGCGTATTTTGTTTTGTCCACCACAAATAATACAGGTATTTTTCTCTCTTTTTTCTATGAAACCTCCAAATTTCAAAAGACCAGTAATAACCCAAGAGAAAGGCGACTCATCACGCAAGTGGCGAACCTGAATCAGGCTAGCAAAGCACCTGCCTCAGAGCTGCTGAAATGCTGTGACGGTCCCACTCAATCACGTAACGAGGTAAATCAATATTTCAGTGTCGGCAATACTTTAGCCTCTATAATCCGCCAACCTACTCCACCCTCATTCAATGCAGCAGCTGTTCTAGAACCTGTGGCACTGAGCCCAGCCTTGCCGTGGACATCAGGTTCTATGGTTATTTATGGCGTGGATGATGAAGAAATCGACAAAATCATCCTAAACCTAAAAGACAAGTGTGCTGTAGGTTGTGACGGTATCTCGGCCTCCGTTATTAAGGCTACTACTAGGCACTCTGTCATTCCCGTTCTGGTCCACATATTTAACCTGTGCCTATCTTCAGGTGTATTTCCGAATGTGTGAAAAACCGCTATCGTTCACCCATTATTCAAAATTGGAGACAAGGGCAGTGCTTCTAACTATAGAACTATATCTGTACTTACAACATTGTCCAAAAAATTTGAAAAAGTGCTTAAGCTCTTGTTAGACTTGTAACTTTTCTTACAAAAAACAATATTTTGGCTTCAGAATTGGAAAATCAATAGATGACGCAGTTCAGGAATTCATAGACATAATAATTGATCACTTAAATAATAAACAAAAAACTGTTGGAATCTTCCTAGACTTATCCAAAGCCTTCGAAACCGTCTGTGTCCCCAAGTTGCTGTCCAAGCTGGAAAGCATTGGAATTCACGGTATTGCGCACGATATCTTTCGCAGCTTCCTGAAAGACCGACACCAGGTTGTTAAATAGAAAGCTACACTAGCAAAGAAGAGAAAGTTACTTTTGGTGTCCCTCAGGGAAGTGATCTTCGACCACCTCTCTTCCTCATTTACGTGAACGAACTGTGTCAATTATCTTCTCCTAACTTTAAAATCGTCACATATACCGATGACACAGCTCTTATAATTCACGGCAAAGATTGGTCTGATACTTTCTGTAAAACGGAGATGCGGTACGGTCATGAAATGGTTAATTACAAACATCCTCACGCTCAGCAAGACGATGTTTATTCCCTTTACCCCAGGCATTTTAAGTCAGCGCCCCACTTCCGTGGACATTAAAGCTCACGAGTGCACACTCACCAACTCTTCAACTTGTAACTGCAGCCATCGATGCAACCGACAGCATACCATTTAAAATGGATCAAGTGCGAAGATTAATGTTTTGCTGACTTCAAATGCCTGATAACTGTCTACCTTGCTCTCGCTCTATCAGTCCTTGGGTATCGCGTGACCACGTGGGGTGGTGCCCACAAAACATCCATACTGCGATAAGAAACGGGGCAGAGGGCTGTACTAAAGGTACTTTCTAAAAAAACAATCTGCTATCCAACATTAGATCTTTACTCACTTTGCAAAGTTCTCACGGTTAAGCAGCGCTTCGTACTGGACTACTCAAAAAACAAGCATGAAAAGTTGGTAGCTTAGATGATTAAATGGTGAATAAATACATGGTAATTGTATAAATAATAGTAATATAATTATAATGTATGTAAACTTAATAAAAATTTCCACGCTTGCTTGCAGGCAGCAATGACAGGTTATAAGATCTCACCTTTACCAAAACAGTGAATTTCTGGCAAATAAATATTTGATTTGACGTTTCATTTTATGGACATGAAGCAATTTGATCCATTTCCATATTATGGAATACTTTTGATGAGGATTTCAGAATATGGTAGTACCTGATGGAACAGCAGGGGACAATAGTCGCACTGCAGCAGCGGGGCCTGCTTGCACGTGCCCTGGCACACGAAGCAGCTCTTGGCAGGTAACGGCACGCAGCCCCACGCGTCCACCGTCACTATGGAACCGTTGCCGTTCTTACCCGAATCTGATGAAGAAAGCTGGGTTTCAGAATTACATTTTTGATAGAATTTCATGTATTAATGATTTTTGGCTAGTACTGGCAGAACTCTGAAGTAAAATGCAGTGTTTTTTTTTATTGCTCTTTTGTCATAATACATAATATAGAGCACTGGCTAAAGTTGTTGGTTAGCAAATGCAAAAATTTGCATGCAAACATAACGAACACAACATATTTTACGTCTAGCACCGAAAATCATTATAGTCGGACTTTTAATTGGCTGCAGTAAAATTACACTTCTTACTGTAATTTCGTTAAAAAAAAAACCAAGTTATTGATGAAATGACAACAAGAAGTGTAATTTCACTGCAGCTAATTAAAAGTCCTGTATTCCATTTTGAAATACGATTAGTCATTTAAATAAACCTTTTTTACAGTCCGTTCAACCGATTTTGACTTCTATTGCGTTGGTGGCATGACCAATGACAGCTGTAATAAACAATTGGTAGTGCACGTGTTTGCTTTTAATGTCATCCTTATGCCTACGGGGTAGAAGTCAAAATCGGTTGAACGGACTATAAAAAAATAAAAATGTTTATTTCAATTACAAAGGACATAGAGATACATGTTATTGGAGATCACCTTTTAAGCAAGGAATTGCTTGTGTTAGGAGACTCCGCGCTTCCACTTATCATTATCTTATGCAATTGAAATGTAGACAATGTATGCAAAATTAAAAATAAAAGGTAACCTAAAAAAAGTTTATTTAAATTACTAATCTTATTCCAAATTTCCTAACCCAGGTTATGGGCTAGCTATGTGCCAAATCTGATCGAAATCCAAGCCATTAAGGCGTGAAAAGGTAAAAGACAGACAAGAGTTGCTTTTTATTTTAGGGTGCCAAACGGAACCCTGTTACTAAGCCTCCGCTGTCCGTCCGTCTGTCTATCTGTCAGCGGGCTGTATCTCAAGGTCCTCATAGTACCTTTGATATGCTTGTAGCGGTGGATGTGTCCTGAACATAACTCAATTATCCAACTCTGTACCTACCATATCCGACGAATAAATGTCATTGTCTAGAACTCAGCGAGTAGATTACAAATGTATTTTTTGCTGTAAAAGTTATCAGTTCTAGAGCATTTTTGTAAGAGCTCTTTCGGAACAATTACAAACATGTTAGAGTTTTGAAAATTCTCTCTTCTATATTCTGTACCATAAACTGTATTTAATCAACAAATATTAAAAACGCCGATTCAAAAAGTAGGTTTTTTTTTTTAATTTGGGCGATTTCCTGCAACTGCAAAAATTATGAAATACAAATTTATCTAAGCAATTTTTTAAATTTAAAGTGAAAAATACTATTTGTTTGGTAACTTAATTTATCTGAACAAAAAAAATACCTGTATTGATGTAATGAAATTAGACAATTATTTTACAACTATTTTACATTATAGTAATATCGCCTCTGTTTTCCTTTTACGAAAGTATTTAAAAAGTGCAGTGTTAAATATTGTACGATATGGTACGGAACCCTTCGTGCGCGAGTCCGACTCGCGGACTCGCGCTTGACCGGTTTTTCATTTATTATATTAAATACCTATGGAAGGTCTACCTTTATCAGTCCCTGGGAAGATACAAGGTATTCTCATCTCCCGGGGCAGCTCGAACTGCTTGGGATTCATGATCTTAGCAGCCTTCACGAGGATCTCCATGGGAGTTAGGTCCTTCTCCACTTCATTCTTGATCTCATCTTCTTCTTCTTCTTTGCTCCTCTTCTTGGCCGAGTTTGAGCGGTTGTTGCGTAGGCTGGGCAAATAAGCATTTATATTTAAAATAATATATTGTTTTTTTTTGTTAAGCTATTAAATAAACAACCTAAGTAAGTACATCACACTAATATTATAAAGGCGAAAGTTTGTGAGTGTGTGTGTGTATGTTTGTTACTTCTTCACGCTCAAACAGCTGGACCGATTTTGATAACATGTTGAATGGACGTAGCTGACACCCTGAATTAAGACATAGGCTACTTTTTATCCCGATATTCCCACGGATCGAGACATACGCGGGTGAAACTGCGGGGCGCAGCTAGTGTAATATATTTGAATTTATTTAAGGCCTCTGCCTCGAATTTGGCGGGTAGCGGGGCGGCGGTGGCGGCGGGGCGGCGGTGGCGGCGGCGCGGGAGTGTCGCGGGTAGCGGGGCGGCGGCGGCGGCGGCGGCGCGGGAGTGTCGCGGGTAGCGGGGCGGCGGCGGCGGCGGCGCGGGAGTGTCGCGGGTAGCGGGGCGGCGGCGGCGGCGGCGGCGCGGGAGTGTCGCGGGTAGCGGGGCGGCGGCGGCGGCGGCGCGGGAGTGTCGCGGGTAGCGGGGCGGCGGCGGCGGCGGCGGCGCGGGAGTGTCGCGGGTAGCGGGGCGGCGGCGGCGGCGGCGCGGGAGTGTCGCGGGTAGCGGGGCGGCGGCGGCGGCGGCGCGGGAGTGTCGCGGGTAGCGGGGCGGCGGCGGCGGCGGCGCGGGAGTGTCGCGGGTAGCGGGGCGGCGGCGGCGGCGGCGCGGGAGTGTCGCGGGTAGCGGGGCGGCGGCGGCGGCGGCGCGGGAGTGTCGCGGGTAGCGGGGCGGCGGCGGCGGCGGCGCGGGAGTGTCGCGGGTAGCGGGGCGGCGGCGGCGGCGGCGCGGGAGTGTCGCGGGTAGCGGGGCGGCGGCGGCGGCGGCGCGGGAGTGTCGCGGGTAGCGGGGCGGCGGCGGCGGCGGCGCGGTAGTGTCGCGGGTAGCGGGGCGGCGGCGGCGGCGGCGCGGGAGTGTCGCGGGTAGCGGGGCGGCGGCGGCGGCGGCGCGGGAGTGTCGCGGGTAGCGGGGCGGCGGCGGCGGCGCGGGAGTGTCGCGGGTAGCGGGGCGGCGGCGGCGGCGGCGCGGGAGTGTCGCGGGTAGCGGGGCGGCGGCGGCGGCGGCGCGGGAGTGTCGCGGGTAGCGGGGCGGCGGCGGCGGCGGCGCGGGAGTGTCGCGGGTAGCGGGGCGGCGGCGGCGGCGGGGGAGTGTCGCGGGTAGCGGGGCGGCGGCGGCGGCGGCGCGGGAGTGTCGCGGGTAGCGGGGCGGCGGCGGCGGCGGCGCGGGAGTGTCGCGGGTAGCGGGGCGGCGGCGGCGGCGGCGCGGGAGTGTCGCGGGTAGCGGGGCGGCGGCGGCGGCGGCGCGGTAGTGTCGCGGGTAGCGGGGCGGCGGCGGCGGCGGCGCGGGAGTGTCGCGGGTAGCGGGGCGGCGGCGGCGGCGGCGCGGGAGTGTCGCGGGTAGCGGGGCGGCGGCGGCGGCGCGGGAGTGTCGCGGGTAGCGGGGCGGCGGCGGCGGCGGCGCGGGAGTGTCGCGGGTAGCGGGGCGGCGGCGGCGGCGCGGGAGTGTCGCGGGTAGCGGGGCGGCGGCGGCGGCGGCGCGGGAGTGTCGCGGGTAGCGGGGCGGCGGCGGCGGCGGCGGCGCGGGAGTGTCGCGGGTAGCGGGGCGGCGGCGGCGGCGGCGCGGGAGTGTCGCGGGCAACGTAGACCCGTTCTCGAAACCAGCGGGCAGATCGCGCGGCACTGTAGCGGCGTAGTATTGTGTTCGTGGCTGTGTCGTCGAGATATTTGTTTTGATTCGCGAACGAAATGTCTGAACAATGGCGACAACATATTTTTGCGGGCAGTCACCACTTGACTGGAGAGCACGGAGGGCACCGCTCGTTGCCCGCGCCCGCGCCGCTGTTTTCGAGGGCTGGTGCATTTGATTTTACGCATTAGATCCTGCCACTCCCACTCCCACGCCGCCGCCGCCGCCGCCCCGCTGCCCGCATGATTCGAGGCAGAGGCCTAATACATATTCATAGTGATGGTCAGAGGATAACCGTGGTCGTGTTCATTTTGACCTAGTTTATGATCTTTTATTACTGTTACAATGTATTGTTTCGGTAGGGTATGTGGCATACAACTACCATATAACCCATAGACGCCTAATATCAGGTGACCGATGTCTGTCAACACATCAGACTTATAGATCTGATACAGGTCACTAGTCAATAATTTCGAATCAGTTTTGACCACTTCTGTGAGCTGTAAACACTTCCGCGTTAGTCAATAAAAAATAGTGAAAATAAATATTATAATGGCCCAATACGTTGGTAACAATAGCCATAACTTCGAGTTACTGGAAAGATGGCGTAACATTTAATCGGTAAGTTAATAGTTACATAATCATAATTAGAATTATTTTCTGATATTATTTATCGGAGTTCATCTTATACTAGTCCTACTTGTAGGTGAAAAAAGGTGCAGGGACTCTCGTTGATGTCTTTTATGTATGCGTTCCTTTCTTCTGAATGTATTTTTTTAGCTATCTCTTTTCCTCTATTATTTGGTAAGCATAACTAGTTATACACCAAATCATAAGATACAAATTATTCGATAAAGCAAAAACCTATACCTACTATTTATACGATGATCTTTTAAATCACTAATTACAATAGAGACATGAAATTAGTTGTGAAACGATAATTGATTTTAGGTACCCACAAGTCCCTGATATAAAAAATACATGGATTATTGCAACCAAGCGAGAGAACCGGTTCCCATCAACAAATAGTGTAATATGTTCACGGCATTTTACTGAAGATATTTGTCTATAGGTATAAACGGTTTTTCGTGCGCCTATAGATGTTTCACATCAAATATATTTAGGGTAGGCATCGCCTTACACGTAAAGTGGGGTTAATATTTTTTTTCGGCTATCCCATGATGTGGGATACCGTTGGATAGGCCGTTCAAAAATATTGAACGACTATTTTTCGATTCAGGGATCCGCTTTAAAGTGCTAATTTTTGTTAGCTAAATGGTTGTTTTTTGATATGGAAAAAATTAATGGCAGTAGTACATATAATGAAATTAAAAGGGAAACTGTCACACCTAAGCAGGCTTTACAAGTTAACGAGTACAAATAATAATAATAACAAATAGTCGACCAACTTACATTAGCAGTTGGAGAATCAATCGTTACGTACCTATTATACCGATGTATGGAAGGAAAAAAAATACATTTAATTCAGATAACTTGATCCATACAAAATTTAAATTAAAACAAAACTCTCAAATTACCCGATCAATATAAGATCTCAATAGCGGAGAAGAGATCCTGTCGGCTACAGTCTTCAGAATTCCGTTGCAGCTGCCACGCATTCTGCAGATCAGGGATACTGTTTGCTTGCGGATGACGGCATAAAAGCCATCAGTGGGATACAGCGCAAACATCCCCGATGCACTACAGAAGCGAGGCAGCCCCAACATCATCCTGAAGATGTTGTTATACTGGACGAGCAGGCCATCCAGCGATCTTTTGGTGTCACTGACCCACAGATTTCCCGTATAAAAGCTTTGACAATATCCCCTAAACAACGATAGTTTTACTTGCTCAGAGCAGCGGTAGAATCTACGGGCCAGCATGTTACCTCCGCTACCGCCGCCCCGACCGCTAAAGCCCTGCGCTCCCTCTCAATATCCGGATCGTCTTCAAGACCCTCAGAAATGAAATTACCCAGGTACCTATTTAAATTTCGTTACGCGATTCTCAAGCCATTTAGGGTTATATTATGTAAATACTACACTATACTACTACTGTTATACTTTTTGGACATTGTATACGCTGTATGTAAGCCCATGTGCACCAGCATAGGCCTCACACACTCTTAACAACTCTCCGAGACCTCTCACCGTCGGGCTCAGCAGCACCGTGTCGTCATCGTAGCTAATGTTGTTGACGCAGACGCCATCTACCGAGCAACCGACACGCTTGCTACTGAGCTCGACGATGAGGACATGTTTTTTTAATTAAAATGTTAAGTTTTTTTGGGATAAATTCATTCCAACTACGGAAGCCTTCATTGTGCGTGGTCCAACATGCACTTGGCCGGAAATAAAATTTCATCCCCGTTTTACGTGCAAAGGAGGTACCCTAAAAAAATGTTTTTCATGGTTATTTTTACGACTTTCTCGGCGTGAATAATATGTATACCCATGCCTAATTACAGTTTTCTAGGACTAAGCGTCTCTGAGCTAAGCCGGGGACAGACGGACGGACGGACAGACAGACGGACATGGTGAAACTATCAAGGGTTCCTTGTTTACTACGGAACCCTAAAAAACCAAAAAAATGAGTTGAAATATACAAAATTAGCTTTATAGTTTCTTTAAATTATAATGCCAAAATATTTCACTTTTCAGGGAATTCATGGTTTCTTGTCCAGAGAGCATTTTTAACCATAGCAGTGTCTGCATATACAGAGGATCTTAAATTGTGAGAAATACAACCTACCTGGCTCTCTAGTGCAGTGTAGGCTACCGACATTGCAGCCTGGCAATTTTGACCTTAGCAGAAATATTCTGATATTATAGTTCATATCAACTTGAGGGAAGTTCAATTACCTAGACTTCTTCTCAGTATCTGACTTGCTGTCAACCGGTGACTGAGCTCGGCTGCTACGAGAACTGGCCGGCTTGTTCTCATCAGAGGCCTTGCATTCCTTGCACAGCCATAACCCAGCTGGGATGTCATTTTCATCCAGGGGTGGATCACTGTAAGGCAAAGACGTTCTTTATGTACTTACAGAACAATTGCTTTGAAATTGTTGAAAAAATGTTTAGACAATTTATGGACAGTACAAAATTTTAGCAGTGCTCAATAACATTAAGCATAGAATAGAATAGAATGGAATACTCTTTATTATGTACACCATAAAAGTACCATAAATAAGCAGCAGGGACGGTTACGTTTAGTAGCATAAATTTTAACAAGACACAAGGTGCCTTAACATTGCCTTTGTGGTAAATGTTTTCTGATTAACAACATCTCTTGTTTTTATTTTGTTTGATACAAATCATAGAGGATCTACCAACCTGTCACATCTCGCACACTGTTGAAATTTGACCTATGTTTACAAATAAAGTGTTCTGATTCTGATAGTTTACCCAGGACAACAGCGTACCTCAATTTGTTGGAACAATATTTAATTTTATACCAATACCAACTGAATTGAACCATTCTTACTCATTGACTTCAGACTCTTTGAAATATTCACAGAAAATTGTGATTGTAATACAGATTTCTCGGATTTCAGCATCCTAATTGCGTTACACAGTTTGAATCACTTTCACTTAAATTTGAATGGTATTGAAATATATTGCTAATCCATTGCTTCTTAAGTTAGAAAAATTTGTCAGCTCAACAATATAAATAACGCAATGAATGTTGTTGAACTGTCAAATTGAAACCAATTCCTACTGATAGTGTTACACAATTAGCCCGCTAGGCAAGATATCTTGTTGTAAAGGATTCTTGTATTATAGCTATCAAGCAATGGCTTTTTGGCTTTTGTAAACCAATTCCTACTGATAGTGTTACACAATTAGCCCGCTAGGCAAGATATCTTGTTGTAAAGGATTCTTGTATTATAGCTATCAAGCAATGGCTTTTTGGCTTTTGTAATAAACAGCTTACAAAACACTTTGTTATTGTAGGTTGTGGTTCTATAATCTATTTACAACTTTACAGATATTAGAGAATTCCCTTTTGTGTAGGTGTATACTATGATATATTCCTGTTCCCAGAGGTTATGTAAATAATTTTACAGTTTGACTGTCTTTTGACTAGTACTCGCAGTACCCAAAACTAATATTAAGTTTTTATTATTAAGTGTTCAAGTAATTGTAACTTGTATCGAAACAAAATTGGGGTGGTACCGTTGTAGTGGGTGCCGTAATATTTTAGTTGCTCTTGCTTTTTATTATACTTATACCTTTCATAGGACATACGTAGATTATTTTATAAAGGTACCTAAACAGACATTTTCTCTCTATACTTAGTATTCATGCATCCACCAAGTTACTTACTAGCACCCGAGGTGGAAGCTAGCAGGGCAACGATCACAGCATATGAGATCGCCGCCTTCCCCACACGCGTCGCAAGAATCGTGGTTGTGACCTTTACCAGGCCTCTTATAGTATGGATGCTGGGGTTTCTTCGGTTTCTGCACGTTCAAATCCTCGTCGGGCGGCTTTATCAGCGCGCGTATGAGCTAAAAGACATCCCAAAACCTTCATAAGTATCCTTTTTTCCATACCAAGGCTGGCTCATACAAACTCAGCTAGCTTAAAATGGCGCCAGTTACCAAGATCGAGTAACATTCAAACTTTTTGGAAAACAACTTTAAACAACAAACCGGCATAAGCCCGCCCGAAGTATCAAGGTCGTAGCCAACATTAGACATTGTTACACCTCACTGTATCTTCAATTGTTATTTAAATTTAACAATAAAGACAAATTATGTATTTGCAAAAGAGTACACTGAAATTGAATAAATTCTCAGTTTAACCACACGAAATTGGGTTTTAGGGTTGCATTTTCATTGAAACTGTATTGGATGCAGAAAATATGTGAATTTGGAGACTAATTATAGAAAAGAAGAGTTATTTTCTAAAGAAATACGATATTCAAAAAGCAAAGAACACCGACGACCGTCTACAAAAATGGCCGATAGATCATTTTCCATAATTGGATTACTATACATCTGTAGCATGACACACTACTAGCTAGTCTAAATCTTATGAAATTTCATAGTTGCGAGAAAGAAATAGCGCACAATTTATGACAACAATATAACATTTATGATAATGGAACGCAACTAAAGCGTGCGTTTTGACAATTGACACTAGAGGTGAATTTGTATTTTGGAAAAGAACGTTTAATTTTGTTAGTAACTAAACGTACTATTATTAATTAAATAAGTTGAAATATCTATTCATGGTAAACCATGAAAGGCTGTGCTAGAGCGACTGCTGCAGATGCAGAAACACCAAAATGCTGCCAATATAACAACCCTATTGGGAGTGATAATTATTATCATCGAACCATTTGGGATAAACTTTGAGTATATACTCTGGAGACGCCATTGCTGAGCGTTCCCCTCTGCCAAAGTCAATTGGCCATACGGCCCATGCACGTTATAAAAAATTTGTTCATTCGCTGACAGCCGACATTGTGAATCGTATTCTGTCGCAAGTAAGTCCTCCCGAAAAATGGTAAATTGTGCAGTTTTCTGTTGCAAAAAGCGATCTGCCACTTTTAATTTATGAAACCATAGTGTTTCCTACCACATGTGGGTATATATTATACATCAACATGGTTTTATTGATTTACATGCGCAATTTCGAAATAATCATTATGATATTTACGATAGAAAATACAGTGGTACGTTGGTAGCACAAACGCAGTACAGGGTAAGGATTTGCATAGTGCTGGGACAACGTGATTGAATGATTGATAAAACAAATGATTTTTTCAGTCAGTATGTTCAGTAACTATTATTTTTTATGACAAGTCAGCACCCTAATTGCGTAACACACAATAATCACAATCTAAATGATTTTGAAGGATATTGCTAAGCCATTGCTTCATACATGTATGTTCGAAAAATTGGTCTGCTCAACAACGTAAATAACGCAATGAGCGGTTGAGTCTACAAGAATCCAGACACAAGAGAGAAACGTAGTGCACATCGTTCAAGGGGGTCTACTCCTGATGTCCGTCAACGAAGTTACGGATCCGTCCGAAAGTAGTTGATCCGTTAAAACAAGTGAGAAATTCAATTTTTCTAACGGGTAAATACACATCGGGATTAGGGAATACTATCAAATCTCAATCTCGTCGCCCAAACCCGCAGTGTTTGAAGACTAAGGTCTTCAACCAGTGCGTCCTGCCCATTATGACATTCGGTGCCGAAACGTGGACACTGACAGTCGGGCTGGTCCATAAATTCAAGGTCACTCAGCGTGCTATGGAGCGGGCTATGCTCGGAGTTTCTCTGAAGGATAAGATCAGAAATGAAGTTATCCGGAAGAGAACCGGAGTGGCCGACATAGCCTGCAGAGTAAGCAAGCTGAAATGGCAGTGGGCTGGCCATGTTTGTCGAAGGGCCAATGGCCGGTGGAGCAGACGGGTGGCTGGGATGGGACAGACTGGATGCGGAAGGCGGAGGACAGGGTGTTGTGGCACAGCCTGGGAGAGGCCTAAGTCCAGCAGTGGACAGGCTGAGTTGATTGATCAAATCATGTTGTCATTCATGTTTAATTAATTCGAGCCTAGAACTAATCTTACGTCCGTAAGTGATACGGAGTAGGAAACGCCCATAACTTCGGCCGAAACTACGGATATCGTGATTAGGGAGTAGACGCCAAGGACCAACGAGCACCACAAGGAATATCACAGAACCCATTGATTGTTTCTCTCTATTTATTACTAATGATATGGTCTGTAAAATCCTGATACGAATGAATAGCAACAAGAAACCCATGTCACGAGCACGACGATCGTATATAAAAGAAGTATCGGCAAAACTGTCTGATGAACTTTGAAGCGATGCCTAAATAAGAAAATTGTTGAAGTACTTGGCGATACTTCGTCCAATGCTCAGTCACAACCCAGTGGGTAACAGAAAAAAAATATGGTTTCTGCAATTTAAAAAAAACCCAGTTGTACCCAGTGAAAACAAATCATTTGTATGGATCACCGAGGAATACTATGTGTTGATTGCTCTGAATAACTATTTTTCTCATTTCTATTTCATTTAAGTAATTATTATAAATAAACAACTTTTTAAAGTTCAATGTATTTTATTGTTTTTTATAAAACTAAAATCCTCGAGATAAATGTATACGTCTGAGAGGCGAATGTTTATGAATAGTGTATCTACCAAGTATGTTTATGAATCTAGTGTTAACCAAAAAAGTAGATCCGCAGAAATGTGTTCGAAAAAAATCTTTAAATAAAAATAAAAATCTTACATTTGTTTGACGAAATTTTAATGTGGAGTTGGCTGGTTTGCAAATTAACGGTATCGTTTATTTTCTTGTGCACTTGCCTAATTTCTCCTTTCTAAATTACGAAACAAAACAAAAATGATGTGTTTGCTATCTTATTTATGAAACAATGCGAGGTATTTCTCCATTGCCATAATCTATAGTTCATAGTCATATGTCTGAATGATGAAGACTAGAGGAAATCACTGATTTTTGAAATGTACCAGTTTATTATATAATAAACTGTACATTTCCAAAATCAGTGATTTCCTCTCTGATTTCCTAGATAGCAAACACATCATTTTTGTATTGTTTCGTAATTTAGCAAGGAGAAATTAGGCAAGTGCATAAGAAAATAAACGATACCGTTAATTTGCAAACCAGCCAACTCCACATTTCGTCAAACACATTTAAGATTTTTATTTTTATTTAAAGTTTTTTTTTGTTTAACATTTTAACATGTTGTATTTTGATCTAATATTGATTCGCGGCCATAACAAATATGGCTTTACAGAATTATAATTATTAGAATCAGAAGTTCAAAAAATCCAACTGAATGTTTTTTTCTGAAATAATCATTCAGTAGGATTTTTAGAAGAGAGTTAGTTATATTGCCGATTCTAATGATTATAAATCTGAACAGCTCAGGGGCAGCAACTTAATAAAAAAAATCGAGGGGGGCACTATGATAGAGAAAAATCGAATCGTAAACAACAGAATAAGCAGTTATCAGTTATGCAGTAGAGTAGAGTACAAGTAGCGTTGCAAAACTTCGGAATTATACGTAATAATTCGGAAATATTCAAAAGAATACTACGATTGGAAGTAATGCTACCCCAGCAAGAATGCAGAGTAAGGGTGGCGCCCACGAGCGATTTTCTCTCTGAATGAATTATGAATCTGAATGTATTAAATCGTATTATTATAATTTATCACTATTAAATCAGTTACGAATGTATGCATACGGAGGTTGATCAGACTCGCCGAATATCAGATATTACGCCGTGCTTTGAATCAACGCCATCTGGCGGGAAGGTATAGAACTGTAAATGAAGAACTTCTCTCGTTAGTCGCTCGGTGACGCCAGCGCTCGCCTGCACGTGGCAATGGCACGTGATCCCCGAGCCTCGCTGACGTTCATTCAATAAATCAACGAAGTATTATTCGATGCCTATGTACCTACCACGGTGCCTACTATGCAGGAATATTTGCGCATAAGTAGTTATCTACTTGTGACTAGGTACTTATTATTTTATTTTAGTATGGACCTTGATTATAGAATGTGTCGATTTTGTGTGCGGATGTTGGCTTAGTTTACTTCGTAAAAATGTTTTGGCTTTACGATGTACGCAAATCCTATACAATGCGACATCAGCTTATACTGGAAATATATAGCTTGTAGCCCTGTGTACCTACCAAATGGACAAAAAAATGGAAATATTACGGACGATGTTTTACCAAAAAGTTTGTAGAATAGGTAGTGTTCAATCGAAATCAATAGTTCTAAATGTTCTAATAAATCCCTACAGAAATAATTTAAATACTTAACTTAATAGTTACCGTTTTATTAGGTACCTCAGTAGTACCTTGGTACTAATCAAATATACCTAACTAATAAAACTCATCTTAGTACCTTTACCTTCCTATGTATTTACCTCTCTATGTAGGTACATAGTATTCTCGCAAAATAACGTTTTCGCACCTAAATCGCATAGGTACAAAAACTTATTACGTAAGTACATAACTAAGTAGATGAAAAGTAATATTCGGAAGTTTTCAAATCGTAATATACTCAGTTTTATGAATGAAAGTAATATGAAGTCATTGGCATTAACGCCATCTAGCAACGAAAAGCTGTACGCTCGGCGACGCTACTGCTAGCCTAAACGTATTGGCCCGCAGCCAGTCATTGATAAAATCAACGAAGTATTATTCGATGCCTACGTACCTATACCTACTATGCGGGAATATTTGCGCGTAAGTAGTTATCTACTTGCGACTACTTATTATTTTATTTTTGATTGGTTGAGTTTATAGAATGTGTCGATTTTGTGCGGATGATAGGTACAAGTTTAGTTTACTTCTAAATGTAATTAAATAGTTAAATAAGTACGTACTTACCTAAGTAGGTAGGGTACTTTTTTACGAGGACGTCTTACAAAAAAAAACTTTGTTTGTAGAATAGTGTATAACCGAAATTAATAGTTCAACTATGTAGGTATGTATAATATTATAACGATTAGAATTACCTACTCTTTAGTAGGTAGGTAGATACCTAATATAATATAAGTACTACTGTTTTATAAACTCATCTTAGTATCTACATAATATGTTTTTACCTCTATAACCCGTTCACACCTAAACTGCATACAAAAACTTATTAGTTATGTAGGTATCTAAGTAGATGAAAAGAAATATTCGCAAGTTTTCAAATCGTATTATACTCAGTTTTATGAATGAACGTGTAGTAGTAGTAATATAGTCACTGGCATTAGGCCCTCTAGCGGGTAAATGCTGTAGTCGTCGCTACTGCTCGCTTGCACGTATCGGCCCGCTGCCCTTCATTCATAAAATCAACAAAAAAAAACGGTCAAGAGCGAGTCGGACGCACCGAGCGTTCCGTACATATGATGTTGATGATTTCTGAAACAACTGTGCTATTTAGAGACATGGTTTATTTTTTTAGGGTTCCGTAGTAAACAAGGAACCCTTATAGTCTCGCCATGTCCTTCTGTCTGTCTGTCTGTCTTTCCGTCTGTCTGTCTGTCTGTCTGTCTGTCTGTCTGTCCGTCCGTCCGTCTGTCACCAGCTTAGCTCAGAGACGTTTAGTCCTAGAAAGCTGTAATTTGGCATGGGTATACATATTAATCATGCCAAAAAAATGGTAAAATAAAATTATGAAAAACATTTTTTTTTAGGGTATCTTCCTTACACGTGAAATGGGGATGATATTTTTTTTTCTCGTCTATTCCATAGTGTGGGGTATCGTTGGGTAGGCCGTTCAAAAATATTGTGGATTTGCCAAAACTATTTTTCAATTAAGGGATCCGTTTGCGTAATATTAAGCTTTAAAGTGCTAGTTTTTGTTAGAGTCAAGTGTACCCCCCCCCTCTGCCAGCTAAATGGTTGGTTTTGGATATGTGAAAAAATTCATGGCAATAGTATATATAACGAAATTAAAAGGAAAACTATCACAGCTATAAAGGCTTCACAAGTTAACGAGTAATAGTCGACCAACTTAAATTTGCAGTTGGAGAATTGACCGTAACGTATATCGATGTATGGGAGAGCACGTTTTTCAACTACAATGATAAGTTTGTTTTTGGGATAAATTCATCCCAACTACGGAACCCTTCATTGTGCGTGGTCCGACATGCACTTGGCCGGTTTTTTTTAATATTTGAATTGATTGAATGAAAGGTAAATTGCGGTTTACGATTTATGACGTATTAAAAAAAAACTACTGTAGTACCCAACTGATATGGCTTACCGATGTAGTACCTGCGCAGAAGGTGAATTTTAAAAGTGCGGGAAATGCTATTGACCAATCGGCACGCTCCACGCACCGCGGTTCTTTTTCCTGTACCGCTATTGGTCGGCAGCTGCCGCCATGTTAGCGCGCGCCGCGTGGCATGTTTGTCAGCCGCCATACTTCTGATCGAGTGCACGCTAGCAGCTCCAGTGTATTACGAACCTTATAATAGTGACCTAAGGTTGATTGTAAGTTTTAAGCATTCTTTCGTTAATCTTCGGGGCCATACTTTCTTTTCTGTGCGAACGAAGATTCACGACGCGCCTTATCAATTGGGTACCACTGTACTAGATCTCGTTCAAACCAATTTTCGGTGGAAGTTTACATGGTAACGAAAATCATATATTTTTTTTAGTTTTATCATTCTATTATTTTAGAAGTTACATCTATTTACCAATTTTCAACAATATAGTTCTTATAGTTTCGGAAAACAGTGGCTGTGACATACGAACGGACAGACAGACAGACATGACGAATCCATAAAGGTTCTGTTTTTTGCCATTTGGCTACGGAACCTTAAAAAGTATTATTCGATGCCTAGTAGGTACTTACTATGCGGACGGGAATATTTCCGCCTAAGTACCTAGTTATCGACTTGTGACTAGATAGGTACTTATTATTTTATTTTTATATGGTTGAGTTGAGTATAAAAAGCACCGATTTTGAGCGGATGTTTTAAAGAGATACAAGCTTAGTTTATTACGTAAAAATGTTTTTGGTTTACGACGGAAAAATAAAAGTAATTATAATAATAATTAGTAATAATAAGGTAGGTAAGTAAGTAGTAGTAGCTATGTACAATAATACGACGATGTTTTACCATAAAGTTACAATAAGCTTACACAAGTACCTACTTAAAGAAAACAATTGAAATACTTATAATAATAGGTACCGTTTTATTAGGTACCTCGGTATATAATAATATAAGCTTATCTTAGTGACTACTTGTCTATGTATTTACCTCTATATGTAGGTATAGACGAGACGCCAGCAAGTCAAGCTACCCGAAACTGTCAATTTTTCCCAATCAACCTTGAACCTTATATTGTAGAAATAAAGTTGAAAATCTATTAAATCAATCTTTCACACCTAAACTGCATACAAAAACTTATTACGTAAGTACTTATCTAAGTAGATGAAATAAATATTCGGAAGTTTTCAAATCGTAGGTATTAGTTATAGGTACTTAGTTTTATGAATGGAATAACTGGCAGTGGCACACCGCCCCAAGACTACTCTATGCGTGACCGAACATGTACTTAGCTAGATATTCCTTGTAAAAGCTCGTACAGACTCACGCGATATCGCGGGCGCGACAGGCAGCGACATAGAAATTGTGCTACTACACAATGTGTCACATCGCACCCGCGATATCGCGCCAGTCTGCACTAGCCTTAATTATTCTTTTCGGCGAATAATTCCGAATATTACTCAAAACTTCCGTATATTTCCGCGAATAATACGATGGGAATACTTCGCAATATTTCCCTCCGGCAACGCTAAGTACAACCTTTGAGTATTTATGCTCAATACTCAAAGAGTACAACGTACGTGTTGGTAACGTCATGGGTGGAGTGAGATACGGCTGCAAGAGGGAGCGAAGTGAGCTAGAAAATTTTTGCACCACGCGTCGCACCTTTTAGATTTTATTTCCACCATTCATACTGAAACAGGGAGTTATTTTGTTCACTTATTCACAAAAGATCAAGTACTAAGAGAGAGTAACGAGCACAGCACTAAAGTAAGCGAGCACTCGGACCCAGGCCGCCTTATTACAAAACAAGATTTATATTTTGACATGGCTTAAACCCTGGAGCCAGTTTTTGTAATAAGAACGTAACTGTGATTGAAATACCGTTGTTTATACAAAACTGAAAACTTAGTTCGGTACTAAGTTGTCAGTTTTGTGTTTAGGAACTTTACCATAGTCGGAATAAAGTTCGAAATTCAATAATGGCTCCATGTTTTAAACCTGGGTCTGAAGATAAACCTTGTTTTGTAATAAGGGGGAGGGAGTCTTACTCCCGAATACGATTCGAGTTTGATTTTGTTTTCGATTCGAACGTTTCTGATCTGAACTCGATTTAAAACCTTACTCCCGAACTAAATCGAATCGTAAACCAAGATCGACATAGGTTCGAGTAATATCAGCGTCGTTATGCGTATCCGACGGATTACGTCATCGTCAAGTGTTTTTTAACTTTGGTTAGAAACTTTAATGTGGTTGAATTTATTTACAACTCTATCACTTTCCCACTTAAATAACGATACCCTAGTGCTTTATTTAAACTTAACAAATAATACCTTATGAAAAAACATCAATCAATCTGCCTCCTTTTCCCAACTATGCTGGGGTCGGCTTCCAGTCTAACCGGATGCAGCTGAATACCCGTATTTTACATGAAGCTACTGCCTGTATAAAAGCAGTGGTGGCCCAGTGGTAACGACAGTGAATTATGAGTTGTAGGGCGTAGGTTCGAACCCTAACAGGGGCTTTAGTTTGTATACATTATTTCATCACCACTGCTCTCAAAATGGTGAAGGAAAACATCGTGAGGAAACCAGTGGCATGTCCTAGAACCAAAAATTCGAAATGTCAAAACTACCAACCCGCACTGGGCCCGCGTGGTAGATTACGTCGTACTCCCTCTCACAGAGAGGAGGCCTGTGTCCCAGCAGTGAGAACATTATACGCTGATTATGTTGACTGCCTATCTGACCTCCACAACCCAGTAACTGGTTAAGACGATACCCTTTGCTAAGACTGGTTTACAGACTTTCGAGCTTCTGATGACCTGTAACGACTGTCAAAGATCCACGAATGACAGCCGGGACCAACGGGTTAATAACCTGCAAAGTGCAAAAAACGTATTGAATTTCACGGGCTATCTTAGCCATTGACATATAGCGCATCCCAATCTATCGATTGCTAAATACTCAAAGGTCGATTGCATGGATGCAAACTTGTACCATAGTGGAGTCGGAATAGCCTTGGAATAGCACATCACCGTGAAAAAGTAAAAAAACCGTCTCATACCGTTTTTTCTTTTTTTAAGCTAAGATTTTGACATTTGACAAATCTGTCAAAAAATCTTCTAAATTGGTACAATTTTTCGATAATCAAAATTTTGTTTTAATCTTAATCTAGGCATCTATTAATGACTTTAAATAATAATCGATGTTACAGTATAGTAGAGATAGAATTATTTGATGGTTTTTGATATAATCTCTTTAGATTGAAGTCTAAGATTTAAGTGTTTTTTTTAATGTACGACTTTTAACTAAATAAATGTTTTGTTTTGTTTGAGACACATTTAATTTGATAAGTAATTAATATTTGCAAACAATACTCAGTGAAATGGGAGTAAATCCTCATAAGTATATGGCAATAACCATCTAGCGGAAGTTGCCATTTCCATGACGTCATGGGCGGAGTTTAGTTGAAGATCGAATTCGGATTCGGTTGGCGGGCGCGGCCATCTTGGTGAATTAGTGACCTGGCGATTCGGTTTTAGTTAGTGAAAAATCATTTGTCATCCACAATGTCGGAAAGGGAAGATAATGTGTATAAAGCTAAGTTAGCCGAGCAGGCTGAGCGCTATGACGGTAAGTACATATTTTCGTTGTATCTTCTGTAATAGGATGAAAAATCTATCGTATTTTCGCCGACAGTTGAAAGACGATTTGGTGATAGTTGAGGAAATTTCTAGATCAAAGTAGCCGATAAGCCTTCGTTTCGTAGATTTTCGCGGGGAAACTAGCTCAATACATTCAACTATATTACTTTATCGGCGTACTAACAAATCAATGGCATTCGTTAGGCTTGGTCAGCGATCGATGCGTCATCCGCCGGTGGGATGTCCTTAGGTTTTTTTACGCTGATAAATCCATGAAAAACTATGCAACCACTCTATAAACCTACGTTATCGAGTAATATCCCATTTTTCATTCGTGAAAACTGATGTCATTGGGAGTAACAATCGATACTTGTAGATCAGCGAAGAAAAAAAATTGTCTCATAGTTTTCCCGTCCAGGGGAAGTAAAATGCGATCGATGTCATTGGATTCGGTCATGCATGTCGTACCTTAGGCAAATCATATGATTAGACCTAGCGGAATGTTCTGGTTTTATAAGACTGCGTAATTTTATGTCGCCTCCGATTTCACCTATTGTTCACGATTTAGTTGCACGGGAATCTTACCTGAGAGCTCTTTACGTTATCGCGTTCATCTTTTTTGAAACGACGCAGTCATTGTAAAGGTTATCACTGGTTTCTTTGTAGCCCTGCTCGGTATTTCACACCTTTTTTCCATTTTATCTAAGATTTGCAGTTCAATGACCTTTATTAGAATTATCATTGAAATATAACAATTGCTATCTTATCATGCCTGTTACTCAATTCAGGAAGGTTATTTGACCCAATTATTCAATAAAATTGAAAAAAAAAATATTCTGAAAATTTTTAATTATGCTTTTTCTTTACCTTGCTATTATTAGTTTATGAGTGTCGTTCATAAATTATCAATAAGTCAGAAAATGACAAATGGGGTCACGATTAATAAATTGAGTAAAATTGCACTCAATGCATTGCTTGACTTGCATTTTTGTCTGTTCCAGAGGCTTCTGTAACTTAGATCTCTATTTTTATGACATAAAATTGTAACATTAAGATACATATCTAACTTAAAGGTTAACAGACCACACCCTTCTGTGAGGTGGAGTAAAAAATGTTTTAAAATTTAAACTAATGCAGTGAGTAAATATGAATCAATAAGTCATTAGGCTAACAACTGACACTTAATTCTGTGCTAAATTAGTAATATTGAGCAAGCAGGCCACTTGTGAAGAGGTTACTCATGCAATGTAGCCATGAACAGCAAATATTGATTATCTGCCATGCACACAGACAAGTCCTGACTAGGTACACCATAAAACAGGTAGGTACTTTATTTTTCTAAAAAATACAAGGCATTCAAACTGGATTTACTGAAGATTTCATTTTTCTAATGAAGATGAACTACCAATTTCGTTTAAAGGTAATTAAAAAATATAATTTTATGCTCTTGGAGAACTGTTATAATAATGAGTGGCTCCCATTCTCACATTTTCATAATGTTGCTAAGCGAGCTTGGGTTCTAATTACCATTTTCTATTACTCATGATAGTATGAATCAAGCTTGATTATTAAGAGAATTAAATAATAAGCCTCATGGTGGCATATAAAACTCATTTCTAAGTTAATCAAATGATTATTTATGCCACACTTAACACACTCATAACTTTCATGATTTTAAGTGAAATATTACAGTTATCTTTTCATAATTGCATAAAATTACTACAATTTTGCAAAATACCCAATCACACTTAAAATAATTGCTGTGTAGATAAGTGTTGTGATAAACTCATCCTGGCAGGTTTTGCACCTGTCTTTAATTGTATGCACACACATTTAAAGTAGGGGAAGTAGAAATACAAGGGTAGGCTGTTTTGTTAAATGTAACAAACCAGTTCCTTTCAAACTCTTGATGAGAGTCCCTATGTAGCATTTGACCACTGTCAAGTGAGTTTTTATCATTACTTCCTGTCTGATTCGCTGTAATCCGGATAGTCGTACAATCGCACATGTAGAGCGCATTAGCAGATAGTACCACATGAAGGCCTTCAAAGCTTACGCAAGGCTCAGTCAATACAACCCAGGTCACCTCTTTTTATTGAAAACTCCATCTACAAAATGGAAATGGTTTAGTTCCGTGGTGAGTTCCATTTACTCAGTGTCAACATTTTTAGCATACACATACCTACTTGTTGCAATTTTTGCATACAGTACGCCATAGCGCAAATAGCCAGACAACTTAACAAATTGAAAGGATACTGTCCTAAATAGGGGTACCAAATGGACGGGGCTCAGGTGGCGTGCCCAGATTCTTAAGATGGCGTCTGCACGGCCGCAAAAATATCCCTAAATAATTTCATAACTTGGGACTTCCCCTTTTGTTTTACGATCACTCAGTGCCGCCTGAATAATACAACAGTGTCCCAACTCAAGGTTTGAAAAGGCCTCAACGAAATCATGCGTGTTATTTTATTTCAGTAACCCTGTTTTATAATTCAAAGATATTCTGGGAGTGAAACGAAAACGAGATGTATCAGCTGTGACGCCGAGTTGAGGCAAACCGCATGGGCCGCGAGGCGACGCTTTAGCACCTGTTACATCGCAGGTCCAGCCGCGAGCGCTAAAATCGATAACAATGAACTCTACAACGCTGTAATAGCGTGAAAACAGACTAAGCTTCAGTTTTCTTTCAGGATTTGCTCCCTCCTGAATGAAAAATGAGCCCAATGCGTACGTTTCCGGGATTACGTCTGCATTGCATGTTCTAATGCGCCAGCTATAGAACAGGACGATCGTAAACGTCAAAATTAAAGCACATGGTGAAACATTAGTTTGGCTCGCTACTCCGTCTGTGCGACGCCCATTCCCCCCTCCCCTACAATAAAGCACAGAAGTTCCCATCGATAGAAGAATAATTTTATCTAAGTCTTCCGACATTCCGAGATAGCACAGTTTGTAGGGAATCGACATTTAAGTATTTAGTCTCACTGTCGCCTTGCCATCAACTTATTTCTTCCCAATGGCTCAGCAGTTTGAAACTTCTAAATGAGGCGTACTTGCGCTAATACTTTATCGATCCCGCTATGACTAACCTTTCGTCGCAGATAATTTTTGCAATCTCTCCGTTGTTTGGGGACGAGCTACATATAGAAATACTTTTCACCTTTCGTCTTTCACAAATCTGTCATGAATTTGCTGAATATTGAAATGAGCTGTAGGTACAGACGCCAGCAGGTCAAGCTACCCGAAACTGTCAAATTGTCCCAATCAACCTTGAACCATAAGCTGTAGATATAAAGTGGAAAATCTATTAAAGAAATTTGACAGATTTTAGTAGCTTGATGTGCTGGCGTCTGTACATAAAACCCAGATTATGGAACCATGATGCAAGCTTTTATTTAACTTGTAATCCTTATTTGTTGGTCAACAGATAACGGATTCATTAGAATCGTATCGTTCATGCCAGGCAAAGAAGCTACCATTGTTAGAATCGCCAAGCACGTAATCGTTATTCACTTCAATCACCTCTCAAAAATGTTAATAGCTTTCCGGTACCAGCTAATTGATTTTACTCATCAGTCATTCTGTTTAAAAAATTTCGTAAGGGGAACTGAGCTCTTAAGTACCTATTTACATCTGGTGCATAGATATATTCAACCACACTAGAACCTACTGAAATCGCGTAACCTTACGTCTCAAAATCCAAAGAAAGTTCCAGACCGCTTCTAGTACCCACGCCAATACTGACATAATTTCGATCACACAATCGATACTGACATAATTTCGTTCTATATTCCAGAAATGGTTGAGGCGATGAAGAATGTAGCCTCACGAAACGTTTCCGACAATGAACTTACAGTGGAGGAGAGGAACCTGCTCTCCGTTGCCTACAAAAACGTGATAGGTGCCCGCCGCGCCTCGTGGCGGATCATATCCTCCATAGAACAGAAGGAGGAAACCAAGGTAAGACTGCAAACTGGATATTATTAAGACCTTTTTAGGGTTCCGTAGTCTACAATTAACCCATATAGTTTCACCATGTCCGTCCGTTTGTCCCCGGCTTAGCTCAGAGACTCTTAGTACTAGAAAGCTGTACCGACAACCTTTTTAGGGTACCTACACGTAAAGTGGGGATGATATTATTTGCTCGTCTATCCCATGTGGGGTATCGTTGGTTAGGTTTTTCAAAAATATTGGGGGTCTGTGAATACCGTTAAGGGCTCTGTTTGTGTAATATTAAGTTTTGTCCCTGCCAGCTAAATGGTTGTTATTGGATATGTGAAACCACACTTACATAACCTTCAATTCAACGCAGCTTCATTACTAAGCTCGCTGACGGCCCATTTCTTCACCTCGCTATATTCAATTACTTCTGGGACACGAGCTCAGATAAGTTTTAAAATGCAATTTTGTAGACCTCAGCCGTTTACGCAACCGTAAAGTAACGATCGTGTATTTAAGCGTATTTACGAGTCAATGTGACCGTCCCTTTATACGTCTGGAGTCTATCGATTGGTATGAGTGACGCGCGTGTATACTAGCCTGTGGTTGGGACGGGACTATGGGACGCGAGTTAGTTTTTCTAATGAATAGGCACTCATTATTACGACAATCTCTTTTAAATTGGCCTCATTTCTATGATATAGAGAGAAAAGTGATTTTCATTCAACGTATCAATAGAAAAGATATTGTTCTCTTTGCTTTAAAAGATATAGCACAATATTGCGACACAGAAGCGCTCACAGCTCAGTAATAAAGTACTATAACAAAATCAATACCAACCCTGTGAGCTTTCGTTAGGTGTTAGTGATTCAGCCTCTGGGCGAAGGTCCCGGGTGATTGATGACATTATAGCATCAAGGAGAGCTTTTACGTTCTGCAGCTATAAAATTGCTAACAGTATTTTTAATACACTTATACAACATATAGTAGTCTTTCACTCAGGTGCAATCAATAATAGGGATATACGGTGCAGTTGGCTGGTTCCACACGAACCGCTAGCTTGATTCACCTTTTTTTTTTGTGAGGCACGAGCTTCTATTGTCACATGCCGACATACTTAGGGAATATAGCCTAGCCAGCGCCCAGCAGGCTACCCGTGACCCCATTTAGCGTAGTGGGCAAGAGTTGGGACACGTGTTTGAACAATATTTGAATAACCCTAAGTTATTGTTCCATTTGTGACTTAAAATTCTAGTATGCTATAATAATTTTAAAGAAATTGCGTTTGTATGAAGCCATTGCCAAAAATATTGTTGATGGCTGTTGACTCGCCTTTTGGGGAAAAAAGCATGCTGGAAGAACGTTGATACTCAACGAAATTAAAGACAGTTTTTCCGAAAATACCATTTTATCCAATACTTCAGGAAATATTGGATGCAGTAACAGTGACCTTAGTTTATTGCACTACTATAGGTGATCGAGTATTTGATTGTGTCCCACGTGCCAAACTAGACGTACGGCGCGACTCGCAATCTATGCCAACTATATTAATTATAGAAATAGCAGATCGTAAAACGGAATGTACAGTCGCACGCGGTGCTTCTCTGTCATGGCCAACTTTATGGCCACTTTCCACCTACATTTTTAGGGTTCCGTACCCAAAGGGTAAAACGGGAACCCTATTACTAAGGCTCCGCCGTCTGTCTGTCTATCCGTCCGTCTGTCACCAGGCTGTATCTCATGAACCGTGATAGCTAGACAGTTGAAATTTTCACAGATGATGTATTTCTGTTGCCGCTTTAACAACAAATAGTAAAAACAAAATAAAATAAATAATTAAGGGGTCTCCCATGCAACAATCGTGATTTTTTTTGCTTGTTTTTGCTCTATATTGATAACGGCAATAGGTAGACGCTTGAAATGTTAACAGAATATTTAGTTATGTATTCACTTTAAAAATAAATAATTAAATTAAAATAAAACAAAAATTTAAGGGGGGCTCCCATACAACAAACGTGATTTTTCTGCCATTTTTATAGTTAATGGTACGGAACCCTTTGTGCGCGAGTCCGACTCGCACTTGGCCGGTTTTTTACTGAAACTGTGAGGGACATACGTGTACTTGTATAAATGACTGATTGCTATCGAACTTGTCGCACTCTCGTTTTTAGTGCTGCCCTAATGACCGATCGATATGCATGAATGTTTGTATCGAATAAAATTAGCAACCCGCCTCCCACATTGGAACAACTATTTGTAGAAATGATGGCTCTTTGTGCCCTTTCACGTGTGTCGTCGCCATGTTCTGAGTGACGTAATTTACGATGTCTTACTCATGCAATTAAAAGTTCAACGACCAATGATAACTCTCATAGTAACCTTGTTGGAGCTCGACCAAAAATCGTCCAACTCTGCGATAATGAGATAATAGGATAACAGCCTTTCTGACCACCCTATTGTAGCCGAAAAACTTGGCATACAATAGCACAGACTTCGTGTTCCAATTTTTTTTCTTTATGCGGTCGTCGTGTATTGATTTCAAAACCTGAATTCAAGGCAACATACGAATAGTTAGCAAAAAGGTCACCGGCATGACGTGTTATCTAGGGAAAACAGCGCTATAGTCAACCCTGTACGAGTGAGTCATTTTCCTCATTACACCGTATTTCAGCGTCATCTCAATTCCGTTTTTGTGTCGGTGTCGAAACTCGGATACAAGAACATAGGTACTCATTTCAGGCGCGACGCGACACAGTAGCACAATTTCGGACGCACGAGCCTTTAGTCGCGTTTAGGGACTTTCCCGTGACACATATAGAAGCGACATTTAAATAATTTATATTTTTACATTGTTCTCACATATAGAAGCGACAAGAATAATGTACCCAGGATTTTGTAATATCTTGATTTAAAAGAGTGTCCTTGGAGTTTCTTGCCTATTCTTCTCCATAGAGATCTACGTTTTGGAATGGGCAAATAGCTTCAACTTTCTGACTAACTGACGGACTCTTTGACAATTCAAAAGTGCCTGTAATTGGTTTACTTAAAATTAAAAAAAAAAAAAAAAACAAGCAGCAATCGCCATCCTGTCAATTTTCGGTTCGCGTAGAGTGCCTTATTTTGTTAGATATATTTGGACTGAGACGTTTTCTCAGAAATCATCCAATTACAGTACTTATAACTAGAGATCGGATATTCGGATGCATATTTACCTAAAGTATGTTTTTTTTTTCCGGCAAAGGATACAAAGTATGGAAACGGCTTATTAAAATATATTTTTATTCCGGGATCGAGGGGTTTAGTAACAGTGTGTAGGTAAACAATTTTGTATTCCTAAGTATAACAACTATTTCTTATCTCTTTAGAACTAGGCAAGAATTTTGTGGAAAATATATCACGTTTAAAATTTCTATTAATATTTCTTCAAAACCTTTTATTCTAAAATGAAATATATTTATTCGGGGATATACAGTACAAAGAGTAGTTCTTAAAAATTTGTCAGTCCTGGAAACGGACACTTTTTCCCGTACCGAAGTGCACTCCATACTAGTCAACTCTCAAACTTTAGGTGAATATGCATCCGAATATCCGATCTCTACTTATAACTTACTGGCAGTGAAGTTAACTGTCCATTTTCCTTCATTTGCAGAGGTCAATTACAATGATTTAAACATATTTTAGTGTCCAAGCTAATTGTTGCAATACATTTGTCATTTTACACTGTCAATGGCGGCGCAGAAGGGCAACGGCATACTGTCGCGAACCTGAAAATGTATCAAGTAGGTACCTACTGTACCTTTCAGTTCAAAATTATGACGCCATGAAAAGTTTGCCAATAAGGTCATGCCCCGTTCATTTACGTATCGATCGAGCCTTAAAAAGTTGTGGGAATTTTTATTGAATACCGTTTATGTCTGCAAATAGTTCATTAAACTTTTTATTGCATAGCAGCTGGGCGAAAGAAACCTAGCAGTTTTCTACAATGAAGTTTTTTCTTGGTTAGCCGTCTTGAATGTAATGAGAAATCTGGACTGGCAAAAAGACACCGAAACCTGCATCGTTAAGTTTTTTGTCAGACAAAAAACAACTGGTTGCATTCCTTTATCGAACTAGCAGCTATACTTACCAAATACGACGTATCAAAGTATAGTAAAACGTCATTTTGTATTCATATCTCTACTATAATCTTTCCATTTATTATACACTGACACGGAATCACGTAACCTGCATACAACGGGGTACAAAGTGGCATACGTTTGAAAGTCAACGTCATGTTAAATCTATTGGTGTCCATTTGTTCAAGTTACATCATTGAAATGCTAATAACCGCAATAATAGTCCTTTTGGCACACAACTCGGTAATAATGACAAGGTTTGTGATCCCTTGCGCTATGCATTTTTGCATTAGTTGATAAACTCGAGTACTGTAATGAAACCTGCCTTTGTAACTTAGGGCCTGTGCACACCACGTTTTTTAAACGTGCCGTTGACGCGCGTTTTGATACGTGCGTCGACGGCGCGCTTTTATTCTACAGCACAGACTGACTCGCGTGCGTATCGTGTCTGTATCGCTAAAAACGCGCGTCAACGGCGCGTTTAAAAAAACGTGGTGTGCACACTGCACAGGCCCTTAGAGATGCGTTCCTTGAGAGCAAAACTGCTTCCAAGCTCGAATATGTTACATAAATACGTTTCATAGACGCCGCGATTTTTCAAGCTTAATGATCAAATACTTCAAATGCATCGCAGCGGTCTTTGAGAAAGATGCATCATTCGCGTCTTTAGAAAACTTTCTTTTCGACACTCTCTCAAGAACTGAAATGAAATAAAATGGAGTTGCAATTCTAAGATATTTATTTATTAAAGATCTTTAGTTTTTAGTACGGTTAGCTGCAACATAAATATGAAGAGTGAAAATAATGATGTCTACAGAATTGCACCTAAATGTCTGTGATAAACTCGTTAGCTTTTACAGTTTAGTTAGACTACAGACAGATTTACCGTAGCATGTCGTAGACTAAGTGTAGCTTTCAGTAACGGTATAGGATTCCGCAAGTGAAATTGGATCATTCGTCAAGGTTTTGTTTTTTTAGTTTGTTTAAAATATACAAAGGTAGTTGCATCAGCGAATGGTTTCCTTAAATCGTGTCTTGTAAGCGTTAGTTGTGGGTGTAGGTTGGGTAAACTCGGATAAAAGGATGTACCTATTGTGTAACGAAAGGGCGTGGCACGACACATGCGTCTAAATAACCACATTTTTGTCTTAACGGCATGAAAAACAACTGGTCTCGTTTGGTTAAGGACTAATAAGCAGATATTAAAAGTAATTAAATTTAATAATAATTTATTCATGAACATTACAAAACACGCGCCATTCTGTCATCCCTGTAGACAATGTCGAGGTACATTCGTTGTACACCCACACATCGCATAGCTGTGTTAGGTCCCAAGTGAGATCGGACAAGCCTATCAAAAACTAATCCCATTATGTGAAATACTTACTGACTAATACGAAGTCTGAAGTAAGGCATTAATGGAGCAGGTACTAAACTATAACAGCGGGTCGAAAAACGAATTATGGTAATCGAAAATGAAATCTGTTGATATGACGTAAAACCGTCAAATGTAATCGATTCAGTTTTGCTTTCAGAGTTACACTCGTTCATGCACTCGTCAATTTAAATCTAAAGAGTCGAGGCACAAAGGAATAACACAATGAGATGTATATTCATGTTTCTTTTGGCGAATCCACTTGTAGGACATAAATAATACACGAGCCTAACACTACAAATTATTAAGTAACTGGTTTCGAAAAATAATCGTAGGCTTCCATCACCTATAATAACTTAAACCGGACTGAGTATTGAAATCACGTTCATCAAACGTGTTACGAATTAAAATGCGTACTGCATACGAAATCAGTCTGTTTTGATAATTGTGACGTAGACGCTTATCGGAAAAAATCCTATTGAATTCTTCGTGAAAATGACTATCAACGTATAGTCACGCTAATCCCATAGCGAGACATGCAGATATAGACGTCCATACGTTTTAAACATGTGAGGCTACGAAGCTACCGTGATTATTGATTAATCTGCACGTTTGTTTACTCTCATTCGCCATCCCAAACGTAGGGATTATAATGATGGCGATGTTGCTTGTTTCCAAATAGTTTCAAATAGATAATTAACATTAGGAACGAGGGTAACCCTCTTGGTATTTTATAGGTTCAGTTATGAATAAGAATATTTTTAAAGAGGAATTTTTTACACAGTGCAATGGAAGGCTGAAAGTGCAAGATCTATACTATTATTCACAAAAGGATCTTTTTATACTTTCTTTAATTTATTCTTGTTGCTACAATGTGGTCATGTTTGTTCCAGGGCGCGGAGGATAAACTTAACATGATTAGGGCGTACCGCAGCCAGGTGGAGAAGGAGCTCCGTGACATCTGCTCAGACATCCTCAGTGTTCTGGACAAACACCTTATACCCAGCTCACAAACCGGAGAGTCCAAAGTCTTCTATTACAAAATGAAGGTAAGAACAACACTGTTTATGCATCACCATGACAATAATTGAATCTTCTTACCTAAAACGTATCTCTTATGTTGAAATTACTTACACATCTCAGTGGCCAACTAGCCGCAAACTAAGAATTTGTCATCATCCCAGACTTTCCATTTGTACATCATCTGACCCTGTTTAGGCTTGTGTCCGGTACATAGTTCACAGTAATTATAAATTGCATTAATCTTTCACATGATACAGATAACTTTTAAACATCAACAACTTACACAAAAAGGAAAATTCTTATCTACTGCTTAATTAAGCCAATAAAGCATGGAAACAAATCTCTTCCTATGATAATAACGGGACAAATGAAGTGGATATAATTCATGAGAATAACTAATTAACCCCGAGGCATTTATACGCCAGCTTATAAGTACGGCTGGATAGTTGTTACTAATTGCTGATATTAATTACTAAAATAAATTCTACCCTGATGTTTGACTTACAGACTAAGTACCAACACTTACGAAAGATTATGCCTTAAACTTATTTGTGTCCCAATGACGTAAATGCGACGATTTTCGTAATAACTTCGAACGATTTGTAATGGGCTTTTAAGAATTCAGCGATGACGCACTTCAGGTAAAGAAAGAGTTTTTGCGTGGTTTCAGCTACGATTAAACGTGACAATTTCCTGTTTGTAATGTTTGAAATGTAAAGTGTAACTATGGTCAGGAATTCATTATTTATTGATAGCATCCAAATTCCACATCATCGATAGTCCTGCAAAACATAGTTCTAAATACATCAAATAGGAGGATAAATAACATGGTATGATCACCAAGCGAGGTGACCACGGCAATTTGATATTACGATAAGTCTGTGAAGAGGCCTATTGTGGGCATTGTGACGTGCAGTGCATTTATTAGGCACTGTCAACGTACAGTACGTGGACTTCAATATGGCGAATCGAAGTTTAGAAAAAGTTTGGCTTTTTGTAAACCGTCACTCATAGTCATAACTATGGGCCATGCCATATCAAAGGCCTGCCGATCTTTTCTATAAAAATCACACTGTTAAAACTTGGGTGAAGTGATCTTGAAATGAGCTGTAAATAGTGTCAATCCTTAGCATCAGGTGGAATGACAGCTCACTACAACTAAGTGTTCACGGTGAGATACTTACAGAATAGACCAGCTGGTATAACTCTGTTATTTTGTGTACTGATGTGCGTGTTGTGTACTCCAGGGCGATTACCATCGGTACCTAGCCGAGTTCGCGACCGGCAACGACCGCAAGGAGGCGGCCGAAAACTCGCTGGTCGCGTACAAGGCCGCCTCCGACATCGCCATGACGGAACTGCCCCCCACCCACCCCATACGTCTCGGCCTCGCGCTTAACTTCTCAGTAAGTACAATAGTTGTTAAAATTACTAGATTATAAGAACCAAGAGTTGATGAGGCAGTTTTGTGATCTAAATCACACTGTTGCCAAGAAAGCTTGGATTGCTGTTAACTCTAGGAGGGTTTATAGATAATATGATTTAGTGAAGAAGATGTATGAGCTGAAACTTAACTGACCGCTAGAAACTCGATCACCATGTCTGGGTCTTTCTTAGGGCACTATAGCAGACCTGGAAGTGCTTGTAAATAATTTATTAACAGTAAAAAATAATAACAACAAGCATAAAAGGGACGGAATTGAACTATACGAATAAGGAATTATATTTATAAATGTTATCAACATCTTAATAAGTCAGGTTTAATTAGAAGTATCAGCCCCCTTTTCAACTGCTTACAAATCGATAAAACACTTAACCATGAGAAAATAGCTGTAACATTTCTGATCCCTGACCAAGGCAATACATTGTACGACATTTGTAAGAAGTTACGACGCATAGTTCTTGAGTGACGCGCTATTCGTGTGCATAAACATATTTACAGAGTTAATCACGACGACACGTCATCGTGAGACGTGATGTCACGCTGTACAGAGTAACATGACAACAGACGAATAAGTAGGGATATATGGATAGATTTACGAAGAAATTATGATCTACATACAAATGACGTGTTGAAAGTTCTAGGCTAAGAAGAAATATGTCATATTTTATATAGTGTAGCGCATGAGATAAGCTGCATCATCTAATCTCAATGTAGACTTTGGAAACTACAGATCTGGTTATACTGGACTTCCTGTAACGTTAGACACGGGTTTTTATTGATTGAAAAACAAGCTGACCATGCTCAGTGCTTCCTAATTGAACCCTGACGTGTTGTCTTGTTTTATTTTTTTCAATTCAGGAAGGCTAGACCCGAAATCTAAACCGGTATTAGTAGTAAAGTAGACAAAAAAAGGTTGTTTTTATCCTCGCGACTCCGAAACACCCTTTTTTTTTTTTTTTTGACGCTGGGAAAAATGCATTACGCATGCCCACCAAACGACCCAGCGGCGCTCCTACCTCGTCTGCAAGGTGGAGGACTGGGAATCCGGCAGAGCCATAACATCCAGTCCCCCGCTGACGACCGCCCGCCTTGCAGGCGGGCCCGACACGCCCCCCCCCCCCGTCGGGGAGGGGCCCAGGAATGACCGCGAGCGCTCTGTCATTCCCGCCCGACGTGGATGGTGAACTGTGCAATGCAGGAGAAGGCGCCCCCGCACCCGTCTCCCGCTGTTCACCACCAGGGGGCATAAGACGACGATCGTACAATTGCCTCCTCATGCCCCGTCTTCGCCTGCGGAGCGGCGCTGCGAGAGGGTCGTCCTCCCGCGCGCGCTCCGCGTCCTCCTTCTGCGACATTACGTCCTCGCAGAAGGAGGCGACCGCTGTCCAGGCCCCCTCGCTCTCCAGCATCGAGTTGACGACGCTGGGAAGCGAGAGGTCCTGCCCGACCGCTGCGCTCAGACCGCGGCGCAGCTCGGACCAGGCTGGGCACACCTCAAGGGTGTGCTGACTCCGAAACACCCTGGCTCAACCCGGCTTATCCGCCGTCAGTTCCAGCATAATAACATTTTACAAAATAAAATGCGTACCTAACCGACATTGATCGGAAAAAAATTACAAAATATGTAGCCTTGTGGATAGATATAATCAAATTCGCATGTCTGTCGTAAATCTTCCACAATTATTTGCCATTCAGACATACCCTAGTGCCTGAGTTAGAATTGCTAGTAAATACGTAATAAACACGCAACGACCACGACTTTATGGGATTATTATGGCACTGTCTACTTGCTTTGAACACCGGTACACTTACCTTTCGTTATATTTATTTGGAGTCATGGCACCATTTTACCACATCTGCATAGTATGCCAAATCTTAGTAAAATTCTAACTTAAATACGTGTAGCTGCTTGTGTACATAAAATATTAAGTGTGTGCATGTATGAATATGTAATTATAATAAATAATGAAATATAAATATAGAGGACATGCCGAGTTGTGCCATCTGTGTTTAATGTCCTGAAATGTATTCGCCATAACAACGTTAGTGCCGCCGTCTGACTAATTTATGCGTTAGTCAGATATTTGACAGTTAACGACTGATTGTTTGAGATTGATCCAGCGTTATCTACGCGCAGTAGTAGGAAACAGCTACCGGTAGCGTTCAAAATGCAAATAGAAACGGACCGTGCAAGGACACAAACACGCACGCGCCAGATAGCGCGCAGACATCTTCATTGATGAAGTGTCATTATAAATTTCTTCTTGCCTGCAGAATAAGAAATTAAATACAGTTTTTGCGAAGTCCTTCCCAAGTGTAAGGAATAGGGACTATAGGGAGGCGTGGACACTTAACATTAGTATACTGTATGCTAATGTAAGGCCCGGCTGAATTAATGAGCCATTGAATATATTGACGACCTTCAGATAATGTATGTATTTCTATAACATACGCGGTTTTCTCCGAAATGTGAAACTAAGCTATCAACTCGCCGCTGTGTGTAGGCTGACGTAATTGAATTGTAATAATGCAGAGATAAAGGATATTGTAACTATTTTAGGATCTGATTATACAATATATGTTTAAGAAAGATTATTTATCTACAAATAACAATGTGTAGCTCACATTGTTATTTTGGATAAATAAATCAAGACAAAACCTATTTAGTTCATGGTTTGTAGTAAACCTTTAATCAATTTTATCGTACCCTATAAGTACTAATCGTAGAAGTGCGTCATACAAGTGTCGACGTGCTCCAGTAAATTTATCGATTTAATCAAAACAGGACCCATCTAATATTAAAACTGGATCCGCCTTATTACAAAACAAGATTTATATTTGACATGGCTTAAACCATGGAGCCCGTTTTTGTAATAAGAACGTAACAGTAATTGAAATACCGTTCTTTTTACAAAACTGAAAACTTAGTTTGGTACTAAGTTGTCAGTTTTGTGTTTAGGAACTTTACCATAGTCCGAATAAAGTTCGAAATTCAATAATGGCTCCATGTTTTAAACCTGGGTCTGAAGATAAACCTTGTTTTGTAATAAGGGGGGATAAGTTTAAAATTAACCGCTTCTTATTAAAGAATTTAGTCAACTATTTGAGGGCAATTTATCTGGCGTCGCTGGTGATATCAATAATCCGTTGGCGCGTCATACGATAACTTATCTCGTATTTATCTAGCCAACCGCTCGAGTTCAAGGTCGTCAAACATTCCGAATTTTTGCGAATTTGAAATTAGTTTTTTATTCGTTACATGAGTACGATTCTGCCTAGAATCAATACGTGATTTTCGATAACGTCACTGTGGGGCAAATCAGATTGGACTGTTTCAATGTCGTATTATCACATTTATATTTAGATTTTGTCAGTTAGGATTATTAGATTCATGATTCAATTTAAATGAAACGTATTTACTTATTATTGTGAAAGAATCTTATTTTTCCAATTCAAATGAGTTTGCCTTTTGACCGTAAGATAATTTAGTTTTCATCAACATAACCGGTTATCGACAGACGCTTGGCAGCAGTAACAGCATCAAATATTTATCAATTGAAATGTTACTTCAGTAATCTATAAATTAAATCAAAAAGCCTATATTATTCCTTATAACAAAAAAAAAAACGTAATTCTACTGAGTAACACTAATAATCATACATAAGTACATCATATGACAGGCACTGGTTAATAAATGTATCTTCAATCTTAAATAGAGAAAGGTGTCTGAGGTAGGAGGGTCCTGAGTTACAGATCACCCGGCTCTCTTAGATAGGACATGTTCATTTACAAAACAGTTATATTCGAGATACTATAGGGATAATAAAAGTCTGAAATTGCAATTAAGTATAAGCAGAACCTATATAACTATAGTTAAAAATGTACATAATGATTTGATAATCATGAAATTGCAAATTATCTGTCTGATATTTAATTTGACTTATACATAATTATTATCATCTAATTAAACTATTTATTTAATATAAGGACCCCACGACGGGTATATAGCCTCCTCCAGTAATTTACAGCTTATCTGCGTTTTTCTTTTACTAGTCATGATTTACCAACCAATTTCTCTATCTCGTCTTGCCAACGTTAAGCTTGTCTGCAATTCGCGGTGGAATTGAGTAACACACAGTAATTAAGGCAGCGAGGGCTTTCATTTTGACAGTTCAACAACTTTCATTGCATTATTTGCGTTGTTGAGCAGGAAAATTTTTCTAACATATTTATGAAGCAATGAAAAAAAAAAAAAAATCAAAAAAACCCCCCCAAAAAAAATCCTTCAAAATTATTCACATTGTGATTGAAAGTGTTTTAGGCAATTAGGATGCTTTACACAATTCTAATATCAACCTTTCTCTGTGCAGGTATTCTATTACGAAATCCTGAACAGTCCGGACCGCGCGTGTCGGCTCGCGAAGGCCGCGTTTGACGACGCGATCGCCGAGCTGGACACGCTGTCGGAGGAGAGCTACAAGGACTCCACGCTCATCATGCAGCTGCTGCGGGACAACCTCACGCTGTGGACCTCCGACATGCAGGGCGACGGAGAGTCCGGTCAGTAGCAAGTCAACACACCCATGCCTTGCCTGTCCTGAATCCTTTCATCCTTTTTCCACTTGGCCAACTATTTATCATTGTCCCTTCCCTGTAAGATTTTATGTAGTTTTAGCCAAAATTGAATATATTTGGAAATATGGAAATGTGCTTCGGTGACTTTCTTCTACTAATGGATGTTACCTCCACATGTTATTTATTCAGTTTCTCGTTTGAAGAAACAGTACTCCAAGTGTAAGTTTGCAAGTGAGTAAACGTAACTAGCGCGTTTGCGTTAAGATTTTTATTCTCACTCTTATACTCTTAGCATTATGATCTATTGGTCAAATTTTAATGCAAACGAAATAGTTACGTTTACTCTCTTGCAAACTTACACTTGGTACTGTTCAGTCGGTCTATTCTGTAAACTACTAACTTGAAGTGAACTGTGACTGATGCTAGGGCTTGACAATTCACTTTTAACTCTCTGCTCACTTCACCTAAGTTTTCAGTTGTCATTTTTACACAATCGCACTACAGTTCTAGGCAGAGTGAACAATTCATATAAGTGGCTGTTTACTCTCTGAACTCACAACTTTTTGCTTTTGTCTATTTTAATTTCTCGTAGCTTGGATCGCCATTACAGTCATATAAGCAACTTTCTATTATGGATTGTTCTGTATTTTATTTCGCTTGTCCACTGGATAGAGATCTTATCACACTTTAGTTAAACGATAGTGTAGTGTAGTTATATCGGATCACAATCTGTGTTTGATAAAGCAAGGCAAACCTGCTATCTTATGTGATAATTTTGTCAGCTAGTTTTTTGGTACCCACGCCTAAATCGGAGGCCTATTGGTTCCAGCAACCGTGCAGATCATTAGAATGTGGTGTGTTGAAGTGAATCAATCTAACTTTAATGTTTGTCGCATTTCAGGTGAAACGGAACAAAAAGAACAACCGCAGGATGTGGAAGATCAGGATGTGTCGTAATACTTTTTAACATTCTATTTAAATATAATAAAAAAAATAACTATAGTATCACGTAAGACCCAGCCCCCAATGACAACCGGTTGTATGGAACTCGTCCACACAGCTCGCCCCCGACGTAACTTGTCAGTCCCAGCCCCGTTGTAACACAACGCGCATATGTATACATGGTAACGTTTCGTTTATGTATCGTGTCAAATTATCTACGAGTTATATACATTCATATGTACTTCTTTTGATATATTGGTTTTCAATTACGAAAAAAAAAATAATGTTTAAGAAAAACGTACTTTGGTATTGCATTTTAACTGTATGTTGTATGATGTATTTTCATAACTGTACCAGTCGACGGATCTCTCGCCGTCGCCTAGCGCGCTCCGCTGCGCCTAGCATGTCACTCACACTCCCGACTTCCGTGCGGCTACTTCTTAACGTGGGAATTGTAAATTTTCTAAGTATTTTATACCGTGTGTAAAATTAATGTATTTAAAAACTCTGTTGATACTTGAAACAAGCACCGTAGCGTCGAGGATGTTTAATGAGATATACAAACAAATATGATAACGATATAATAGTTGGATACATTAGCGAGTTGCGTATCGTCCCGTATGTCGATATAGTGTTTACTTTGTAATCGCATCTCCGTGTTGATTCGGTCTGCACAAATAGTAGTTTTATACAATGGACGTTTAATCTCGTGGCTAGGTTGTTGTTCTGAGACTGTTGCTAGTTCGTGCAGCCGGCCGCCTGCCGGCCGGTCTCTGCGAGCGAGTCTTCCGCGCCCTCGCTGCATTTGTATACATTTGAATCATTTATTGATATATTTTAAACGATAAACGTAACATTATTAGGGTGGTAATGATGTAGTACTTGCAATATTTAGCTAAGTGATAGCGGCGTCACCCTGTTGGTCTTTGTGTATCTATCTCCTATGTATCGTACATGTATGTATTTATGGCAAACGGATAAGTTGGTGTACCTTGTGACTACTGTGTAGTACACGCGCTCGCGAGTGTCAGGTCGTCTCCGCCGCTCGCGCCGCCAGCCGGACCGTGGCTGAGCTTCAATAGAATTAAAGACATGTCGATGTACCCGCGCTTCGTTCGTATTACAACATTTGGAGTATTCACATTTGAATTGCTTTAATTACTTAGAGTATTGTGATAGAGATTTTGTATATTTTAATTTATTTTTTTTAATTTCGCAAGTTCTCGAAAATTGCTGTAGCGCTACATCTCTTACGATTTTACAGGACAAACAGTAGTTCTAAAAGTTGTGCTAGGTTAAGGTAATGCACTTGGGGAAATTATTTATTTGATGCGCGTCGCGGACGGCCGCGACCGCGACAGTAATGCCTACTCGAAGACATTCCATCTTCACGATACCTGTTAACTAAATATCTGGCCGATGTTCGCTGAACTCCAAATTGTAGTGTGGCATAGCGGCGTGGAGCAAGTGCGTGCCCGAGTAAGATATTAGCGTTATTTTTATTTGAATTTGTAATATTGCATATATTTTGTTAATTTATCCACAAAAATACTAATGCAATTAGCCTTAGTGTTATGCAATATTGATTTATGTCCTCCAACTACATGGAAATTTATTGTAAATGACAGTGTAAATCTAATAATAAAAATTCAAAAGTCCACATTTTGCTTTTATTTATTTTACTTTAACCTCCCCTCCCCGAGTTATGGTCTCAGCAAAATGAGGCCGACCGACCAGCTAATGCGAAGACTAGAAGAACAATCCGATGCGCTTTGTCTTCTGATGCAGGGTGAGTATCTTGGGATGAGTCTATGGAGTGTGACTAACTTTGAATAAGTAGGTCCGGCGCAGACCTGGGCAAAGCGCGCTCTGATTGTTACTGCCAACATTCCTTTTTAACCCTTGAATAATAGTCCTTATTTTATCCACACTTATTACTAATGATCGCCTGGTTGCCAATTTTATAAAATAAATCGATTTAAAAAATATAATACTTATGAGCGTTTACACCTTACAGCATTTCATACAAACTTTCAAGCCCTTGTTTTTCGAAATGACTGAACCGAACATTTCCGAAAAATTATGTTACAGCCAAATTATACAGACTTAAATTTTCCATAGAAACCGAGATTTCCAGATATCTGTTTTTAAATAAGACGTTTCGAAAATTTTCTTTACTAACTTTTAAACGCTTTGTATCCTGCTTATGCGTATGAAGTTTCATTAAAATCGGTTCAGTGGTTCCCACCAACTGAGCTGATGTTGCGCTTAATATTTACCGTTAATACAAATACTAGAAGCGGTACTACTGGTTGAGAGAGGTCAGTCTTGCTGGTGCACCATACATACCTTTTGAGGAAGTACACCTTCCCAGCTTCTTGATCCTCACCGTGAGTGGAGGACCGGGTTATAAAAGATTGCCGCTTCCTTGATGATTTCTGACTTTTTTGTTGAGAAACCCGCCTTGCTTCTTCTGAAAGTTGCAGATGTTGTGTTGCAGCCGGTAAATGAAAATTGAATTGATTGAAACCCCTATCTTTAAATCTGGTTTAGAGTAGATTGTAGAAAATTCCAACTTTTGTGCTTCGTAATACGATGCACAGAAGCTCCAACTGGCAAGGAGATCGATCAAGTGCTTCGAAGCGTACTTTCTGATAGGGTGATAAGAAGCTCACTGGTCTGACAATTCCAGTTATGGCGTTTCTCAGTGACGCACATTTTCTCTTCGTTTCTTCTACTTTCTTTGTCGTCGCTAATAGACCTTCAAGAAAAAAAGGTCGGAATCGAGGTAGTGTAACTGGTGGTGTCCGCATGCTGTTCACTTAACTATCTTGCCGTCAAATTTCCATAACTGGCAACAATCCTCAACCTCTCCTTTATTTTTGGCCGTTTTCGTACCACGCTTCATTGATAGTTTTGTATCCAGTGTCTCTAAAACATACCACCGGCACTACTGAATCGGTTGACCCCTGGAGTGATCAGTATTCGATCCCCATATTTACTTTCCAACTCCGCCTTGATGGTTGACACAAACCACTTTCTACCTACTCTATCCATGCTTTTGGGCTCCATCGGCCATCGGTTCTGTCAGTAATGTGCCCCCCGTCCTTTTCAGACTATTCAATGGTTTGTTGACACCCAGTATCTCATCTTGGTTGAACTGACAATCTGTGCTTCCTTTCACGTGCTGGGTAGTTTGTTGCGCCACTTCTTCCCAGCTAAAGCACTAAGAAATGATGAAGGGCGGGGCCCGTTTTTGGGGAACTGTCTTGACTTTCGAAAAGAGCTGATTCACAGCCTAGTTTGAATAAATGACTGGATTTGATTTTGTAGACAAAAATCTCTTCCATAGCCTCTGTGACTGTCTCTGGGGATCTCGGCTTTGTGGTATTCTGCCTCCTCAGCAACAAGATCTTTAATGGAGGACAGGCGATTAAGAAATTCGTCACCCCCTAGGAATCCTTCCTCATAGAACACGCCTCTGATACGATCACAGAACACATATACTCCATCCATCCGTCCATCTAGTCTAGCCTAACGGATACGATTTTGAACAGTGTAGCTCGAAAACGGGTGGGAAATCTGAAAAAGTGTAAAGAATAAAAGTCGAACAGAATTTTATGAGCTTACATTTGGTATGATAAGCATTTTCCCTAAGTCTACGCTTTTACTGGTATTTTGTCAATCTAGATGACCAAAATCAATTTTTAAAAATTGTCTTCTCCATCACTGATCTCTCACCTCGATCTGGCTGCACCCACACCCTGGGGGCCTAAAATTGACGCTTTGGAAGAATCATAATTATGATCTGCGTACAATTCATACATCCCGCAATTCATCTGTTTGACAGCTGCTATTTGACATTAGACTTCACTTTAGCAATTCATAATTTGTGGACCATTTTACGGAACTCCATACAAAACTGTCAAACACATGAATTGCGGGATATAAATTGTACGCAGATCATATTATGATTCTGCTAAAGCGTCCATTTTAGGCCCCCTGGTATCAGTCGGAACTTTACCATCGCCGCTACTTTACGAATATTTCTCTATAGTAAGACTGTATCAGTTAAAAAAATCAACCTAATGAGTACCTAAATACGTCGTTTCGTAAGCGAAGTAACCGCTGCGATTCTGTTTATTTCTTTTACGCAATAAAAAACTTTTTAAAACTTTTATTTTGATCTTTTATCACATTTTAATGTCGGGATTAACTAAGGTGAAAAATCTAGCGTATGGAAGTCGAAGAAGTCTTTAATTTCATCTCGCGATAAACTGTTGAGGAATACGGATATAATGCATTATTGGTTAATCCGCCATAGCGTGCAAAAGCAGAGTAGGTGTTTCATCGATCTTGATATACGAACAATTTTTAATTAATCAATCTAAATAATTAATAATTTTATTTAATTTGAATAGGACAATAAAATATATTAAAAAAATACCTTGATCCCTAGACACTTCTGATGCGTGTTTATGTTATCTTCTTCGATCAATAATAGACTAGATTCCCGATAAGCGCTTCAAAAACGGCCCGAAAAATAAGACCACGAATACGTTTGTGGTCTTATTTCAAATTAGTATGGTCCAATCATAGCCAACATTAAGACGTCAAAATGCCGCAGTGCGCGTTCAAAAACTGTGTAAATAACCACCGTAACACCAAGGTTTTGGAAAGAATATCTTTTTTTCGGTAAGTTTAAATCAGTAAATGTTTTTCATAAAGTAAAAACAGAATTAAATTGTAAATTTAATTCAATTAGCTAATATTATAATTGTTTGGCCAATGTTTGTTACGACGCACCAACTATTGTATCGAACATCGACTGTTCTTGAACAGGGAATGCATGGAGTAGTGTTGTTATTTTGTAATGGTATTTTTATTTGAAGATTTCCTAGTGACCCATTTCGCTGTGCAGAATGGGTATCTATTGTCGCAAAAGAAAGAGGAGAAGAAATATACAACCCTTGTAAAAATTCTAGAATATGTTCGATTCATTTTGACGGATTCGACATAACTGGAAACACGCAAAGGCGTAGATTACTAAAAACAGCGGTTCCCAAATTGCAGGTAATTATCATAAAGTATTAAAATAGTTGGTGTAAGATAACGTTTTGATAAAATAATAAGTTTTTTTTTATACCTATTTGTTGTAATAGCGGCAATGTAAAATAGTATCTACTACTTTTTTGAATCGGTCAAAAATAATTGCCAGCATAGAAAATGAACCTAAAAAAAAATATATTCTGCAACTCTACGTCTTTCAATACTTACTGTGTTCTGAGCATTGAAATGTAATATCAAGAACTATTTCTAGTTCCACAATAGAATAAGCACGAAATTGTAAACAAAATGTTTTGAACCTAATTACTTTGAACTTAAGTTTCATTTTAGAATAAATATTTTTATACTGATGACTTTTTATTTTCAAGCGACATTTTAAATTTATTGCTTATAAACTTTCTCCGATGAAAGGACTTAAATAAATATATTTTGCAATGGTAATTAAACTTTATGTTTAAGCATTAAGGTTTATAATAAACTGAAGTTGTTAATACTATTCAACTTTTTTCTAAGAATTGTAGATGTTTACGTGTGTGCAAACGTGGCCACTTGAGCGACTTAGTTTTGTTCCTGATCCTTAATCTAGTCTATTATTGATCGAAGGTTATCTTCAATGAAAGCAGTATGGCGACTTACAACTGAGATACATACCCGAGACTAATTTCTTTCTAAAGGAGGTACATTTTGGTTTCAACACTTCAGTAGGACCAACAGAAATAACATACCCTCGTGGACCTACTGATAGAACAAAAAAGTAGGTCCACGAGAAACACCCGGGATAACCCTCGTAACGCGTTGCGGGTTAGGTACCCTGAGTTAGCACGAATGTACAACCAGATGCTTCCGCGCAATTTTATAATTAACAGTTAAAAAGTAAATTAAATAAAACAAATTGAATATTTTATAATTATTATTAATAATTTATAATGAACTTCTAAAAAAAACCGACTGATGATTGTACTCTACGGTTAAACAAAGCCGAAAATAAATAATCCGAGTAACCTAGTGAAGTCATCTTTTCCCAACTATGTTGCAGTCGGCTTCCAGTGTAACCGTAAGTCTTAAGTAACCCAGTGAAGTGGAGGCTAAAAAATAAAACAAAGACCGATGGAAGTCAAAAATATTTATTAGGAAGCAATTAATTATAAAGACGAGATAACACCATTTTCCTTATAAAATTAATGAATATACTCGTTTCCATAATAATTAATGAATATCCTCTTTAAAGTATTTCACATAAAATTATAATAATAACAGAGAAGTTTCGTATCCCGTTTCACTTAATCACGTTTTGCGTTTCATTCAATTCTACCTTACTAATATACATACTGTTTTTCTGTCATACTTACTATTTTAATATATTGCATAGCATTTTTAAGCTCAATCAGCGCAGGTTTTTCAATAAAACCGGATCCAGCCGCGTGCAATGTAATGTAATATAATCGTGGAACGTAATGCGAATTGTGCGGACGGCACATTTTTTCAACAGGAATTGAACCCTTTGAGCTCCATTCGCGTAAACCGATACCCGATGGACCAACGCGAACTTTGGAACGAGGGTTACATGATGTTATTAATCATAGTGCCGTCCAAACGCACAATTCGCGTAACATTACACACGTCTGTACGCGGCTTTAAAATACACAGTCAACGAGTCAAGATAGGTTTAGACCAAACGAACGAATGATTCTCTTTGTGTAAATAGGGAGTCTTTCGTAGTTTTATCTATTCTTATATACCGAGAAAAGAATTATCTTGTTCTGGTTCTGTTTGTTTGGTCTAAATCGACATCGACCGTAAGATGATGACGACGGTGGATGACTTAGATTTAGAATCTACACATCTAATCCCTTAAATTGCCCATAATTATCTTAAAAAAAATGTTAGGTAACATTTTTTATAGACATTAACTACAATTACACACTTAAAATAATTCAATATTGGTTCTGCTATCATCACAAATGCTCATGTAAGTACTTACATTGCAAAATTACCTAGATTGACTTAAATACAAAAAAGTTTATAGCAGCCTAGGTCAAAGCATTTTTTGCAAGTATCTATTTTTGTAAATAAACAGCGTAAAGACAGAATCTTTTTCTTTTTTTTTTGTCCAACCAAAACTGCAGTCGGGTAAAAATCCTAGTTAACCTATTAAACTACTACAGCTAATAGGTACAGACGCCAGCACATCAAGTACTACAATCTGTCAAATTTCTTTAAATTTCAACTTTAACGCTACAAATTAAGGTTCAAGGTTGAATGTGAAAATTTGACAGTTTCGGGTAGCTTGACTTGCGGGCGACTGTACATAAAATCAAGGAGATTTTATTTATAGGCGCCAGCAAGTCAAGCAAAACCAGGACGCGCTTAGTCATTCAATGACTAAGGGCGTCCTGTTTTTCAGTGTGCAAAGATCTCAGCCCAAGCCGTTTGGACTAATCAAGGCTGCTTACAGTATATACTATTTATTATTTACTTTTCTTCCTATTCAGCACTTCCTTCCTACGTTAAAGCTTCTATGTCTACTCTAGAACGATCCTCAGGCAAAGCAAGAATGTCGTTTTAAAACAGTGAGTTTTGAATTTGAGATTGATGGTCGAACTTGGTTCTAGAATACGGATTCATTCACATTAAAAGAAAGCCAGTGAACATAACGATGTTTGAGCAAGTTTAACACAGGTAAGTAGATACAAATTTCACACCCTAAAAATATTTCGTATTCCAATTATTATTTCAAATTATAAATTGTAGGAAGATTTATTTGCGTCTATACATTTAGTATTGATTAGACCGATCGATATGAGATGGGCTTGGGAATATAACCTACCTATGATAATTATTTTAAATAGGTACTTCACTATAATATTCTTTTTTTGCTGTCAATTTTTTATGATCCATTCTTTAAAGCAATTTTTAGTAAATTTTATATTACATAGATGCGTTCCATTTAGATAATTAGAGCATTGCACAAAAAGGTCCTACACTAATCTAAGACCAATACAATAATAAGAATGACATTCCAGATCTTATTGTTTTTAACTTATTAACAGTCATCAAGAGCACAGTCATGAATTAGGCATTCTTTGATTCATCACACTCATCACGTTGCGGCCTACCACTGCCCATCAGGCTCCTATTCTGATAGGCCTCACCAAAGTATACTTACACCACTCACAAAGGGTGACGCTTATGTATATAATTCTCTAATATTGTTACTTAAATGTCATACACATGGTGTATAAAAAAAAAAGTCAAGTAATGTTTAAGTATTGCAGTTACCTTTAAAAGTTTAATGAAACAAGTAGATTTTCAGAACTTCAGACAAGCCTAACAGGGAATTCCCACGCCAGAAAAAATATCATTCTGTTCACACATTAGTACATAGTTACAGATGGGAACCGACCCTGTCCCCGGTATTAAACGTAAAACACAAGTCTCTGAAGCCCCATTTTAGTTATCGATATATAGGAAATTGTGACTACTGTCTGGTGACGTTTCCACGATGTTTGACCGTCACGATGCGAACCGTTAAAAATCGCTACACGAATGCGAATACTACCTCAAGAAGTAAAATAAGGCACAAAATAAATTAATCAAATTAAGCTAAAGTTCTTGAATTCAGAATCTTGGATAATTTACATTTAGCGACATTGGAGTTTATGGTTCTAAGATTCTGTATTCAAGTTTAGGCAGTATTTGTCAGATACATTGGGTAGTAGGTAAGACTAGGATGAATATAGCACACTTAAAAACACCTATTACTAATTTATTATTAAGCTAATATAGACTCTTGTAATCCCAAAAACAAAACCCTAGATCACTAAAGAACTAATCTAGCAACTCCTGCACATAACGAGTGGTCCATTATAAACGCTATGACTAAAAAACTTACTCCCTTACATCGAGTTCTAACATTAGTAAACGCAGTGTTTGTATTTCATAGTTATTCCGACCCCAGATTATACAGATTTAACTAAAGGTAAACTCAATACAATTCTGATAACTCAGACCCAATTCTAGTCAGTTTCTGTATTAAACCTAGTCTAAAGATAAATCTCTGTTTCTAGGGTGCCAAACCGAACCCTATTGCTACGCTTCCGTCCGTCAGCGGGTTGTATCTCATGAACCGTAATACGTAAACTGTTGAAATTTTCACAGATTGTGTATTTCTTTATAACAACAAATGAATAATAATTTAAAAATTAAAAGGGATTCATACAAGAAACGTGCTTTTTTTCGGCATTTTTTTGCTAAATATTGTACGGTGGCACGCAAGCCCTCGTGTTTTATTAACGTTTAAACCGTTCGTAGCAACGCGTATATAGATAGTGTCAAAAAAGCTTAGATCTGCAGCAAATGCCGTCAGAAAAAAATCATGATTTAACTGATTTAGAGACAGCCCGTTTAGTATACTTTAGTTATTTTCATAGTCTGATGTCGTACGGTATTCTGTTGCCGGGAAATGCCGCCGATATTCAGACAATTTTTGTTTTACAAAAGCGGACAATTCGTTCAATTTATAAATTAAAGACTATATTGAGGACAAAAAGGCTTGGTATTGAGCTGCTCCAATAAATTTGCAAAGTGAATGTTGATATTTTTTTTTTGCTTAGCTTTATAATATAAATATATTATATTCTTTTTCTATAAACCATTTTACATAATTATACAATGACAAGAATATTTACTTTATAAAGTATTATATTATTTTAATTATTGTGAATGTACGGACTATGTGGGTCATTGTTTTTTTTTTTCTTTCAGTTAGTTTTAATGATGGTCTGGCAGTTTGAGTACTTTATGCGGCCTACCCAAATGTCCTTTCTTTGGTATTGCTCGTCAAATCGTTGAGCTCCTTAAGTTCTGAGTTGAGCTGCACGATTACTGACAAATGTGTGCACTGACTGGATAGGTCCACTGAATCTGTGTGGTTCTTTCCTCAAAATAACATTTCAGACACCAATCTACATGGTCTTTACATGATCTGACCAAGATTATGTCTGACTTTAAAAGAGACTGTGACCTCTGCGGTTGTTTCGGCCATTCTTTTCAGAGTTGTCAGATAGGAAACGCCGACCTCATCTAGTTTTTAAAATATGATTGACGCGTCAATGTGTTTGTACAAACCTACTTACATAAATAAAATCATTGATAATTTTCCTTTACAATGTTATTATAATTTATTGATACATATAGTTTATCGAAGAATCAATCACCCTTTCACAGTCATCAGTATTATTTAAAATACTTAAATACGAATATAATTATTTTCAATTTGAATATGATCCTGGTATTTATAATAATGGTTATGTATGAAAAATATTGATGTCTCCAATCAATTGAAGTGTTTATTTATTGTTAGAAATAATGTTGTTTGTATCATTCTAAAATGTATGTAGGTACGTGCTCTTTACTGTATTTGTCTTACTTTGCGTTATGTTTTTGTATAAATAAAAGTACTTCTTTCTTATCACTTGAAAAATTCATAAATATTTAAATAGTTTATGGATTTTTTTGTGGATTATGATTAGTAATTTATCTACTTAAAAGTATCCTTAAAGATTAGTACATAACTCGTTTGGTGAAAGTGGTCTCTTTTATGTGTAAATAAACTACATTCTCAATGATTGAATATGAAACACTACACTAGTACAATAATGACGACATAGAATTGAAAGGTTAGCTTTATAAATTAAACTAATACTACGGCTGCAGTGTCAAGATTCAGCATATGTTTACAAACAACACGCACACCGCCTCCTTCGAAGACAAGCACACGCATCACGCCTCAGCCCCGGGGGTTAGGCAACTAGTACAACATGCTGCTACTCTGATATACATAATACCTGCATCTTTATTACTGGTTACCCGTTTACGTTTACGCATCTATTTCATTTGAGTTTTAGCATGGCAATAGAGATCGTTGACCGTATTCAACCCAACATTTTTTACTAATGAAAAACGATACACAAGTTATTGTGTATCGAGATCTGACGAAGAGATATTAGGGAAAGGGCAATGACCGCTATTGCCACGGAGCACGGAATCATCGACTATACTTATACTATTCCTTATTGCTATTCCACTAATTCGCACTAAGCGTTTCCAAATGACTTTTGCGCACAGTAAAAGAGTGGAACTCTCTGCCTGCGTGTGTTTCCGAACGCATACAACCCTAATCTCTTCAAAGTTATAGTAAACAGGCATCTTCTGGTAAGCTCACTCCATCGTCGACTTTGTCTCTTGTCACCTCTGCCCTAGACTATGGTCAAGAGCAAACCCATCCTAAAAAAAAAAAAAAACGGTCTGTGCCCGCGCAAGTGCGCTAAGCGCAAGCTTCGGCTGTCACAGGCGTCTTGTTTCTATGAGTAAACGGTGCCACTGCCACATTTAGTTTTTATCGGTAGTGTTGTCTTTGTTCTGTGACTATTGCCATGCTAAAACGGAAATGGTATATTACCATTTTATCCTACATACATTAATTAACAACTATTACGAACCTGAACAAGGCAGCCGTAGCATAAAACACCCAAGTTCTTACAAATCAACGTTGTTCAAATTAGATCCAGAATGCGTGGGCAGGTCTTCATGTACCAACAGCGTTCCTATGGGCACCACAGCCTCATCCCTTTCGCGCAGCTTCCTCATTTCGTTGCGCAGTTTGTCCAGAACTGCGTAGTTGGGTTCGTTGTGGCGCGCTTGGTCTTGTAAGAGGGTGATCTGCTGTTCTTCTAGCTTCTTCTCTTTGCAGCTCTTCACTGAACGGGAGCCGTATAGACGGAGTAAAGAGCCCCAGGAACGTACGTGGGGGTGTAGAGCCTAAGGAAAGGGGAGGGTTATGATTACCTCAATCCTTTTTTATGCAAAATCTTTTGATCTTTTAAAAGATCCTCGTGGTTAAGAGTGTCCGGTAGCCATAAAGGAATATCTTGTAAGTATCTGGTTATTATAAATAAAACATGACATGAAGCCAGTCTGAAGTACCAGTTTCATGTTTAGGCTGGAATAAGGCATTCAGGATTAATATTCTTTCGTATTGACACGAACTACCTCACCACCCATTTGCACTCGTTTAAGAGGCCTGTGCGGTGAACTCAGGAAACATTATAAACTGATTATGTTGTAGACCCGAACTATATACGAGGGCTGCACTAAAAGTATCGGGAATGGAATATTTCCACTGTTCCTGTCATATAATCTTTTTAATTGAAAACTCCTTGGTTTTAAAAATCGAATACCATTTATTTATTTAAAAAAAGATTCTCGGTCTTGTCACAAGGTTTTGTCAAACTTGTTTAGTCGTTGAGAAAATGGAATTGACTCGAGAAAATTCAAGAGCGATGATTTATTATGACTTTCGAAGTGGTTTAACACAAAAACAGTGTGTTGACCGGATGATTTCTGCATTTGGTGATGAAGCCCCATCCAAAACCACAATTTATCGCTGGTTTGCTGAATTTCAACGTGGACGTGTCAAGCTCAGTGATGATCCCCGTCAAGGTCGTCCAAAAACTGCAGTCACCCAAGAAAACGTTGATGCTGTGCGTAAGCTGATTGAGGAAGATCGACATGTGACATACCGCGAAATTCAGGCAACTTTAGACATTGGCATGAGTCAAATACAAATAATCTTGCATGAACAATTAGGTGTAAAAAAGTTGTTTTCCAGATGGATATCGCATTCGCTCTGTGAAGAGCAAAAAGCGGCTCGCGTTACTTGGTGCGTCAGAACTCTCGAAAGATTCCACGCAGGATCCTCAAATGCTGTATACAACATTGTATCAGGTGACGAATCCTGGATATACGCGTACGAACCCGAAACAAAAAACCAGTCACGAGTTTGGGTGTTCGAAAATGAGTTAAAGCCAACAAAAATTGTTCGTTCACGGAGTGTCGCAAAAAAAAATGGTGGCCACTCTGTCTCTAAACCGGCCATGTTACGACTATTCCTCTTGAGGGACAAAGAACGGTTAATCCATTATGGTATGCTAGCATTTGTTTGCCACAGGTCGTTTCTGAACTCCGTAAAGAGAACTGCAACCGCCGCATCATCCTCCATCACGACAATGCGAGTGACACCGCGCACAGAACAAGAGTTTTTAATAATCGAATCGAATACTTTGAGAATGATAACTTCTACAAGATCAGGAATCACCAACAGAATCATTGTTATTTTATTAACAAATCATATTTTGTTTTTTAACGAAATATTTAAAAATATTAGAGAAAAGATGAGTAAAGGACATAATAATTGCACGAGCACACAAAGGCTTGGCCAGTTAAAAACGATGGAAACAATAACCTGCAGTATAGCCTGCGAGGCGCGCTGCTTGGCCGTTTTCTTGTTCTTGCTGACGACGGTGGCGGAGTGCTTGCCCACCTTCATGGTCAGCTCGATCTTCTGGTACTCCAGCTTCTTCATCTGTACATAAATGATATATGAATATTTGACGACATGGTTGGCGCAGTGGTTAAGCGATTGAGTGCTGCGCTGCGTGTCGCGGGTTTGATTCCCACACGGAACAAATATTTGTATGACCTACAAGTAGTTGTTCCGGGTCTGGCTGTTTGTGTATGTGAGTTTAAATGTTTGTGAACGCACCCACAATACAGCAGTAATTCCTAGTGTAGGCCAACGTTTAAAAAAAAAGGAGATATTAATTGCCTTGTATCTTAATAAATTATAAATGGTGGCTAAACAGTGCATGTAATATGACCATAAGGCACTTCCACAAATTAAAAGTTTGTTAAACATTACAGTCGTTCATCTAGAGATCGTTTTATGACACCTTCAAGTAAGAAACCCATAAAGTTATCATGACGGCTGTCATTTTGCGGCCGTTATATCACTGCACCGCTTTTTCCAGCACATATTTTCTAGTAAAATATTGAGCAGGTCTTGCGCATACGCTCTCCTCTCCCATGCTCAAAAGTTAGCGCATTTACTCACATCCAGGGACCGTACAACCCCGGTTAAGATTTAAGCCTTTCGAAGGGGTAACCCATTCAATGGGTTACCTTTATCATGATGTAACCCATTGAAAGGCTTTTATACTAGAAACCCATTGAAAGGGTTACATGATAACCCATTGATTGGGTTTTATACTTGAAACCCAGTGAAAGGGTTACATGATAACCCATTCAATGGGTTCTATACCTACTTGGAACCCAGTAACATGAAAAAATTATAATATTATGTTATTTCGATATCCGCCCAGCACGCGTAGCATGACCAATTCTATCTTTATTCTAGGTACCCAGGGACCATTTTGGTTACCATTTTAGAAAAACCCATATGGTGTGGGTAATTTTGAATGGCTTAAATTACGCCGTTCAAAAGGGTTACCCACACCGTATGGGTTTTTATCGAAAACCCTTTCAACGGGTTACTAAAATTTAATTTAAGCCGTTCATAAGGGAGCATATCGTATGGGTTTTTGTTTAACCGCTTAGAAAAACCCTATCAAAAACCTTTTCAATGGGTAACCAAAATGGTACCTGCTCACATCACATACAAATATCTTAGACCTATTCTTGTAATAGTCCTCCAGACCGAATTTCGGTCATGGCGACCGATCTCAGCGGAGAGCAGCCTGCGGCGCGAGAGACATCCATGTGCGGCATGTCTCGACACTGGCCCGCAGGCACACGGCCACACCCACCCACGAGGGTATCACACACCTAACTTCCAAACTCCAGGCTGTTATTAAGAAATTCCTAATGGAAAAACCCAATAACACTGCACTTTTGCTATTCTTGTAGCAATGTAGTGATCGTGTGCGTGTGTGTGTAAGTGTACAAAAAGAAACATATTAGATTGTTACCTCAGTTTGTATGTGCCGGTCCCCCGCGCCGAAGTTCCGCAGCAGACACGTGCGCAGTATCGCGTGCGGCGACGGCTCGCACGTGGCGGCGCAGAACTCCGTGATGCGCGGGTCTTCGATGCCCACGTAGTCGAAGAACTGGCAACACAACTGCTGATACTCGTCAGAGGGGTGCCCGCACAACGTACCGAGGCGGTAGGCACGGTTAACTTACGGAAACCTTAGGCACCTGTTTCACAGTTGACGATGAAGCGATTAGCTATCGACTATTTTCTCGCTCAAAAACCATACAAAAGATTGTAGGTCTCATGTCACTAAAAGAGATACATTATGTGGGCGTCCAAACAAAAAGGGTCCAGTTCTCGGCATTCAGTTTCCGAGATATACGCAGTTTTGTAAAATTGGGTGAAAAATGATTATTAATGAATGCTCAATTATATACAAGTTCATATACATTTGCGAGCAATAAACTGAAATCACTTCATCGTCCGCTGCTCGAAACAAATTTTTACAACTTCTATGCAATGAACTATGGATTGTGGCATATCATTTGAAAGGCAATTTTGTTAGCTTTCAACCTTGTTCAATGTCATAACCAAAGATTATTCCCATATGTCATGTAATAAACATGATATAAGGGAATAATCTTTGGTTCCCTTGTGTTATGTTACCTTATGTCATGGAACGTAAAACAAAAAACATCAATTTTTAAAACAAAACACCATATTGTTTGGTAGTCCTGAAACCCTCTAAACGGGGGCCTTTATGAAAATTGATTATCAGTCCAATACTTCACGTCACTGGGAATACTGAAGCTAAAAGAAAATGGAAACCACACCTACAGAAGCCGCTCAAGTCGTCATCCTAATCCAGCAAGGATTGTCTCAGCGTACTATCGCTCGACAGCTTCATTTGAGCCAGTCTTGTGTCTCGAAGGTATACAACAGGTTCAGGGAGACTGGAAACTTAGTCCAGAGACCAGGATCTGGACGACAGGTATGCACTTCAGTGAGAGATGACCGATTATCATATATATTGATAGATAAGTAGTTAGTATAAGTTATGCCGATCTCAGGAAAATGCTGAACCTATATACCCTACGTACACCGCTTGAGCCAGCCTGTTAATCGTCGAAGGACAAACTCAATGTCAGGAGTCAGTAATTCTCAATGTACCTCACGGCACAGATAATATAATACTACGTATTCACTGTTAAAACTAGTGATTGGTCGAGAGAATATTCTTTTCGACGGAGAATATTCTATATAATTTTGACGTCATTTTAATCAAACGTTCAGTTGAACTCAAAACTATTGCCTATAAATAGATCGATACAATAGACATCAATTTTTTTTATTCTTGTAAATTGTCTTCCAAAACAATATTCTCGTGAACTGAACAGCAAAGTTGTGGCTAGGAGAATATTCTCGGGAATTTAGTATCACTAGTTAAAAGTGGTACTTACAGTGAAGTCAGGTTCATTCTGGTCGCTGGAGGGCGCGTGGTGCGGCGCATGCGCGTCGAGCTCGTCCTTCATCTCGGGGATGAGGATGTGGATGGAGTTCCTCGCGGCGGCAGACTTGGCCTGCCGCTTGCTGGAGCCGTGGCCCACGCCGTACTGCATGCCGCCGATGAACACGGTGGCTTGGTACGGGGTTGACGCGTTCTCTGTGTGGCATAACGATATTTTGTCTCAATATTCTTCATTAAAAAGCTTACAAACGGAAACGCAAATATTGTGAAGGGCGGGATTTTTGGGGGTCTGTCTTATGTAAGAAGTGGTGATCCTGAGCGTCATTTGAATAAATTAATTTTGATTTGGGTTTGTGTTCGCGACATTCAATCAGAAAACACTGAATGTTTGGTCACATATTTTAGATACACATTCAAAGAAAACAACAATTTTTTTCCTTATTGCCACGCAATAAGACTCACTTCGCTTCGTCTGCGTCGAGGAAAGATACATGAATACAAGAACTCGCATTAGCACTAGTGCTGCCGTTCTTGACGACGCTACTATACTGTACTCTGCAGTGGTGTGAATCTAAGGTTCTATAGAAGCTGGAACTGTACTATAAAAATACATAATATTATGGTGTGTTCCAATTCCAAATGTGTCTGATATTAACGGCCTTATTACAAAACAAGGTTTCTCTTTAGACCCAGGTTTAAACCATGGAGCCATTATTAAATTTCGATCTTTATTCGGTATATGGTAAAGTTCCTAATACAAAACTGACAATTTAGTAACAAACTAAGTTTTCAGTTTTGTTTAAATAACGGTATGTCAAACACAGTTACGTTCCTATTACATAAACTGGCTCCATGGTTTAAGCCATGTCAAAATATAAATCTTGTTTTGTAATAAGGCGGTAAGTGTCTGTTATTTCCGAAACTGTTCACCGCTGCACTGGAGGATGTCTTCAAGGGTCAGCAGGCTTAGCACGAGAACCGCAGGGAAGCGTTTTGTCGACGGAAGAATAGACAAAAATAACGTTTCCGTGTAGAAAGTTGAAGGTTTAGTTTAGTGTCCTTAGCACGGCGATTACAAAATCAAAAATGTAAAGAGATTTGTCTTCTCTTCCCTAGACAGTTGTCTACAACGCCAATCATGGCGTACAAATTTTCTCCGATGTTGACAGTTTGGGATAGAAACCTATGCCCTAGATGATTACTTAAATGATAAAGTACTGTAACTACTGTACCTATTAATAATCAAATGTATTGCATGCATGTATTTTCTTTTGTTTTGATATTTTTGTTGGTTTTATATGGTGAATTTTGTTCACTGATATTTGTATGTCATCAATGACAAAACATAGTGCAACATATGATTAGTATACAGGCTGAAAGTTTGATGGTTGTTTTCCCGCGGCAGATCAATTTGCCCTCAGTAGTACTATCGATTCATAGAGTTGAAACTTACAAAATAAAAAAATCTATTGTTTTCAAATAATTAAAAAATATGCATCAACTCGAAAGCGTGAGAAACAATAGTAGTACACATAACGTAGCTATAGGTATTACTCGAAGTCTCGAACCACATAAACGTGCCGTCGCCGGCGCTGCCACGCGCTTAAATGTTCAGAGCAAAATAAGCTGTCGCGCGTGGTGATACGGCATAATCTACCCCGCACGCGGCGAGCGCCTCACCACGCACCCCTCTCCTGCGCCGCTGGCTCTCGCAGCTCACTGCTCAGCCGCCGTACGCCCAATGCGTTATTTGCAAAAATGAATCGACATTACAATTATTCCAATTTGGGGTACGTCGCTATGGTGCAACTGTACGCTAGGGCAGAAGGCCAATTCTCGTAATTTAAAACGTTCAAAATCTAGTCGCAATCTCATCTTAGCGACAAACAAACGTCAAAAAATTGTCAAAATGTAGGGAAATAAGAGGTATTTTTGACAGATTGAGACTGAGATCAGACTGTGAACGTTCTTAAAATTAGTAGAATTGCCCCTCTGATTATAACTCCCACGCTGCCTGGCGACTTTACTCGGAGCCGCAACAGTTGGAGTCGCTCCGTCTTCGCGAGATTCTGAATCCCCAAGTTTTGCCCACGTTTGACTTTGTTTATCGTAAGCTGTGACAAAAGTTTGAGTGTCTCACTTTATTAAAACTGAAAGACAATCTATTAAAACGTGCTCGATTGTGTACTGAACGCAGTTGCTTGCATTTCGAACAATTACTCCGTTACCGGGAAGCCTAAGTACCTACTCGTACCTTAGTAAATAGCGAACATTTAAAAGAAGTTCATTAAAATCATTGTAAATAAGCTGATTCCAATATTTTAAATACGCCGTAAATACTTCATTGTCTAACTCTATGTACTTGTTTTTAAGTTTCGTGTTCAGTAAGTTGGAAGTATTATTTGTTTCAGCCCGTAAAAAAATTAAGGGAAAATTGGAATAACTTTTAGTTAAGTATTTCGTTAACTCAGGAGTAGGTAGTTATCAGCTGTAGCGCGAGGGTGAACAACCGCTCACCGCCCCGCGCACTATCGGCCGCTCGCGCTGTATCACTATTGGTTCTAGGTCGCTTTGGAGTTTTGTTTTTCACTATTGTAAATCTACCATTTATTAATATTATTTTTTAATAAATCGATTATACTACCAAAATAAAATCATTTCGCTGCGGGAAAACCACCATTAAAATTTCAGCGTGTATAAGACCTTGACCTTGACCCTATGTTTTACAAATAAATAATTCTGATTCTGAAAAAAACCTTTCTTCCGAAATAGTCTACGTATAAAAAGACCTAGACAACGAATCGTTAGTTGCTTTTTCGTTAAGGCAACTCATTTTAGGCGGTGCTTTTTTACTTTTATTATATAATAGGCTGAAATTGACATGTTGGGTTCAAATCGCACTTTTTATTTAAGTTTTTATATAGAAAATCTTCAGCGAAGGTGGGAAAGAATTACTATTAAAGCTAGCTTGCTTTGCTTGTTTGGGAGCCTTTGATCTCCCGGGAAGTGAGTTCCTGTAGAATTTTAAAATAAGCAAGGAGATGGTGCAATGTCTATGCGAGGAACTCGGCCAGAACCAGTCGCCCAAAACTTCTGTAAATAATAGATTTTTAGTATTAACAAGCAAATAAGAACAACAAAAGATCCAACAATGTTTACACTATGTGCTCCCATAACTTTGATTTATTATATATACATTCACATGGAATATAAAACATCTGAATAAGAGCCAAAATCTTCTCATTGAACACTGACTACATCTCACACACTCAGTTTTTAATTGAGCTTATACTAATAAATAAAATATCGATAAACAACAATAAATAACAACGTAAGTACCTAGTAAACCCATAAAGGCTCCCGCATACAGGCGCGACGTGACCCGCCAGTCTGCGCTAGCCTTAAAGGATACTTACTTCTTGCGTGAAGCCATCAAAATAGTATAATTATGGCTGTAAATTATACGCAATACACACAAATGAATATTAAAACTTAGTTGGTGGCTTTAACTTGTATGCGCCATAGCCATAAATCAATATTTATAACATCAGTGTCCTTGTGCTTGGAGTGTCTTGCCTGTTCTTCTCCATAGAGATCTACGTTTTGGAATGGGCAAATAGCTTCAACTTTCTGACAACTGACCGACTCTTTGACAATTCAAAAGTGCCTGTAATAATAGGTTTAATTGAAATAAATGTTTTGAGTTTGAGATAGATCAAATAGACCATTTGCGTTTTGTTATTGAAGAAAGATTCGTTAAAAACACTTTGCTTCATATATTTGTTTGAGAACGAAATGCAAAAAATACAGTAAACTTGGGTGGTAATACACACCACTAGCGAATACCCCGTTGCTATGGAAAAGTCACTGTCAACGAAGAAACCCGAGTCTAGGTGTGACCTCGTGCTCGGGAAGAAGAGATTTCGAGAAGTGTAGACAAGGGATTTCTATTCTACAGTAGAGTAGAGATAGAAAACGCCATGCTAAGCCTGCTGGACTGGAAAGGGCTAGGCATCAACATCAATGGCGAGTAGATCACTCACCTTCGGTTTGCCGACGATATAGTTGTCATGAATAGAATAGAATAGAATAGATCAGTTATTTGTCCACAACATACGTACACACACACATGGCACGCAAGATGTTACGTAACAATTATAGCACAGTCATGTTTTGCCTTAACGGCGTACAAATATAAACAGGTTGGTTATTTTTATTACGATATAAACATCGAAATATTTATAAATTTGTCCATTATTCAAAGAAAACTTACAAATTAAAACTTAATCAATCAAATTATAATAAATATACTACAGAATAGTGTCATAAACTCGTCATAGAAATGTATAATAAAATTTAAATTAGCCAGTCAAAGTAATTAGGAATATAAAATCTAAATACATAACACCAACAATGAACAAAAAATAAAATAATAATAATAAAAATGTAATGTTAAAATAAAATGTAAATTAAAACAAAAAAAAAAACGAAATCAATACTTTTTCTGTTAAAAACTCGGAAATGGCTGAGACTATGGAGGACCTCAGTACCCCTCCGGCCGTTTTCACAACTGGGATTCGCAACTGGTTGCGAATTTACAATGCTCGATGACCTCAGTAGAGCTTCCGAAAGAGTGGGTCTTAAAATGAACATGGATAAGACAAAGGTCATGTCAAATGCCCATGTAACACCCACTCTCATGAAGATCGGAGACGCTACACTCGAAGTTGTGGACGAGTATGTTTAGCTAGGACAAACTGTCCAGGTAGGTAGGTCCAAAGGGAAGCTACGCAATATCTTCTCGTCCCACATACCGCATCGTCACAAGAAGAAAGTCTTTGACCAGTGCGTGTTGCCAGTGATGATCTATGGCACTGAAACGTGGTCGCTCACAATGGGCCTCGTCAGTATAGAAGGCTGAAAGTCACCCAAAGGGCAAGGGAGACGGGTATGCTTTAAGTTTCCATACGTCAGAAATGAAGAGGTCCAGCAGTGGACGTCTTTCGGCTGAAATGCTGATGATAAATGTTATTCAAACAATAATTGGTGGAATAAGTGGTGAAACTAACGATGAAACCTTCTCAATACAGATGTGTTTCTAATTCCGTTTCGTGAGTGATTGCGTAAGAGTTTAACCTGCAGGCTTACCACGAGAACCGTAGAGAAGCGTTTTGGCGACGTAAGAGTAGACAAAAATGAAGTTTCTCTGTAGACAGTGTAGCGGCATCAACATCGCCACATACGAACTACGCGTCACACTGACGTCACGCGAATCCTGCATCGCGCAAGCAGAGTTTACCACGCAACTAGCATATATACAACGTCCCGACATCAACCGTCGGGCAGTTGCCCACCAGACACGACACCCGTCTGGTCGGAGGATCCTCCCTTTTCTATGGTGGATGAGTGAACTTTACACCCTGTTCCTCATACCACCAAAACAGTACAACATTTTTGGTCTACAAGCGATTTCTATTCTACAGTGGAGTAGAAATAGAAAGCGTCATGCTAAGACTGAAGAACAGGGTTTTAGTACACTTTTATGAGATAGTTTTGGAACAGACTATCTATATTCTATAGCTTTTTTTAAGATGTTGTTACGATATTAGTTTAAAGTACTCACCAAGCTGCCTAAACTCGTAGACGGGTTGTTTCTGCAGCGCGCGGCGCACGTACTCGTGGAAGACCGAGAGGTAGCTGCGCCCGTTCATGTTCATCACCCAGTCGCGTTTGTTCGTCTTGCCCGCTGTAACAATACACAACTCATTTATATTGTTCAATGTCGGATTTCTGAGGTATACAAGAGAAACAAGAGCTTATTTATTTGATAGTGCTATTGGTTCGGCAACTTGACACATTCTGTTTCTGAACACGTTAGAGGAGAGCTTCGAAATTTATATTTTTTTAATCATTTTTTAGGGTTCCGTACCCGAAGGGTAAAACGGGAACCCTATTGCTAAGGCTCCGCCGTCTGTCTGTCTGTCCGTCTGTCACCAGCCTGTATCTCATGAACCGTGATAGTTAGACAGTTGAAATTTTCACAGATGATGTATTTCTGTTGCCGCTATAACAACAAAATACTAACAAACAGAATAAAATAAATATTTAAGGGGGCTCCCATACAACAAACGTGATTGTTTTGTTCGTTTTTGCTCTATATTGATAATGGCAACAGGTAGACGCTTGAAATATTCACAGGATATTTAGTTGTATATTCACTTTAAAAATAAATAATTAATAGAAAAAACGTGATTTTTATAGATAATGGTATGGAACTCTTTGTGTTCGAGGCCGACTCGCACTTGGCCAGTTTTTTATAAATAGTTTTTTGGCCAGTTTTTTTTATTTGTTTTAATTGTGTCTCACTGCTGGGCAAAGAAATCCCTTTTTTCTTTCATTATTGTTTAATTATTATTGAGATTTTATCTGCGGACTTTATAAATCGGTTGACTCGTAAGGTACATTTGAAACTATTTATTTTTTACCTTTTCCTTACGCAACCATTAATTATACGCGTGGAATACGACTGAATTCGGCATGACAAAATAGATGCATCCACAAAGGTTGCATACCTCACTGAGTTATGTATGGAACTTACCAGCATTCTCTTCTCCGGGGGCAGTCGGTTGAGCAGGAATGGTGATCAGTTTGGTGCCCTCAGGTAATGTGGGATATTGAAGAGTCTTCCTCGCCTTGGTGTATTTACGGCGATCGGCCCAGCGTCTATGAAGATCATTATAAAGAACTAAAATAGAGGTCTAACTGACAAGTTTACACATACAATACTCAATAATTTATTTCATTCTACAATATTATTTACTTAGGTATAACTTAAAAAAAAATTATGAGATCATTATGGACCCTGTCGGGCACCGCAAAATAGTAGGAGAGGAAGCTTTAAAACGTAACTTACCTATTCTTAACTACTTATATCTAATGTTAATAGGGTTTTTAATATAGAAGAATTTTCAAGTAAATATATATTCTGTAGTAATACATATATAAACTCACGCCTTTTTCCCACGGGGGTAGGCAGACACTATACAACGCCACCTGCTCCGATCCTTACATAATGTACTAATAATTATTAGAGAATATAGCACATAAATATTTTCATTTAAATAAGTATTCGTTCAGACACATATCGCGCGCGCGCGCGTCACGGTTCGTTCGGTCAGTATAGTAAAGGAATTATGAGTTTAGTAGCATTTTCTTATTAAAACAGTTGTTTTTTTTTTATATATTAATTCTTATAGTTACTTAGTTTTTTTATGGACATTACATAGGGACTTTTATGCCTTTAACTCACAGCGACAGAGTACCAACTTCTGTGCATCTTGCATTAGGTTTACAGTAGTATGGTTGTTGCATTTTAGCATGGCAGTAGCGGTCATTGCCCTTTTCCTATCTCTTCGTAAAAACCCGATTACCCTAACAAAACTGGATCGTTTTTCATATGTAAAAATGTTGAGGATCACGAGAGATGTCGATTCAGGAGGTTAACGGGTTAATGGGCTTTATTTCCGTCTTTGAAATGAAGAATGCTAGATCTGTCAAGTAAAAATAGGTGGCTCAATGACTACTATTGCCAATATAAAACACGAAACCTGTAGTGTAAATTTTGATGGAAAAACGAGCCACAAACTGTCTCATCTGCTTATGTTTTAAGCCAGTAACACTCACTTGAAATGCATGATATTTACTGTCTTGAACTTGAATAGCCTCCTGCAATACTCGTTGATCTGCTCAGCAGTTAGGTGCTGCGTCTTCCAGCTCGTGTTGATGGTCTCGACCCTCGGCGGAGGCATTACAATGCCCCCTGGCAGTACCACCGGTTGCCGAGCCAGCGAGAATTCGTCTCCATTAGCTTCTTTGATAACCACGCCCTCACTCGTGCTAGCGGTTTCATCGCCTTCACCAGTCACTTCTTCTGGCTTGTTTTCAAATGATGTGTCAGGCTTCTCAACAGCTGATTCTTCAATATTTTCATCGTTATTTTCAATGCTCAGTTCTTCATTTCCATTAACTTCCGTTTCTTCTGCTCTTCTTCCAGCTTTGCCGTTAAGAAACGGACACATAATTTTATTCTCAGAAACTTCTTTTTTAATCGACGTATCTTCATAGTTAGACTCTGTAACCTCACCAGTGACATCATTGTTCTCCTGATCCCGGCTGTTCTCATTGTTCTCGGATTTCACGACCGAGTTGATGACCCAGTTGCCGCTACGGATCTGTTCAGCGATTCGCTTGTCGATCTCTTTCTGCTTGTTCTCCTCTTCAAGAGCACGGCGGTACGCGAAGCATGGTATGGCGCTTATTGGTATTTCGTGGCGCTAAAAATAAATGTTCGTGTCAGTTGCAACTTAAAATCCGATAATCAGATTTTTAAATAATCTGAAGAGCGGGAAAATAAAATGTAATTTAATACGAGTTGGTTGTCCTTAGACAGCAAAGTTTTGAAGAAAAAAAAACTATAAAGACGGCTACCATTTTTGGTTTTTGAGTATCAGTGGTACCTTTATATTTATGTTACTTGTATTTAAGTTTCCTGTCTCTGTTGTGTGTACATTAATGGTATATAAATAAAATAATATGCAACTTATCTAACTTTTATCGTCCTTTGACCTTATCTATCTTTGACCAACCCTAAATCTTTTGGTCCTGCTAAGCAAACTTACCCTCGTATTTCCCTTGCCGAGGAAGTAAGGCTTGGAGAGCGTGCAGACCCTGGACGCGCGGTGCATATAGATGGGCATGCCGCTAATGTGGCGGACCATGATCCAGTCCAGGGGCAGGACTTCGAAGTGGTTCACGCCTTTCTCTGTAGAGCGGGAAGGTAACGTAGACATAACATAACACTGTTGGGCATCTGTGAACAGTACGCTCACAGGCATGGCTTGATATATAATGTCAAAAAAAGTGAATGCATGGTCTTTCAGGCCAGAGGAAAATGTCCGACAACGATACCTGCCATAAAATTATGTGGAACACCACTGAAGAGGGTGGAACATTTCATGTCCTCTCATCTGAAAGACGATGCAGACATAGGGCGAGAACGCAGGGCGTTGTCTGTAAGGGCGAATATGATCGCCCGCAGGTTTGCTTGTTGTACAGTCGAGTTCATTAATATATTAGCCCTTTCAGGCTTCAAAAATATATGACCGTCAAAAAAAATCATAATATTGTGACAACTATAAGCATCATTAAATTGTGGTCAAGATTTCGATTCATTAATATGTGACTGGTTTTTCTCAGTAACATGTATACAGCCAAAAGCACATTATTATATGAACAACATTAAGATCATATTATCTGAACATTGTAGGATTCACAATTATGTATGCACACATGAATACAATAATATCTAAACAATTGCATGGTCAAGGAGTTTGCAACATTATTTATCACTGGCTAGATTAACTTCAAATGACGTTATGTTTTTCTAATTACTGGAAGATAGTACTGGAAGCTAGTACTGGGAGCTAGTACTGGAAGATAGCACTGGAAGATAGTACTGGAAGATAGCACTGGAATATAGTACTAGAAGTTAGAACTGGAAGATAGTGCTGGAATATAGTACTGGAAGTTAGTACTGGAAGATAGTACTGGAAGATAGTATTGGGAGCTAGTACTGGAAGGTAGCACTGGAAGGTAGCACTGGAAGATAGAACTGGAAGATAGTGCTGGAAGATAGAACTGGAAGATAGTGCTGGACGATAGTGCTGGAATATAGTACTGGAAGTTAGTACTGGAAGCTAGTACTGGGAGCAAGTACTGGAAGCTAGTACTGGGAGCTAGTACTGGAAGATAGTACTGGAAGATAGCACTGGAATATAGTACTGGAAGTTATAACTGGAAGATAGTGCTGGAATATAGTACTGGAAGTTAGTACTGGAAGCTAGTACTGGGAGCAAGTACTGGGAGCTAGTACTGGAAGATAGCACTGGAATATAGTACTGGAAGTTATAACTGGAAGATAGTGCTGGAAGATAGTATTGCGAGCTAGTACTGGAAGATAGTACTGGAAGATAGTATTGGGAGGTAGTACTGGAAGGTAGCACTGGAAGGTAGCACTGGAAGATAGAACAATACACTTACTGTATTAGTACAGTAGTAGTAGTACAGTACTTCCAGCACTATCTTCCAGTTTTATCTTCCAGGGCTACCTTCCAGTACTAGCTCCCAATACTATCTTCCAGTACTAACTTCCAGTAATATATTCCAGTACTATCTTCCAGTACTATCTTCCAGTGCTACCTTCCAGTGCTATCTTCCAGTACTATCTTCCAGTACTAGCTCCCAATACTATCTTCCAGCACTATCTTCCAGTTCTATCTTCCAGCACTATCTTCCAGTTCTATCTTCCAGTGCTACCTTCCAGTGCTACCTTCGAGTACTAGCTCCCAATACTATCTTCCAGTACTAACTTCCAGTACTATATTCCAGCACTATCTTCCAGTTCTAACTTCCAGTACTATATTCCAGTGCTATCTTCCAGCACTATCGTCCAGCACTATCTTCCAGTTCTATCTTCCAGCACTATCTTCCAGTGCTACCTTCCAGTGCTACCTTCCAGTACTAGCTCCCAATACTATCTTCCAGTACTAACTTCCAGTACTATATTCCAGCACTATCTTCCAGTTCTAACTTCCAGTACTATATTCCAGTGCTATCTTCCAGTACTATCTTCCAGTACTAGCTCCCAGTACTAGCTTCCAGTACTATCTTCCAGTAATTAGAAAAACATAACGTCATTTGAAGTTAATCTAGCCAGTGATAAATAATGTTGCAAACTCCTTGACCATGCAATTTTAAGATTGCTATTAAAATTATCTTTATGATGTAAGTAATAAGGTTGAATTTGAATTACATTTACTTGTGTTTAGATATTATTGTATTCATGTGTGCATACATAATTGTGAATCCTACAATGTTCAGATAATATGATCTTAATGTTGTTCATATAATAATGTGCTTTTGGCTGTATACATGTTACTGAGAAAAACCAGTCACATATTAATGAATCGAAATCTTGACCACAATTTAATGATGCTTATAGTTGTCACAATATTATGATTTTTTTTGACGGTCATATATTTTTGAAGCCTGAAAGGGCTAATATATTAATGAACTCGACTGTACCACTGAAGTGAAAACAACATTGTTCAGAGCATATTGTACATCTTTCTACACGAGCAGCCTGTGGGGCTCATACGCGCGCAGACAGTACAACGCCTTGCATGTCCAATATAATAATGCATTCAGGGTGCTGATGAGGCTGCCCCGATTCTGCAGCGAATCAGGGATGTTCGCCGAGTCGCATGTAGACTGTTTCTATTCTAATATGCGAAAACGGTGTACATCCCTGGTGCGCAGAGTTCGGGCTAGCTCCAGCGGCATCCTGAAGGCATTCGCGCAGAGGTTCGATTGCCAGTACCTGAACCATTGCTGTATGGTTCACATACTGAGTAATCGAAGTCTGTAATTGTCTTGTGTATTGTCTATTGTTATGTTGTTGTCTGTATAGTTGTGTCTATTTTTTATTTTTATTTTGTTATTTTTTTCTGCATAATTATGATCCTTTTGTTGGTCGAAATAAACGTTTTTATTATTATTATAACATGGTTGCTAATAAATGTACAGCATGGTTGCTTCGAAAGTTCTTTATACGATAAAGATGATAAACTCTGATGATTTAATGATAACCATAACCAATAGACATGCTATAAAAGATGTTCAACGTAAAACTGATCGCTGTAAATATCAACCACGCTCGTTAACCGACGAAATTTACGCCACACACTGGTCCCGAATGATAAAAAAGTGGACATTAAGAAATTTTTGACAGAAGGTCAACGGATTCGGCTGATTTTTTTTTTGTAGACAGCTGATGCAATTACAAATCACTTTTATAGATTGAGTTTTTGCCAAGTAAGCCGTATTTTCAGAGAAAAAAAATATTGAAATATTTTTTGTATGAAAGAAATCCTAATTTTGTCTTTATCTTCCAAGATTCAAACGTATTCAAAATAAAACTTAGCGCAGCTTGTAGAGGTGCTAATTGCTCACCACTTTGTCATAGACACTCTTCTGCGATTTTGTGCTCCTTTTGAGTTACAGGCACTTTAAATATTTTTTGTATAAAAAAATTCTAATTTTGTCTTTATCTTCCAAGATTCAAACGTATTCAAAATAAAACTTAGCGCAGCTTGTAGAGTAACTCTTACAAATATATGAAATTATCAGTATCAAATAAACAAACAAGGAAATCTCAAAACGTGTTCAGACATGTTTATGTACAGGTAAGTTATTGTGTGACTCGTATGTAAAATTTTTTTTGTATAGAGTCATTGCTTAATTACCCTATAAGTGACGATTTCGGCTCTATTTGGTCATCTAGTCGAACGCGTCGAAAACGCTGAATGATGAATAGGTATATAAATTGCAATTAAAAATTCCCTTTGTAGTTTTGCGGTATTTATGTAGGAGCACATCTTAGTATGTTTTATTTTGGCTTATTCCACTTTTCCCCGTTGGATGATCCCCATTGATGGGGATTAGTGAACTTTTTGTTCACTATTCCCCGTTGACCCAAAATTTTTATTTAATGGGGATAAGTGAACTAAAAAGTTCAATAATCCCCATTAGGTAGGTACGTTAAAAAAATAAAATATATGAATCATGTTACATTTATTAATTAAAAATATAACTTTCTTATACCTAATAAAATCACAGATTGTACAATTATTAATTTAAAATAAAAAATATAACTTTCTTATACCTAGTAAAATCACAGATTGTACAATTATTAATTTAAAATAAAAAATATAACTTTCTTATACCTAGTAAAATCACAGATTGTACAATTATTAATTTAAAATAAAAAATATAACTTTCTTATACCTAGTAAAATCACAGATTGTACAATTATTAATTTAAAATAAAAAATATAACTTTCTTATACCTAATAAAGTCACAGATTGTACAATTATTAATTTAAAATAAAAAATATAACTTTCTTATACCTAGTAAAATCACAGATTGTACAATTATTAATTTAAAATAAAAAATATAACTTTCTTATACCTAATAAAGTCACAGATTGTTACAATCATTAATTTAAAATTGTAGCATGAAAATATTTCTTTCTTATACCTTGTAAAATCAAAGATTACACTCACTTAAGTTTTTCTAAACAGTGCCCAATCGTAATTTCATTATTAATGAGTTCCATTTGGACCTCCTGTATATAATTATCGCGATTGATGCTTTTTTTTTTTTTTTCCGCTATACCTTTATTTTCAGAAACCCCCAATGCAAGAACTTCGTAATACGATGCATCTTCAGCCAACGCTGTGAGGAGCTTCATAATGTTGGGTTTCTTTATTTTCACACGCTTTTTTATTTTATTATTCCATGCTTCGACTAAATTCGTTGTGCGATGAGTCTGTCCAAATACACACCACGTTTTAATAAAATCATCTTGTAGCCATTGTCTGAGCATGTAATTTCTAAACTCCTTGCTATTATCATCAACAGGGCTTTGAGAGGCCACATAAAACCAACCCGCAATGTATGGTAGCTTTACCTTTTTTAACGTACTCTAAACAAACGTCAGTTGAACTACCAGCCATTTCCTTTATTTATTCCTATATTAAACTAATAACTGCGAACTGATAAGAACTGCACGCTTGAACTACACTACACACTACTAACCCTTAACGACTACGAAACAAAAACAAAAGATGGGTCGACCAATCACATACGAGCTAACTCGCACCCCGCTCCGCCACCGCCTTGCGCGCGCGCCTCTAGAAAATGAGCATCTTTTACAGTATTGTGTATCTTATTAGATATCTATCTAATAAGATACACAATAAGACCTTATATCTATCTAGATATAAGGTATTATTCCCAAACATCGTTAGAACAATTTCGTTGGGGCAACAATCTGTTTTTCGTTCTAATAAAATCGTAAAGTAGGTATGTAGGTAATTTAAAATTTTGTTCTTACCTTATAAAAATAAAAGTACATGACTCATATATTTTATTTTTATATTGTTTTTATTTAACGTACCTAATTAGAAAAACTTAAGTGATTGTAATCTTTGATTTTACAAGGTATAAGAAAGAAATATTTTCATGCTACAATTTTAAATTAATGATTGTAACAATCTGTGACTTTATTAGGTATAAGAAAGTTATATTTTTAATTAATAAATGTAACATGATTCATATATTTTATTTTTTTAACGTACCTACCTAATGGGGATTATTGAACTTTTTAGTTCACTTATCCCCATTAAATAAAAATTTTGGGTCAACGGGGAATAGTGAACAAAAAGTTCACTAATCCCCATCAATGGGGATCATCCAACGGGGAAAAGTGGAATAAGCCTTTATTTTCTCGTGACTCATCCAAATTGCAAGAATATTTGGCTCATTATCTAACTAACCCATTAAGTAATGAGGTAGTTAGGTAATGAGCCATTATCTAACTACCCCATTAAGTAACGGGATAGTTGGGTAATGAGTCATATATCAATAGTATAAGGGCAAGCGGAACCCGTTTTTGTTCATTACGCGTCTTGTGCTCGTAAAAACAACACAATTTTTTATCAACTATCACCACATTGTAACTTTTATTTATTTGCCTGTAACATTTTTGTATCAAAATGACTACATTTGTGACTAATTTAGACATTTTTTCTTTTTTGAGTAATAGTGGGTGCCTGCCACACAATAAATTACCTGTACCTGAACATGTCTGTACACGTTTTGAGATATCCAAGTTGTTTATTTGATATATTTAAAATAAGACTTTTTTTAATAGAAAGACATTTATAAGAGTTACTTATTAATGAAGAAAATGTTATTACATCTTAGTCTATCTTTAACAAGATTATTTCTAATCCGCCTGAATTAATTTTTTAACTCTGAAAATACGGCTTATTTAACAAAAAATACATCTTTAAAAGTTACTTGTAATTGTATCAGCTGTCTACAAAAAACTAGTAAAGCTCATCCGACAACGAAAAATTTAAAGTGCCTGTAACTGAAAAGGAGCACAAAATCGCAATTGAGTGTCTATGGCAAAGTGATGAACAATTAACCCCTCTACAAGCTGCGCTAAGTTTTATTTTGAATACGTTTGAATCTTGGAAGATAAAGACAAAATTAGGATTTTTTCATACAAAAAATATTTAAAGTGCATGTAACTCAAAAGGAGCACAAAATCGCAGAAGAGTGTCTATGACAAAGTAGTGAGCAATTAGCATCTCTACAAGCTGCTTTAAGTTTTATTTTGAATACGTTTGAATCTTGGAAGATAAAGACAAAATTAGGATTTCTTTCATACAAAAAATATTTGAATATTTTTTTTCTCTGAAAATACGGCTTTTTTGGCAAAAACTCAATGTACAAAAGTGATTTGTAATTGCATCAGCTGTCTACAAAAAAAAAATAAGCTGAATCGGTTGACCTTTTGTCAAAAATTTCTTAATGTCCCCTTTTTTATCATTTGGGACCAGTGTGCGCCAGTACTTCGGCGTGCACCTTCCAGTTTTCTCTCGACAAGGGTCAATTTTGTTTTCAGTGATGTCAACCCAACACCTCAATTATGAAGAAAGTTCCTACCTTCTAGAACGATCTTCTGTCTCGTGATGTAAGCCTTCTCCTTCACCTTGGGAGCTCCTTTGAAGTCGTCCGGGAGATCCTCATCCAGCATTTTCTCGATTTCCTCTTCTGGGAGACCTTTGGATACATCTAAGAGTTTTATTTGCTTATCATAATTATTAAACTTAATTATGAAAGCATATATTTTGTAATTAACAAGAAAACACATTTTGAAATGGAAAGCTGTTTGATCATCCAAGAATCTGAAGCTTTGAAAATAAAAGTGAACAGCAGAAAATTTAATTGATACTGATCCACCTGTGTCTCGTATTTAGGAGGGTTAGAGATTTTTATGATACAATGTTTATAACATAATATACTCCCTGCTATTGAAGTTAAGGATTGCATGTAAGTTTTTAAAAAGAAACAGTAATTAATAATTATAAATGAATGAGAATGGAATATTAGATAGCAGTTGGAATTAAATCAGTAGTTTATAACTAGAGATCGGATATTCGGATGCATATTCACCTAAAGTTTGAGAGGAGTAGTATGGAGTGCGCATCGGTACGAGAAAGTGTCGGTTTCCAGGACTGATAAGTTTTTAAGAACTACTCTTTTGTACTGTATATCCCCGAATAAATATATTTAATTTTAGAATAAAAGCTTTTGAAGAAATATTAATAGTGTTTTTTAAATGTGTTATATTTTCCACAAAATTCTTGCCTAGTTCTAAATAGATAAGAAATATTTGTTATACTTACGAATACAAAATTGTATACCCACACACTGTTATTAATGAAACCCCGCGATCCCGGAATAAAAATATATTTTAAGAAGCCGTTTCCATACTTTGAACCCTTGCCGGGAAAAAAACGTACTTTAGGTAAATATGCATCTGAATATCCGATCTCTATTTATAACTGTGTTTCGGTTAAAAACCAACTTTTGACATTGACACAGAGAATGTCTTTATTATTTTTATGGTGTAAATTCTATGAATGTTTTTTAAATAAAAATTGTTATTATAGCAAGTATACAGTTTCTGAACGCCCACCAAAACAAGGGTCTGATAAGGCAAGTTTTTACATAATAATATAACCCCACAGGCAGAGTTACCTTGTCTGATTGATGCTAACTATCACTGACAAATTAAATATGACTTACTAAAGGTATTTGAGTCACAGAATGACCCACCAAGGTTTCCCCCATTAAATTAAATCAAATTATTATTGTATCTCAATTCTCTAACTGCCTGGATTAATTAATTACATAGTTACAAGATAAATTGAACTAACACTATAAGACAGTCATACCATGCAAGAAGGAATAAACTCAAAGACACAACTACCGTCAGAGCTGTCCGATTCTTCTTCATTGCTATCTTCATCGTTGGACTTCACTTCGTCCAGCACCTTGAACTCCTTCAGCCTCTCCAGCTCGTCAGGATTTACGAAGTTACCGTAACTATCTTCACTACCAAATTTATCGTCTCCATTTTCAAGATCATTGTCTACGGCCAAGGCAAGACTAGATGAGGCCTCACTATTGTATATGGTAGGACTACATGCCTCTTGCCCATTGGTTATGGCGGGACTACATGATGCTTCACCATTGTTAAGCCTTTGCTTTTTAGCAGCCGGCAACTCCAGTTGGACTTCTTCACTCATGTTATTCTGTCTAAAAATATTTTTTTATGTTTTATATGTCTATATGGTAAAGATGAGTGAAGCCAGGATGCTTCCTAAGTAGTTATGTAAATATTGAATGATGTATGACATATAATATTTTAATGTTAGTAAATGTTGCTTCAGTTATATTGTGATAATTCCCTAAAACATGCACCTGCATTCAATATTATTATCAAGTAATGCAAAGGTTATTAAAATTTATAATGAGACTCATAAAAGTTGAAAATGATTAAAATTATTAAATCAGTTTCCAAATGAAACCTGGCTTAACTCATCCATACACAACAATCACCAAATGCTGATACATAAATATTACACTATTTTTAAATATAAGTTATTTATTATTATCTAAGTAACTAAATACTCAATTTGTAGTTAGCTAAAAAACCACTAGTTATTGCTGCACATACCGTGGAGGACTGTGACGGCAGACATTGTTACCAAAACAAAAACTGCTAAGTAAATTTATTACCTTTCATACCACAGAAAGTATTGATTAAATATTACTCTACTATTGAAAATGGGGACACATCTTTATTATGGGTTCATCAAACAGTGGAATACTTTAAAAGGAATTGCATAAATTATTATGTCAAAGTACCATCAAATTTAATTTATAACAGTATTTCTGCAATAATATTGTCAACAAACACCTGAAGGCTTTTACCTTTGAGGTTATTCACATAAACTAAGCCCAAAAGTTGTTGTAAGATCGTCCACAACTAGCGATGGCACTTAAAATCCAATGTGCAACAACAGTTGGATTTCAACCATCGCTCGATGTAAACTTTCGTTAATTCTGTGACCGTGTGTAAGGCGAGCGCTACGGCGCGAAGATGTGGCAGAGTTGCGACAGACTAGGGGCTCTGAACATTTATACAGAGTCTAGTCTGTAGCAAAACCGCTTTAAACACCCGCAGGATACCACCGCGGGCAGCGCTGCTAATGAATTCCTGTGTTCTCTGCAAAGACAACTTGAGACTTCTGTCTTGCAAATCGGTCATATCCAATATCAAAAACACTTTCAAGGGCTAAGCACTGCAAGCCAGTCAACAAGATATATCCAAGGAGGTAATAAATAGAATATCATTGAAACTTGACCGTTTTGCAAGTTTGAAATAAATTGTTTTACTTACGTGATCACTCATGCACTCAAACTAATGAAAATAAGTATAAAATAATTTCGTTTATGTATAATGTTTTCGCCAATTCTGCGATTGCATAAATAAAAACCTAGCTAAACAATTTACGGTTTACAGCTTCAAAATATGATTAGAATAGAAATATTTTAACAATATTTAATTTTACACCACAGCCTTGACGATTCGACATTGACAAATGTAGCTTGCTAGTTGCTACATATTAGTAATCTGTGGTCAAATACCACAGATTACTAATATGTAGCAAGCGACTCGATTCCATTATTCCATTCATTCGATCCACAGACTCTTTAAATATGTGTATAATCTATGCCACAGACTACAATATTATTTATGTACAGACGCCAGCAGGTCAAGCTACCCGAAACTGTCAAATTTTCCCAATCAACCTTGAACCTTACACTGTAGGGATAAGGTTGAAAATCTATTAAAGAAATTTGACAGATTGTAGTAGCTTGATGTGCTGCAGTCTGTACAATTAGACAATATTATAATTCGATCATTCGATTACCCCGATTCAAGCCCGATTCACTGAGTACCAAGGAATATACTACTCTCTAAAGCTGGGTACTCACTTAGCAGTGTTGCATGTAACGTATATACTGTATCAACCTGCAAGTGGGTACGGCTCGTCCAAGGTCCACCGCGTATCTAGCTACGAGCTGCCGGATCCGCGTTTGTGTTCGCAGTGATACCGCCACTCGGCGGGTCACTGCGAGCATAGAGCGCTCCGCGAGCGGCTCGCAGCGGACTCGTGCCTACGTACTCACTTGATGCCGTATCTGATACATGCTACACTGCTAAGTGAGTACCCAGCTTTAACGAGAGCTGAGTAAATTTATTTTGTATCCGATTACCGCCGATTCAGATTTATGTTCCGTTCTTCCGTTCGGAGTTTCAGACCCGTTGTGCTGCCCAGGATCAAAATAGAAGAGTGGTATAAAAAAAATATACAGGGTTACTGGTAATTCGACGTATATCCGGCAGGGGCTGATAAGGGGGCCAAAATGCAACAAATTGAACCCCCCATATGTATGGCCGAAATTCAATAGTTTTCGAGATATTAGAATTTTAAGGGTTTTTCGATATTTACCCAAAATTTGACATTTCATTCCAAATTAAAAAAAAACTACATATTTGAATGGGTACCATTAAAAATGATGTTGTAGCTGGCACTTCAATTAAGCTATGGACATAATTAAAACTACTTAACTTAACAAAATAATGAAAATAATGAGCGATATAAGAATAATATCTTACCAATATTTTCATTTTACGCTTCAAAAATGTTGTCTTGTCACAAAAATTTCTATGACATTAATCGTACAAATAATTAAAACAACTTGCTTATCCTGTAAGCTTTCCAGAAAGGTATAAAAGTCAATTTTAAAATACATAATTCGTGGCATGGCATGTGTTTGAACCGGCGCGCGGGGAGAGAAATTATCTGTGTTTTTAGTTTATGATCCTCGCTAAAACAACCGATTTTCCTGGCGAAATTCTTCGCGATGGGGCGGGGTGTGCGGGCGGGGGAGTACACGGCGTCTGCTGCGCTTGCGTCGCCTTCCTTAGTAAGTTTTGACTCTCCGCCGCGCAAGCACGTGTGTTGTTATCTTGCTACCAATCTCTCATCCCGTTAATTTGTTATCGATCATTATTGTTAATTCTTGTTTCTCTTGTTATTCTTTTTGTTATCATTGTTATTTCGGATAACATGGCTTCGTATCCTAATAACGAATACGCAGACATAATGTTTTGTTATGGTTTTGCCGATGGAAACGCGGCTGCGGCTCGGCGAGAATACCAACGCCGCTTTCCCGATCGTCGACTTCCCCACGTTACTGTTTTCGGGAGCACCTATCGACGATTGTCTGAAACTGGCAGTGTTCAAAGAGCACAATTCAACGCTGGCAGACCTCGACGGTACACGGCTGACGAAGAGGACACCATTCTTCAGTGTTTTATTGATGACCCAAACATCTCAACGAACATTGTTGCAAGACAGCTCGGTATGTCCCAGTGGAAAGTGTGGTCGGTAGTACATCTATCAGGTAGACACCCGTACCATTATCAACCGGTTCAAACATTGCACGAGGAAGATCCTGCCAGGCGACTCGAATTTTCTCGGTTTATGTTAAACGCTGACGCTGACCAGGAACATTTCCTAAGAAATATTTTGTGGACTGACGAGTCAAAGTTTGACCGGGATGGAATAACGAATTACCATAACTTACATTTTTGGGCACCTAAAGCAGGCAGGAATCCAAAAAAACTAAAAGAAACTGCGTCGCAAATGAGATTTTCCCTGAACGTATGGATGGGTGTCGTTGATAATTATTTGGTGGGCCCTCATTTCTTGCCCCAAAATTTGAACGGCGAAAATTACGAGGAGTTTTTGAGAAACAACCTAGACGATTTGTTGGCGGATGTTCCCGAAGAAATAAAAAACAACCTCATGTTTCAACATGATGGTTGGCCAGCACATTACCGGATTACTGTCCGACAGTGGCTAGACGAGAGATATCCAAACCGATGGATTGGGAGGGGAGGGCCAATTCCGTGGCCAGCACGAAGCCCTGATATCACACCACTTGATTTTTACGTTTGGGGTCATATGAAGGCATTAGTTTATGTGACCCCAATAAATTCAGTCGAAGAACTTCGACAGCGAATAATAAACGCGGCGCAACAGATGAGAACAACGTTCACATCAAGAGTGACGAAAACCGAAGTTAGGAAGAGAATTCGAACCTGCATTCGTAATCGAGGGGCTCATTTTGAACAAGATGTGTAAAATTTGTAATAAAATTTGATGTACATTTTTTTATGCATTTTATTTCATACAAATATAAATGACCCTTTCTCTCCCCGCGCCGATTCAAACACATGCCTTGGCACGAATTATGTATTTTAAAATTGACTTTTATAGCTTTCTGGAAAGCTTACAGAATAAGCAAGTTGTTTTAGTTATTTGTACGATTAATGTCATAGAAATTTTTGTGACGAGACAACATTTTTGAAGCGTAAAATGAAAATATTGGTAAGATATTATTCTTATATCGCTCATTATTTTCATTATTTTGTTAAGTTAAGTAGTTTTAATTATGTCCATAGCTTAATTGAAGTGCCAGCTACAACATCATTTTTAATGGTACCCATTCAAATATGTAGTTTTTTTTTTATTTGGAATGAAATGTCAAATTTTGAGTAAATATCGAAAAACCCTTAAAATTCTAACATCTCGAAAACTATTGAATTTCGGCCATACATATGGGGGGTTCAATTTGTTGCATTTTGGCCCCCTTATTAGCCCCTGACGGATATACGTCGAATTACCAGTAACCCTGTAGAATAGATTATATTTTATAGAACAGCCTAATTTTATTAAAAAAGCGCTAGTTTTTATAAAATTAGCGTATCCATCCAAAAGCGCTAGATTTCGCGCTAAAAAACACCAATTGTAAAAAAACATGAGTTATAGAAATATCAAGTATCTTAGGGCCTGTGCACACCACGTTTTTTAAACGCACCGTTGACGCTCGTTTTAGAAACATGCGTCGACGCGACATTGACATATAATAGTTTTCCTATCTTAATGCGATGCGACGGCGCGATTTTATCCTACAGAATAGACTGACTTGCGTGCGTATCGCGTCTGTACTTTAAAAATCTGAGAACTAAAGGGAATTTCCCCAGAGTATGTAAAACGCACTATACATACTATCAAAGACTATACTGTGTACCTACTTGTGTAGCCATGTCATTTAAAACATGTCGGTAAAACACTCATATTTATTTATGTTGCCATCTTAGAAATCAAAAATTGCTAAATTATACGCTAGGCGCAAAAATGTTGATGTGAAACATGTAGAGCCAGTACCGATTGCTGCCGGGGCGACGCATGCTGCGTGGCGACGCGTCGCAACTATAGTCTATTGTAGTAGTGTGCAAAAAAAATTCGATGTTTCACATCTGCCAGGCGTCCCGTAACGGCTCAATTTTTTTTTATAAACGCTCGCTAGGCACATTAAAAAATTGCTAGATCACGCCGAAAGCGCTAAAATGGCAGCACTGGTTCCGTTTGCGCTGTTACTTTACCAAGTTTACCACTACGTGATAAATAAGTTAGGGCAGGAAACAAAAAGTTATTCATCAATTTAGTGTAAACAAATTAAATAAACAGCTATGTATTAAAGTAAATTAGATACTTCAGTTGTAGTTTCCAGCCTTTTTTTTTTTTTAACAAACTATTAGTGCTATGAAATATTTATTTATTTTCTTTTAGCAATTATTATTTATTATTTTTCTTATTTTTTATTTCTGGTTATTATATAAACTTCATAGTCTTAAAATATGATTGCAATTTGGCTACTTGTTTTAGAGTGTGTTTTTTTCGTCAATTTGTATTTTATTTTTCTAATGTGTGTTTTGTTTGTGCAGAATAAACAATTTTTCTTTCTTTCTTTTATTTTTGGTTTTTGGAAGGCTTACAGACTAATAACAGTATGGTAACAATATATATAATAGCACCACCCCATTTCTTCCCGTGGGTGTCGTAAAAGGCGACTAAGGGACTTACTAGAGAATGGGCAGCACCGTTCTCTATGCATTTTAACACCATACTGCGATCGCCAACCCGCAACCCCCCCCTCCTTTGGGGAGGCCTATGTCCAGCAGTAGACGTCTTTCGGCTGAAATGATTATGATGATGATGATGTAGGTATATAAGTATGCTTGTAGGTAATTGATGCCTTTTCTCCTAACAAAGGTATTGCATACCCACCTGCACTCCATCAAACGATTGATTGTGTTTAGCTACTATTGTGAACGGACGTACCGATCGCGCGTGCGTGCTCTAGTTATGAGTATTTTGCAGACGCATCACAACATCGTCGTCGCGGTGTACGTCGATCTATCGGGGCCACCACGATGACCCAGTTACAAGTGCGGAAATTGTCATGAAGTGTTTATTTTAATTGTTTAGGTGTCACGCTCGCCCTAAAATTAAATAATGGCTGCAAAACAGTCTATTAAAATAAAAACAGACCTGGAAAAGCAGTTGTATGACTGTTACATCCAGGAAAAAACGGACAGAGAAAACCTGCAACAAATGGTACGTCAATTGAACGGCCACATACAAAGCTTGCAGGAACAAGTACAAGATCTTCAAGGACAATAAAATGCTTAAAGACACACGAACAAGAAGAACCCTCAGATAAACAGGTCAGTGAGACCATAACTCCGGCTCAGCCTACCAAAAGTGACGTTGAGTACTGCACGGATGAGGATGAACTCGCCAAAGAGACTGGGTGGATTAGGGCAAAAAACAGGAAGAAAAGGAAGTTGAACACCTCCCTCACTCCACCACCACTACAACAAGCTAGAGCTACCGCTCAACAGCAGCAACTTAACTACAAAGAGAAGGCAACCATAAAAAATATAAAAAAAAAATCGTAGTAGACGGTGTTAAAAATTATCAAACTTTCTACGACTTTTTGACTGAATCTCACTCAGTAGAAACATTTACCGCCAAAATGTTAAGCGGTAATAGCGTAAAAATAAATGCCAAATCTGAAGAGTCCTACAGAGTGATTGCTAGACGCTTAACAGAAAATAACTGTTTATGGCATTCATACGAGGATAAGCAGACCAGGACAATAAGATTGGTGGCGAAAAAATTGCATTCTTCCTGCCTACCGGATCGGATTAAAGATGATTTAACGTCGCAAGGATTTCAGATAGAAAACGTAATTAACAAGTTAAGCTGGAAAACAAAAGAACCGCTGAATTTGTTTATATTATTGTTCAAAAATGACGAAGATGTTAGTAAAATATACGGCATATATATACATATTCTAGGGTGTAAAGTTGAAATAAACCCGCTTAAAACATCAAAAATAATACCGCAGTGTAAGAGATGCCAGGCTTATGGTCATACCCAAAAGTATTACGCTAAAGAGCCAAGGTGTGTTAAATGTACAGGTAAACACCTCACAGCTGTATGCAACAAACAGGTACAAGATAAACCTAAGTGTGTCCACTGTGGCTTACCTCACCCAGCCAACTACAGAGGGTGTTTAGTTGCCAAGGAGATGCAAATTATTAAGAATAAAAACTCTAAACATAATCCACTAAACAAAGTTGTTGGAAACACCAACAAACAGATAACAAAACAAAGTGCACAGTTTGCGCAGACAACCGGGATAACTGGACATACATCTAAAAGTGCCTCGTATGCACAAGCGGTAAAACCAAGTACACAACTATCAAGTCTTGAGGACAAGCTCAACCAGATCTTGAAGTGCGTATCCTCTTTTGAGAAGATACTAGAGAAATTAGAATCAAGGAATACAAAAAATCAATCATAAATAACACACTAAAAATAATGGCGTGGAATTCTAACGGACTGCTGCAACACCAACATGAGTTGCAAGTAGTCCTAGACACAGAAAATATTGATGTGTGCTTGATCTCTGAAACGCATTTCACTAAACAGTCTTTTGTTAAGTTTAGAGGTTTATCACTCGCTGCACCCTAATAACACGGCCCGAGGAGGTAGTGCGGTTATTATTAAAGAAAATATCTGTCATCAGTCACAGTGTAAATATGAGGAGCCAGACACGCAAGCTGTGGCGATATCGGTTAAAACAACAAAATTTAATGTTACAGTAGCGGCCGTATACTGTCCGCCAAGACACACGATAAACAATGAACAATATATACACTTCTTCAGACTCCTTGGACAGAGATTTATATTAGGCGGTGACTTTAATGCTAAGAACACTCATTGGGGATCGAGATTAACTTCAACTAAGGGAAGACAGCTACTACGTGCAGTGAAAGACATGCGCTGTGAGGTCATAAGTACTGGAAAACCTACATACTGGCCGACTGACCACCAGAAACTACCAGACCTTATCGACTTTTTCATAGTCAAAAATATACCAACTAATTATCTGAGTGTGGAAGAGGGGTATCACATGAACTCCGATCACTCTCCTATATTATTACAACTAAGTCACAAAATATTACTAAGAGAAAACCACCTAACATTAGTCAACAAGTTTACAGATTGGAAAAGTTTTAGCTTAGACCTACAAAATATTATCGACTTAAAAACTTCATTATTAAAAAGCAAAGATCAGCTCGATTCTGAAGTAAATAAGTTTAGCAATAGTAACCAACAATGTGCATGGAACAATACACCACAGATTACAAAAAAATATAGAGGAAATACCTACCCAAAGGAAATAATAGACCTATTATATGAAAAAAGGACTCAAAGAAAAAGATGGCAGCAAACTAGGTTCCCCCAAGATAAAACCCTATTGAATAACCTTACGAAAAGATTGATGAGAAAAATACAGACCCTTCAAGATGAGGCTCTCAATACTAACCTACGTCAGTTAACCAGCGACCATACAACGCAATACTCTTTTTGGAAATCGACAAAGTCACTCAAAAGGCCAATTACACCAATTTCCCCTATCAGAGATGTTAACGGAAAGGGGGCCATAAGCAATGAGCAGAAAGCTGTAAGATTTGCACATCACTTAGAAGAAACCTTTCAGCCAAATGACGCGTCTGTAGACAACCTACAATTCGCCAATATTCTGCAAGATCAAAGAATTAAGCTTGTGACCCCGAAAGAAGTTGCAAACGAAGTTCAAATCACTAGCCTTAAAAAGTCCCCAGGGTTTGACCTAATTACGGGAGAAATCCTAAAACATCTACCGCGTAAAGCCATCGTTTAGCTTACTAGGCTCATCAATGCAGCATTCGTGTTGAAGCATGTTCCTAAGCCATGGAAAGTTGCTGAAGTGATTAGGATTGCAAAGCCCGGTAAACCACCTCACGAAGCATCATAATACAGGCCCATTTCCCTGTTGCCTATACTATCAAAGCTGTTTGAAAAATTGCTTTTAAAACGGTTAAAACCTATCATAAACGAGAGAAACCTGATCCCTGACCATCAGTTTGGTTTCAGAGAGAAACACTCAACAATAGACCGAGTACATAGAATTACCGACATCATTGAGAGAACACTCGAAGATAAAAAAGTCTGCTCAACAGTATTTTTAGATGTGGCACAAGCTTTTGATAGAGTTTGGCATAAGGGTTTGATATTCAAGCTAAGACTTATGTTGCCCAATGATACATTACAGATAGAATGTTTCGAGTAAGGCACGAGGATGCCTTTTCCGAGTTAAAAATTATTAAAGCTGGCGTACCTCAAGGTAGTGTGCTGGGTCCAGTCCTCTACCTGCTGTATACGTATGATATACCAGAGCTGGAAAATAATACTATTGCAACCTTTGCGGATGACACCGCTATTATGGCTACAGGTTCATGCCATACGGAAGCAATCAGTAAGGTACAAACTGCTGTAAATAAAATTCATGACTGGGCAGAAAAATGGAGAATCAAATTGAATGAATCGAAGTCACTTCACATTGATTTCACCAACAGGAAATGTGATTACCACCCAATCTTCATAAATGGCCAACAAGTGCCATACGCAAATACAGCCAAATACCTTGGCATAACGCTTGACGCGAAACTGCGCTGGAAAGCGCACGTTAAAAAGAAAAGACAGGAGCTAGACATGCGTTTTAAAAACATGTATTGCTTGATTGGACGGGATTCCTGCCTAACATTAAATAACAAAATTTTATTATACAAGCACATTCTTATGCCAATATGGCATCCAACTCTGGGGCTGTACTAAACCGTCCAATATAAAAATAATACAAACATACCAGAATAAGGTACTCAGGAGTATTGTTAATGCGCCCTGGTATATATGAAATGACGACCTCCATTGTGACTTAAAAATAGAACCAGTCACCAACATAATTCAAAAATTTGCTGAGGCCCATGAACACCGACTCCACCAACATGTGAACATCGAGGCAATTCAGCTGTTAGACCAAACAAATATAGTGCGAAGACTAAATCGAACAAAACCTTTACCCCCTTATTACAAAACAAGGTTTATCTTCAGATCCAGGTTTAAAACATGGAGCCATTATTGATTTTCGAACTTTATTCCGACTATGGTAGTTTCTAAACACAAAGCTGACAACTTAGTACCGAACTAAGTTTTCAGTTTTGTATAAAGAACGGTATTTCAATCACTGTTACGTTCTTATTACAAAAACTGGCTCCATGGTTTAAGCCATGTCAAAATATAAATCTTATTTTGTAATAAGGCGGTTTGAGTCTGTGTAGTGTAAAAAGTGTAGACATAATAGTGACAATGACACACTTAAAACACATGAACAAAGTGTTTATAATAATAAATATTAGACTCTAAGAAAGTGGATCAGCACTATTCTAAGTTTTATAATAATTATCACGTAGCAAATTAAGTTAGATTCAAATTACTTATTAGCCATACAGGCTAGATTTTAATTAATTATTAAGAACCTGGTTCTTTTTAAAAAAAGATCGAAAAAAAAAAATGATCGATGAAGTAGTATGAAAAAGGCAGATTTAAGGAGGTGCCCACGAAAAAAGCGTGGCAATTATAACAATGTGTAGGTAGATAACAGGATAGGTAAGCTTTTCTGAAATAGCGCGAACTATCACCGATCTACGCGCGATCTGCCACTGGCTTGTTACGTACCACCGCCAGTGTCCGCGAAGGTGGATAATAATTTGTTTTGTTGTTGGTGAAACTCAAACTGGCGTCTGGGTTGAGAATGAATGGCCATGGAATCCAAAAATAAAATTGCCATATTAATTTATAAATCACCTTTATTTATCCATAGAGTAATTAATTTTTTTTAGATGTACAATTTCCATGTACTACACAGCATAAGTTCTTAGATTTATTTTTACCTGTAACCACAGAGATTTAGACACAAACAAAATACATCGAAATAATATTTTTACTTACAATCTATGAACATTATCACAGTAGTTTGCAGCAGTCGAGACATTCGAAGAAAGCTGCATGCATATTTACTTACCCACATTTGTTTAAAAACCGTGACAAACTTAATGATTTTTTTTGTAACAGAATAGTAAGCAAATGGAGTTCATGTACCTACGTCAACGTTCCCAATTCATGTGATTTTGGAAAAAGAACTTTGATATTGCTTTCAATATTTTATTACGATTTCAATAGTATTCTAAAATCTCAATTTACATACGTAGAAGCGAGTCGAATGTAGTAATGATGACGTAGTAGACTGAGCACTCCATTCCTCTACTACTCTGTGGTCGTTTTTCATTTGTTTTTCTATACGTATCTGTTGTTATTTTTATAGACATTTATCAAGTAGGGGTTTGACATCAAGATTATAGCCACATTTTTATACATTAATTATTAGAAACACTACGCTTATATGAAGGCTACACAGTGAATAGAAAACACTCAGTGCTTTTATTAGATATCATACACAGACAGTCACGAATTAATACATTTATCACAAATAATTATGTTACCTTTATTTAGAGACAATCTACAGTGGCGAAATTAATTTAACAATTAACACGTATCGTAACTTTATGTTTTATGAAAATATTTTAATTTCATTAAACATTGTTATTTATTGATTTATTTACAATTTTCTAAAATAGCATCTTGGAGCAACCTGTACTTAAAGAACTATAGCACAGAGGTAATTAGCCGGGGTCATGGATCATAAAATCGAATCAATGAAATTAAAACAAATAACTTGCAAGGAGTAGGCCAATTGAAGGAAAGAGACAGCTTTATTATTTAGTTTGTTTGATTTTTTATATTTTTCAATTTATCTTAATATAATATAAATTAAAAAAAATACATAAAAAAAAAATATATTACTGGCTACTAGCCCTAACAGTGTGTCAAATTAATGTCGCCACTGTAGCGGCATGCTTTATAGTGTACACCAGTTTAAATTGTCACGGAGTGAAGGGGCGTTATCCACGAGCAATTAATAAGAAGATTAATTTCTTGTAGAGTGGCCATTTGCGAGCAGTGCACGGAGCAACTCTTTAGTACTACTGTGGGCAAAACACACCATGGAAAAACATTACGGCATAATTATGTCAGAAAATTACGTTATGTGGCGAAGTGGTATCTTATTTAGACAACCTCCTCATTTAAAAAGCGACTACAAGGGAAAAATAATTTTGATTCGGATTTTTTTTTAATGAAAACTTCTTTGCGTGTTGAGCGTTTTTGGTAGGGGAAAAACTTATGGGTTGGCGTTGCCGACATGCCGACATGCTGACCGCAACATGCTAATGGGAAGTGTTTCGACAGACTGGCGACGCGCCGCGACCTGTGTCGTGATTTCTTTGATTTAATTTAAAGAAATGTATTATTTTAATACCGAATTATAATATTCACTGTTGCAACACTGTCAAAGTACAAATTATTAATGTTGTAACAAACTTTTAAATGTATTTTCATTATGGCAACTGAATGTATTATTCTACTTTGGCAACACAGAAATAACGGATGATGTTATCGTTATTTCTGAGTGGGGGAAAAGTCATTTTAAATTGTAAAATAGAGTACAGAGTCAGTCGTTTAGTTGTGAAACAGTGCAGTTGTGCGGAATAAAGTGTTAGCAAGAAAAGAGTGTATACCTTCAAACATGTATACTCTTAGGTATATACAACATGTCCCGGAATTAACACACAACCTCTTAAGGGGTCTTTAACTAAGGGACCACTAACTTTTACTATGGGACTAAACCTGAAATGGCGAAAAAAAAATCAGCTGTTCCATTGGTATACCTAATTAGTATAAAAAAAGTTTTTGTGAAAATTTCCCATTTCGCTGACTGTACATTTTTTTATAAATCTGTGAATGCAGATCAAAATTTCTCAAAAAGTTGAGGACAGTCTCTTAAGACCGTTTTCCTGTAGCTACAACGGTTAAGGTAGCTGCCCTTACTGCCCCATCTCAAAAATCCACCCAGTATAACGAAATTAAAAGGAAAACTATCACAGCTAAATAGGCTTTAAGAGTTAAAGAAAAATAGTCAACCAACTTACATTAGCAGTTGGAGAATTGAAAGTGACGTATATCAATGTATGGAAGAACATGTTTTTCAACTACAATGTTAAGTTTGTTTTTGGGATAGATTTATCCCAACTAAGGAATCGTTCATTGTGCGTGGTCCGACGCCTGGTTTTTTGTTTTAATATTACCAAATTGTCACCGACGAGTCCTGAAACTAAAATTATTTTTTACATATTGATGTACTTTCTATGTGAAGATAACAAAATCATAACATCTTAAACTAATCTGGCAAAGTTCATCAAATTGATATGGGACCACCGACCGGGCGTGTTCTACCAAATGGAAAAAGAATCACGTAAATCTAACCAGTATATAATCACTCAGAAATCGGTGAAAATACAAGAAAAAACATGCGGGCAGTCTTTGGGGACTGCCGATAGAAGTGAAAACAGTACACATATAGCTCATGGAGAGCGTTCGGTGACGATGACGCGAGTTCCATGATTTTTGTTCACACAAAAAGTGCTCAACGCGCACCCTAAAGAAGTTTTTACTTTAAAAAATACTTGAAACAAATGCATATCGTTTTCCTTTTTTGAAGTCGGTTAAAAGAGATACACATCTAAAGTCCGCGTGCAAGTGCTAGTGACCGCCTGAGGTATGTAAGCGGTGAGACGAGGGAGGGAGACAATGGTGAAGCTAACTCAGTGTCCGATCTTGTCATTGACCTATGGACTGGCCATACCGACAAAATTAGCGTGACTACCTCCAAAAATCGAGTACTTAAAATGGCTGCCTTGTATAGGGTTGATACTTCGAGTGCGAGAGAGAAAGCAAGAAACCGTTTGACAGCACATGCCGAGTTTTGTACTAAAACTTGGCATTAAACATGGCGACCGGTCACGCATAGACAGATTTTGACGTCACACAAAAGTTGTGTCAAATTTAGTCCTTGACAAACAATTAGATATATCTTTTTTCATATGTAGCTCTTGATGAGTTAGAAAGAAACAACACGCTTTTTGACATGACTGTCGATATGATAGATATTTGTATAACTATTCTTCCTATAGTAGAATATCCTCTATCCCCTCTCCTTAGTATTCGTACCGTAATGGATCTTGTCAGTGGGGCCTGTCCCCGACCACGCTCACATACGTCAGGCGGTGCCTAGCTCCAGCGCGCGGACTACAGTACGCTGCACGACCGTCAAAATGACCAATCAAGTTTTAGAAAAAGTTATGGCTCCGTAGAACGGTCTCTCTGACACATGTGTAACAGTCTCCGTCTAAAACTTCATTATGCCATAACAATGCCTTGTTTAGTTAGGGAACCTGCAAGGAATCTTATTTGTAAAATAATAGTCTTCGCTACTGATTTCCTCTTTCTCTCCCCCTCTCTTACACAAATATCCAGCCTTATCACGTAGCCTCACATAAGCGTAGCGTCACCTAACAGTCGTCTATCGTCTCCTTCGCCTGGGTTTGGGCGGCGGTGCCACACTGACTTGCGCGGTTGCCAGCTCGTCCTGCGACGCGCCGGTTTGTTGCTCTAGCTGACCGCGCGCTTCTACGAAGAACATCACGTCTCGGAGTTGTTCTTTTAGTTCGGTGACCTGTGGTGATAATTGTTTTCTATAAAATGGTATAAAAACAAGTCGCTTTTCGTGTTTGCTCGCTTAGTTCTACTAAACTAATGGATTTTGTTACTATCATCATTCATCATCATCATTTCAGCCGAAAGACGTCCACTGCTGGACATAGGCCTCCCCCAAGCACCGCCACTTCGACCGGTTCTGTGCTTCCCGCATCCAGCGGATACCTGCGGCCTTCACAAGGTCATCGGTCCACCTTGTAGGAAGCCTTCCAACGCTACGTCTTCCGGTACGCGGTCGCCACTCCAGAACTTTTCGGCCCCATCGGCCATCAGTTCTGCGAGCAATGTGCCCTGCCCACTGCCACTTAAGTTTGGTAATTCTTCGGGCTATGTCAGTTACCTTGATTCGCCTGCGGATCTCTTCATTTCTGATTCGATCACGTAGAGAAACTCCAAGCATAGCCCTCTCCATTGCCCTTTGGGTGACTTTTAGCCTTCTGATAAGGCCCATTGTGAGCGACCACGTTTCAGTACGGTAGCTCATCATTGGCAACACGCACTGTTCAAAGACTTTCGTCTTGAGACACTGCGGTCTGGAATGTTGGTATACAGATAAGATGTTATATAATAGTCCCGATACATTGTATCTTACGGCATGCAAAAATTAGATCAATATCAAATTGATCGATATCAAAATGTCAAGTTGGTAGTATTAGTAGTTCTTGAGATATCCAGGTGTGACAGACAGACAGACTTAGTCTCACCATAAGGGTCCCTTTTTACCATTTTGGTACGGAACCCTAAAAATGACGACATTTACGTGATCAACGTGACAAACGTTGAAAATGACACCCATGTTAATTTTTACACTATTTACCTCTTAACACCCCCTGAAGGGTTTTTTTTTTTTGAAAAAGCTTGAATCACGTTTAATTTATTTGTTGACAGGAGTGATCCTGCGAATTTTCAAATTGATACAACTATCTTATATGATTTCTCCATACAAATTTTGAACCCCCGTTACACCCCTTTAGGGGTTGAATTTTCTAAAATTCAACTACTGGGTCTACCCAACTCTGGCTGGGTAATGTTAAAAATGTGTCTAATTAATTAGTGAAATGAAAATCAAGGGCATTTTAAACTTTTATTATTTAAAAAACATACAAAGGCGAACGTAATCGCTTGAAGAGCATAAACTTAATAGCAAAAACGAATAGCGGGCTAAACATGCACGCAAATCGCGGGGGCCCGCGTTCCCCCGCGATTTGCGCCACGGGCTCGAAAATTATGCAACACCTAACATTACCCAGCCAGAGTTGGATAGACCTAGGTGAGTAAGGGTAAACTCCGAATTAAATTTTATTTTACTTATGATTCGGACTTTACCCAAGAAGCTTGGGTAATACTAAGTCAACCCGGGTAAACCTAGGTTTGCTCCATCTTCTAGCATTACCCGTAACATATATATTTTAAACGCGAAAGTTTGTAAGTAAGGATGGATGGATGGATGTTTGATACTCTTTCACGTAAAAACGGCTGGACCAATTTTGATAAAATTTTGTATCAAGGCAGCTGACCCTATATTCCCACGGGATCGAGACTTACGCGGGTGAAACCGCGGGGCGCAGCTAGTATGTATAAGTAGACATGTTACGCCAACCCCAAATAAATTGGGATTAGGGCAGGAGAATGTTTTTGGTGTTTTGAGACGACTTTTCTTTTATTTGACTTATAGGTTATTTATACCAATTTTCGAGTTTATCAAGCCACGCAGTAAAATCCTCCCTTGTAAAATTGACTACCCCTTTTGTCCCCGTTAGGGGTAGATTTTTGAAAAACCCTTATACACGTTATTCTATATTTTTGGTTTTAAGTATAAATACTGAGCTTCGAGTTAATCGAACTGCGCGTTAAAATTCTTCTATACAAACTTTGACATCCCCCAATCCCCCTTAGGAGGGAACTTTGAAAAAACAAAAAATGACAAATTTTATAATTTTCAAAGGTTAGCATTCGTGCCAAGTTTCAAGTTTATTAACTCAAGGAATAAGATATTTCATACAAACAACTTCACCCCCTTAAAGGTCGAATTTCCAAAAACCCCTTCTTAGCGGATGCCTAAGTCATATTAACTATCCGTGTGCCAAATTTCAGCCAACATCCCGGATGTGGGCTCTGGACTGACTGGGACTACCATACCATACTTCAAATTCGTGTTTTGATTCAAAAAGTGATCAACGAACGGGCAGACGCTTTGATTGTTTATAATTTCTAGTAGTTATTTATATAGCGTTGCGCTGCAAAAGAACTAAAACAAACAGGCCAACTTTGTTATGCTGGTGTGCGTGACAGCTACGTCTTACACTCGCGCCACGTCATTGTGTTATTCTAGTGTGCCGTGCATTTCGCGGCCAACTGTTGGAAGCAATTTTTTCGAATAGTTCACATCTTTATCTGTCTATCTAGACATATTTATTTCTTTGGGTAGACTAATACGTCTACATTGATAACTTACGATCATGTGAGCTAAAATTGTGTACAAGTTACTTTCGAGTAGTTCTAAAGAACAAGTAGTACCTACTCCTGTTATAGTATTTCAATAAAACCTTGTAAGGAAAGGAATCTAATGTAAATACCTCTTTGACGAAGTTCTCTTCCCGGATCTTGGCTCTGGCTTGCCACTCAGCTTGGCTGTTCGTTAGAGCAGCTGCCAAACCCATTTCTTCAGATAACTCGTTTTGTAGTATTGACAATCTGAAAAAACACAAAACCATTAGAATATAGAAAAGGAGAATAAACATTTATGCTGGAATTGTAGGAGAGGAAGAAAAAATAGTTACAAGAAAATCCCTTTTACAAGGCACAAATAAAAGTTATAATACTAATACAGAAGAAAGCAAATATTCCTATTTGTAATCCCACTCATAGTCGTATGAATGTATGATCCGGATAGTTGACAGTTTATTCTTTAATTTCAAGTATTTTAACAAAATGACGACATATTGAGACCTCTGACGGTCATAATAAACGTGCAAGCGATACTGACTTGTTGGTAACATGATGCAGCTTCCTCTCGAGAGTTTTGTTCTCTTTAGTAAGTGCGGTCACTTGTTCACTCAGCTTCGAGGAACTCGCCTCTGCCTCTGAAGCTCTGAACCGAAGCTTCTCCACCTCGTTAATATGTTCTGCTTCTAATCTGTGGAATAATAGTAAATTAACACGGTGGTCTCTGATAAAAGAAAGGAACGTATAGTAGTTTTTGGGGCAAATCTTTTAAGGTTATCGTTCTCTCTTGGCCTCATACTACTCGTATGATAGCTTTAACCATATTTTTCCTGAAAGAACTCACACATCGTCATCATCCAAAAAAATAAATAAAAAAGAAGAAATTTAACCAGTAGCCATTGCTAGACATCGGCCATTCCCAAAAAGAGGTTTTACGCTGAAAAAATAAAGCTCGGATCATCCAACTTTTACATAATCATCAAGCCTTCAAAGACCAAAATACGAAGAACCGTTACTTGGCTGTAGTTGCCGTCCAAAGATTCATAACATCAGTATACTGTTGCTACTAACTTGTTCATCCGCTCCTCGTAAAACATCCTCTGACTATCCAGCTGTTGCGTCAGTATGTACGTGAACTCCAGCTGGGCCGAGTCCAGCTTCTCTCCCCCACAGGCTGAGTCTTCAGAAGTGAAGCCCCCCTCTGCGGCCACCAGTTTACCGTCAGCTTTGTTCTGGACCAGGCGGTGGACGAAGTTATCACCTGGACAAGAGAAAGAAGGGTTAGACCTTCATTCATCAATATATAACATAGTTGAAAGGTTCGACTCGAGACTGTTTTAATTACTGTAGTTTACAGTTGAAAAAAGTGATTCAGATTTTATCATATTAATAATAAAAACCGGTCAAGAGCGAGTCGGACTCGCGCACCGAGGGTTCCGTAAGTATATTATGATGTTGATGATTTCTGAAAAACTGTGCTATTTAGAGACATCGTTTTATGTTTCCGTCCAGATTTTTATCAATGCAAACTTCGGAGATAAGGACGGTATTTCTGGTTTGCAAAATAGTTGGGCAAACGTCATCTAAAACTATTCTAAAATTTCAAATTGATAGCATTAGTAGTTCTTGAGATATCCAGGTGTGACAGACAGACAGACAGACTTAGTCTCACCTTAGGGGTTCCTTTTTACCATTTTGGTACGGAACCCTAAAAATTCAAGTACCTAATATGACCTTAATGAGAAAAATTATAAATAGTAATATTCCCACGAAAATCTTGAAAGTTAGTAATACCTAGCCTATTTCAATGAAAGTCCTGTTGGTTATTAGTGGTTGCATTATGGCTTATGGTACAAAAATGCACTCACCTGCGTAATCCCAGACCCGGTTTGATCCCAACTGTAGAGCGTATGTATGATTTGATGCTAAGAAATGTTTCGCTGCATGGCCGCCTTCGTACCTAGTGTTGGAATTTGACAATAGTTTAGTAAACAAAAACTTTGAGAAAAACATCATGATTTGTTTGGAAAATTGAAAGGTTACTTATAGCGAATTATCTTGATAAGATAATATTTTGTCTAGTCTAGTTTACAAACTTATTCTGGTAATATATCGGGTGTAAAAAGACCCTTTCCGAAGCCGAAAGCTACATATTCTACCCATTATTTGGATCGTTTTTTTTCCACTAGACCATACCTGGGAATCCACTGGTTCTGGAGATATTGATGGCCAACACGCATATTTTTTTTTACGAAAACGTTACAAGTGAATTACAAGTGTTATTATAAAACTTTTTTTCAAGCAAACATTACCTGAATTTTCGATTTTTCTTACATTAATTTCGTTCATAGCCGCGTGTATTCGACAAGAACTACTAAGGGGCGGGGCTTAACCCACACAACAGCACTGAGTCCGTTGGCCTGGGTTCGCGTTACATTGCGTGCAATAAAAACTGCAATGTTTTAATCCCTAAAAATAAAAATCGGTTCCCCGCAATAATTTTTGCGCAAAGCTTCTTAGTTAGATGTACAGTATGCGTAGTTGACGGCTTTGTGATGTGTCTTTTTACACGCTGTATATTATTAGCTAAGGGGAGCATCCAACACAATTCTAAGCAACGATCAGCGATAGGATTAAAATGTAGGGAGTATATTTCAAGGTCAGGTGTTCAACTGACCTCCCGCACCCCACGTTGCCGCAGATGAGACAGATCCACAGCGCGCCAGCTTCCAAGCCCTCCAGCAAACCTTCAGCTACACCACTTACGTCTCTTCTCGACTCGTCTCCATCTTCTTCTGCTTGGACGAGAAAATAGTGGCCATTATTGTTTATTCTCTTAGCCCGCTTGTAGACGCCAGTTGTTTTCACCGGACAACGGACCGTTTATTTTGCGGGACTCGCAGTGTTGTATGGCTAATAATGAATGTGTGTACATGGGCCGGACGCCGGACCGGTGTCCAACTCATACAAATATGAAAAACACGGTCCGTGGTCCGATGGAAAAAACGGGCGTCTACAAGCGGCCTTATTTAGAGCAAGCCATCATAACATCGCCGACCCGCCTGCCAAGCGTGGCGATTATGGCAAACCTCCGCCTTTGGGAAAGTCCTATGTCCAACAGTGGACGTCTTTCGGCTGAAATGATGATGATGATAAGTACATTAAATCATCAATTTACATTATAAAAGTAAGTGATTTAGAGCACCAGTCTGTGAGATACGCATCTGCATTTGACGAAAAAAAGATCTAGTAATGAACATCTTTGTCTGAAATGATGAGGAAGATGCAAGAAACATTTTTCATTGAAAATATTAACAAAGAATGGGACCTAAATTTGAGCCTTGAGGAACGCCACCAAGCAGTGATTAGCCGGGCTAAAATATTGATATAGCAAGTGCCATGATTTTCATTCTGTGAACATTTCATTTACGAACAATCATCAATGTGTTTAACATAGTCAAAGGCTTTAGACAGATCGCAGAATAAAGCAGTGACATAAAAAATAAATGCTTGGTTGGAGAGTTTCGTAGATAAAGTAGAGTTTCGTGTTGTGATGGTTGAACACAGTTAAGTCAAGTCATCCATTGGACTGACAAAAATCACAATCAATCGGATTCTCAAATATAACTCAATGGTGTATCTTTCACAGTAGTTTTCCCTGAGTTTAATAATAATCGTTTATTTAGGTACGTAGAGGTTTTGTAGTACGTAAGGCACTTACTACTCATACTAATTTCTATTCTATTCTACAAAAAAGTAAGCATTATTAATTACATGGTGTCAGTATAATTAATTGTTGGGTGAATCGCTGTTCTCCTAGCTAGATCACTGAGTTAATTTGTATTTAGGACAGGTTCGACTCCCAGTTCAAGAATCACAATAATCATGTTTTTATGCTTTTGGAGCTTACAATATAGATAAATAAATCATCATTTATTTCAGATTCATTATGATTACATCCATATTTGTTAGTACAAATGCGAGCTTACAAAAATAATCTAATTAAATTTAAATAAAATAAAACAAAACACAAAAAAAAATAAAATTAAATAAAACAACTAAACAACAATTACAATTAGGAGTGTTGGTGTGGTGAGTCCAGTGAGTGTGTGTGCAGTTTGTTTGTTTCACCATTTCTTGTGTAGTAAGATAGGAAATGTCGACTCCATCTAACTGATTTTTTTTTATACGACTTTTTATCCTATTTACACAACAAACAATTTCATTTCAGCAGGGTGTATTCTAGCGACAGAAAGTCTTATAGGAATGACAAAAGTTTAGTGTCGTTTGACAATAACCACCTTAATACAAAACAACATTTCTATTTTGACATGGCTTAAACCATGCAGCCAGTTTTTGTAAAAGCTCAAAGCTCAAAGCATTTATTTCAATTAAACCATTGACAGGCACTTTTGAATTGTCAAGAAGTCGGTCAGTTACAAATATGAAGCTAGTTGCCCATTCCAAATAGTAGGTTCCTATGGAGAAGAACGGGCAAGAAACTCCACGGACACTCTTTTAAATTAAAATATTGGTACAAAATATTGGTCACATCATTCATATAACGAGAAAAAGAACGTAACAGTGATTGAAATACCGTTCTATATACAAAACTGAAAACTTAGTTCGGTACTAAGTTGTCAGTTTACCATAAGATAAGATAAGATTCATTTATTTGTATAAACATGGTATATACATACAACAGCATGCAAGATGATAAAAAACTACAATAAAGTCCAATCATGTTTAGCCTTATAATATATTGGCGTACAAATATTTTAGTCACATTAATTATATAAAGAATTTAACCAAACTGCTATGTCAAACTTACAACTATATTATAATAAAATTAATGTCAGACAAGTTTTTCGACTAAAAATTCAGACACACTGTAATATGCTTTTTGCGATAAGAATAGTATCAACTGACGTTTGAACGCCTTGATATTTAGCTCTTTCCAACGTTTAGGTAGCTTGTTATACATATAGTTGGAGCCATGCAGATGATACTTTTGCGCATGAGTGCAGTTTTCGCAGGATATACGCGAATTATGCTCATATCCCGTCTATTACGTGGGACAGCGTCCTGTAAGCGTGGAAATAATTTGGGATTCGCTTTAACAAACATCACAGTTTCGAGGATATACAGGCACGGCAGAGTTAATATCTTGTATCTTATAAAATGCGGTTTACAAGTATCAACAGTCTTTAACCTAAACATTGACCTAATGCATCTCTTTTGGGCCTTGAATGTGATGTTGATATCAGTAGAATTTCCCCAAAAGATGATGCCGTATCTTAAGTCGGAATAAAGTTCGAAATTCAATAATGGCTCCATGTTTTAAACCTGGGTCTGAAGATAAACCTTGTTTTGTAATAAGGGGGTAAGAGTTTAAAACATAATTTCGTACCTGCAAGTGCGGGCCGCTCGCACTGGAAGCAGCTGGCCTGCCCGCGCGGCTCCGGCGTCTGCGCACAGCGGCACACGGGGCAGCGCGCGTCGCGCCAGCGCACCAGGCACTCCGCGTGGAACGCGTGCGCGCACTGCACGCTCAGTACACCCGCCACACTTTCGTCCATGCGCTCTGAGAACAAACATTCAATAATCATAACTATCGATTTAAAACAGGGTGACGCTTTTTTTAAACGTCACAAAAAAGTTCCACAAAAATTCCCCAAGAATTTTTTAGAAAGAAATAAAAAAAGAAAGAAAATACATTTATTTGCGATAAACATGACGCAAAAAAGAACATAAACACAAAAATAAGAAAAGGTTGGGGGAAACATGCGTCACATCCACGCAAAACGGCTATCGCTCAGCATTATACTGCGACCCTATGCAAGACAGAGCCCCAGCGCTGGCAAGTCTTTCTCTCATCGTCGTCGGCTTTTAATGCAGTTTTAGTTGGCCGCCTGCCAAGCGTGAGGATTATGGCTAAGTCCCCTTGCTTGGGGGAGGCCTAAGTCCAGCTGTGGACGTTTTTCGGCTGAAATGATGATGATGTACATATTTATCACACAGACAAAGTGGTAAAATAAAATCATGAAAAACAGTTTTTTCTAGTTCCCTTGTACAGTCGAGTTCACTAATATATTGGCAGTGACAATGTTTCAAAATATTGTAAGCGTTAAAATGATCCTATAGTTCTATACAAACTTAGACATCAATAAAATGTTATCATATAAACTGTTCATAAGTATGTTACGTTAGTGCATTCAAAAATATCTGACTACGCTTCGGAACATAAATATCTAAATACTCTAGATTTCAATATATTTGGTGCAACCTAGGATTCGTAAATATCCATACAGCTTTGAATATTCAACTAAATGGCCTTTATTATTAAATTTATTTTTGCTTGCCGGAGCAGAAGTACGAGTAATAATGCAATGTTGCCGTTCGTAATAGGACTATATCAATCTGACAACGTTGCGTAGTACTTAACTGTAATAATTGATTACCTAGGTACAGGGGGTAAGGACATACTAGCCTTTTTGTTGGCCTAGGATTACTTTTTATATCCTCCACACTTTTGGGATTAAATATGGAAAAACCTAATAACAAACAACAAAGCGAAGAGGAAGGGAGTGATGCGGGGTCGGAGTCCGACGCCGCATCTGGTGCGAAGGTCTTATTTAAGAGCCCGGAGTTCGTAGAAGTGGGGTCTGGGAAGAACTCCAAAAAGTTGAGGAAGCGCCCCACACCAGAGGACGGCCAGGGGTCGTCCTCTGATGGCCGGTTTAAGCTCGGCCCGTAGAAAACTTGCAGGGGGGGTTCAAGGACGGGGTGTGGGTAGAGGGCACCACTCAGGAGGCCAGCGAGCTCAGCCGAGCCAGCCCAGCCAAACTGGCCCAGCGAGCCGAGAGGCTCGTCACGGAGGGGCACCATCTCGGAGAGACTAGCCGCAGGGCGGCTCCCTCTCTCCGGCGGGATCTCATGGCGGCATGGAGAGTGCGATTGTTGCAATCCAGCGCTGGGCACGCTACAATTATGGCGATAAGCCCCTCTTTGAGGAGTGGCTGGAGAAGCGCCACGGCGTCCTCACCTTCCGCCTGACGCAGGTCCTCACCGGACACGGTTGTTTCGGGAGGTTCCTGTTCAGGATAAAGCGGGAGGAAACGCCCGGGTGTCACCACTGTGTGGATCGCTTGGAGGACACGGTGGAGCATACGGTGGAGATCTGCCCGGTTTGGGCGGAGCACCGCCGTGTCCTCACGGAAGCGATCGGCAGCGGCGATCTCTCGCGTCCGGCCCTGGTTCAGGCCATGGTTCGGAGCGAGAGTGCATGGGAGGCCGTCACCTCCTTCTGCGAAGCAGTAATGCTTGTGTAGGAGGAGGTGGAACGCGTCAGGGAGAGGCAAGGTTCGCGCCCTCGCGCCTCTGGTCGCCGCAGGAGACGCCCCGGGCGTCGAGAGTTGCAAGCCGATTTCCGGCCACCGTAGGCGCGGGCTTGCGGACGGAGAGCGATGGGTAGCTCACCGTCCGATAAGGACCAGGCCCCGGTCGACAGCGCGTTGTGTTCCACGCGCGCCTCAAAGAGATGTCAGCACCAACTGACGGGGTCCGTCAGGACCAATGCCTGCCAGGGTTGCAAGTTTGTCCGAAAGGATATCCCTTTGCCCTGGCCCTGGCCCATGGCCCTGGCACACAGGCAAATGAAGGAACACGGGTGGGTTTTAGTCAGTAAAAGTATGACACGCCCTTCCGCTCCGCCCAGAGCGGGAGAAGTTATTTGATTATTTCCAACCCAAAAAAAAAAAAAAAGGGCGGCTCCCTCTGAGTCATCGGGTGGTGAGCCGGACGTCACTGGCAGGTCCAAGGCGAAAGGAGTGGCCAGCAGCTTTGAGGAGGTCGTGTTAGCCGCAATCAGGGGTGTGGCCTTGAAGAGAATTCAGTCCTCTAAAGACAAGGTCGTACCCGCTGCCACGGCCTCCATTATGGCGGCAGCGAGGGCCATTCAGGTCGGGCCTCCGTCGGACGCAATATCCAAGATGCGGGCGGAGGACGGCCGCTTGACAGCCGCCATGGAGCTTTTCCGAAAGGAGAATGTAGAGTTCCGGGCGGACCTGGCCCGGCTTCGAGGAGCTGGCCCCAAGGGGGAGCGCAGCATGGGCAGGGCCTGCCCTTGCCGGTGGAGGACCGGGTTTTGACCCTGGTGCGGCAGGTGCTGCCTGTTTTTAACAGCCGGTTTTCCGTACTGGAAGGTATTGTCCTGCGCCCCCCGCTAGCGGCGAGTAAATGTGGCCACTTACAATAGGATACAATATTACAATAGGATATACTTCTGTAAAGAGATTGTTCAAAGAATTTAAGACAGCAATTCGAGTCATGTCAAATTGTCAAGATATTTTTCATCTAAAAATTGCATAGATATTTGTGATCCTAATTTTGCGCTAAATAATATGAACAAGGGTTTTCGCACAATTTTTAGTCTTTGTCTGTAGCAATATTATTGATTTATTGTAGTCACATATTTATGATGTCACAGATTGTTTACAATTTATTGTAAGGCAAAGTTGTTTAGTGTTTTATGAAACTTACCATTGCTTATATATTTTTGATTAATGAACATGCTCATATATTAAAGAACTCGACTGTACGTAAAGTGGGGATGATATTTTTTTTCTCATTTTTCCCATGGTGTATAGGCCGCTGTATCGTTGGACAGGCCATTTTTCGCTTGAGGGATCCGTTTGCGTAATATTAAGCTTTAAAGTTCTATTTTATTTTTTTTTGGATGGGTTGGCTCTTGACCTTATCTAGGGCAGAGGTGACAGAGACAAAGTCGACGATGGAGTGAGCTTACCCAGAAGAAGCCTGTTCACTCTAACTTTGAAGACATTAGGCTTGTATGCGTTCGGAAACACAGACGCAGGTAGAGAGTTCCACTCTTTTCACTCATTTTTTGATAGAGTCAAGTGCCAGCTAAATTGTTGTTTTTGGATATGTGAAAAAATTCATGGCAGTAGTACATAACGAAATTAAAAGGAAAACTATCACAGATGTGTAGGCTTTACAAGTTAACGAGTAATAGTCGACCAACTTACATTTGTATTTGGAGAATTGACCGTAACGTATATCGATGTATGGGAGAGCATGTTTTTCAACTACAATGTTAAGTTTGTTTTTGGGATAAATTCATCCCGACTACGGGACCCTTCATTGTGCGTGGTCATACACGCACTTGGCCGTTTTTTTTTCCTCTTTTGACAAATGATAAGGTTTCTACTTTCTTGTTATTGACAACTTAAAGTTTAAGCTCTTACCTAGACATACGGGGCAGGTGGGCAGCTCGGTGTGCAAGGGTGGGGGGGTGCCATCTCTCGCACATTCTACCCGAGACACCCACGCCATGTGGCACAGAGCGTTGGGCTCCAGGCTGCTGTACGGTACCCCGTCGAAGGTCTCGTGAAACTCCCTCGCTGCGTGACTGTTGCGGAATCTGGGAAAATCAACACAAAATATTGTTCGTGTGATATTCGACTGTTATGGCCGTGTTCAGGCGGCGAGCCTCCTTGCCGGACTACCGTCACGGGATCTGAAGGCAAAAGTCCTCGCGCACATCTGGGAGTGGCGCAAGGTTACCTTTTCTTTCAGAAGCTTAAGGGCCTATCTTTCCAATATAATTTTTACTTGACGAAAATTCCAGCAGTGTGTAAAATGAAAAAGTGGGAATGTAGTAGTTATTGAATTTATAGCAAATTCAATCTTGTTGTGAATAAAAAGTGAACAACTTCCTGTCAATCTTCCCCAGCAATCAACTTTGCATGTCTCCTTGCAAGCAAATCCTGATCTATTGATTGATTTAATCTTAAGTTTTAAGTAACATAGTGACATTATTGATCATTATCTTCTAGCATAAGGGTAAGAGGATGATGATCCCAAAATATTGTTAAAGTTATAAGATCAACTCACGTAAACAAAGCCATGTAATGATCTGGCGAGCCATCCCTCAGTACCCTAACATGTGCGATGTCCTGTTGGCAGGCAGCTGCAAATGCTAGAAGATCAGGAGCTCCGAGGGCCCCAGGTACGGACAGCAAGCACAGGGTCTTGGCCTCTTCTGCTTCTTTCATTTCACTGAAATAGAAGTTAATGATAAGTTTTAGGCAGGTATGAAACCAGTAGTTATGAGTAACATTTATTGGAAATTCTTACGAATATGTTGCAATCAGAGCACAATGAAAAAGAAATGACGACACATTTTATACAATATTTTGAGAAACTGTGAAAACGAAATGTATAAAGTTTCCCTTACCGAATGTTAGAAATCTAGGACCCAACATCGTCTTAGATACAGAGGTGCTTGAAACTGTAGACTCCGTAGTCTTTCTGGCAATAGCAGTAGATGTCAAACTACAGTGGTCCCCCCATATATCAAGCCTAGCGGGAAGGCTCAGTTCGGCCGACCACGCCGTCAGGAAAGATAAAATACACTGACGCTGATACAGCTTGGTTAGTCTATTTTGCCCGTTATTGTGCCCATTCTTTTTAAAAGAGTAACCGTGGAGTTTCTTGCCGGCCGGCTCTTCTCCATAGGAAACGACCAATTGGAACCGTGCACCTGGCTTCTGACGTTTCATAAGTGCCCATGTAGGTTTATGTAAAATAAAATATTTTGTTTTAGTTAATTTCATAGCGTTATGTCTTATATGACTTAAGCTCTGGGGTAAAGCCGCTGCGAAATTCAAAATATATTTGTTCCTTAAAAACGAGCTGTTCGAGCAATTTACCAGCAAGGTGCCAGTTTCTCTGAGAGATTTTTTTAATGATATTGGTAATCTCACGGTGGCATCACATTTCATCTTCACCAAAATCTTATATATTAAGCAAATTAAACACATATACACTAAAAACAGCAAACCATGGTTTTGTTATTATTATTAATAATTAACTGTTTATTTATTTTACTTCCATGGTCCTAGTTTATCATTTTGTTCACACTTCAAATTACAGCTATAGCTGTAATATGTAAGCGGGCACGCCCTTTATGCCTGGAGGCTTTTATTTGGGTAATTGTTAAGTTCTGTTTACGTTTTTAGTTTTTTATTTGTTTGAGTTTTTGACAAGCCACTGGTCTTATTGTGTTTCCTAGATTTAGCTAAGGCATTTGACTGTGTACAATGGCAGACAATGTTTGATATTCTCATTGAAATGGGCGTCCCCCAACATCTCACTTTTCTGATCCAGAATCTATTTACCTTGCTGGCACCAACTTTGTGAAACTGGAAAACAAAAAACCGCAGGCTTTCCATACGGAACGGGGCATGCGTCAAGGCTGTATTCTGTCGTCAAAGTTATTCAACCTCTACAGGGAGCATATTATGGGGAGAGCGATTGATGGTTGGCACGGCGGAATCGTTGTTGCCGGTGAAAGACTCACGAATGCGATAAGCATAGAGAGCTAAACTTGGATTCAATATTAACCATGCAAAGACAAAAGTAATGGTGGTAGACCATGCTCATTTTATTCCGAGCTCAAATCTATTCGATGGCTATGAGAAAGTCAGCTAGTTCGTGTATCTTGGGTCTTTGATCACGAATGAGGGCAGCTGCCTTGAGGAAATCAGACGTTGTACTGGTATGGCCAAAAGTGCAATGACCAGTCTAGAGGTCGCGATCCTCAGCATTGAGGGAACGACGAAGAAGAGAGATACTTTTTGATGTTTTTTGTTGGTATTAAGTGGCGTGTGGTAGCTGACTTAAGGCAGATAATTTAATTTACTGTTTTGTGTTACATAGTAAATTATTTCACATACTATTTTAAAGAATCAAGTTAACTGAACAGCTAGCTGTGCTGCTGGGGAGTTTGTTGCGCCACTTCTTCTTCTCAGCTAAAGCACTAGGAAGTGGTAAAGGGCGGGCGTTTTGTGGGACTCCCTTATGTAATTTTGACGTTCTATAATTGCTGATTCTCAGCCTAATTTGAATAAATGACTTTAGACTTTGTGTCAAAGCAATCTTGAAAAAATGTTACAGCTTCATACGCAAACGAGCTACCGACCACATTCACCAGTGGCTGTCGCTTCTTGCTGCAGTGTTGAGTACTGCTGTAGCAGGCGGCCGCCACCGGCCACACGTGAAACGTGCGAACTGCTTATCGCGTAGCCCAGCGACAAGCAGTTTACAGTGCGCCGAGCCTTAGATTCAAAACCAGTAACTTTAGATTTAAAAAAAAAACAGCCAAGTGCGTGTCGGACCACGCACAATGAAGGGTTCCGTAGTTCGGATGAATTTATCCCAAAAACAAACTTAACATTGTAGTTCTAAAACAATACATCGATATACGTAACGGTCGATTCTCCAACTGCAAACGTAAGTTGGTCAACTATTACTCGTTAACTTGTAAAGCCTATTTAGCTGTGATAGTTTTCCTTTTAATTTCGTTATATGTACTACTGCTATGTTTTTTCTCACAACTCCAAAATCAACCATTTAGCTGGCGGGGGGGACGGGACACTTGACTCTAACAAAAATTAGCACTTTAATGCTTTATATTACGCAAACGGATCCCTGAATCGAAAAATGGTCTTGACAGACCTTCAATATTTTTAATCGGCCTATCCAACGATACCCCACAACATAGGATAGACGAGAAAAAAATATCATCCCTAATTTACTTGTAAGGGAGGTACTTACACTAAAAAAAAAATTGATATCAAGATTTTACTTTACCCCTTTGTTGGCGTGATAAATATGTAGACCCATGCCAAATTACAGCTTTCCAGTACTAATAGTTGTCTGTGGTGCCGGACGTAAAGAATAGCACCCCCCATTTCTTCCCGTGGGTGTCCTAAAAGGCGACTAAGGGACTTACTAGAGAATGGGCAGCAGCGTTCTCTATGCATTTTAACACCATACTGCAATCACCAACCCGCGGCATGCCCATGCATATTTAAAAATATAAGAATGATACATGGTAGAGATAGTAAAACTTATCATATAAAAACTTACTTCTCTTTATAAAGATGCAGCACTCCCTTAGTGACTTCAACAAGGGGGTTTCCACAAAAGAAACTGATGGTATCCTCATCCTCAGAGACACTGTTCTCCGGAGGGGAACGTCTGGAGCTTGTTGGCAGAATCCCAGTGTCTGTGTTTGGGCCGGTAAGGACACTGGCATACGTCTCTACTGTTATGATCTTGGACTCCCGAGCTCCACGGTCTTTTCTTTTCTGTTCTTTAGCAGCTTCTGGGAAAAGTGTAAGTCTTTCAAAAGCATAGAAATAGTAAGTACAGCCACTGACCTGAATAACCCAAACCCTCTTCCATTCTTGTTCTTTGTAAGAGGGGTCAGATAATGCAGAGCACTGACTGTCTGTGTTGTCCTAACACAGGATTGAGATGGGATGTTGATTAAAAACAGTGAGCAACTAAATTGATAGATTTTCTAATTAGCCTGGAACTACCAACCTATGATATTAGTGTTTCATTAACATTGGTTTCACACAAAGTAAATAAGTTTGATGGAAATCTGTGAAATAACAAAACCTCAAATTTAATATTATTTAGCCTAAGTTATATCTAATATTTTGTATATTGATCACTCTAAAAGATGTATGTCTATTGTAAACACCACGTCGATGTTTTCTAAACTACATAGTCCAACATTGATACAGCTGTTGAATTGTTTGTTCAGATTTTTGGCAACAATAAGAGTCACTCAACTCTTGTGTAAAGAGGTCATTTGAATATTTCTTACCCATTTCAGAAGGGCTGTCGCCCATTTCAGGCAGATCCTCGTCGATTTCAATACGTAGGACACACAAAGACACGGACATTTACAATCCAATTATTTATTCAAAACAAAAAGGAAGAAACGGCTCTCTAAAGCCTTTACACATCCCTTGTTTTTATTAAAATAGTACAAATATACACACATCAATTGGCGAAATTAGTAAGATTTATTAAAATGGAATAGCAATAGAATCTAGTTTTTTTTAGAATCGCAGCACAATCAGATGACTATTGCTTGGACAAAAAATACAAAATAATCTATTTGGATTTTGGATGATGCTAAGGGGAAAATAAAAGATGAGATAGCGTGTGTAAACAAATATATGAGAGAAAGAGATGCAGGTGCATAAGTGCTAAAGATCCATGAACCAATACGTCAACAAAAAACGAAAACGAACAGCCATGTTGACAGGGTTGTCTAACATTGACATTTGAGATTTTTGATTTTTCTGGCAGGCTAAAGTTTAGTGGTTAGTTTTTTTTTTTTGGGTGGGAAATTATCAAATAACGTCTTCCGCTCCCGGAGCGGGAGGGCGTGTCAGACTTTTACTGACTAAAACCCACCGTGTTCCTTCAAATGCCTGTGTGCCAGGGCCACGATATCCCTTTCGGACAGGCTCGTAACCCTGAGGGGGTAATCTCTGGATCTACTAAATCGATTTTGAAAATTCTTTTACCCACGTTACTTTTAGCCACGTTATTTGTGAGTGTCGGCTATTATTCATTACAATTCATTACAAGCATGATTACAAGTAAAAATGTTTACCGCCCAACCAAGTAGGCACGGGTCAGCTAGTTTAAATAAAATAATGTAAGTATAATAATAAAAAAAACGTTGGTAATATTTTCGAATAATTTTAAAGTTCAGGGTACTTACGAATACGTACAAGTAAAAAAGTATAAAATATCTATTCAATGTTGTTTTGAACAAATGTCAAACGGTAGGTTTTCTGAACGTGTATCCGAATAGAGATTCCAACAGAAAAAAAAAACAATATGTAGTTTCCTATTTTCATTCATTGTACATTGCGTATTTAAAAGATAGTAAAGACACAATAGCTGATACGAAATACGCAATTTGTATCAGTAAGTTATAAAAGTCGATCTTATTGAATGGGAAGTAGAAGTAAATGAAAAAATTATTCAATATGGCTACAGATCATACGACGTGAGCTGTCAGCTGTAATAATTTTTGTTTCTTTGTGTTTATTACGCTTTTAAAAATGTTATGATCGTTACGTACTCGCGAATATGGGTGCGAAAGACTCAAAACCATCGTTTATATCGTACGAGGATGCAGTGAAACGAGGTACGACGAGTGCATAAAGTTGATCTAAGTGCGTTGTAGGAATGTGATGAATATCGGTTTATTTTATTTGCAGTGTCTGATAGTGAGTTAAGGCGTATACGCGAAGCGTTCAAGAGATGTGCCGGTGCGAACGGGACGGCCTTGAGCTTGGAGGCGTTCGTCCACGAAGTGCTGTGTGATGGAGTGCCCTACGAGGTGGCGGAGTGGCTGTACCAGGCCTGCGGAGGCACAAAGCGAGGCATCGCCTTCCGAGAGCTGCTGTGCGGGATCGTGGTGCTCACGAAGGGCAACATCGAAGAGAAAATAAAGTGAGTAGCATGCTATGTCCATTGTTAGTAATAAACAATTACATCACGGCAGGTATCGAGACGATGTATAATATAAGTTGTTAGCGCCAAAATATTAATTCGCTAATTGTTGCGGAGCGTAAGATTCCGAGTGATATGTACCAAGTATTTACTTAATTATTGGAGATAACTGGTAGTTGTTTTTTTTATTAGTAGGTAAGTAGGTAAATAATGGGTTTTAAATTTATCGTGTGTAGTGGCTGCTATTGGTTCAAATGTTACATATATGGTTGAGCAAAGATTTAAATACTACAATGAGTCGTCAGTTACTTGCAGTAGTTTTTCAAGATTCTATATCTTGATACAGGTGATTGGTACCTAGAACTGACCACAGGGGATATTATTTTGTGGTTTACTGTGTTAGTAATTCAAGATGAATAAGGATTGTTTACTTTTAGATGTAAAGATACATTTTTGTCTCAGTCCATTGAATTCAAATTACACATTGATTTGATGCAACATTAGAATTTTATTTCTACACAACATAAAGTCCACTTAAATAAACCAGCCTAAACAGTCATTTTATTAAAACAATGTACTCCTGTTGTAGTACCTACCTTTTTTATTTTTTGGGTGGGAAATTATCAAATAACTTCTCCCGCTCTGGGTGGAGCGGGAGGGTGTGTCAAACTTTTACTGACTAAAACCCACTCACACATATTCCTTCAGTTGCCAGTGTGCCAGGGCCACGGTATCCCTTTCGGGCAAACTCTCAACGTTAACATTCACATACTCATAAATAATTTATGTAACATTGTATCAGTCTGTGTTGTCCCATACTTTTCTTTCTTTTTTTATAAAACGTTGTATTGTAGAGCAAAGGCTTCCATTCTCCACTCAATACTCATGCAGGTTTTATATTTTATAACCTTGTAATCCTAATTTATTTATAGACACAAGTAAGTACAAATACTTATTAATAAAAAATATACTTTTTATTTATTGACAATAGACAAAGTCTTTTTAAAATGCTGCTTTCTATAAAATAATATACTCTTTTACATACTCTTCTCTAAAATGTGAAAGAATTTGACAATTCAATATAATATTATAATACTCTGGAATCTGAATTGAATAATAATTATGTTTTCTTCACAAAATGTTTTCTTTATACAGTTGGCTATTTTCCTACACATTCAGTATTTTTTTATTACTAAGAATAAATAGAGAAGAATTAATCAAATAAAATAAATAAATATAAGTTTATTTCAATATTTTTTTACAATGATACACATTTTTATAGGCTATACAAGTTTCCTGTTACAAATGAATTAGACATCTGTAGCCAAACTGTGCAAAAACCTGTATTTCGGCTATTAGCGCCAAACCCCTCAAATAATTATTAATATTTAAAAATAGCCATTAAGTAGATATGCTAACATTTTTATATATAAATAAGTGATTTTAAATCATAAACAAAATAAAAAATAAAGTAACATCAGTGTGTGAGTCCTCTCTTTGTGTGATATGATAATGTTGATGCGTGAATGTGAGAGGCTGTGTGTTTGTGGTAAGTAGTTAATCGCTGTGGTTTAGGTAGTATCAATATTCAGTCTCTTCATAATTTAGTTTTTGTAAATATTTGGTTGTCTTTTTCTTAAATAATCAAGGAATATATCATTAATTATAATCATGGTGTGCAGGGCTCGGAAACCGGAATTTTCTATGTAACCTTAACCATTAAAGGTTTTCGAACATATTTCGTTAATTATTTATTATTTTGTTACAAAATCAAAGCTGAACTTTGAAATTGTTAAAATTGTTTATTGAAACAATTGATTTAAGTACTTACATAAATATTTACAAAGTAGGGCCTTAGACTAGAGGTTATGGTAAATAATAATTGGTTTCTACCTGAACTAGGAATAAACCTGTATCACAGGTCTGGTCATCAAAAATAATTTGTGTCTTCAGAAATAAAAATTACCCAGTTTCAAGCTCTCGGTCTCTAGTTAACATGACAATGATTGAGAGCTTACGGTTACACATTTTCAATAGTTAATGTACCTATTTATCATCAACTTAACATCTGAATCTTTTTAGTTGTTATAAATATTTCTGTAGTAATTATACTTAGCACACATAAATTAAAACAGAGCCAAGAATTTAATATGAAGGAAAAAAATTACCTAAGTACAAATTAAATTATTACAACTGAAACATTGTGAATACCGAATTACGCATGATTTTTCTCAATTAATGACAAAGTATTTCAAGGTAATTTGGGTCCTATTGTAAAGCATTAACATTAATCTCTCTTGGACTTTGGAATTTTGCATATATCCTGATTATGTATTCTCATGATATCATCAATGTGGCTTACTTCACATAATTTTCTCAGACTATTGTTCAATCATACTCTTTTTTTGTTTCGCATTGTTTTGTTACAAAATACTCTCTAGTTATGGTATTGTTGATTTGTTTAATTTTGCAGGTCTCATATCGGTGTAGAGTTTAAATGTAGATATTGTGATGTTGGGCAAGTAATAAGATAATTATATTGAATAATAAAATTGAACTTCATGATTGTGCAAGGTATTAAATGACTCATGTGTATGGTCTTTCAAAAGAATTAATTTATGTTTTTTCTTTCTGAAAACTAAGTAAGTTAGCAGAGCTTTCTCATCTTTCGACTTTGCAGACAATGAGATATTAATTAGGTATAAGCTTACTCAAAGAACATTGGAAATCCAACAATTTAGGTCTCAATTATATCAATGACTAATAATATCTCAGCATGCAATTGTAAAAATATATATTTCACCTACAATATCAAAGTGTTATTGCCGAGTGTCGCTAGATTTGATCCTTCTAGGGTGTAGGAAAATAGACAACAGGTTCTTTCAAGAAAAACTGGTATTGTAATCCTTTTTTGGCGCTAATAGCATCATACAGTAAATGCTAAACCATTTGCAATAAACATCTAAATATCAACCCAAATAACCTTTCATCATTAGCATCTTCAGCTGGTCTGAGTGATCTGCATCAATCGGGTAGACTTTCTTAGCGATCGAGTCGAAAGATTTCACCAAGCCTTAGTCAAGAATATTTTAATTGCCTTTATTAGGTAGGTTTCCTAAAAACCACACCTCAACCAGAAGAAAACCATAGTTGCTAGTAAGATATAACCAACCCATTAAATTTTAGGTTCCTCTGGACGCTCTACGTGAACAATCAAGGAGACAATGGAACGTACATTTACAAGCGAGATTTCGCGCGAAATCTCCACCTGGAATACACATCACTTCCCCTCACGGGATCCCAGAGGAACGCTGAAATCCTCCTCAGCCTCTTCGGACCAGCGGACAAGGTCACCTTCGACCAGTTCAGGTCCTGGCTGCTGATTCATAAAGATGCGACGGTGCTGTCCAAATGGCTGCTCTCGGAGGTGAATGTGGCCCAGGATCTGGAAACGCCGACGTTTTATCAGAGTCTGGCTGGTGTTACGCATTTGGAGGAAAGGGTGAGTGGATATTGTGCTTTATTTTTACAATGATAAGGTTGGGTTTAGTATGTAGTAGTTGATTCAGGTTTTTAGGAAAACCTCATTGTGCAACGTAAGATAAGCGGTTTAATACATAGTATGATAAACAAAACACTTGCGCTATGCCGTAATATAGGTTTCATCATATCAATCAATCGCCACAGACGGCACCAACTAATTCCAAAACAAAGTTTTTTTTGTAACAATATTCCAAGTACATATTACACACGTACATAAATCACTCGATACATCATTATCAATGTCTAAAGCAATGTCAAAACTCATCACAAAAATCTTTTACTATCATGATCATCACCCTCTAAAGGCTCGTGCAGACTGGCGTGAAATCGCGGCCGTGAATGGCATGGGCAGCGCGACCATTGACGCGCCCGCGATATCGCGCCAGTATGCACGAGCATTAAAGGCTTCTACATACCAGCGCGACTTGTCGCGCGACGCGACACGGCACAAAGGCCCCGCGTGTCGCGGGACGGGCGGTGCCTTTGTGTCGCGTCGCGTCGCGCGACAAGTCGCCCTGGTATGTAGAAGCCTTAAATCGCATGGTAGTTGCCGGGATCAATTCTCGACTCGATTATCGACATACTTACTATCGATAACGCGGAAAATTTGTCGATTAGGTAGGAACATCCAGTTCATTGATGTAAAGATACGTTATCAATCGAATCGCTCGACATCTTGTTGTGACGTCAAATGAACTCTAAATGCTTTTGGGAACTGGGCGAAAATATTAAAATTGAATAGGTCTAAAGCCGAATGTATTTAGAAATGACAGGATCAGGCCAAAAAAAACAATGCTTGTTAGAGATGCTTATACAGCGTTATTTTTAAAACGTAATAGCCTCTTAAGGGGTTATTGTACTCATCATTATGAACAACTTTTACTATAAATAAATAAATAAATAATCATTTATTCGCAGACGTTAAAGTCCATAGACTTAGTGAAATATTGACATCAAAACATAAGCATTCATTAATTACAAAGGCATCATAACAAAAATAACATAATCGATACCAAACCTGAAATCGCGAAAAAAAATCTGCTGTTCCCTACATTTTAACGAATTATTCGAACATAAATAATGTAGGGAACAGCTGGTTTTTTTTCGTGATTTCAGTTTTGGTCCCATACTAAAAGTTGTTCATAATGATGAGTACAATGACCCCTTAAGAGGCTATTACGTTTTAAAAATAACCCTGTATAATTGCATGAAAACCGACGCTTAGATATTTAATGGAATAAAAGTGTTTCTAATTTTCTCAAGTTCCCGTGTCAGGCCCGCTACTCTTCTTCACAGATAATAAAAATAAACTTCTTATCTTCTAGTCGAATTTCGGAAAAAACCTGTCAAAGCCAAAACAATTGGATAAATAATCTTTATACTCGTTTTGTTACGCTCTGATTAAGTAAATCTATGTGCACAATTTAATTTGTTTAATTCGACCTTTAAAGTATTAGCACGCATGAAACGGTGCCACTAATGATTACTGTTCAGAATGCAGGAGCCCAAATAAAATCATTGAAGTTTAATCGCTTGAATGGATCCCTTTACGAATAAAACCTTCATTGATACATGATTTTCTATGTCGAATTTTCATAAAGGGTTTTATTTCTTTGAAGGAAGGATGACAAAATTGAATTTCTCTGTATATGTTTAGTGAAGTACAGATAAGTCTAGACAAGAACCGAATCAAAACGATGTGAACTAAATCGTGTGCACCATTGCATCTCTATCTCTTTGTGCTGTCTGATGTCAGGTTTGATGTTTTATCATCCATTTTACCACACAATTTGTCAGATAAGTATCTCCCAGACACAATCGTTTTATTAAACCAAAGTGCCAGGACGAATATGACTAAGCTAACTACTAGCTACTGCCCGCGTCTTCTTCCGCGTGATATTAAGCCCCTTTTCCGTTTTCGCTTAGCGGTCTTTCTGACTTTGTTTTGCTTTTTGCTGGGCTCCTAAGGGTCGTAGCGTGATGTTAAATAGCCTATAACAGGCATCACCAATTAGGTTAATTGGGGGTCCGTTTTTAATAATAATATGACTGTCACGGTCCGTTTGGAAGACGATTACGTCAATTAAGACTCAGATATATGCCAGTGACCTTAAGTGGTTAGCTTGCTTGTTCTGTACTGAGCTCACGCAACGCGTCGTACGTTCAGCCACTAATAGGACTGGCCTATCAAGGAGCGCTGTCCCCAATTTGACGCATTATTAATTTATTATACAAAAAACAAAAGGTATTTTAATAAAAGTTCTATAATTCAATTATCTTTAAATTGGTGAAGGTTTTCGAAAAATACGCTTGGTAGATTTTGCGCCATTCTCAGTTTTTTTATCCGCGTTAGACATAACTTTACAAATTAATTTCACTATGTAATATAAACAATCTAAAATATTCACATACTTATTAAATTATTGAGAAAATGCTCTAATTTAACAATTTTTTTTTTCAAATCATTAACACTACTCGTTTAGACGTGATCTTCAGTATAAAATCATTAAAAGTCGGTTATCGTCGCCTTAAGAAATAAAACGAAAAGAAACCTGGATATTTTTTTAAGTACAAAAATATTATAATAATAACCGTTACACCATAGTCATAGTCATAGTCATAGTCATTTATTCATAAACAAAGTAACTTGTATCAGAATTTACACACAAAATTACACAATTACAGAATTTATACACACAACAAAAAATACACACAATAAATTTACATTTCTTAATAGTACCTAAATTAAACAATATGATGGCCAACACATTAAAATTTAAAATAGTAACAATAAAAATAATGAATTAAAGATAAATTGGCAATGATTGATATAATTAATTAATAATAAGACAATAGTTAGATCAATAAATCCTAATGAACAAAATCCAATACAATTTCACAACCCATGAACATAAAAAAATTATCAATAAAATTACAATTCAATAAAACTACAGTTCTTCTACAGCATATAGACACTTATTCAATAGGAATTTTTTAAGTTTTATTTTGAAAGCGCTACTGTAGACAGCACTTTTTATGTCTAAAGGCAACCTGTTAAATAATTTTACAGACTGGTATCGTGGACTATGTTTAACAATTCTTAAGTTATGGTTATTAAAATGTTTATTCTTCAAGTCCAGTCTACGGGTACCTTCGCTTATCTGCCGTTCTTCTAATGTTTCATAGTCTTGTATGTATTTGGCCATATTACTTAAAACTACCAGTACATAAAGACTTGGTACTGTAAGTATGCCTAAATTGTTAAAGTGTTGGCAACTTTCTCTTTGTGAGATGCGGACCATGGTACTAATTGCACGTTTTTGTAGTACGAAAGCTCTTCTACTATTATATTCATAGCTATTTCCCCAAAAAAGTATGCTATATCTAATTTTTGACTCCACTAGCGCAAAATATACCATTTTTAGCTGTTCTATGCTGATTTCATTTCACAGGGCTCTCAGAGCGTAACATGCAGACGATACCGATGCATCAATTGCTTTTAATTCTGATTTCCAGTTTAACAGTTGGTCAATATGTAAACCTAAAAATTTTACTTCGGCAACAAGCTCAATTTCGACTTCATTTAAGGCAACATTTAAATTATCTTTGTTACGGGCTGTAGTTTTAAATAACATTATTTGAGTCTTTTTATTATTAATAAATAATTTATTTGCCGTGAACCACACATGAAATGCTTGTAACGTAGCATTTACCGTTTCTGTCAACTCTACCATGTCATTAGCTGCCACTATGGCGTTTGTGTCGTCTGCGTAAATTACTAATTTAATGTCCGGGAAAATTGTATTTAGATAATTAATCAAGTCATTAATAAATAATAAAAATAAAATAGGTCCTAAAATAGATATACTACAAATACCATCCAGAAACTGTATTAGAGAACCCTTCAACAAAACTATATTTTGACCGCGCCATTCTTACCGATCGAACAATCCATTTCAATAGACCAGATATTACACTAATAAACAAAACTGGATATTTAATAGATATTGCTATACCAAATACACATAACTTGCAGACAACAATAGCAGAGAAACTGAGCAAATACACAGAATTAAAAGATGAAGTAGTGCCCGACTTTGGCATTTGCAAAAAGTTACAATAGTACCAATAGTATTATCTACAACAGGAGTCATACCGAAACGACTTCACCAGTCTCTTAATTCTCTCAACTTACCTCCAAATACGTATCATCTGCTGCAGAAAGCAGCCATACTAAACACATGCAGACTCGTGAGAAAGTTTCTGCAATGTGAATCAGAAAACCCACATCAAAACATAAATACGCAACCATCTTCCGTGCAATTTTCTGCACATGACCGCACTTAATCCACCTGATAATCACTTGGCTTAGGCCCGTGTTATCAGTTCTTCCCGGCTAACCGAGAAAATAAAATAAATTTCAAAATAATAATAATAATCATTTTATTTCGAGTATCATAGACTTATAACTTAAATATTTATATACACTCAGTCACATTACGTAATCAAACCAATCAAATCAATCATTATGTTCTGAACAAAAATAACAAAGTAAGTTATTAATATTAATGAGAAAATTTTCATTTTTACTTTGAGCTATCTGTCTGAACCCTAATCAAAATTGTTAGATAAATGTCTCTCAAAGACAGTGTAAACTGTAACTTGTGTAGTTTTATTACACTGTCCAAGAAAGAATATGACTAATTAAATAACAACGAATGCAATATTTTGCGCACTTCGCACTTAGTCACAATTATCTCACGTACGTGAACGTTTGTATGCACCTGTCCATGTAAATGAGACGTGTTTAATATGTTTATGTCCAAGATTGTAAATAAATATCTGAGGATCGGGTAGCGGCAGCTTATTGTATGATGTATCTGTTTTAACATGAGTATTAATAATAACACTCAATACATCAGTCACTGTCATGATACTCATCATTCTTGGCTTCCCCATTTAGGTATCATCAACACACAGATCCTTTCGGCATGACTACTTCTCAAATAGCAAATTTCTGTCCATGACTACTTTTACAAAGTGAAAACTTTGCAGAATGTCCAGTTCTCAAAGGAATTGATGCGGCGTAACGAATCAAGGAAAAGGGGAAATAATTACCACATTGTTGGAACACGGAACGGTGGTCACAGGTTATTGTCATATGTAGTCAAGTGATTATCCCATAATGCAATTCCTTGGTCACCTGACTACCACGGCCCCACCCCATGTCTCCCTTGACAAGTATTTTCTATTTCTCTTGTTACGTATCTTAAGGAAATCTTCCGAACCCCTCGTAGGGAAACCCCGAGCGCAGTTACATCAGCATTAGTATCGAAGCTAGTCAGATATAATGCGCAACCGCTATTAAGGTATAATGTAATATGGTAACCGCACAGATTAGTCGCGACACATTTTTAACTTGCTTTATCCTCATGTTTATCCCGTATTGTAACTGAGGATTACTCACTTATTGATTTATTTTTAGATATCCTAGGTTTATTTTAGGATGATGTTATTTTTCGCTCGCCCCCTAGGCCCTATTACATGGGACTTAAACGAAATGTGGGTGTACTATAACACCTCTGTCTAAACCATCGGGAACAGGCGTGATAGTGCCATAGTTGTAGTAGGATGTGATGGTGCCATAGTTACAACTACAAGGCATAATGTACGATACGCTGAATATTCAAAACAATTGTGACTAGATCTCACGCAAGCTACCGTGAAACAGGATCTTTTTCGTTCGGCCCGTTAGTTAAGGCTTCTTCTACATACCGGGGCAACTTGTCGCGCGACGCGACGCGACACAAAGGCACCGCCCGTCCCGCGACACGCGGGGCCTTTGTGGCGTGTCGAGTCGCGCGACAAGTCGCGCTGGTATGTAGAAGCCTTTAAATGCAACAAGGCGACAACCGAAAGAACCGGATGCAAACATTGTTAAAAATCTGGAGGATATTTCTTCTGAATTTCAACGTTCAATGTCAAGAAGAAACCATCTAATGTTGACATCCGTTACAAAGTATTTATTCGTGTTATCAACCTCAGTCCATGCATCAAAATATTCGTTGTTTGCCGCCAATGTTTTTACAGTCTGTCACTTCTCTATCTGTTTGAGTGCGTTATCTTGGCCGTACTAGCACATTTAACTTGATATCTTGCATGTAAATATTGTACTTAAACACGTGCATTTTGTTCTCGTATATTCGGATTGCGGCGTAGTTGTGAAACCGAAGTAGATATTGTTTAATGTTTTCCTCTGTGGTTATTTTGTTACAACTATAAGTGGACTGCCTCGGGCAGTGTTATTGGGTTTTCCAATCTGGAATTTCTCAGTAGCAGCCCGGAGTCTGGATTTGTACCTGGTTGATGGGAATAGGCTCGCCCCCTTTTACATGGGACTTAAACATATCTGGCAAAATGTGGGTGTACATATAGGCTCACCTTTGCCTAATCTTCGATCGTACCACGTTTTGTTTGTCGTTCCTTGGGATACTTACAGGATAAATGAGGTATAGACAGACATGTCTCTAGGAATTAATTCTAATAATGTAATGACTTAATTTGCTCTAATAATGTAAACCAAGCAATGTCCCTGAACTTGTCAGATATTGTTCACGATCCAGTTTATATTTTAAAAGTAAATATAACTCCAACTGGACTGTATTTAATCGCTTTCCTAATGTCAACAAAAAGGATTATCTAACAATTCCATAGAGCTTCTTGTGGTAAATATGATTAAAATCGACTGTACAGGAATCGAGTTCAATAATATTTGTGTTACAGTAGGTATCTCTAGCGGTTGCACAAACAATAATAAACTAATATGGGCTTTGTTTGTTTTCATTCAGGTCAATCGATTATTTGTACATATGATTACAATCTGAACACATCGGTAATGTTAATGGAATTTAATGTATTTTGAAGTTAATATAGGCATAGATAGTATAATCCGGATAACCTGCAATACCTGATAATTATGTGATAATGGTTTGGGAATGAAAGTAACATAATTGCCAATATAAGTATAAATAGATGTAAAAGAAACTTGTGAAGTTATCATCACATGGGTTTTCTTGCAAGAAATTGTCAAAAACAGCCCGCACTTTGGAACCCATACATTGTAATACGGCTACTAAAGACGCAGATATGTGCCAGTGACCTTGAATGGTTAGCTAGCGTGCTTGCGAGGACTCGCCCATCAAGAAGCGCTGTCCCCAATTTGACGCATTATTAATTTATTATACACAAAACAAAAGGTATTTTAATAAAAGTTCAATAATTAAATTATCTTTAAATTGGTGAAGGTTTCAGAAAAACATGCTTGGTAGATTTTGCGCCATTCTCAGTTTTTTATGCGCGTTAGACATAACTTTACAAATTAATTTCACTATGTAATATAAACATAATCTAAAATATTCACATATTAAGTTATTGAGAAAATGCTCTAATTTATCATATATTTTTTTCAAACCATTAACACTACTCGTTTAGACGTCATCTTCAGTATAAAATCATTAAACGTCGGTTATCGTCCCCTTAATGCCATAAATTCGAGACTAAATACCGCGAACGGCGAAATCTGGATGAACAAGAACCTCAGCCTAAAAGTTGACACTAATGAAACCTACCTATGTACGCAATAGTAAGAGGAGCAACTAAAGGAAGTGGCCTATTACCGTGTTGACGGACAATGGGATTGGAACCTGTTGCTACTTATGAGTCGTTGAATCTAATCTTTGAACCCGGTAGAGAGTCCACGACGCAATTTAAGGAACGCTCTCAGTTAATTTCCATACGTAAACTAATAAGCAACAATGATTGGTATTATTCGTCTTTCACACAAAATGGTGCAATATTTCCTCATGATTTTATTGTCTAAGAAGATCTGTATGTTTAGCAGTTTAAGTTGCAGTTTTCCCTTAGGCTAAAGCTCTGGCCTGATTGAAGTGAATTCCGCGCGTGGTGCATGCGGGACGAAATTTGCTCGGGCCGTAAACTTGTATGGAGGTGGTCAAACTGCACCAATAGTCGCGTGAAATCTTAATCATTAAAACAATCGACGCGCGCAGTTGCGTCCCGTTGCATCCGTGGGGTTCGTGGCGTTTAAATCATCATCCATCCACTTAGCCTTTTCTCCCAAATAAGTAGACTTCGGCATCCAGCTTAACCTGATGCATGCTGAACCATTATTATACATAGAGCTACTACTCTCTGACGTTCACCACCCAAAGACTTCCCTTTGCTTATATGGATTAAAAAAAACCTATCGCCACGCTTTTCGAACTCGACAGAATTTAGAATAATTGCAATATCTCGCAGTCTATTTTGAATTTAGTTTCTTCATTCAATTCACAGTCCACTGCAGGTAATGGGCCTGCCACAATTAGCGCCATGTAATTGCACTCAGCGTATCAATGGCTGTATCAAGAACCAGTTGATAGAAGCATGGGGCAATTTAATCGTCAGTTATTATCGGACATATCTGATTATAATCTTATGATTCGTATAATCGCTACATATTAAAAACAAAGTCCCCCGCCGCGTTTGTCTGTTTGAACGCGATAAACTCAAAAACTACCGAACGGATTTTCACACGGTTTCCCCAATGGACGGAGTGATTCATGAGGAAGGTTTTGGTGTATATTTCAATAAGGTTTGGAGTAAATTTGCTGAAGTATGACAATGATTGTTGAAGATGTCGGAAACAATCATGCCGGCTGGGAGCTTTACTGGCGTGCGCCGCTTAAACCAATAGAGTTATATGATAACAATTTATTACGAAATTATTCATCTGAAAAAGATCTAATAATCTGTAGCAACGCTATACATAATTATGTCTAGGTATCTTCTAAGATTAACACACAATAATTAAAAAATATTGCTAGGAAATGCTTTTGTTGGGGAGGTCTACAGAATGAAACACAGGACATACTGTTATAAGCATTTATCAAGAAGGTATAAAGATTTATCTAAGAACAATGTGGAAAATGGAATCTGGTACAAAACTATGTCTCAACTTTTATCTATTATAGACAGTTTTCTATCTAGCCACAGCGTTACTACATCACCTGCATGTAGTAACGCTGTGGCTAGATAGAAAACTGTCTATAAAAAATATATGATATACACCTACTTTCAATAGCTTTTAAACATATATTTAAATTAAAGGATTTTTTTGGGTAATTATTTACGTATCCTTATTTTAACTTGTACCATCGTATTCTGCATTTTATCTAGATTAAAATTGCCTTTATACCAAACAATTCGGACTTTCTAACTCGACGGGAAAAGCTGATACATTACGACTGAAAAATAATAATTTGCATATGTTCTGCTAACCGTGCGAAGCCGGGGCGGACTGCTAGTTTACGATAATTTCTACATGTATGCCGCATTATCGGGAACTATTACTATCGTATGATATATATCGAAGTTTATATAGCTATATAGCATAGCTTTTAGCGCTTTCAAAGCGAGTTCAACGGCGTATGACGTGAAAGTTAAGCGCTTTTTTCATTTGAGGCTTTTAGCGGGACTGAAAATCTTTTTAAGTGGTTTTTCCCCGCATTGGATGATGCTGCATGTTTTTGTATCGTTTTTTGTTGCTACTGAAAATAGTTTTACTGTGCTGTAGGTCGAAGTTCGTTTGTAGTGAAGTCACGATCGGAAATTCAATTACTTTAACAATTTATTTTACGAGTTGTAAGGGACACTGAACGGTTGCGGAAAATGCGATGTAACATGTTTGATCTTTTTGAATAGAACGGAATCCTTCACAGTATCCATTTCATAGATACTGTTTAGTTCGGAACCAGCCTGGTTCCCAACAGGAGGTCTTCCATTTTCGAATTGGGCAGTGCAGGTTTACATGTCCACTTAAATATTCTTTGAATCGGGCTCAGATTTGTCGATGACATTTATGCGTATTTGGGCCTTCACTACCCTTTGATTAGCAAATTATTTTGTAATTGCAAATGTACCTAAGTGAGCAAATTATATGGCCGAATCGAAATTACGACTGCAATTACATGTTACTTACTTGATTATTTGAATAACATGTTATGCAACTAGTATAGGAATTAAAATAGAGTGCAAGATTGTAATATATTTGATACTGAGTATATTTTGAGAGCTGATCCAGAGTGGATTCAGAGGGCGAGAGGCAGAGAGAGACATGGGAATCTTTAGAGGAGGCCGAACGTCAATATTTAAAGAAAATAATGTTGAGTAGGTCAAATGGAGAAACCATGATTAAAAAAAATTTAGAACCAGCAATAAAGCCTTATTCTATTTGTATTTTTAGATGTTTTATTAATACTAGTGGTCGCCCAGTGGTCGGAACTCGACCGTAATTCATTAAAGCAATTAATTTATTTCTAATGCATATTATATAAAAATATTAGCTTTCTGCACCCCTCTTCCATATAAACTTTAACTGTGCCCGTCATACTCCTTCATCCGCGTAATTTTCCTAAAAAGGGTACCTACTCGTACAAAGTTTTTAGTATATGCCAAAGATTGCTTCATGAAAGTAAAGCCCTGAAAAATGTCCTCTGAAGTCCTTTGAAGCCTGTCCCCCTTCAGAAGCTACTTATAAAAATACCTGTTACTTATTATAATAATAGCAGAATTATGGTCTCACTATCTACAGGGCAAAGGCTTCTTTTCATACAGCCAAGGCGTTGAGCACCATGCTTGCTCAAAGCAAATCGGCGATTTCAAACTTAATATTAATGATAAGCCCTGGTTTCCTCACGAAGTTTTCTTTTACCGATCTGAATAGAATAAATTGAAACAGTAACATTGGTACTTGCTCAGATTTGAACCCCTACAACCTCATGCGTAACCACTGGGCCATCACGACATCAGAATCTACTAATCATTATAAATGGCTCGTGCCCTCCAAACCCCAAATTCCAAAAACATAACATACATATCATCACTCTTGTAATCCCCGAAGGGTTAGGCAGAGGTGTACCTATAGTACACCCACATTTCGCCACTTGTGTTTAAGTCCCATGAAATGAGGCGAAAAAATTCCAAAAACATAAGAATGTTATCAATTCCAATGGTATTACCATTACTAGCACTCGACGTATCCATGGAGTGTGGTTGACTGATAAAAATGTGTGCGTGTGCGCACTTGAAAGTGGGTGTTAATTCGACACTAGTTTAATTATGTGTTACACAATAATTGTGATACGCTATCTGTGGTGCTTAGCGTTCAATGTCGGTGTTTCAACCTGGAAACGACAATTTCCCAATTTTATAAATTTTCAGATAATTTTTTATATCTCTTTCAAGATCTGAATGTAAGGTTACAAAAATGTAAATAGCTTTTTAAAAATGGGGGATTGTAGATGAATTTGGTCATAGGAACATGCGGAGACCTTTGTTTGTCCAGCAGTGGAAAAAAAACAGAATGAATAACCAAATAAAAAAAATGATTTAAACATAAAAAAACAAACTTAAAGGACATTGGCAAAAACCCATGTATTTTCAGTATCACATACAGGCTTACCGTTTCATAGAATTTGAATGCTACCATAGAGTATAAGAAAATATGTAATGGTAAGACATGACATTAGACTTAGGGATATTAAATTGATTTATACGTAACCTCAAAATGGACCACCACATCCAGGTTGGTCCATGGTCCATCCACAAGATGGCCATCAAAAGGATAATAGATAATGAATAATTTAAAATAGAATAGGTAAAAAATAAAGCCATAGTATTTATACTTACTAACTTTTTATTTTAACTTTATTTTTTATTTATTAACTTTTTTATGAACAATATTTGGATGAAAGATACTTTCCAAAAAATACATAATACTTGTGGAATTGCTGGGGCCGTCTATTCCTCTATTTAATTCCCTTTTCGTATTTTTTTTATGTGATTATTGATTACCTTTCAACATAACATTCTATAACTTTGTTACTTCACTCCACTCGTGAAATACATATCATTCAAGAGACACTGAGTCAAATGATTTTACGTAGTGACTCTTGAATGATAAGTAAAACTATAAAACTAAACGTACCGTATAACTTTACGTAGTTTAATTTGTTTATGTAGTATATTTAAGTTTGCACATATTTCTATTATATTGCACTTATTTTTATTGAAGAAACCATTTTTTTCTTCTTCACTACAGTGATTAACTCATTTAACTCATCATCATCGATTTGGGTTTATTGTATGGCAATACTGACGTAATAAGTTTAATTGGCTCTATTTTATGCGTTTTGTTTCCGTATCGGGCCACCCTAAAATCATTTTTTTTAATTACTCCCAACAACTATTAGTATTAAAACATTTTAGCTTGGAAAATAACTACGGATATAAGACCATAAGTTAGTTACCAAGTTTGCACATAACTAGATTTTGAAACGTTTGGATTTGATGAGGTACCCAACTCGCCAATCTCCTTTGCAGTTTGAATGTATGACGGAACATTTTGACCGAATTGACCGTGACGTATGTCAATATATGGGAGAACATGTTTTTCAACTACAATGTCAAATTTGTTCTTGAGATAAATTCATTCCAACTACGGAACCCTACATTGTGCGAGGTCCGAGACGCACCGTCTTATCGATCATCTTCAACGACCACTTAGCTTATAAATAAATTACAGAATTACAATTCTATTCAAGACTGCTTGGTAATAACTTAAACTCAAACTCAAAACATTTATTTCAATTAAACCTATTACAGGCAACTTTGAATTGTCAAAGAGTCGGTCAGTTGTCAGAAAGTTGAAGCTATTTGCCCATTCCAAAACGTAGACCTCTATGGAGAAGAACAGGCAAGAAACTCCAAGGACACTCTTTTAAATCAAGATATTACAAAATCCTGGGTACATTATTCTTGTTGCTTCTATATGTGAGAATAATGTAAAAAAATCAATTACTTACTCTCTTCTATCCTAACTGTGCTCGTCATGTTTAATAACTTACTCTCTTTTATCTTAACTGAGCTCGTCATGTTACCCAAGGTCGCACACCACGAATACAGCTACATTGTGGAAAGTATAATTTTCCGTGCCAGGATGACATGAATAAGGAAACTCCAGACATCTACAATTTATGAACAAAACTTATTACATAAACACAAGACGACTTTTCCTTAACAATTTGCATGTCAAAGGAAAACTTAACTCGTTAGATAATTTAAGAATATTCAGATAATTTGTTACAGTCGATTGACGTAGAACTTAGTAATACTTACAGAATAGATTTTTCTTGTTAGGCTTATGTAGGCATGTCCCTAGAGAAGAACTCTAAAAAGAACCATGGGCAAAATGTTTATGAAAATTAACAAAACCAATACAGGCTAGAAAAAAAATCATCGTGTATACAAATGGTTTTGAATAGCTTGCTTGCTGCTTGCTACTCGATTGATATGAAATGAAACCTATACCGCATTTGATAACATTACATACCTACATCATAGCATATTTGTTTTTCCTTATATGGAATTGACATACAGACCAAAACAATAGTATGTACCTACAAGGGTCGTTTACAACAATAACGGGTACACTGAAATGATATGCTTACTTTCAAATGTTTTAATTATATTTTACCTATCTTTTAACTTTTCAATGTACCGGAATCAAAAGTTTCAAAACTTTTCTTTTTTTTTCGATTCAGAAGTAAACAAGTGGTGAAAGTTGTGTGTTCTATTGTTAATTTAATAAAAAAATATATATTTCTCGTATAATCTTTGCACTAACTTTTAATCCCTTTCCAGGATATAATAGAGCTAGAGAAATGTTTCTGGACGCTCCGCAACGCGGCCCCCACCGGTCAGTTAGACGCCGAGAGCCTATCACCTCTGCTGTCACCACCACTACCAGCTGCCGCGGTTGCCGGTGCTTTCCTAGCCTTCGATGAGAACAGGGACGGACATGTAGACTTCAAGGAGCTGTGCTGTGGACTCAGTGCGGCTTGCAGGGGGCCTAGGACTGAGAGGTTGAAGTGTGAGTAGATTTTGATGCTGTTTGACGCGGTTTTGTTTTGTGACTTTCGGAAGGTATGTTTTAAACCCGATTCGAGATTTGGATATTTTTTTTAGTAGGATTCGTGCTTATTGTACGACCAGACCATGGTTTTTCCAAGTTTCATGGTGGTTTACAATAAAGTCCGTGTTCAGAAGTGGATATTTTAAAATTAAGTTTTTTGAATAATACATTTTACAATTTCTAACCCATTTGAAACAGAAAATATCGTTAAAGGAAACAGTCTGGACCTGCTTACTTAGCAATTATTTGAAACATTTTAAACCTTTGTAGGTATTTAATTGTTCCATTGTGTACCTTTAAAGTGCGCTCAATTTATCGGCATTGCCTTCCCGCCATTGTTAATTTTATTGAAGTCATCGAGACATAGACTAAACAGTACAAAAAAGCATCCTGATTCAGTAAAATGAGCTTCATTGGATTGGAGACTAAAGACCGCAAAGGATTTTAAACGTCAATATTGCATGCGCCTTTTACAGATAGCATATTTTCGTATGCTGAATCTGAAACCATTTTGCATCAACTGTTTATAGACCAAGAAAAAGCTAAGGAAAAAATAGCTTTCGTACTTAGATTGCCGAAAAGTTAGTTTAAATTCAGAGCGATGGTAGCTGGCTGTTCATATATTAAAAGACAAGCCCTGCATAATAAAACAGCAATAGTTCGTAGCCCACGTACACTAGGACTCTGCCCTTTATGTCATTGCACAGTAGTGCAATGACATAAAGGGCAGAGTTGTTTCTGTACAGTCCAAGTTAAAACTGACGTTGCCATACTTACCTGCACGTTTAAATAAACTCACGCCTTTTTCACTTGAGGTAGAAAATACAGAATGCCACCTACTAATACGATTCTTGCGAATGTGTATTACACTTTTATTTATTCATTCCCTCCAAATTACAACATGGAAATGATGCTTGGCAGCGGAAATATACGATACCTTTTCAATCGAATTACCATCAAATGAATACAATCCTTTTTAGGTCCCCAAAAACTATTGAGCCACGCACAATGGTCCACATGAAGGACTAAGTGCGGAAACCAAACCCTATAACATAGAACTATTGAGTGCAAAAATCTAGATGTTCTAACTTATTGGTCCTAGAAAACAAAATTGTTCCAACATTCAAGTCCTCATTACCATACATAACTCTTTTTATGATACACCTTTGAATGTATTACGTATGTTAACGAACATGCTTACCAAAAGTAAGCGAAGACAATATAATATCGGTAAGAAACCTGTTTGTTCGCGTGGCTCTTTCCTTATCTCGCGGTATGAAAATTTGCGAGCGCCCGCGCCGGTTCACGATAAAAAGTAATGTCAAAGTAAATAATACATTATGATATTTATTATACAATGTAGAAAACGGGTCGCGATAATGTATGATATTCAGTCACTTGGTTAGAAGAAAAGCAGGGTTTTACTGATTTATTTTTTTCACGAGACAGGTTCATGTTTAAATACGAATGGTAGGTAATACCGTAAATTCCGTAAAGTGGTTGTTGCTCAAACTGGTAGAAAACCCAAACACAATTTATTTTTCTCAAACAGATTTAGGTACATTATTATTTATTTGTTGATTTCAAAATTTCACTTGCCAAACTTTCCAGTTTGATGGCGGGAAGCGCTTGGTGACATACACAAAATATAAAATTGCAAAACCTTACAACCACTCACCACTTCACTCAAAGGATCAATCACACCCGCACGGAGAGATCACGGGCAAGCTACATCCGTCTGGACGCGCGCGTCCGAAGCCGCGTCCGCAACCGGCCCGCGTCCGCCGCGCGCCCTTCCGACCATACCTTTAGGCCAGCATTACAGAACCTCACCCAAAACTCAAGCGCTACTCAAGAGTCTCAAGACCCGCCTAAAGTCATTTGATTGCAAAAAAAGAATGTGATAAAACAACAAATTAACGATTTTCGGACTTTTTCCTTTACTTGTGCTGTGAGACCTTGCTTCTTGCCAAATTTCATGATTCTAGCTAGATCAACGGGGTTTTGATTTATTTGCGAGTATCAAAATTATAATGTCGCATAAATCGCTGTATTTTTTTATTGCGTTGACTAGAGCTTGATTTTTTTAAGAGCTCCAGGGGACCGTAGACCTTTGTAATTGATATTAATTTCAACCTCATACCTCCAAGCGTTCCTGAGAAAAAGGGTCTTGACAGACTGACAGATAGATAAATAGACAGACAGACGGACAACGAAGTGATCCTATAAGGGTTTTTCCCTTTTGAGGTACGGAACCCTAAAAACAATCTCCGATATTTTCGGTTGTCTCCATAATGATCAATCTACCATCGATCTACCCGCTATCCTAACAATAACAGATGATGTGATGGTTATTATTACTTTATATTAGGATAAACACTCGCAAGCTAATGACAGCAGAAGATTATGACCGAATTATATTAATGGGGATGACCATAATGTTGATACGATTCCTTAACATCGTGAATCATGTTTGATTAACCACGATGAGTTATAGGGAAATGATGTGGAACATACTATACGATCAAAATAAACATCTTACCTACTGACTTTCATAATGTACCATATTATCTTTGAAGTTCAATGTTAATGATGATAATATTTAATTAACACTCTAAATGGCTATCTCTTGTTTACGTCGTAGTGACGTTATGAAATGAAATCCAAGTCTCAAGTCTGTATCGTCGCCTTAAGCTGGGTACTGACCGACGTTACGAGGTGTAATGTAACATTCGCATCGAACGTGTACGCATCGAGCATGTTACGCTGTGTTTTAAAATCGGCGTAACATGCTCGTCAAAACTCTGTGCTCCGCTTTCGCCGTTAGTTCACTCAAGATGGCCCAGTGAGGACGCGTTGGTATCTTTGATTCTACTTAATTATTGTTTCATCCAAATTAAGAATCTCAATTGAGCTGGGTTCCACAACACTTCCTCTTCTCTGTATTTTTCTATAAAATACAGAGTTTTTTCTTTGTGCCACTCCATGTTTTAAGAAATAAATACGAGAGGAACGACGCGTGATTACTCGCGACGCGCGTGTTCTCGGGGCGACTTGCAAGAGCGTACAGAGCGTACTGACCGAACTGCGTAACACTCAAAGGATTCGCCAAAAAACCGACAGCCGGGTGGAGCACTCAAAGCGAGCAACGAGCGGCTCGTTGCTCGCTGGTTTCCCCGTAACACGACGTACTGACTGCACGAATGCTCGCGGTGTAACACGTTACATTACGCCCCGTAACGCCGGTCAGTACCCACCTTTAGAGTGAAAACCCCGGGAATGCAATTTTGGTCATTAGGGTTCCGTACCAAAATGGTAAAAAGGGACCCTTATGGTGAGACTAAGTCTGTGTTTCTGTCTGTCTGTCTGTCACACCTGGATATCTCAAGAACTACTAATGCTATCAACTTGAATTTCAATTTAAAAAAAAATTAATCAATTCGTATTTGCTTTAAAAAGAATAAAAATTATTACGTCTTTGCGTACCGCCATAATGGTGTATCACGCATACGTCTGCTCAGTAATACGATACGGTATAGTTGTCTGGGGAAACTCTTCCGAAATAGCGAAGATCTTCATCGCCCAAAAAAAGTGTATTCGTGCAATATTCAAAATGCAGTGGTCTGACTCATGCAGGCCTATATTCGAGTCGCACAATCTATTGACTGTCCCATGCATTTATATTTACGAAATTGCCAGGTTTGTGAGGTCCAATCTTGAACTGTTTGAGCGAAAAGATAACACAAATAAAAGGAAAGTTACACATTTAGATTTTGAAAAGCCCGTTCCAAAGCTAGAACTTTTTCGACGGAGCTGCGTTTACATGGCTCCCCTAATTTACAATGCTTTGCCTGGGTCAATTACTCAACTACCTTTCAATAAGTTTTGAATTTATTACAAGAATGTTTTTATTCGATAGATGAGTTCTTTGAAAAGTGTCCCTGTAAATTTTATACGATAAAGCACAGATATATTTAAGTTAACATAAAATACTTGTACTATTGCATGCTAAATATTGGCCAAATGTGTGTTACTAAATATTTTATCTAAGAACTTCATGTACCTACCATATTTGATGCAATAAATAAATGAATTGAATGAATTGAAATTTAGAATTGCCGTTCTGAATTGACGTTCAAAAGTGCCTTATATGGGCCTATTTGAAATAAACAATTTGACTTTGAGTTTGAGAATCGTTTTAGATGACGTTTGCCCAATTATTTTGCAAACAAGAAAGAAATTAAAAAAAAAACTTTTTTGCAAAAGGGACTGAAAAGGAGTCTTAAATTTTTGAAGTGGGGTATCATATGAAAGAACGCTGTTTGCAAATTCTTAAACATTTTTTTTTAGGCAGCAAAGTTCCGACTTTTGATAAAAAATATACCGTTCCCCCCTCTTATCTCCGAAGTTTGCATAGATAAAAATCTGAAATTATTCTATGTGATAGAACTTTATGTAAAGATTATAGGAAAAATAAAACAATGTCTCTAAATAGCACAGTTTTTTAGAAATCATCAACATCATATATACGATATTTTTATTTTATTACATTTTTGGAAAGAAAACCTCGCAATGCACAAAAGTTAAGTAATGCTAATGCATCTGAAAATTTGGATACAAATTGCACTATAACAGGCACATATTTGAAGCAACGGAATTGAGAATTAAATTGAACGCCGCGGTATTTTCTTTTTCCTGTAAAGTTACCTTTTTCGCATTTATGTACGAGGTTTTGACTCTAAGGCGACGGTATACAGGGTGTCCCGTAAATAATGGATCAAACGTAACACGTAGGTAGCTTACCTCATTTCCAACAACTAATTTGAACAGTAAAAAAAAAACCGATAAGGTAACCAAGATATTATTTTTTTTCGATTTTTACTATTTTCTGTACCAGCATTCAGTGTTTTTAATGCTGTTGCTGCAAATGGTATCATATTTAGGTGTGATTTTTGTCAAATATTTCTGAATAGTTTACTAATGTTATAAGATACCATTTTTTTAAATAACATTTTATTTGCCTTAGAAAAAAAATCTTGAATTGAAAAGTTTTGTTTTTACGATGAAAAGGCCAGAATTGGAAAAATTCTCCTGTAAAAAAAATGTATGACACCAAAGTGTACCATTATTTTAAAAACTTGTAAAATTACTAAGGTTTGCAAATTGGTATAAAACTTACGCCTAGTCTTTGTCGTTACAAAGATATTGCTATGAATCTGACAGAGGTGCCAAATTACGAAATAAAATAAAATTTGAAAAAGTGTGCACAATTCAACTATTTTCTTAAAAATGTTTAGGTATCTCAGCGTATGAAAAAAATTAGGAGGTTAAATTAAAAAAAAAATACAAATAAATCGTTTATTTTGTTTTTACAGTAAATGTTCAAACTGACGTCCCCCTACGAGAATGCAAAGTCTGCACCTCCTAATAAAGGAAGCTCTTATCCGACGGACAAAATGGCTGTTGTTTATTTCTGATACAGCAGATTGGATGCGCTGACGTAATTCTTCTTCCGACCTTATTCGTTGTTTGTAAACTTTGTCTTTTAAACATCCCCAATAAAAAAAAATCTAAGGGATTTAAATCCGGAGATCGCGGAGGCCACAAAATTGGTCCTAATCGGCCGATCCATCTGTCAGGGTAAATTTCATTGAGTTGCGCCCTTACTGCCGTCGCATAGTGAGCGGGGCAACCATCATTTTGTAACCACATTGCTTGCCGCACGTCTTCTGGAATATTTTCTAATAACGTTGGCAACTCATTCCTTAAAAAATGCAGATAGTATTCGGCGTTTAGAGTTGCTGGTAGTTCAAAGGGCCCTATTATTTGCCCATTTATTATTCCTGCCCATAACTTTATTTTAAATTGATGTTGGCTCCTGTCCTCTCGCATCAAATGTGGGTTTACCAGCTGCCAAGTGTGCAAATTATGCAAATTGAGATATCCATCTCGCCGGCATGAAGACTCACTCCATAAAATTTTATTAAAAAACTGTGGGTCCGCCCGTATCATTCTAAGCATCCTTTGGCAAAATGCTACTCTTTGCGGGTAATCACGTGACGTCAGCGTTTCAACACGTTGCGCGTGATATGGGTGCAACCGGTGCCTTTTTAGAACTCGATGTACCGTCGATCTTGGAATACCTGTGCGTTGCGCTATGACGCGAATTGAGACCGACGAATCTTCCTCGATTTCTCGAATAATAATTTCGTCATTGACTTGTGACGGTCGCCCTTCACTGGCACCCCCAACTCCGGTGCCAAGAATTCTTCCCTCAAGAAGCGCGTTATGCACTCTAATGAATACGCGATAGTCGGGATGTCGATCCCGGTTCAGGTATCTTTCACGATACAATCTTGCGGCCGCCCTGGCATTACCTCTTGCTTCTCCGTAGATAAAATGCATTTCGGCATACTCCCGTGGCGTGTACTCGTAACGAGGCATCGTACTACTGCACATACGTATAACCTCACACAAACGATTGTTTTCGAAGTCCGTAGGATTGCCAAGTCATACGTCCAAAACACAAACAGTTCCAAATCGTTAGGCAAAGCAAAGTCCAAATACACAGCACAAGTTTAATTTTAAGGAAAACAACAGTTAGGCACAGCGGGAGCGAAAGTAGTCTGACGTACGTATCAACTCGAAGAGAGATTCGTGTCAACTAAACAAATAAAATCATGCAACAATGAAGCCCTGTATGAGTGAAGGGTGAAGGAAAAAAAATACCTGCACAAAGACACCGATTTACCAAATATACAAAAGCGGCGCTATCTATCCCTTTCACACTGAGTGAGGTGCAACTCCGCAGGTAGCGGTCCCAAATTCCGAACAGATGACGTCATCGGCTCGGAATTACGCTACACGCTTAACCACATGCTTAGATTACAAGCATAAGCCATTACGAGAAAGATAAGTTTGATTGTACCATTTTAATTTCTGTTCTGTCTTCTTCATCACATTCATAGCAATATCTTTGTAACCGCAAGGACTAGACGTAAGTTTTATACCAATTTGCAAACCTTAGTAATTTTACAAGTTATTAAAATAATGGTACACTTTGGTGTCATACATTTTTTTTACAGGAGAATTTTTCCAATTCTGGTCTTTTCATCGTAAAAACAAAACTTTTCAATTCAAGATTTTTTTTCTAAGGCAAATAAAATGTTATTTAAAAAAATGGTATCTTATAACATTAGTAAACTATTCAGAAATGTTTGACAAAAATCACACCTAAATATGATACTATTTGCAGCAACAGCATTAAAAACACTGAATGCTGGTACAGAAAATAGTAAAAATCGAAAAAAAAAAAATATCTTGGTTACCTTATCGGTTTTTTTTTTACTGTTCAAATTAGTTGTTGGAAATGAGGTAAGCTACCTACCCGTTACGTTTGATCCATTATTTACGGTACACCCTGTATAATATGCCTTACATAATGATCGGTAGAACAGGGTAACGATTTATTAATTTGATGGAAACTCAATAGCCAGTTACAGTTTGAGCTACATTAAATAAACAACGAGAATGATGGTGGATTCCCGGGTCACGATGTGGTCATCAATGTCACATGTTAGTGAATACTGTAGTGATAAGAAGCCGACTCCAAAATAGTTGGGAAACGGCTAGACAGGTCATCATTCATCATTTCAGCCGAGAGAAGTCCCGAAAGAACTGCTGGACATAGGCCTCCCCAATTGGGAGGGGAGTTGCCATAATCGCCACGCTTGTCAGGCGGGTTGGCGATTGCAGTATGATGTTAAAATGCATAGAGAACGCTTCTGCCTGTTCTCTAGTAAGTCCCTTAGTCGCCTTTTACGAAACCCACGGGAAGAAATGGGATAATGCTATTCTTTACGTCCGGCACCACACGGAACACGGAACTAGACAGGTGATGAAACGATAATTATTACGGGAATTTTCCCAGACTAGGTTAGTTGAAGCGTTAATTTATGCTTCTGGTGTAAATTAAATTGTCTGTAATGGTCGAAATGTCGTGGAATTTCGATCAGGTATAACAAACTTTTTGTAAGAGAAAGAGAATTGCATTGCAGCAAAACTTGCTCAAGAGTCAAAATCTTCCTTAAGAATAAGATAAGAACATAATTGACACAGCAGTTTTTGAGATCAGAAAATCGTAATACAACCGTGTTTGGACATTTTGTCTTGTCATATCTTTGAGGCTGAGCAATAAACATCTAAAAAGCGGGAAGGAAGGAAATAAAAAATATTAAATGACGTACTTGTATGAGTATGTAAGAGTTTTTTCCACGAATGGGAAAACTTGTCCTGAGTAGGTTTATACGCAATAGTGCTGACGTAGCGTACCTACCTAATATTTTTGATCACAAGTGTCCTACGAAAATATGTAGGTATGTCGTAACTCGTAAGTAAAGCATAGCGCTTAAGACGGAGATATATGCCAGTGACCTTGAGTAGTTAGCTTGCGTGTTCTGTACTGAGCTCACGCAACGCGTCGTACGTTCAGCCAGTAATAGGACTCGCCCATCAAGGAGCGCTGTCCCCATTTTGACGCATTATTAATTTATTATACACAAAACAAAAGGTATTTTAATAAAACGCGTATACTAAAAAAAGGTTTCAGAAAAATACGCTTGGTAGATTTTGCGCCATTCGCAGTTTTTTATCCGCGTTAGACATAACTTTACAAATTAATTTCATTATGGAATATAAACATAATCTAAAATATTCACATATTAAATTATTGAGAAAATGCTCTAATTTAACATATATTTTTTCCAAATCATTAACACTACTCGTTTAGACGTGATCTTCAGTATAAAATCATTAAAACTCGGTTATCGTCGCCTTAAAAGTGAATTCCTTTTAATTATACATACATTTGTCAACAGCAATTTAAATAGTGATTGATAGCGCAAGATGACAAGACTGTCCCGAATATAGGACGAGACAATCAAAGGCCAAACACATGTCTATGTGACAAAATTAATCAATGTTAGCTTAAGGATATCAATTAATTCACCAAATATGGTTCCACAAACATCCACTGCTCAGCATTGGATGGACTTGATAGATACTGTGAATTTATGGACCTAAACAGCGCTCCTTTAAACATTCACTAGTAGAAACGCAGTTACTTGTAAAAAACTTATATAAAAAGAAGCAGTAACTACATTCAAAGGAGTTATTCTAATTATAAATCAGCACGGAAGTAAATCTTTAAAACAAGTAGGGTCCTTGACACAGCTGACATAATAAACAAAGATACATTCATAAAAAGCGTAGTTTACTTCGTTTGTGCCGCCTGCCCCCACCGGGTCATTAGATCAAGGCGATTTGCATACGTCACTAGGTTTTGCATTCGGGTTAAACTGATCAGATATTTATGTTTTGTATATGCATGCTCAATGCAATATCCCAACTAACAAATTAATGTTTTATAATAGTCAAGTTAACGTTTTACATTTTCAGTTTTTTTTTTTAAGATTGGTCATATATACGCGTAAATATAAACATTTATAAAACCCGAAAAAGACCCAAATGATACGACAAATTATCGGTTAGTAGTTACGTAGAAGCTGAACAAAGACCGCTGAATGTTATAAACAAGTTAAATAAAGATTAAAGGCTGACTTTACGGTCCAATACTGGTTGTGATGAGACCCTTATGTGACCGTTTATGTCACATAGCAGTTATAATGTGGTTGGCAAACAACTGAAACGTTGTACTATTGTCAAAAAACGACACAACGACAACCGTTTTGATTCGCATGTTAAATATTGTGCTTGTATGATAGAATAACAGAAAAAAAGTAAATCAAGTTAATTTCGATGATTAAAAAATATCTATTCTGGGCATATATTATTTAAACTTGTGTGATATATAGTAGTAGTTTGTTAATATTTCAGGGAACTTTAGTTGTATGACAATATGACTGTTACATAACATGAAGTATTATAAGACTGGAACTATCCGTCGTTTTTGCTAGTTGGGATGTCCCATTTCAAAGTTATAATTTGCATTTTTATTTCTTGCACTGTGTAAAGCCGACTGGTAGCACGATTTACTAAACTAAATTGCCCCATAGTTTTGGAAATCTGTTTGCAGATAAGCTTGTACATAACGTAGTCGTTTAGGCAGAAGGAGGGTCGTATCACAATAGACAGCTTGATTCAATTTTTTCATGGACAGTATGTCTAACATTACTTCCACAGAAAATACCCTGAAAATATCACAGTGGATTCGGTCGATAGGTCCTACTCATTGACATGAAATCAGCTCAGTCTCCCCTTTGATGCTAAGAACCATAGTTCATAAAGCCATTATTCAGCGTAGGTACTCTTGTTCTCATCGTAAAGGGTTCAGTAAAATAATCTATTCGTAGCTCTGCCTGTCTGTCTTAGATAATTGATCACCACATAAGTAAAAGTCCCTTACGCCACGAGCATACAAATGGACTTCCAACTTCCTCACAGGATGAGTGTGTCAGCAACAGTCAGTGGTATAACTAAAAACAGTTGACAACGCAGAGTTGTCATCGCACATCCCGGCGACTGTCTTCATAGTCGTAGGCCCAGGCTACACTTCCGTGTTGGCACAGCCTTCGAACACTTCTTTATTTGTTTTGCTTGCATAATGTTATAGAAAGAATATAATGATCACAAAGGAGGTTTACACTTGATGGAAAACGCCTTATTGATCATTAATTCATTACACTGAATGACCTTTTTAGTTTTTCTTTGGGCATAATTAGGGAAAAGGAAAAAAGTTAAATGTATTTTAGGTGTCAAAGTCTACTGAAATGTCACTTGAAATGTTTTAAAAAAAACAAGATGGTGCCGTTAGTTTCGGTTTTGGTCGTATCGTCGTAAAATAATAATAACAATGCTTTCTTTTCCAACTTAATGGCTTACTCATTAAACCATCTTGAATTAATGTGACAACCGGTGACAAGCCTAATGGCATCGACTCTGTTTATGTCCAAGATTATCCTCTCATAATAACTGAATCACTCTTTCCCGATTAGGGGATGAAATCCAATTCCCATTGCCAATATTAGAACTAAGATATTATTATGATTTAATATCGGTCAACGACATTATTTTTGTCTCACGGAATTAAAGAAAGAATTTCAACGTAATAACTTCTCGACACAGATATTAGCGTGCGAGATAATTTAACCCGATTTCGGGGTCAAGTTAATTAAGATTTGACTCAGACCTTACTTTGATGAGACGTTTCCTTCTACTTCTTGTCAAGGTCAACGGTCAATGTCAAACTCTTATCATTCTTTTGGCAAATTAAACTATACTTATTTTTGTCTAGGTAATACTACGTTAGGCACTTGGCAACCGCACTACAATGTAGGCGTTTGGAAATAGTGAACGCAGCGCAAACGCGACGCTAACGCAACGTCTACGCAGCGCCACTAAAGTTAACAATACGCCTTTTAGTTCTCATATATGTGCGTGTGCGTCATAATCATAAGGACTCAGTGCTGTTGTGCACACAATTGAAGTGAAATGTCCGGGCGTCGAAGCGAAGGTCGTCTCAGCATTGTTCATCTCTCCGCGACTAATTGCGTTTTAAATGAGTCGTTTGCGAAGCACGTGCTACGCGACTGTACCGTCAAGCAGTAACACTTGAACTACGAAAACAACCCTTACTGCTACGGAATAAAGGACCTGTCAATGTCCTACCTACGTCGTCAAGCTTTCACTTGTTCGTTTATGCACTTCCGACTTATTGTCAGTTGATTCGTCTTTGTGCGGGTCGTGGTGACAGGTTTATTTATTTAGGTGTTGATTATACGACTAGTATTATGTAGTAGAGCTCTTTGTGAAAGGATTCCTTCGGGGAAGTATTATGACTTAACTTATTTCTGCCTCCAAGCAGCATTCTTGTATTGCGGTTCCTGCTACATTTCAGCCATACGAGACACTGCAAACTGTTGATGTTTCTGATAGCTTGGTGCTTTTCATTGGATAGGCTGTATTACATTCAGGAACCGTACAACCCCGGTTAAGAGTTAAGCCTTTTGAAGGGGTAACCCATTCAATGGGTTACCTTTATCATGATATAACCCATTGAAAGGGTTACATGATAACCCATTGAATGAGTTTTATAATTGAAACCCAGTGAAAGGGTTACATGATAACCCATTCAATGGGTTAAATACCTACTTGAAACCCAAAAACATGAAAAAATCATAATATTATGTTATTTCGATATCCGCCCAGCACGCGTAGCATGACCAATTCTATCTCTATTATACCCAGGGACCATTTTGATTACCATTTTAGAAAAACCCTATCGAAAACTCTTTCAATGGGTAACCAAAATGGTCCCTGATTACATTAGTTCCAAATGTTCCAATACGGCCGATGAGTCACGGCCGGTCTGAACACAGGCTCTCCGAACTGTCGCGCATGTCCTCTCACTCACACTTGCCTCATGTCACCATTTGGTTCCTAAAAAATGTTATTACGCAGCCTTCTGTGCAAAGTTCGGACCGGCCAAGACTCATCGGCCGTGTTGTATGCTGTTGTTTATTATTTATTTATTAAGGGTTTCGTACCCAAAGGGTAAAACGGGAACCCTATTACTAAGGCTCCGCCGTCTGTCTGTCCGTCTGTCTGTCTGTCTGTCTGTCTGTCTGTCTGTCAGTCTGTCCGTCCGTCTGTCACCAGGCTGTATTTCATGAACCGTGATAGTTACAGTTGAAATTTTCACACATGATGTATTTCTGTTGCCGCTATAACAATAAAAAACAGAATAAAATAAATATTTAAGGGGGCTCCCATACAACAAACGTGATTTTTTTTGCTCGTTTTTGCTCTATATTGATAACGGCAACAGGTAGACGCTTGAAATATTCACAGAATCTTTAGTTATATATTCACTTTAAAAATAAATAATTAAATTCAAATAAAACAAATATTTAAGAGGGGCTCCCATACAACAAACGTCATTTTTTGCCATTTTTATAGATAATGGTTCCGTACGAACCCTTCGTGCGCGAGTTCGACTCGCACTTGGCTGGTTTTGTATTCAAAGTGGTAGACCTAATAAATCCTAGAGCAATATAAACCCTCTTCCTAGACATAAAAGTATCCGAATCATTTAGTTCAAGCATGATAATGATGCTAATAAGCCGGCCAAAATACGTATTCAGAATAATTTCATTACGAATTCCAGACTGTTGTCTTATTTTTATCATTCATATGACGTCTTTCGCTAAATCTTTGTCCGATTTCGTTGTAGACATAGTAATAACGCTATTTTGGACCATATTTTTTGTTATGGGAAATCTTTCAAATTCTTTCGCAATAAGTATAACCTATTTCATTTTAGGACATGGTAACATAACCGGCTAAATGTGAATGTATTATACCTACCTAACTACTTCTCTACTTAGGTACCCGTTCCGGGGAATATACCTATTATCTCTTCTTTTTTTTAATCTTTATTAGGAGCTTTGTCACAATACTGACTATGTCGCTCCATCATAGCCAAATTATGTTTTTTTTTTTTATGTGATTATAATATATTTTGTACAGAGTTCTAGCCTCGTCCGACATAGGCTTAGCTAAAACACTATTTGAAATACCAATTCCAAACTTATTTTGGGAATCAAACAGATTTCTCCTGAGGCGTTCGCCCCGCTCACACTCGATCAAGATGTGATGTACGTCCTCGATTATTCCACATTTCTCGCAATTTGGTGAAGGTGTGATACCCATAAGGAACGTAAACTTCCTCGATGGGATGTGACCGGATCGAAACCTCATGGCAGTAACAATATCTTGTCTATTGAGTGAACAGTTAACTATCTAGGGAATTATTATGAATGAGGAAAATGTCGCGAGGAAAGAGTATGAATGTGGATGGTTATAAGTATAAGAGTAGGGAAACACCAAAGAAACAATGGGTGGACTGTGTGAAAGTTGATATGGCTAGAAAGTGGGTGACTACCGAGATGATGACTAATAGAGAAGAGAGGAAGAAAAAACTGGCCAAGTGCGAGTCGGACTCGCGCGTTCCGTACCATTATCTATAAAAATGGCAATAAAATCACGTTTTTTGTATGGGAGCCCCCTTAAATATTTATTTTATTATTATTTTTTGTATTTGTTGTTATAGCGGCAACAGAAATACATCATCTGAATTTGAAAATATCAGAATCAGAATCCTCAACATTCTCATGTGTGCTTGAGTGTTCAACTGTCTAACTATCACGGTTCATGAGATACATCCTGGTGACAGACGGACAGACCGACAGACAGACAGACAGATGGCGGAGCCTTAGTAATAGGGTTCCCGTTTTACCCTTTGGGTACGGAACCCTAAGAAGCATGTTGAGCCGAGTCTAAATAAATTAGGATAAGGGCAGGAGAATGATGATGTTATTTTTATGAACGAGCAAGTGGCTCCATATGTTCATTCTTCTACAATCTTCGCCCTCATTGTCGCTGTCGCCTTATATGCAATTAGGGTCCTTAAGACGCTGACAAAAACTAAACCGCGATCACTGTCAGACTGCATACAAAAGAAAATGAAGCGCGATGACACAACGCTTTTAATTTATTGCAAAATATGAAGCAATTATCTATTTACTCAAAAGTTTGTTGAGTAATCGTAAATAAAAAACAACCAAGTTCTGCATACAAATAAGACGTCGAGTTTTTTTATTTCTTAAACGTGTTTTTGTAACTACCAAGTTCTGAGAAATATGTTCAAGAATAACTTATAATTATTTTTCCGCTACCACAAACTATACAGAATTGGCAATTTTTTTGTTAAAGACAAGCTTAGTTTTATCATTTGCCTCTTGTCAGCGCCTTAATTGAGCTCTTGGCATTTAAGAATACATTGCGCCTGCGCTGCGCCAGTAATTTCACATATGACGTGCAGGTGACACAACCTGTTGCTGACGTTAATATAAATATTTATACGTCGGCTGAGCATAATACATGTGTCATACAAAGAGGAAAGGTGCTCTTATTGTCCACATTAAATCATTTATGACATTAAGCAAATGGTTTATTGAATGAGAATCTTGGAGTTGGGCGATATTTGTAAGAATACATGGAACAAACTTTTAAAATTCTATGTTCAAATCATCTCAGTTTGGATGTATACACATCACCATGATCACCATGTCTGCATTACATTGCGTACTTCTGAACATAGGTTCCTCAAGGCCCCAGTCATGAAGTAAAATGCTATCCTACCATGTTTGGCAGTCTGATATCATTTACAGTGTCTTCATATTATCTGAACAAAATAACATTGATTGAGCAATGTTCAAAAGACAATCATGTCATGTTCAGAAGACTATAATGATAGAACTATTTGTTTTTGAAAACAACGGAACAACCTCACTACAGCAAAAACATTAGACGTTGTTGTGCCAGTCAAGGACATTTTCAAGAAACAATTAACATCAACGTATGTGCAGAACAAGTTAAATTGCCTGTTCTATTGTAAAATAAAAATCACACAGTATGCTTTAATGCCATAGATACTGACTGACGATAACAACTAGTAAATGATGCTTCATCTGACAAAATTCCCAGGTATTTAATTTGACAATTTATATTAATATAATTCAGCACAGATAATGATTATAGTCACTATCTGGTCCGAGCCGGTATCATTGCGAATATGTCGCTTATAATTAATTCCTAGGACCTTGATTTTGAATCTGTAAAAAGGTTATTAGAACAGCAATGAGATACTTTTATGGATCTTTATCTTATGTAAGCGTCATCTTCTGCCCGTTGATATTATAGATTCGAGGCTCTAGGGGTGAATGCCATCTAAGCATAATGACATTTCATAATAATCATCATTCAACACTTAACTCAGCCTTTCGCAGTCCACTGCTGGACATAGGCTTCGCCCGAGCTGCGCCGCGCCGCAACACCCTGGCCTCCGCCTTCCGCGTCCAGTCTGTCCCACCCAGCTTTTTAAGGTCGTCGGTAATCATCATTATTCCAGTCGAAAGTCGACTACTGCTGGACGTAGACCTCCCCCAAGCATTGCCACAATGATCGGATCTGTCCTTCCCGCATCCAGCGCGACGTAACAACATTTATGATATTTTCCTCTATTTACGGTGTTGATTTATTAACCGACTTTCAAAAAGTAGGAGGTTAATGTTCGTCTTGTGGACCGATTTTGAAACTTCTTTTTTTGTTTGAAAGGGTATACTCTCGAGGTGGTCCATTGTCCAATGTGGCCAAGTCAGAATCTGATGAGGGGTCTCATTGAAATCGAGGGAAATCCTCAAATTTTGTAGGCAACTAAGTATAGCGATTTGGGTATTTTTTATAGTAACTCGTGCATATGCTCTCGGAAAGCACCATTTGGTGAAGTGGAACTGATGATGGCCACCGAAACTACTTATCTAATAATAAATATTTCAAGGGTTGCGATTGGGTTAGGTACTTTAATATGGTTGCTAAACAATTTATCCTCGCCGATGGTGACTTCACCATCAGCTCTAGTTCTCCTGGTTCATACCAGGAGACCTCCTAAACAATTAACGTCCCTGCATCGAGAAAACCAAAATTTTGTAAAAGGTGATGAACAGGTGACATTGGGATATTGTAACTTACATAAATTGCAAACTGACTCACTAAAAAGAGAAAAAAATATTTTTTTTACAAAAAAAAGAACCGACTTTAATTTCGGAATTCGGTGGCAAAAAACTAAAATACAGATCCAAAAGTCACCCGAAATTAAAGTTATTTTTCACTTTGTAGTGTTTTTTTTTTGTTATTACTTATGTTTCTTTATTTAGAAAAGTTTACAGCACTCATAGACTTAAAAGTATGCGCCCACAAAAGAGAAAAAATAAAACATATCCTATAGTAGGATTTTTCCAATGACTTGTGTATTTTTAATTTGTGCTGGTTTATTCTAGTACCGAAACCATTTGGCTTGCCCTATGTAAACATGATTATGATTACTAACTGATAAAATATACCTAAGTCTGTGCAGGTGCACTTAATCTATAACGACCTGTGTGGAAGCATCAAAAACCTATTATGAATCTACAGTACCTGGTGGTAATATGACACATTGACCTTTAGAAAGAGACACACGGGCATGCCGTGTTCAAGGGTTATGTTTAACATATAAAGTCACGAGAATCTATTCTTTATCGTATTTGTACCAACCTTTTGTCCGTATATTTTAATCACAACTGTATTTTTTTGACAGTTGTATGAAATGGCTATAACACGGACAATTTAGGTATTTGATAAACGATCATTTCCCTGTCTGTATTTCATCAGCATTTATCTTGAATAGATATTGCTTTAACAAAGAAATGTCGGATCACGGAAAGTTCTAGGTGCATTTATTTTGCACTCCTTTCGTCCTTCAAAGAGCCGGAACAAGTATTTAACATGTGCGACTAGCGCGTTATCTCTCGATACTATTAATAGGTAAGGAAGTAGGTACAGAAATATGTTTATCTCGAGAGAAGATTAGAGTGGAGATCTGAATTATTGTGATGATACTGTCTAGTCTTAAATAAGTTATGCTCATGAGGTAGCTGTCTCAATTATTAGTTTTTTACCCGAAGGCGTTTAATTCGAATGAAACCTTAAGTAATCCCACAAGTCATGTTTGTGTTTTATATAGCATAAGCATAGTCAGCATATTAATTTTCCCACTGCTGGGACACAGGCTCAATAATCCAAAAACGGGCCCAGTGCGGGTTGGTGGATGTCACATCTCTTCAAATGTTTGGTTCTAGGATATGCCGGTCCCCTCACGAATTTCCTTCCTGTTTTGAGAGCAGTGTTGATGAAATAAATTATACAGAGTAAAGTACCTGTCTGGGTTCGAACCCATGACCTACGACACGTAAGTCGGGGCTGTTACCACTGGGCCACCTCTGTTTGAGATAGTATTTTTATTATTACAACTCGTAAGTCCTAAAAATGAGCCGGGAAAATCAATATGGTGTGGCTCGGCGTCATCCATATTTTAATTTTCATATTTTAGTTTGTGCTGTAATTGTTCAAAGTCAAAGTCAAATTGTTTATTTCAAATAGACACATAAAACACACTTTTGAACGTCAATATTTACAAAAAAACAGAATTGATTCTCGTCGCCCCTTCCAAAAGGTAGTTTCGTATGGAGAAGAATGGGCAAGAAACTCCACCGTTACTCTTTTAAAATGTTGTACAATATTTTTTATAGGTACATTAATTGTACAATTATATGTGAAGACGATGCACCTAGAATAAAATTACTATACCACAATAGGTAAAAAGAGTTAAGAATGAAGCAATGACAGATAAATTAATTATGTGAAAGATACATGGTGCTCACATATTTACAAACATTGTCCCCCTTATTACAAAACAAGGTTTATCTTCAGACCCAGGTTTAAAACATGGAGCCATTATTGAATTTCGAACTTTATTCCGACTATGGTAAAGTTCCTAAACACAAAACTGACAACTTAGTACCGAACTAAGTTTTCAGTTTTGTAAAAAGAACGGTATTTCAATCACTGTTACGTTCTTATTAGAAAAACTGGCTCCATGGTTTAAGCCATGTCAAAATATAAATTTTGTTTTGTAATAAGGCGGTGTATGTTTTGTTTATTTCGTTATTGTGTTGTTTTGTTTATTTCTCTTTAGCAGGACACTTTCTAGATTTCTAGATCACATAGATCATGCTATATGATTAATAGTATACATAAGTAAGTTTATCAAGAAACAACCTGTTCACTATGGTAACATTAACCAATCGGGAAAGCCAATGAGCTGTGGAGAGTGAATAAATAATAATGACAGATTGACTCAATACGACTACAATCGCTTGCAATGACAATATAGCATCTCCGTAAACTTTTTTCATTGATTGCCAATTTATTATATTTCTCAAAAAAACTAAATTGTGTCATGAAATTGATGAGGCCTAATAAGTGGTAAAAATTAAAGATGAGTCTGAATTTTAAACCATATCCAAATCCTCAACAATAGCTTATTATATGTCTTACTAGCTGACCCGTGCCCGCTCCGTTGGGCGGTAAACATTTTTACTCTATGACACTCACAAATAACGTGGATTTCTATGGGTAAAAGAATGCCTACCCTACCTACCTCCCTACCCTACCTACCTACCCTACCTACCTACCTACCTACTCTACCTACCTACCTTCCCTCCCCTACCTACCTACCCACCTACCTACCCTGCCTACCTATTTACTTACCTACCTAAAAAAAAAAACTTCACATAAACCATCTACTAAATAGTCCGAACAAAGCCTAAACCTTTTTTTTTTGATAGGTGAGCCCGTTCTTGATTTATAAAATTACAACGAAAAGTGGCATTGATTTTTATAGATATAGATAATGAACGTCGATCTTCTAATCAATTTCCATTGCCAATTTGCCATAAATAAGTCATTGGAATTCACGGCTACATATCTTGAGAGCTTTTTATACTAATTCCACCCTCCTTTTCCAGTCTGCTTCAAGATCTTTGACCTGGACAGCGATGGTGTCCTCAACAAGAAGGAACTCATCGATATGGTCGGCATCCTCTGCACGGTTGCCAACGAGAGCCTGAAGAACCAGAGCTCCCGGGCCTCCACACCCTCGGACAGCAACGAATCCGAAGGCCTGGAGAAAGGTTTCGACCCTGAAGTGATCCTGGTGAACCTGAGAGACAAGCTGGTGACTGTGCCCAAGAATGGAAGGAAACCTGTGTTTCAACTTGGGCCTAATAGTGATAATAAGGAGGAGATTAGTGTTTTGAAGGAGGTTAGTTTTGAGTATCATGTAAAAAATGGGTGTATTTTGTTAATGCAACTTTGGCCATACAGAGATTTTAATCTAGAAGTGGATAGTTACATACCGAATCAATTATATCTAGTCTCGTAATTGCAGTCAACAAGCAGCATCCTGCAGTAGCAGCATCAGGCTGATTTATTTAAATATATTCAAGACCAATATCTTCCGCAGACCAAACAACTCAACTCACACTTATTGTTCAAAAATCAACTTTACGAGAAACTGTATAAAGCTCACGTTTTAATGTTTAACTTTTAGTCGAGCTGGTGTTGAGTCGCTTAGTTGCGCGGTGGCCATAATGCAGTTAATCTACAGCTTCTTTCTTCTCTTTCCAGCAACAACAACAACAGCTACAGCAAGAAGAAGAAGAACAACAAGAGAACGAAGGTCTAATAGCCAACGACATGGCGCTGACTCTGGAAGACTTTCTCATATGGAGCGTGGAGAGCGCGGACACGCTGGTGACGCCCTTCTTGGAGCTGGTGTTCGAGGTGTGCCACATCGTGCTGGGGCTGCGGCCCCAGTGCAGGCACCAGGAGAGGGACATCGGTGAGTCAACTGCTCTTGATATAGGGAAACAAGTCGACGTAGTGAGCTATGTCTACTTCGAATAACTTCTACACGCTGGCGGATTTATCAGCAGGCTGAATAGGCTTGTCCCTAAGGCGGCACATTTTAGGGGCGGCAAATTTGGCGCCGTTTTTTTTTGCGACAAATTTCTGATGCCTCTTTCCAATGACTTTTCCCTCTTCCCTTTCATTGCACATTCAACGGCATTAGCTCAGATCATCATCATCATCATTTCAGCCGAAAGACGTCCACTGCTGGACATAGGGGTCCCCCAAAAGGGGGGGGGGGGATTTGCCATAATCGCCACGCTTGGCAGGCGGGTTGGATATCGCAGTATGGTTAAAAAAAAAATGCATAGAGAACGCTGCTGCCTATTCTCTAGTAAGTCCCTTAGTCGCCTTTCACGACACCTGCGAGAAGAAATGGGATGGTGCTATTCTTTACGTCCGGCACCAAACGGAACTTAGCTCAGATATATTCCCAAAAAACATTTTTTTTTTGCAATTTCAACCAAATTGTAGGATTGTAAAAATAATCTTGGAACTGATAATTGTAGAAGTAAAAGCGGCCAAAATTTAACAGCCCAACACTTGGGAAATGCGTAAACCCCCCACTGTCTACACAAGTGGGAATCACTTTCAAAGCGTTTCGTATTTCTACAGCTACTTTCAACATGATTGACATAAGCTTTTCAGTAGCTTATGTCAATCCAATACATGTTTGACTTATCCATCATCTGTACCGCTAACAAGCCAAGTCCCCGGTGGGATTTATCGGTAAAAAAGACGAAATTCCTTATTTTTTTTTTATTAATAATCCTTGGTGTTTACTTTCGCTATATACGGAATTATTGTGGACTTCTGGACCCAGCGGTTTAGACTGTGGTTGTTTGTCAGTAAATTTAAGATTTTTAATAAGTAAATAGAATGCAGTGGTGACTCACTGGTAACAGCACCGACTTACGTGTCGTAAGCAGGGACCGTACAACGCCGGTTAAGGGTTAAGCCTTTCGAAGGGCTAACCCATTCAATGGGTTTAAATTATCTTTATCATGGTGTAACCCATTGAAAGGGTTTTATACTAGAAACCCATTGAAAGGGTTACATGATAACCTATTGAATGGGTTTTATACTTGAAACCCAGTAAAAGGGTTACCTGATAACCCATTTCAATGGGTTCTATACCTACTTGAAACCCAATAACATGAAAAAATCATAATAATTGTTATGTTATATTATTTCGATATTCGCCCAGCACGCGTAGCAGGACCAATTCTATCTCTATTCTACCCAGGGACCATTTTGGTTACCATTTTAGAAAAACCCATACGGTGTGGGTAATTTTGAATGGCTTAAATTAAGCCGTTCAAAAGGGTTACCCACACCGTATGGGTTTTTATCGAAAACCCTTTCAATGGGTAACCAAAATGGTCCCTGGTCGTAAGTCGTAGGGTCGGACCCAGATAGGCACATTACTTTGTGTAAGTAATTTATTTCACCACCACAGCTCTCAAAACGGTGAAGGAAAACATCGTAAGGAAACCGGCATGTCCTAGCTACCTTAACAAAAAAAAAACTCGAAGACATTTGATATCTCCAACCCGCACTTGGCCCGCATGGTGGATTATGGCCCCGCTCACTCTCACAGAGAGGAGGCCTGTGTCTCAGGAGTGGGAACGTTTTAAGTAGGGATGCCTCAATACGCCTTTTTGCTGATACGATACCGATACTCCTATAAATATATCGGCGAAACCGATACGCTTATTGAATTCAAAAATTAAGGTAAAATAAACACAAGTCAGGTTATTTTTTTAAATGATTAGTTATAAAAAATACAGACAGGTTGAGATTAGTTAATAGTTTTAGTAATGAAAATTAACATCAATAAGATTTTTGTTAAAAAAACAAAGTATTAAGTTTTGCGGAGAAAGGCAATTTCGCAAATCTGTTTGAATAAGACCTGCGGTGGAAAATAGTCTCAGATGCGACAGAACTCATTTGGATACTAAAGTACTTCTGCGCCATTTTTTTCAAGTTTGGATATAAGACGGCATTGCGCCAGAAAACGAACGGATCCGCGTCTATCGATATATTAGGAGGCCTTAGGTTTCTCTCGACTCAACTCAGGCGAGACAACACGCGCGTTTACATTACATTTTTAAAGCGCGAAATTTGAAAAGAAATATCGCTGATGCCGATATATCGGCAAACCCGAAGTATCGCCGATATATCGGTATCGGTATCAGATGCATCCCTAGTTTTAAGCTGATTATGCTAAATAGAATGTCACTTCGTCTAGGCCCTCTGAAATGCTGTTGGCATAGACGTTTTCTTGAGTAGAGACAGCGAATCGGCAAAGTGGAGCGACGATACGAGCATGGACTAGAGTGGACGAGAGTCTAGTTGAACGGTGTCTGGAAAGGCCTATGTTCAGCAGTGGACTGATATAGGTGGATCATGGGGATACTGACGAATTAATACTTGACTTACTTTAAAACAAAATACAATTTAAGACCTGTGCGATCAATTCTGAAATACGTTATGAAAACTAGCAAAGTAACTTGCATCAAGTATTATGTAACTAATGAAAATATACAAATCCCTAAAGTCTACAAACAATCTCTGTTTACACGTTAGTTTACAAAAATAATAAAACAAAATATTACTTCGTTTTTTTCGTTCGTTACTTGTTATTGTTCTGCACTGTGGTGTAGGCCTTAGTAAACACGCTAAAACCGTTGAAATGCACCCTACCCGCATCACTTAAAGTTCTGCTGTTCCTTGTGTAGAACTACCTACTTCTGATTTGTTTTGATTGCCACGACAAAACTATTAAGTCAAAGTGTCATTATAATGTTAGTTTTAAGATTCATAGTATGTGTAGCAAAATGTTATTTTAAGCTATGCTTGCTGGCACATAATACTGTTTAAACCTATTTATGGTTTCTCTATAAGTGAATTTGTAATTCTTTTGAGAAATAAATATCTTTAACCGTATCTATTTTACTCTATACTGGTGGACATCGCTTATCGATATAGGCTGTGGTGCAATTCTCGGTTTAATCCAGTTCTTTCTCTGATCACTTACGAATCTTATACTTTTGGAGTACACTCAAAACTTCAAGTAGGCTTCTAATCATGTTATCAAAAGATATGTGTAAATTAGTTACATGCGTCATAATATGCAACTGCATGTTCTAGAAACTATTACTTTCTCCAAAATATTGCTAATGATATCTCTAAGTGAACAACACGTACTAAATGTCCATGAGAACAATTAAACGTAATACAACAATCAAATGGTTACATAACAGAACTATAATTAATTCCATCTTCATTCAAGTGCTTGCAATCACAAATATGTTGCTATAATTAGCAAGTTCTTCATACATTGTAGAGTTGCCACTGTACAAATAAACTGGCAGTAAACATTGTTATACAATACCAATTATTAACAAATAAAACAATTTGCACAAATATAAACTTTAACCACATTGAAATAAAGTTAATTTTAGAATGACGAATAACTATCATAGATATTTTTGAACAGATGTAATAGAAATTGAACTCAACTTTTCATTGGAATAAAGTTCAAAATCCAAAAGCATTTTTATTCTCAATTAGTACTGTCTTTTATCCATTGCGTAGTCGCTACAAGCAGTATTAAAATGCTTGTAAACATTGTTATCTATGTATATCAGTGTCGCGAAACACTTGACTTACAGCGGACGATGGACGGGCACTTATCAGCCGCTATCGGACATGTAAACTACAATTTTAATATTATTTAAATATTTAGCGTCAGATTGACATTGTGATAGAACAGTCTACCTATTCAATCTTTTTTACCTATGTTTTATTTATATGAGAGGCAATCAGCAATATTATTTCAGATTATGGACTACTGTTATAAAAAAAAAACCCAAGTATATAACGTAAAATAAGATATAGACGGAAGAAAATTTGAGCTAAATCATCACACAAATATTATAAAGGCGAAGGTTTGTGAGTGTGTGTGTTTGTTACTTCTTCACGCTGAAACGGCTGGACCAATTTTGATAAAATTTTGTATGGAGGTAGCTGACACCCTGGATTAACATATAGGCTTCTTTTTATCCCGATGTTCCCACGGGATCGAGACTTACGCGGGTGAAACCGCGGGGCGCTGCTAGTAATTTATAAAACTAAATTTTCTAGACTTTGAGAACAGCCGACAGAAAATGCTGCTATTTTATATGTAGATTAGTCTCACATGATTTCTTCTGTAGTTCTTGTTTCTTCAGCATGTGTTGTGTCCTTGTAATGTACAGTCCTATCATATTTAATTCAAATTACTTACCTACCGTGTGGTGCCAGACTTAAAGAATAGTACCATCCTATTTCATCCCGTGGGTGTCGTAAAAGGCGACTAAGAGACTTTCTATAGAATGGGCAGCAGCGTTCTCTATGCATTTTAACATCATACTGCAATCGCCAACCCACCAAGCGTGGCGATTATGGCAAACCATATGTTGGGGTCGCCCTATGTCCAGCAGTGGACGTCGTTCGGCTGAAATGATGATGAATGATGTTCAAAATACTAAGGCCGAGATCTATAAACGTTACATAGCCCGTGCTTTGCCTTAGACATGTTCCCGTCTCTATCATTAGCATTTTAGTAGTTTGACAGTTGTGCGACAGTGAAAGGAATAACGCTTAGCCAAAGTACGTGCTAAGTAACGTTTTTGTAGATCTCGGTCAAGTAAGAATATTTAGTAATAGTCCTTTCCACCTACCAATTCACGTGAAACACTTACAAACTACATCCCCCTTATTACAAAACAAGGTTTATCTTCAGACCCGGGTTTAAAACATGGAGCTATTATTGAATTTCGAACTTTATTCCGACTACGGTAAAGTTTCTAAACACAAAACTGACAACTTAGTACCGATCTAAGTTTTCAGTTTTGTATAAAGAACGGTATTTCAATCACTGTTACGTTCTTATTACAACAACTGGCTCCATGGTTTAAGTCATGTCAAAATATAAATCTTGTTTTGTAATAAGGCGGTATATGTTTTAGTGTTAAATACTCAGCAACGTATGTTATTATGTGATAACAAGCTCTACCAAGTACTAGGTACTAAAACATAAGTACTTTGATGAGTACATGTTCATTACGTGTAGTGCAACTTGCTACTGATGACTTCACATTGATTGTATTTCTTCATATTTTTATTGTATTTTTATGTAACCAAGTTTGGAAGGCGCTGGTGTCTGTGATACAATGATTTTTCATTAGTACAGACACCAACGATACACTTTTTTCTATAATGTTAATTTTTTACTTGAAAAACTGTTTTTTGTGAACCTTATTAGGTTTTTTTTTTCTGAAATAAAAATTATTGTGTTTTGTTAAACTCTCGTTACTGTTGTAATGATTGGTTCACAAGGAAGAACTAAGTACTATGTATTTGATACTAGCTTTTACTCGCGGCTTTGTCCGCGTGGAGATCGGAAATTATCCCACGGGAACATACTACTTACCGGGTTGAAAAGTATCCTGTCTTTACCCAGGTCATGGTCTATCTGTGCGCCAAGTTTCATCCAAATCCGTTAAGACGTGTGAAGAAGGTAACAGACAGACAGAGTTACTTTCGCCTTTATAATATTAGTATTTTGATATGATACGCAGTAATTTCGGAATTACATTATTTATTTATGACCGCGATGACTAGAAGTGATGGACATAAAACTACATCCCTCAATGGCCAGATTGTCAAGTCTAAAGTGCCATTATCACTTCACTTGTATAAGTTCTTCGTAATTCAAATAATCCTGTTTTTTTTTGTAATGATCTGATATTGCACTAAGAACAATGATATTATAATAAACAGATATCCTCTTCTGAACCAGACTATTTGGCGCGAAAATGGGTTCGCGCCACTGCTACGAACTGAATCAGTCGGTCTGAACCAGATCGATGGCAAACCCCCCCCCCCATCATCCCATGGGCTCATCCCTGATTCAGGTCAATCGGCAAATGAGAGGTTGTTATTCACTCACGAAACAACCGAAACAAGTGTGCCGCGTGGCAGCGGCTGCACACCCCCACTTTTCATACATTTTACATTTCGCTACAAGTAAAATACGTCCCAATTAGGACGTTTTCGAGTCTTCACGATTGCACGCTCACAACATATCTGTTTCATATAATATTATTGACTAGGAAAGGTTTGCACGGAGAAAATATTCCTATGTGCAAGCTTTCTGCAGTAAGGCACGGACGAAAATGCCCAAGAAATAATAGAATAATTATATTCACACATACTCACATTCACACATTCATATTCATAGTTAAATCAGGTCATAATGGGTTTATTAAGGGGGAGTACAATGGTACGCTAGCGCCAGTCCTTTATACGAAGCAACAAAATACAATCAAGAGGAATGTGGCCGCTTTTCTTTAGATCGTATTTTTTTGCTTCGTGTCTCAAAAGGAAATTTAAAAAAGGTATTAGAAAATTCTAGACACACTTACCGAGGGTACTTAATAGCCGTTATTCATAATTCCTTCTCAGTCGCGAGGTAATATTTTTTTAAAGGAGTGGTGCTGTACCGTTGTAAGCCCTCTTAAGGCGACGATAACCGACTTTTAGTGACTGTATACTGAAGATCACGTCTAAACGAGAAGTGTTAATGATTTGAAAAAAATATATGTTAAATTAGAGCATTTTCTCAATAATTTAATATGTGAATTTTTTAGATTATGTTTATAAATAAAATTATGTCTAACGCGGATAAAAAACTGAGAATGGCGCAAAATCTACCAAGCGTATTTTTCTGAAACCTTCACCAATTTAAAGATAATTTAATTGTTGATCTTTTAGTATACGCGTTTTATTAAAATACCTTTTGTTTTGTGTATAATAAATTAATAATGCGTCAAATTGGAGACAGCGCTCCTTTATGGGCGAGTCCTATTACTGGCTGAACATACGATGCGTTGCGTGAGCTCAGTACAGAACACGCAAGCTAACTACTCAAGGTCACTGGTATATATCTCCGTCTTAACACACATAAATAAAGGTTTCTTTTGTACACGTAGTTACAGTAGAACACTGACTCCTACCCTAGGAGTCAGTGTTCTACTGTAACCTAGGAGTCCTAGGTCACAGGGTTCCCCTAGTTAAGGAGGGGCAGGGGTTTTCACTATTTGTGCAGCCTTTTCCCAAAATACAATGTACCTATTGTGAAATGTATTGGAATTGTATACAAAGGTATTTTGTGTCAAGAAACTTTTTTTATTATGACAAAATAATGTTTTGTCTTTTCAAGAAAGCTTGGTGTCAGTGATGAAGACATGTCGGTCCTATTCCTCAACAGAACTTCTAACATAACATTTCTATCTCCATCTTATAACAATTCGCATGTCAGTACCCCCCCTCCTTAAGGGGACGATAACCGACTTTTAATGATTTTATACTGAAGATCACGTCTACACGAGTAGTGTTAATGATTTGAAAAAAATATATGTTAAATTAGAGCATTTTCTCAATAATTTAATATGTGAATTTTTTAGATTATGTTTATAAATAAAATTATGTCTAACGCGGATAAAAAACTGAGAATGGCGCAAAATCTACCAAGCGTATTTTTCTGAAACCTTCACCAATTTAAAGATAATTTAATTGTTGATCTTTTAGTATACGCGTTTTATTAAAATACCTTTTGTTTTGTGTATAATAAATTAATAATGCGTCAAATTGGGGACAGCGGTCCTTGATGGGCGAGTCCTATAACTGGCTGAACGTACGACGCGTTGCGTGAGCTCAGTACAGAACACGCAAGCTACCCACTCAAGGTCACTGGCATATATCTGCGTTTTAACAGATAACACACGTAATTACAGTAAATGTGGGTCGCTCGGTTACCACGCAGTGTTTGTGACGCATTCATTTGTTTTCATTCATTGAATCTATTTAATTCAGGCTAATTTCCTTTCTTTGATATTGTTCGTCGAGTCGTTGAGCTCCTTATGTTCTGAGTTGAGCTGCACGATTACTGCAAATGCTTGCACTGTCCGGACAGGTCCACTCAAATCTGTGTGGTTCTTTCCTCAAAATAACACTTCAGACACTAATCTACATGGTCTTCACATGATCTGACCAAGATTATGCCTGAACTCTGAACATTAAAAGAGTGCCTCCTGAGTTTGACGACTCCATCTAGCGTATTTTTAATAAAAAAAAAAAATATGACGTGTAAAAGTGATTCCCATGCCCTATTTACAGAATAAACAATTTAATTTAATTTCATCTTTCTCTCGAAGTTAGAACAACAACGTCCCAGATGTCATGTAAAAACATACAATTTTGGTTACTGATTATGCTTAATAACTAATATTAAAGCGTTATTTTTTGTTGTTTGTTTGTAAGAGATAATCTCTGGAAGTTCTGATGCGATTAAAAATTCTTTCACTGACAAAAAGCTACACTATTGCCGAGTGCAATAGGGTATTATGTTTCTTCCCCGCGCGGACGAAGTCACGAGCAAAAGTCACTAGTACTTAACTATAAGAGAATTACTATATGTATTATTGTAACTGTCCAATGCAGCAAGGAATTACTGAGTTAGGGAACTTTCAGTCTCCTTTACGTTTTCAACTTCTACGTATTTTAGACAGGGACCGTACAACCCCGGTTAAGATAACTCTTTCAATGGGTTACGTCATGATAAAGGTAATCCACCTTTATCATGACGTAACCCATTGAAAGGGTTTTATTCTAGAAACCCATTGAAAGGGTTACATGATAACCCATTGAATGGGTTTTATACTTGAAACCCAGTGAAAGGGTCACATGATAACCCATTCAATGGGTTCTATACCTACTTGAAACCCAGTAACATGAAATAATCATAATATTATGTTATTTCGATATCCGCCCAGCACGCGTAGCATCACCAATTCTATCTCTATTCTACCCGGGGTTTTCGAAAGGGTTTTTCTAAAATGGTAACCAAAATGGTCCCTGATTTTAGGCGGTATGTTTTGGTGTTTTGGATAAACATTGTAATCAAATTCAACCTAATTTGGTTGCTTATTTACTTCAGATTACCTTTTATTTATTTTGCGAAGAAAATGTAGCAATGGTTGAAGTTAATTTCAGTTGGTGCACAAAGACTCAAGCTGTAGCCTAGTTTATTGCAAAATTGTCTATTGCCCAATAACGAACGCAAATACACTTGGCAGACTCGCAGCAAATTAAGACTGTGTAGGCCGAGCACATAGTTGTGTCCATTACTTTATGGAGTTGATTGATCAGTTCATGTTCCGTGCTAGCCAGACGCCGCCCGACATGCTTCGGTCATTTAAGGAACATTGTGTTCCGAAAACGATGCTAATATGTAACGAATGCTGAGTTATTTTTTAATTAGCAGCATAATATAGTTTTGGTTCTAAGACGTAGGTATTACATTAATCTTGGAATTTGAGTGGAAGTTATGCCAAATTAGACTTGTTCAATGAACTCCGCCTCTCTTTTGATTATTTTGTCTACCTTTGTATCTTATTCCACCTTATCACTGTTTACTATTGGAGCATACGTTTTTCCATTGATCTTCAAAGTTATTTTGTCCAATCATTCATAAGACGGCACGGTTGGCGCAGTGGTTAAGCTATTGACTGCTGCGCTGCGTGTCGCGGGTTCGATTCCCGCACGGAAAAAATATTTGTATGACCTACAAGTAGTTGTTCCGGGTCTGGCTGTTTGTGTTTGTGAGTTTAAATGTTTGTAAACGCACCCACAATACAGGAGAAATTCCTAGTGTAGGGCAACGTTTAAAAAAAAAAATTGCAGTCTTCGTTTAAAAATATAATGATCATGTTAGTAATTGTCAATTAGTCCCAATACCACAATGGTTATGGGTTGGTCGAGTTAGATACCCACCTGTGGCACTATTAACGTGAACCCCCTACAAATAAGACCCTATTATCTTAGTTGGGATTAAAATCCAACCCACATTACCAGTAATCTATAAAAAGTAAGTAGGTATATATTAGTTGTTTTAATTTCTAAAAAAATCTATATTATTCTAACCTAATAATAATAATATAGCCTTTTATTCAGATCCATATTACAATTATATGACAAAAACTTTTCTACAAAAAAAAACAACCGACTTCCAAAAAAAACACTAAAAAGTGCTAAATAACTTTAATTTCGGAAGCACATAACATAATCACGCCTTGTTTCCTCGAAGGGTTGGGCAGAGGTGTACCTGTAGTATACCCACATTTAATATTATATTTAATTTAATTTCGGAAGTCGGTGTCTTTGGTTTTGTATTTTCGTTTATATGGCCCCCGTTACACCCCTTTAGGAGTTGAATTTTCAAAATTGTATTTTCAGCGGTTACCTACGTCATAATAACTATCTGTGTGCCAAATTTTTAGCCCAATCCATTCAATGATTTGAGTTTTGTGTTGATAGATCAGTCAGTAAGTCAGTTACTGTTTCCTTTTGTATGTATTTAATCTATAATGTAATTCGACATGTTACGAGGACCCGTCCCGTAATTTATTCAAAATTGGGATTAGGGCAGGAGACTGATGATGAAGAATTCAGTCTAAGTTTCAAGTTAACAGATCAACGAAAAAAGATTTTTTCATACAAACTGTATCCATCCCCCCTTTATACCCCCAAAGAGGTTAATTTTTAAAGTGGTTTGCGACTTTTCCATTATTTGACTTAAAGGTTATACCAATTTTCGAGTTAATCAAGCCACGTAGTAAAATCCTCTCTTCTAAAACTGACTACCCCTTTTCACCCCGTTATGGGTAGATTTTAGAAAAACCCTGATACAAGTTATTCTTCATTTTTGGTTTTAAGTATAAATACTGACTTTCGAGTTGATCGGACCACGCTTTATAATTCTTCTATACAAGCTTTGACATCCCATCCATTGAAGTTAAGATAACAAAAAAAATACAAACTATATATTTTATTTACGTAAGTATTCGTCCAAGTTTCAAGTTTATTAACTCTAGGAATAAGATTTTTCATGCAAACAAAATCCCCTGTTTTCCTCCCTTTAAAGGTCAAATTTCCAAAAACCCCTTCTTAACGGATGCCTACGTGCCGAATTTCAGCCCAATCTGTCAGTGGTTTGAGCTGTGTTGATAAACCAATCAGTCACGGTTTCCTTTTATATGTAGGTACCTTTAAACGGCTAGATATATATATATATATATTGAGAACCTCCTCCTTTTTTGAAGTCGGTTAAAAATCATTTATAGCCGGAATGCATCTCATGACAATTGCAATAAGACCACGGGTAGGATAGATTGTTTTATTACCGAGTTCCAGTGCCTACCTTCCAGCTTCATCATCAGATCAGTTTCGATCATCAGATCAAATTTGCTTCGCTTAACTATCTTAATCCAGATATCTCATCGCCACCCGTGAAATACTTATCATTGAGAAGTTCCGGTGGCCATCTGTGGCCTTCTTCAACAGTTCCACTTCACCAAAGTATACTTTCTGAATGCAAATGATTGACTTGTTGATGAAAATATAAAAATCGTTATATGTATGCCTATAATATTTGAGGAGTTCCCTCAATTACTCATGGATCTCAACATCAGAACTGGATTTTGATAAAAATGGGACCAATCTGGAAGTATATCCTTTCAAATAAAAAAATAATTTTCCAAATCGGTTCATCAACGACGGAGTTCTGAGGTAACAAACATTAAAAAAAAAAAAAAACATACTCACGACTTGAGAACTTCCTCCTTTTTGTGAAGTCGGTTAAAAATACATAGAAAACTTAAATTTAATGTAAACCTTAATGTAGTCTCTTATTTCAGTTTTACTTATTTTCTGTAGATCTGTTTGCCAGTCGACAAAGGCCTCCAACCTTTTCCACTCATGTCTTTCTTGAGCCACTCTGTTCCGTGTGACGCCTGCCACTTGTCTTAAGTCGTCATCGCATCTGTTTTGTGGTGTACCTCTTTTCCTTTTACCTTCTCTAGGATACCATCGTGTCACAATTTTGCTCCACTTGTCTTTTCCTCTTATCATATGCCCTGCTCATCGCCATTTAAGCCTTCTAATTTTGCACGTTATGACATAGCGTGCAAAAATTCTAACCTAACTAAAAATATTAAAAAACTAAAATATGGTGTCAAAAAATTTCTCCGAATCGCTGTCGACTGGTAACGTACCCAAGAGACTGGCGGCATTACCACGTTGTATAGCAATATAAAAGAAAGTTTAAATAAACTAGAACTGGATAGATTTCCCGCAATCAATTAAAACATTTTATCGCGAGCACACAATACGTGGTCAATTTCCGTCGTACTACACTTGAGAGCAATAAAATCGCACACCCCTTGTAATTTGGTTTATTACTGATTGTTTTCTAAAATCGAAAGATATTGAGTAAAAATCATTAGACAAAATTAAAGCATACAAGCTTAGCTTTACAAAAACATAAAATTAAAATCATTGACTTTCACGTAACTTACAAAAACCGACCGTACACCGAATTCCCCAAATTCACGCGTTTGCGTTGTCACTACTTGCACCCTTAGCCGCAGGTATAAAAAGGTCAGTTTATTGGAATTTTTATTCAGTTGCATACCGACGGTCAACGTGATAACATCTCTACTGGAAGCATACGGATTTACTGGAAAAATATGGATACCACGCCCGCAGAAGCCGCTCAAGTTATTGCCTTGCTCGAAGCAGGCCATAACCAAAGTGAAGTTGCTCGACGGCTAAATTTGAGCCGCTACTCTGTTCGTCGTGTATACCAGAGGTTCCAAGAGACCGGTGGCTACATTCGGCGACCAGGATCTGGCCGGCGACGCACAACATCAGAGCGTGATGACCGCTTTCTTGTGACAAGGTCTTTGAGAAATCGGCAACTGAACGCGGTTCAACTGGGACAACAGCTTCGAGAAGTTCGCAATGTCAGTATAAGTCGGTGGACAGTTCGAAGAAGACTAGGTGAAGCAGGAATGACTTCACATCGCCCAGCAAATGGTCCCAAATTGACCACAGCTCACCGACAAGCCCGGCTACAATTTGCTAGGGAACATTTAAATTGGACGTATGACCAATGGCGGGCTGTTATGTTCTCTGATGAGTGCAGAATGACTTTACATGGTCATGATGGACGCTCTAGGGTCTACAGAAGGTCATCAGAGCGATTTTCACAATGCTGCATAAGCGAACGTGTGGCTTTTGGAGGTGGATCGTGTATGTTTTGGGGTGGCATAATGTTGGACACTAAAACTGACATTGTATTCATCACTACGGCGAATACCGGCCCGAGATCGAGAAGTTTGACGGCTGCACGATACGTCGAAGAAGTGCTCGAAGAACATGTGAGGCCGCTTGCGTGGCTTATGGGAGAAGATTTTCTCTTAATGCACGACAACGCCAGACCGCATGTCGCTAGAACAGTTTGCGACTACATGGAAGATGTTGGAATCACCGCGATGGAGTGGCCAGCTCGTAGTCCTGATCTCAATCCGATTGAGCATGTCTGGGATGAGCTAAAAAGAAGAGTTCGAGCAAGAAGCCCTGCTCCTACGCGCCTCCAAGAGCTTCAACTTGCCATTGAAGAGGAGTGGAACGCCATACCACAAGATTTCATGGTGAAATTAATACGGTCCATGAAAAACCGATTAAGAGCTGTAATCAAGGCTAGGGGAGGGAATACACCTTATTAAAAAACAATTTGATCAAGCATTTTGAGTTTTCTTTTTATTCTTTGTTAAGCTAAATTGGGTAATTTTATCCGTATGTTGGGTTTTGTGCCCTAAAACTCCCTATGGGTACTTTTTTTACACTGTATTTGATATCATTAGAAAGGTACTGAAGTAAACATTCAAATAGTGTAAGTTTTATTTTAATATGTATTCACATTTATGAAAAAAACTGCTTTAACAACAAAAAGTCAACGTGTGCGATTTTATTGCTCTCAAGTGTATATTACTTGGCGCTTGTGAATGGCGCGAACAATTAATCGGTTGATGCACCTCGATATGTAATCATTTACTTTATGAAACTGTTTCCTTTTGTAATATAGGAAACGTTTTCTTTTATGTAATTTGACATGTTTGTTTGTTGTTTTTGTAACACAATAAATGTTTTCCTAAAAATGATTCGATGTGTTTCCTTATAAGAATATAACTGCAGATTCGTTAAATAAGCGACCCAAATGCAATTAGACAAATACCATTACATTATAAAAACTACTGGTTAAATTTGAAATCGTCAACTGTCCAGGAGGTCTACCCCGAACATGAATTCGAAGTATCGGCCGAATGTTCGGCCGTTGCTTGACTACGGCGAAAGAAAAAAAAACCGTTCTGCAAAATGATTAATTAACCTACATAATAATAGTAATTTGTCCTGTCCAGTTCTGGGCTGGCTCCGCCGCTCGGTGCAGCGCGGCTACTCCGTGGGGCAGTTCTGGTACCTGGTGGGCGCCGACTGGTGGGGCGCGTGGCTGGCGCACGCGGCCGGCGCGGGCGCCGACGCCTGCTGCCGCGCGCCGCAGCGACACATCGACGAGGCCATCGTGTGCGATGAGAGCTTCACTAGTAATTCTACGGGTGAGTGACAGAACTAAGTAAGAGAAGCTATTGAGAAAGTATGCTCGGTCCTGATGTAACTTAACTATTGTTTAACTCCCTTATTTATAAACGTTGTCTAAAGTTAAGTAATGATTAGGGTCTGTTTAACCATACGTTTTTGACGTTTAAACATCTCTTAACTTTAAGCAACGTTTATAAATAAGGGTAGATCTTCGTTAAGGTGTAATTCTTGTACTTGAAAAAATTCAAGTCTCTAATCTGCTTATGTCAAATTTTTTTCAAAAATGTAGTTAAATTATAGGTCTTTTTGAAACATCGAGTCTACAATACTTACAATGCTAACGTTATTAGAATTGCCCCTCAGATATTTTCCTGCTAAGCATTTCATATAAGTTTGTAATTCGGTATCTCTCCTGCTAATCCAGAATCCATGGGATCCCTCCTATGGCGTGCTGAGACGGCATCAGTTGGCAGTGCAGGCAGCAGTAGTGGTGTGAGCAGTGCTGCAGCTGCGAGGGGACACAGACATCCCGGACCCGTAGATAATAAGAGATTGTTGGCGCCGAACTTACTCAAGGTTCGAATTAACTGAATTCCTGACAAGATTTTAGGCTGTTTTTGTGTCGAGCGTATTTTATTTATTTATTTATTCAATATTGCGCACTATAAAGGTACAAAGGCAGACTTAATGCCTATTCTATTTCTGTTCCTAATAATTGCCATCAAAATTTCCTATTTTTGCTTAAAACTTTTTATGGCGACTGACTTTACGGTGGGCCTAAAAACGGCTGTCATTTGCATTACACCCGTCATTGCATCCTTCATGTGGCGGTTCCATTTGCTTAGGCAACCTAAGCTTGTCAGAGTGCCGTTGGCGCATTTATCAGGTCCCAGATTTGAATAATTTCTCTTTCCAGGTGCGCACACTGACGGGCGAGGGCGGGCACCTGCGCCGCGACGTGACGCTGGCGCAGCACCGCGACTTCGAGCTGCTGCCCGACGCGCTGTGGCGGGCGCTCGCGCTGTGGTACGGCGGGCCCGACCCCTTGCCGAGACAGGTGAGTTTACTGGCCCTTGTGTACACACTGACTTGTCACTGACTTATTAATCTACACACAATCAGAAAGAAAGGAAATTACGTATATAGACACTAGAAAAAAAATGCCATTTTAAAAAAATTGGTCATCTTTAATTATACGTACATAAACCCAAAATAACAATAAAACAATGATGAATGATTCACTCTGACTGCTTTCTATAACACTAAAAACCGTTCTAAAATGTTATACAACGTGTTTTTTTTTAATATCCCATAACTCTAGGGTATGATTGAGGCCATATCAAAGAATCAACTGGCATATGAGTTATGTTCCAATCCTTCGTTATTTTTTTTTTTCATTTTTCATACAAAATAATTCGGCAAAGTCACGATTATTAATGTAAAACACCCTTACGTGAAATATGACAACGTCGACAAGGTAGCTTTCCCTTCACTAGCTGCCGCCGGGAAGCCCCGATACCTTGTTGGTATACCTACATATTTTATTTTACTACACTACTGCGAAGTTTGGCAACCTCGCAAAAGTAAAGATTCGTCATACTGGTGACAATTTTTGACCTAATTTAATTATGATTGATGATATCTCCGAAACGATGCATTTTTGGACCACCTATTCTAGGAGTTTTAGTATTATTTTTACCTACAGAATATAACCCTAGAGTTATGGGATATCAAAAAAAACAGGTTGTATAAGCTGCTTAATAAATCATAGCTATCAAATTCCATTTGCTACCTACCCTCAATTATCCCTAACCCCAAAATAATTTAAATAAAAAAGAAAGTCTTAACTAAACCCAACTACGACAAAAACGCCCGCTAAAACGTGTTGCAGAAAAAAACACTACAAAGTGCAAAAAACTTTAATTTCAGTAATCGGTGGCAACTAACTAAAATACAGATCCAAAGACACCTACTTCCGAAATTAAAGTTATTTTTCACTTTGTAGTGTTTTTGGAAGTCGGTTGTTTTTATTTTGTAAACAGTTTTTTAATTTTTTACTTTTAAGTGGGTTAGTTTGTAATTTATCAAAGTTACAATAGCCCAATGTCAAGTGCTCATCACCTTTTACATTTATTGCTTTTCCTGATTCAGGGACGTTAATTGTTGAGTTCTTTTGGTAAGAACCAAGAGAACTGCCACTATACATGCAACATATTAAAGTACCTAATGGAATCGCAACCCGTGTAATACTTATTACTAAGTAGTTCCGGTGGCCATCTGTGCTCATCATCAGTTTTACTTCACCAAATGGTTCTTCCGGAGAGCAAGTGTACGAGTTACTTACTATAAAAAATACCCAAGTACCCAAATCGTTATGGGTGTGCCTATAACATTTGAGGATTTCCCTTGATCCCATGGAAATCGAGGGAGATCCTCTTCAGATTTCGACTTAGTGACAATTTGACCACCTAGGCGGTATACCCTTTCAAACAAAAAAGAATTGTCAAAATCTGTCGACAATTTTTGACGGAGAAATCGAAAACATACAGACAAACATAACTTCCTCCTTTTTGGAAGTCGTTTAAAAAAAGGTACAAATAAGAAATGTGGAAAAGTGTGTGATATCTGTTACATACCTTTCTGCTGCTCTCGGCCACTTCTGCATATTTGATACACTGATAAGCCATTTCTTCTAAATTATAAAATAACCGTCCATTATTTTTGTATTCCAGGTGATCCGCCCTCCGAATTCGGACGTCGAGTTGGAGTTATATCCTTTACATTTGAAGCTTTTGCGACATGTTCAGAGCACACAGAGTAAGTATTACAGTATTTTATTATTGACTAGACCAGGTATGGGCAACCTTTGACATGTTGAGGGCCAAACTTTAGCGTGCAAATACGTTCGCGGGCCGCGTTTAAAAGTACTTAGTGCATTTTTAAGTAGTGATAATATTTTTTGCGATATATATTAGATATGAAATAATACGACAATGTTATTATAGTACAATTTATTAAAATAACAAAATGAAAGGAGACGTTTCATTTTTGTATAGGATTCCGGCCATAACATGTACGCTTTAGAAAACCTCGGTAACGAACCCCTGAATACAATGAAGAAGGTATTTTTTCATAATATCTAATATTTTTTAGGCACAAAATAAAAACAGAAAATGTTTGACGTTTAACATGGGAGTTACGACCATCGACAGCCAGCCATGACAGGTTGGAGAAATGACGTAGTCGTTTACATTTTGTCAAAACTGTTTGTTGTTTTCGCTAATGTTTACTCGACAAAAGTGGGCCCACCAAGACACGATCAAATATTTTGAACCACTTCTGGGTTTCACCTCATCTTGAATACAGGTTCTAAAAGTGTTAACCTTGTTAGAATGGGTATTGTCTTATTTTATAATTAGTGTTTACTGGTATGATTTCTTATTACAGTGCCTAATTAGTGTTTACTGGTATGATTTCTTATTACAGTACCTAATTAGTGTTTACTGACTGGTATGATTTCTTATTACAGTACCTAATTAGTGTTTACTGGTATGATTTCTTATTACAGTACCTAATTAGTGTTTACTGGTATGATTTCTTATTACAGTACATGATTAGTGTTTACTGGTATGATTTCTTATTACAGTACCTAATTAGTGTTTACTGGAATGATTTCTTATTACAGTACCTAATTAGTGTTTACTGGTATGATTTCTTATTACAGTACCTAATTAGTGTTTACTAGTATGATTTCTTATTACAGTACCTAATCGGATGAAAGGTGTCATAATATTGTGGAGTCAGTACCTATGTCAATCAATCTGCCGCCTTTTCCCACCTATGTTGGGTTCGGCTTCCAGTCTAACCGGATGCAGCTGAATACCAGTAGGTAGGTATTTTATGTTGGAGCGACTGCCTATCTCTTCCCGTGGGTGTCTGACTTACTTACTAGAGAATGGGCAGTAACGTTCTCTATGCATTTTAACACCATACTGCAATCGCCAACCCGCCTTCCAAGCGTGTCGATTATGGCAAACCTGGGGGAGGCCATGTCCAGCAGTGGACATCTTTCAGCTGAAATTATGAATGTTGACTGCCTATCTGACCTCCACAAACCAGTACCTGGGTAATAGGTACGATAAACCTTGGTAAGACTGGTTGTCACTTTCGGACTTCTTACGACCCTTAACGACTCGAATAACATCCGGGACCAACGGCTTAACGTGCTTTCCGAGGCACGGAGGAGTCTCGGTATGTAAAGATGGTCATCCATCCATGGACCATCCCCAGCAAGCGTAGATTAACCTGATGGATCGAGTCACGAGGCTGTTATTACTTAGCCACAAGCTCCTCCCAAGTAGTACCTACATATATAGGTATGTGTACATAGTTTAAATAAATGAAACTACAATTTTCTAATTTCAAAGATTTATTCTTCTTCTCTTACTAATACATCATCAAGAAAAGATGCTGGTGCCACAACATTATTTTGATATCGAGTCCAACCAAGGTACCAGACAATTGTCATCACATGTGCGCAACAACCAACAGTTCGCATGCCACAGATGCAGCTGCAATAATATCCTTGTAAACTGTTTTCTCAACTGTTTTAAAATGATATTCATCCATTTACCTGTGAGTAAAAACAAAATATTTTCAATGGGCAGACAAATCCAAATCTCAGAATTCAAGTACCGTTAAACAAAGCCAAAGTCAATTCCAAAAACGAGCAGAAGTCACGAAAACCGGTATATAAAGTCAAAGTCGTAAGAAGTTAAAAAGAAAGTAATGAAACGCAAAATAACACCCAAAGCCACAAAGTCGAGACGAACGAGACTGACTGACTGATGAGATGTCAAATACAAATAAAATAACAGCGTTTGAATTTTTCGTCCAGAAGTACCTACAAATCTACAATCCACAAAAAGTAGTTTTTTTTTTTTTTTTTACGATCCCTTTCTTATAATTAAGAGGGCGGCACTGAAAATTTCGGGAATCAAGGAAGTGACACAACATTACTATTTAAAAATGTATTTATTGCTTTTCGAAGTATTCTCCGCGAAATTTGACACATTTTTCCATACGATGGAACCAATCATTGAAGCAACCATTCCATTCGGAAGTTGGGGTCTCCAAAATGGCCGTTTTGTAGGCGTCCACAGCTTCTTCAGGTGATGAAAATCTCTGTCCACGCAATTTATTCTTTATTTTAGGAAAAGTATAGAAATCATTAGGGCTTAGGTCGGGGCTGTACGGCGGATGGTCTAATAATTCTATGTTTTCTTGCTCTAAAAACTCTTTTGTCCTGTGCGCGGTGTGAGAACTCGCATTGTCGTGATGGAGGATGATGCGGCGGTTGCAGTTCTCTTTACGGAGTTCAGAAACGACCTGTGGCAAACAAATGCTAGCATACCATTCTGCATTAACCGTTCTTTGTCCCTCAAGAGAAATAGTCGTAACATGGCCGGTTTTGGAGACAAACGTGGCCACCATTTTTTTTGCAACACTCCGTGAACGAACAATTTTTGTTGGCTTTAACTCATTTTCGAACACCCAAACTCGTGACTGGTTTTTTGTTTCGGGTTCGTACGCGTATATCCAGGATTCGTCACCTGATACAATGTTGTATACAGCATTTGAGGATCCTGCGTGGAATCTTTCGAGAGTTCTGACGCACCAAGTAACGCGAGCCGCTTTTTGCTCTTCACAGAGCGAATGCGGTATCCATCGGGAAAACACCTTTTTTACTCCTAAGTGTTCATGCAAGATTATTTGTATTTGACCCATGCCAATGTCTAAAGTTGCCTGAATTTCGCGGTATGTCACATGTCGATCTTCCTCAATCAGCTTACGCACAGCATCAACGTTTTCTTGGGTGACTGCAGTTTTTGGACGACCTTGACGGGGATCATCACTGAGCTTGACACGTCCACGTTGAAATTCAGCAAACCAGCGATAAATTGTGGTTCATCCGGTCAACACACTGTTTTTGTGTTAAACCACTTCGAAAGTCATAATAAATCATCGCTCTTGAATTTTCTCGAGTCAATTCCATTTTCTCAACGACTAAACAAGTTTGACAAAACCTTGTGACAAGACCGAGAATCTTTTTTTAAATAAATAAATGGTATTCGATTTTTAAAACCAAGGAGTTTTCAATTAAAAAGATTTTAATATGACAGGAACAGTGGAAATATTCCATTCCCGATACTTTTAGTGCAGCCCTCGTAGTAGATAAAATAGTCAAAAAGTTGTCTAAAATAGCTATCCTATATATTAGCATAGAAATACATACCTTTCACATATAAATAAATAACGTCTACGTGACATTATAATGTTTTAATGTAACATGATTTCTGAACGAAAGCGGTACGCAATTGTAAAACGACGCCATGATTATTAGGATGGCAATAATTTTAAAAACTATTATTTTTTGTGCCGAAGTAATCAGGGGAATATACAGGAAAGAATATTTTTCCTCAATTCCTGATTTTTTTTCCTCTTTTTTCATTACCGTACACTTTATGGCCGAAAATGAAACATCTCCTTTAAAAAAATGGTACATTATAATTAAATCGTTAAATTTGCAATTGTTACAAACTACGAAAGTTAAATACACCGAAATAAGTCTAAAGCAGTGTGGCAAATAATCAATAAATATAAAAGCAACAACCCCCCTGAAAAAATTTATAGAATTCAATATAATAACCCACTAATAACTGCTCCTGATGCTATAGCACAATTATTCAACAACTTTTTTATTGATGACATTTCAAAACTAACAAATAATACAATAAACTACGCTTATACTCTACACAATTATAACGGAACTAGATAAAAAAAATCAAGTCACAGCCCTATACATGGACATGACAAAGGCTTTTGATTATGTTGACCATGGACTACTGCTACATAAACTAGAAATATACGGTTTTCGAGGTAAAGCACTAGAAATAATCAAATCCTATCTTAGTAATAGAATACAGTTTACTGAAATAACACAATTATGTCCATTCACAAAAACAGAAATTAAATATATATCGAGCCCAAGATTTATAAAATATGGTGTACCTCAAGGGTCGATACTAGGACCACTACTGTTTCTCATTTATATAAATGATTTACCTAACGCTATTCGGCACCCAATGATTTTATTTGCAGATGACAGTACGGCTCTTTTCACAAATAACAAAAATCATGAACTAGAAATAAATGATTCTCTATCAAAACTAATAAATTGGCTTACAATAAATCTTACAAAAACGCATTATATGAATTTCAAGAATAAAAACGCAAAATTAATTCCATTATCTATTGAGTACAATAATGCAACTGTATCTGAGGTTACAAGTACAAAATTTCTAGGTATTTATATCGATTCTAATATGTCATGGAAAACACATGTAAGTAGTGTGTGTAGCAAATTAAATCAATTCTCTTATGCTGCTTATCTAATTATACCACACTACTAAGTGCTTATCATGCCTATGTGGGATCAACTTTATCTTATGGGGTACTATATTGGGGATACTCGACTGATAAAGAAATTGCGTTCAAGGCACAAAAAAAGTGTATTAGATCCATATGTGGGATACGTCAAACAGATTCATGTAAACCTCATTTTATAAACCTGAAGATATTAACTCTCCCTGCTCTTTATATCTACGCGGCCTCAATTTTAGTTAAATCAAACATCAGTAGCTATGACACATTAATAGGCAGTAGACTTAAAAATACACTACGCAATAAAACATCCCACACTGCCGTCTACAGCAATAGTATTTTTTGTATGGGCATAAAAATATATAATAAGTTACCCATTGAAGTCAAGAACCAGCATTCAATTGGTATTTTTAAAAGGAAGCTAAAAGACTTCCTGATGGAAAAGGCATACTACTCTGTAAAAGAATTCATTGAAGATAAATAATTATTTAGTATTGAAATGATTGGTCGAGCACGACCTAGCCTAATTATGTGTTTCTTATTTTCAAAACTTAACCTTCAAAAGCATGTTTCCTCAAGAAGCAAATAATCGGTCACACAACAATCTAAAACTATTAATGCCGCCATCCGACTAATAACTTTTCAAATCTACTCTAAAAAAGTAATTTCAACTTGCTAATCTATCTACTTACCACAGATTCCTAATTACAACGACGGCGAACGTTACACAACAAACTCACAATTATCAAATTCTAATTGTTACACTCATACTACACTAATAAATAACTTATATGAATACAACGAAAAAAAGGCCAATTAACTACAAGTATCAACAAAATAAAAGGTTATAATTCTATTTACGTCAATGGTCAACAAACATTTAAAATTACAATATTACGTCCGAGCGAGCTTTGGTCCTCCCCCCAGCGTCCGACCCGAGGCGACCCAAGCGCTTACGAAATTCAGCGAATGGACCGATATTCCTACAACTCGTTCAGTGTTTCTATTGTAACTCGACTTTTTCTGGCTTCCTACTGCCTCAAAAAACAGCGTGTCACGTGACCTGAAGTGACGTCATGACGAGATGATTTTTGCATAGAAATTGATGTGTTCATAAGCCGGGCAGACAACGAGTTATACTGGAGCAAAATGTTTGCGAGCGGTGGCGCGGGAGATTCGCGCGCACTTTAAATGTTTAAACAAAGAAACTTATAGCAGTGTTGCATAAGTTTCTAATAAGTTTCTTTGTGTGCGGAAGAAATTATGAGCTTGCGTGCCGTTCTTATAGTTTTTGCTTTTGTGTTAGTGAATTAAGTGGGAGAAACGCGAAGACATCTGAACACGAATAAATTTGTGTACAAAGCGTATCTCCTGTATTTTATGATCTGTGATAAAAAACTGCAGAACTAATTGAAGTTAATGTTCTGGAAGAGCCTAAATTCGCAGAAAAATAAATCGTCTTAGTATAATAAATAATGAGCTCCGTTGTTCACAGGACTGGCCCCCCCCCTGTCGGCAGGAGCGGCCGGCGCAGGCGCGGGCGCCGCGCTGTACAGCAGCGTGCCCGCGCCGCCCGACCGCCAGCTCGCCTACACCGCGGCCTTCTCCCGGCTGGCTACTGTCCGGCAGGTATGTATACTGTCGCCCGCGCCGCCCGACCGCCAGCTCGCCTACACCGCGGCCTTCTCCCGGCTGGCTACTGTCCGGCAGGTATGTATACTGTCGCCCGCGCCGCCCGACCGCCAGCTCGCCTACACCGCGGCCTTCTCCCGGCTGGCTACTGTCCGGCAGGTATGTATACTGTCGCCCGCGCCGCCCGACCGCCAGCTCGCCTACACCGCGGCCTTCTCCCGGCTGGCTACTGTCCGGCAGGTATGTATACTGTCGCCCGCGCCGCCCGACCGCCAGCTCGCCTACACCGCGGCCTTCTCCCGGCTGGCTACTGTCCGGCAGGTATGTATACTGTCGCCCGCGCCGCCCGACCGCCAGCTCGCCTACACCGCGGCCTTCTCCCGGCTGGCTACTGTCCGGCAGGTATGTATACTGTCGCCCGCGCCGCCCGACCGCCAGCTCGCCTACACCGCGGCCTTCTCCCGGCTGGCTACTGTCCGGCAGGTATGTATACTGTCGCCCGCGCCGCCCGACCGCCAGCTCGCCTACACCGCGGCCTTCTCCCGGCTGGCTACTGTCCGGCAGGTATGTATACTGTCGCCCGCGCCGCCCGACCGCCAGCTCGCCTACACCGCGGCCTTCTCCCGGCTGGCTACTGTCCGGCAGGTATGTATACTGAGCCAGACATAGTTTCACAACGTTTCGAGGTTCATAAAAATACCATGTCTGAAAACCAAAGTTAGGTTTGACCTCCTTCCCTAGCTTTTCTCTTATTCACAGACATATCGCTATCGCTAGTGTGAAGGGGTCCTAAGTTAGATTGTATTGACTATTCTTATTTTTTTTAACCTCTACCTCAGGTTTGCGAGTTCCTCTGCGCAGCCTTAGGCTTAGCCCGCGAGGACATGCGGGTCTGGTCGGTAGGAAACACAACTGTACTGCTGGACGACGAGCGACCCACTCTACACGAGCTGGGGCTGGACGAGCGAGCCAGGCTACTGCTGGAGGTGCGGAACTCTGATCTCACCTGGCCTGAAGAGATAGGAGCGCTCAGGTACTAATATAATTAATGCCATAGTCCACCTCGCAGCTCGGGAAACTTCTTGGCCATGCCTGAAAGAAATCAGAATAGAACAGTTTATTATCATGTTCAGAAATATACAAAAAAATGCGTGATTTGCCGCGCGGACTGTAATCGGTAGATCCACGTGGCTTGAGACAAAGACAACAACAGAGATCGTAGAAAGAATGCCAGACTGCCTGCTGGGCATTTGTGGGCTGTTCCAAAAGTATCTGACGAAAATGTAAACAAATCGATCGAAAACCTACTTATGGACATGGCCCATTTATAGTGCCGCTTACAAATTATGAAGTGCTGCGATTCGATCATTTGAATATTAAAACCTGAAATTCACCATATAGTTTATATTATTCGACGATCAAAGTTAATTTTACAACCTACATTTTCGTCTATGATTTTTCAATTAGGATTTAATAATGTAATCCTAACTACCTAACTAATATTTGTTGTTCCTAACTAATATAATGCGAAAGTGAGTTTGTTTATTTTTTGTTACTCTTTCACGCTAAAACGGCTGAAGAAATTTGGATAAAATTTGGCACATGGGTAATGTTGTAAAAAGTGGTGAGATTTAAAGTTGTAACCTTCTAAATACAGATGAATGTGTTACTAATGCCGTTTACTGAACAAGCCTTTTTTTTTGGTCCCGGGGTGGAAAATGCTCATTGATGTCCTCCGCCCTGGGGCGGGCGGAGGGGTCTGTCAGACTATTACTGACTAAAAACCACCCCAGTGTTCCCTTCCCACAATCTCACCGGGGATCTTGGGATCTAGTGCGATTTCCGCGATCGCCAGCTAGTGCCGCCTCTACTGGCCACCTCAAATCTGGGGGGGGGGGGCTCAGGTGTTTGACCCCCCGAGACGTCTGAAAGGTGCGCGCGTGGAATACTACGCGCCGCCACTTCGGGCCCTGTATGATAGGGGGCGGCGGACGTCCCCGAGTCCGCCGCCCCTGGACCCATTTACGGGGGCCGGAGGACGGCGTTGCCAGCCCTCTGCCGACGCTTGGTGCGCCTGCTGCGGGCCGGGTGAGCGAAGGAGATCGCCCGCTCCCTTTCCGCAGCCTCCTGCGACACGCGTGTTTCGCAGTAGGACCCCACCGCGTCCCAGGACTGCTGCTGCCGACCATCGACTCGAGCACGGCCGGCAGCGACAGGTCACTGCGTACTGCTGAGATGGGCACGGCGTGGCTCCTCCCATGCGGCTCACTGCCAGCGTATATCCTCCCGGCATAGTGGACAAGCCTAGTTCAAGTTTAATTCTAACGCAATCAGCATTAGAATTAAACTTGAACTTTGTAACATGCTTGTTTACACTTTCATCAGAGACTTTTGGAACAAATAGTTACATTATTATTCATCTGCAAGCATTTGAACACATTGAACAGAGCGTTCCAAAGCTCGGAATTTCTTTGGCAAGGAAATTCTAACAAACAAATTAAAAGTTGCATTCAATTTTGTAAAATGGCTAAATGGTTCGTAACATTTCTTTACAAACACGTGAACGAATACTTCCGGTGGTAGACGCCCCTTGACAATACACCTACATGACGTAAACTTTTTTTTTTCCTCAATACATCAATGTAGCTAATCAGCTGGGAATAATCGTCCCAAAATAACAATGACTTATCAAAAGGAAAAATATACATTTTCCTACACAAGAGAACTGTGTAAGAAAACGAATATTTTTCCTTCCTAAAGATTCTAAATACCTATGGGTTATTTCACGTTTGTCAAGTTTAAAACTGTGACCATAGAGGTGCGTGACAGTTTCTCTTTAGAGAAATGAAAATCTGTTTGTTGTGGTAAAGTGTTCTTTTCGTGTTGCTTCGTTTTTTTCGGGAGTGCGCAAATATGCTACATCAAAAAGTCGAATTTGGTTTTGTTTGACGATAGCACAAATTCCTGGATGAGGAAAGTGAAGGATTGATGCTACGCGGAAGGCCTCTGTCCAACAATGTACTTTGTTAGGTTATCTTTCTTAAGGTCAGTACAGACAGAGAAGCTAAATGCTCGAGCATGTCCTATATCAAGTTTGAAATGAAAATATGCGCGAGTAGGTATGCTTGAACACGCGCTACTGAAAATCTTCTTTTGCACGCTATTTTAGTTGTGATTTAGTTCAGTATTTACTGAAAATTCCTGCTATGTCTGCGCTGTCCTTTACAAAACTAGTTAGCCGCTAAGAACATTGATTGATTATGTCACATTAGTGACCCCTTCATTCTTGAATCTTATTGAAATAATGTTATACCATTTTAAATCTTGTTATTTTTGTCAACCAAACACAGCAGCTAACAAGACTTTTCTTTTTTTTTGCCTAGATTAGTAAATTCAATTTGGACTTTGGACATCTTTTCAAAGTCAAAGTCACATTATTTATTTCAAATAGGCACATAAATGGCACTTTTGAACGTCAAATTTACAAAGAAAATAGAGATGATTCTTGTCGGCCCTTCCAAAAGGTAGCTTCGTATGGAGAAGAATGGGCAAGAAACTCCACCGTTACTCTTTTAAAATGTTTTACAATATTTTGTATATCAATTATATATGTGAAGAAAATAAAGGAGGTAAGTAGAGAGGTAAATTTAGACGTTCAAAAGAACGTCTAATTTTACAAAAAAATTGAATTTATTCTAGTTGCCCCTTCCAAAAGGTAGTTTCGTATGGAGAAGAATGGGCAAGAAACTCCACCGTTACTCTTTTAAAATGTTTTACAATATTTTGTATATCAATTATATATGTGAAGACGATGCACCTAGAATAAAATTACTATACCACAATAGGTAAAAAGAATTAATAATGAAGCAATGACAGATGAATTAATTATGTAGATACATGGTGCTCACATATTTACAAACATTGTAAAATAAAAAAACGTTTTCGTACTTTTAATATGATGAGTCTTTATAATGACGCTGATTATATTTTCAGTATGAGCAGTGGATCATGTCGAGCCACGGAGCGTCGCGAGACGTTGGTAGCGCCCAACCTGCCCGGTGCTACCGGTCTGCATAATCTAGGGAACACCTGCTTCATGAATGCTGCCTTACAGTCTGTGAGTACCTTACATGTTCTAGTAGTAGGTCAACCACACGCCAGTAGTAATAATTGAACTACGAAAAGGAGTGCTAAGTAATAAAGGCGTTATCAAAGAGTTGCGGTTGACTGTATGACGACAGTAATGTCTTCTGCCGTCAAACATCACTGGTGTCTTCTGATTCAGTGTTTCAACATTGATAGCTGCGACACAGTTACTATCTTTTGTAGCTATCATCGTTTCTAATGTGATTATGCCAATTTGTTGTTATTCCAAATAAAAAACTTTAACTTTTTTTTAAAACTTGATTTTGTGTTGCGGAAACATGTTGCGGGCAACATGCTAATATTCCGTATTCATGGTAAACAAAAGACTGTCTCGCTAAATCAAATTTTACTGGCGGCAATGTTGCGCGATTGTTGCTCAACATTGATTTCAATTACTACGAAGCATTAGGTGGATTGGCAAATTAAATACAGGATACTAAGCAATCAAAGGTTTTCATGGAAAAAGAATTTATTTCTTATTGTTTTTACCTTAAAGCATAAAAAATAAATCTTCATTAGATACTACCTTACTTACTACTTATCATACTTATCATGCTTATTGTATTTTCTAGATGTGGAATAAAGGACAATAAACCTTAATAGAGTGACATAACGTATATTACTGTATGTTCTAGGTATGGAACACGGGTCCTCTGACGAGGTACTTCAACTCAGGCATGCATTTGTACGAAGTGAACACAACCAACCCGCTCGGTACCAAAGGAGTGTTAGCGTTAAGATACGGAGAACTATGTAAAGAGGTATTTACTTTGTTTTTCTTTTGTATTTTTTTTTGTATGAGAATTTCACTAATTTGTATGTTTGTGAAGCAAATCGATATTTTCAATTGACTTACGCACTATGTAAATATTCGTCGCAAACTTGCAGTGACGTTTAATTTATTAAAATAGTTGTATCTAATTTAAATGTGTGTGAATGGCTATTTAAATACATGTTTTACGCGTGACGCGACAGAAATGTATGCTAATGAAGCGGAAACTGCATGAGATGAGAGAAAAATTCATGTTGTAGTAAAAAGGGGAACACCCAAATACTCCGAAATATTTTATTCCGAATTTCGATGTTCCGATTTTCAAAAGTCCGAATTTCATAATACCTAAGAATTATAATGTCTATTATTAACACATTGACTGCCATGTAGGGCACCGGTGACCGGAGGCGGTCTTGTATTAAGGCGCCACGTAGGACACCGGTGACCTCAGGGTAAACCTGTTTTCAGAGTTTATTTACGCGCCGTAGGACGCGTTTTCTATAGATTTCCTATTAGTAAGTGACCGGAATGGCGCTCAGGAGTAATACTTTCGCATGGTTTCTATGTAACGTAAAAATATTTTGAATTATTGAAGATAAACCAACCTTCAATAACGTTAAAAATCTCAGAACATATTTTTTTTTTAAATCCAAAGTATTTATAAATGATATGGGAAGAATAATAAAACGAGTAGTAAAATTAAACTTTTTTACCTATTAGTATAAAATTGCGCGTGTAAGCGACTGAGGTGCGCGGGTGCCCGGAGAGATGGCCGCACGGCGCCTTGGTAACAGAAATCAACATAATTACTTCTGTGCGCCATGTAGGGTACCGGTGACCTCGTGAAGTTTTTTTTAATTTTCTACGGAACCCTGCCTCCGATTGACCCCAAAATTTAATACTATGTAAGGTGCAGCGGGGCAATCTCGACTGGTAAAACCTAAACCACAACTTTGAAGGTATAAAAATATTAGATGATATAGTTTTATTAAAAATGTAATGTATTGACGCTCCAGAGTCATTATCTGTGTATTATTTTTACAAACTCATATTGAAAAATATTCAATAGATAGGCTTAAAAATGTGTTTTTGTCAAAAAAGGCAAAAATAGTTGTAATTCCCCCTCCGTGGGGCAATTTCAACTATTAATTATAATTTCTCTTCTAGAGCTCTTAGCTTGATGTTAGTCAGTTGCAGAGTTTTTTTATAGGGATGGTAATCTAAATTGAATCTTGTTATTTATGCAGCTAGGCTCATTTTTGAATTAAAACACGTTAAAGGTTTAGGCGGGGTAATTTCGACTGCTCGCCATAGTTAATAGTGATGGGAACGTAATAAAAAATAAGTCGATAGATACACCAATAAATAATTTTGGTCTGCTATCTACTAAAGGTACTATATCTACTCACTAATCATAAATCAAAACTTCATTTTGAGAAAGGAATATGTATTTAAAATAGAACCAGAGCACCCCTCGTCCTAAATTTACAATCGGTCATATAAACGTTACGCAATTTTATAATTTAGGACCAAGATTCATGTCTTTTTTAGTTTTAAAACAGCAATAAATAATCTAACAAATATAAAAATTAACAAAAGTCATAATAAAAAGTAGGTAATCAAGGTAGTACTTTATTTTTGACATCTTGCACTGCTTGCTGCAATTCTGCCATTGTGTATGACTTGTCCGTTTTTTTTTTATAGTGGCGAACCATCTGCAATAAATTAATAAAGTAGTAAAAATTGAAAAATCCCTCGAAATGCACCGATTTGAATCGTGTTGCGATCCTGCGAATAGAAAGATTACAATAATATAGCTACAAGTTAAATATTTGTAAAGTATTTACATCGACAAAACATATCGAAACATGCACATCACTAGTGTTTGTTCATTTCCATATAAAATCTGGTGGGGCAATTTCAACTGCAAAAAAGTTGAAATTAGCCGCCATTACAATCCAGGTGGGGTTATTCAAACTCACACCAAAATGCTGTTAAAACGCAAGTTGCAACAGAAAAAAATAGCTAAAAACATGAAATAGACTTTAATTAAATGTCTTACCTTTGAAAATCTTCGAAAAACTCATTAATTACCACTTTTTTTCACAAAAATGTGAGACACTAATTTGCACGTGCAAACAAGAAAAAGAGAAGAAAACAAAATGGCCGTGTCGATCAAACAGTATTGGGTCTAGCAGTGCCATCTATGTAGAAACTATGAAATTGCTTTTGAGCTATCCGGTCATAGATGGCACTTATTCAAATAAAGTAAAATGTAGAAGTTATTAAGATTAGTTGAAATTTCCCGCTGTCGAGATTGCCCCGCTGCACCTTATATCTAGACCCATAACATCAATTGGCACAATTATTTTTTTTTGTGATTTTTGTCATTATTACTCTGGCAGTTAATGTGTTAAAAATCACGAAATTTATTTTACCGAAAGTCGTAAATGCGATTTGTTTGTTTTCCGATTTTCATACGTTCGAAGAATCAAATGCTCGATGGCTTCTGGGTCCGAAAATAAACTGCTAAAATTTGGATTCTGATTCTGGTTCAGTTAGTATCAATATTCAATTGCGCTTATAAATGCAAAATCTATAAGTTTAATGTAATATAAAAACGTCTCGAAACTCGGTATTTTAAGAATAGTAATTATAAACGTTAGGAATATTGAAATTTTGGAATTGTAAAAATAGAATGAATGATAAATCGGAGTTGTTTTTATAGGAATTTTGAACCATTCGGAATGATGAAAATCGGTATTTTGAAATTCGTATTTGTGACTCGGAATAAAGTTTTTCGTATTTATGTAGTGTACCCATTAAAAAGATGGGTTCGTCAACGACAGTTTGAGCGGAGTTGAATGACCATAACGTGCGACCCGGTGCACTATGGGACCAAGCGGTGCGTTCTATCTCAAAAATGTATAACTTCTTTGTCTCTTGACATTTTCAATTGAAATTTTGTATACGTATTTCTGAATACTTATGCTATTGGATAATTACAACATCGTCACTTTAAAAACTATATTTATTAAGTAAAGAAATTACAAAAAAAATAATTTTGAAAATTTTCATACATAGATTAAATTAAACAAAGAAGTACTACTGCACGAGTTCAATGGTAGGTACTTTAAACTCGCCATTTAACCAATTTGCATTTTGACTCTCGAAACGATCTTGTTTTCTTTGAGCATCCGCCCATTTTTGGTTACAACTCAATATCTAATTTCTTTGTATGCTAGCCCGGTCAAGTTAGCTTCAAAAATAGGGATAAAGTTACATTTCGCATAAAGCTGAAAATTGGTATGAATGTTGGGAACACCATTACAAATAAATTGTTAAAAGCCGTCATCGATCCGACATGTGCAAATTTTTTTATTCAAGGTCAAATGTTGCAAAAATCGGATTTTTGTATTTTTCAGCTAAACGGTAAGTTTTATCATAAAAATAGGTGAGACAAAGATTGTTCATCGTGCAATTATCTATAAAAATTGTTCGTACACTTTTGTCCTAAGAATCACAATTTCGGAGATATCTTCACTATATGTATGTCAATTACCTTTATATAGCAAGTCACGATTAGTATCATACCTCGGCAAGGTTTGGCCCGATAGAGTATAAGTGGTAGCTAGGACTGAACGATTCCTAGTGTAAGTGATAACAGAGCACTTTAATGGATTAAGATCCAGTTTGTTAGCCCGACAATACTCTTTAAGACGACATAAGTCAGCCTGAAGTATTAACATGTCATCGGCGAAGCATAATAATTTGGATGAATGCAGACACATCAGTGATATCGTTTACATATACCACAAATAAGAAGGGACCGAGCAATGAACCCTGGGGCACTCCGCTGGGCACAGATACCCATCCAGACATGTAGTTATTGAGTACTACTGCTTGCGACCTATTATCGATATACGAATCGAATCACCTCAGGAGGTCTCCACGAATGCCCATGTACTTTAGCTTCTTTATTAGGGTGTCGTGGTCGATCCGGTCAAATGCTTTACTATAATCAGTGTAAACAACATCGACCTGCTTGCCGTCATCCATAGCACTAGTAATAAAATCGTTAAATAAAATAAGATTTGAAGTGGTAGACTGTCCTCTCAAAAAACCATGCTGGAAAGAGCTGAACGAGTTAGAAAGGGCGGGATAAACCTGATTATAGATAATCCGCTCAAATATTTTAGTTGTATTACACAATTTAGAATTGAATTTGGCCTATAATTAGTTACTTCACTTTTAGACCCCTTTTTATGTACGCATTTAATAAACGAATATTTCCAAACTCTGGGGACAACACCTTGAGATAGAGACTTGGAGAACAAAATTGAGATAGATAATAGGCAATGGAAGGCGCACATTCAATGAAATGAATTTAGATGTTATATTGTCAGGGTCTGCACTTTTCGATAAATCCAACTTGCGAAGTAAATCGGCCACACCGTCGATCTTTACTATGTGACATATGTCAGACGGGGTTTAGTGGTGACAGAGGAGGAAATAAAGGCTGAAAATTATTGAAGTTCAAAGTTTGGGTGTACCAAATACAGTATTTATTTTTACTATTGTATCGGATAGCTCTATCATCTCAGATTATAAAACAATTAAAACGGTTTTAGTAACACTACGTTTGTCCGAACTACTTTTGAGATGGAAAATACCGTTTGATCTCATAGTGCAGTGCAGCTGCGATGGGAGGGTATTTAAAGTTAACTCGGCCGGCCCGGATTGGTTTTGGGTAATTAATCTGCCATGAAATTTGCGAGATAAGAAACCATATCAAGTTATTTTAACTATTAAACAAGCTGATCGGGGGCGATCGAGTCGGTGGAGAAGCATCGTACAATAATGAGTGTCGTGGGGCAGGTGTGGTCGTGCTCGGCGCGCTCCGTGGCGCCGCTGCGCGTGCGCTGGTGCGTGTCGCGCTGGGCGCGCGCGCTGGCGGGCGGCGGCCAGCACGACGCGCAGGAGCTGCTGGCGTGGCTGCTGGACGCGCTGCACGAGGACCTCAACAGGGCGCGCCGGGCCGCGCCCGCCACAGCGCACACTGATGACTCGGGGGGCCGCCCCGACCAGGTGACTCACTACACAACATACTCACGCAGGAGCTGCTGGCGTGGCTGCTGGACGCGCTGCACGAGGACCTCAACAGCAGTTGCCACACTGCAGCAGTGGCTGACGGCTCTATAAAATCATTTAATCAAATATTGCAAAGCATTTTCGCAGTGACTTTACGGCAATGCTTGCCACAGAGTTCGGAGTGATATCTCGAAGCAGCGAGCCCTGTAATGTCGTCTCAAAAATGCCGGGTACCGTATTTGACGTTACAGTGACGAAAGCTCTCTGTACTGGCGACCTTTACCGAACTATGCCCATCCGAAATTAACGTACATCCTTCCCATCCGTAGGTGGTAGCCGCCGAGGCGTGGGAACAGCACACATCTCGCAACGCGTCCATAATGACGGAGCTGTTCTACGGACAGCTGAAGTCCAAAGTCGTGTGCGACACGTGCGCGCGCGAGTCGGTGCGCTTCGACGCCTTCAACATGCTCAGCCTGCCGCTGCCCATGGAGTCCTATGTGTGCTGCGAGCTCAGGGGTATGTACCGGATGTGGATGCTAATATTCTGAGCATTTGTATTAGTAGTTAAGCTGGTCATGAACCCCAAAAAACGACGATAATAACTCGTGACACTCGGTTTAGTAACCAACTGTATCGATGTGACTTGTGACGTTTAACCCTCCGCCACATTAAGAGCGACGCCTGTTCGCTCAGCCGCTGCCGACGTCCCACACTTGCCCACACAATTGTGTGCTGCTACGTTGCTGCTAACCAGCGAGCTATGACTGGAAACCAGAATGCAACCAATTTTGCACCATTCCAATTAAAGAAGAAGTATAAATCCAACAGTTAGACATGCCCAACATGATGTTAATTAAAACGCTTCTCGAAAGTGACGATGAATGATGTTCTCAAATCGTCAGTCGTTACGGGTAGTCAGAAGCCAACTCATAAAAAACCGACAAGCAGTCTTACCAAGAGGTATCGTGTTACACGGTAACTTTTTTTTATATGTTGCCCCACACTAGGAATTTCTCCTGTATTGTGTGTGGATGCGTTTACACTCACATTTAAAATCACGTATAGGTTCTTGGCGAAAAAGTGAAGTGACATGTTTAGCAGTTTGTTTTATTTTCTAAAATTTGTGTTTAGCCGAATATGAATGTGTAATAATGGTGGATTATTAACCATTAAGTGTTCGTGAACGTGCATTAGTGTAGGCAAATGAAACAAAACAGTGCAACATCACTTCAAGTTCTCTCAAGAAGTCTGCGTGAGGTCTCAGTAAAGTGCCACATCTTTACTGAAACCCAAGGGGAGCGGGCGGGGATATCATCATCATGCATAGAATATCATTCATTTTATGAATATTTAAACAAAGTTTGTAACTAAATAAAGACTTGGTTAAAAGGTTCCAGCAACCAGGCCATTAAAATAAAAAATAAATAAAAAAACTCACATAGACAAACAGCCAGACCCGGAACAACCACTTGTAGGTCATACAAATATTTTTTCCGTGCGGGTATCGAACCCGCGACACGCAGCGCAGCAGTCAATCGCTTAACCACTGAGCCTACCTTGCCGACTAGGTAAGTAACTGGATTGTGGAGGTCAGCTAGGCAGTCGCTACATGTAAAATATTGGTATCTAGTTACATCCGGTAAGACTGGAAGCCGACCCTAACTTGTTGGGAAAAGGTTCAAATAAAAATAGCGTGTATAAATTAATTATCTTTACAGTAATGCTGCTAGACGGCTCAGTACCTATCAAGTACGGCGTGAGAGTGAACTCGGAAGGAACGTATCTAGATCTCAAGAAGAAGCTGTCGGAGTTGTGTGGACTAGCGCCGGAGTCGTAAGTACAACTAAACCATCTACTTCTTAAATACATACAGTCTTATTACAAAACAAGGTTTATCTTTAGAGCCAGCTTTAAACCATGGAGCCATTATTAAATTTAGAACTTTATTCCGTCTAGGGTAAAGTTCTTAATACAAAAACTGACAACTTAGTACCGACCTAAGTTTTCAGTGTGGTATAAAGAACGGTATTTCAATCACAGTTACGTTCTTATTACAAAAACTGGCTCCATGGTTTAAGCCATGTCAAAAAATAAATCTTGTAATAAGTCGGTTAGAATATACAGCTTTTGCGGCCATGTCGCTGTAAAACATTATGGAAGTTGAGGTGCATTACATAGAGGTTGTTATCGTTACACATGCGATAAAATTATAAGGTAACGTCATCTTACACCACAAAAGTTGCCAGTGGATATCGTCCGTAATTAATGTATTCTGTGGCGTTTTACAGACCAGGCTATTCAAATATTAATGGGTCCTGTTGGCGTTCACAAAGTTATCCGTATTTAAACTCATCGATAGCGTACGTGTGAATCTTGCTCATTGGTTATTTAAAAGTGGTTTCTTGCCTTTTCCAGAATGTTGATTGTCGAGCTGTCGGGCGCGACAATAGGGCGAGTGTTCGAGGACAACGCGAAGATTTCTGCCGCCACCGCCACGGAGCTGTACGCGTACGAGATACCGCACGACGACTGCGACAGCGACACCAGCGACTGCGAAGACTACCCTCACGAAACGAACGGTGAGGATACATCCTACTGATCTCTTATATAAAGAAAGTAATGTACTTTCTGTCATCCGCCTTTTAATTATGGCACAACACAAAGTGAAACCTGACTTTGGGACTAAGCGAAGGTTGGATATAGTTTACAATACTCCCAAATGTAAGACTAGGTTTGCTCAGACCTTCCCAAATTATCTTGGTCCCAGCATATATAATAAAATTAGCAAAAAACTAAAAGTAAGAGATCTGAAAGTAAGAGAACTAAAAGTCTGTCGCGAATGTAAAAAGTCTGTTGATGAATTCCGAAAAATAGATTACTATGAAGTGGAAAATATTTTGAGATGATGTAATGTCACACACTCATACTCGCACACATGCACAGATATACACACACACACACACATACACACACACATTCTATACAAGAAAATACCAAATATGGCACTTTTAAAATAAGAAAAAAAAAATTACTTAATTATTTTTATTTTTAGTTTACTTATACTTAATCTCTTAAAATCAGTTATTTTTGTTGTTTTATATAAAGTAGATAATAAGAAAACAATACAAATATTTGTACAAACGTAACATCTAAAAATTTTACATATACTATGTGAACTTACGCTACTACCTACAAAGTGAGAATCAAGTTAAGAACAATTTGTATGTGTGATGCATTTTACCCACAGTTTTGCTTTGTATTAATAAAAAAATGAGATTATCTAATTATTTTCTCTCAAAACGGCTTATTTTAATTATTGTAAACAGAGAACGAGGAAGCTGTCCCACCGTAATACAGTTTATAACTAGTACGGGGGTCAGGGTGAATCGGTTTCGTAACAACCGTGAATTTATTATTGTGCACTGAGGAACGGAAATTGGATATGTAATCTTAGATTCTTAAAAATAAGTTCTTGTGTAAAATTTGTTGTTTGGTCGTTATTCTTTTGGTCAAATAAAGATTATGATTATGACATCGCTACAGTAATAGAACAGTCGGTGACATGAGATTCCTACAAAATGGTTGAGCTGATCCACGCCTCATGTTTGTGAACGGGCGCCGTCAGTTGAGACTGGTCATCTCTTCACTGCCAGGGAATAGATTAAAATACTCTTTATTATATACACCATAAAAGTTACAGATATAAATGTTTAAATTTTACATAGGGTGACACAATGGGCGGTCTTATCGCTAAAAGCGATCTTTTACAAACAACCTTTGCATGGATTAAAGGAGCAGGAGTGACAATACTGCAAGTAGTCAGGCAGGGTGCCAGGGCTTATTAGTAACCTTATAATCTGATATTTTGAATTGTTTTTAAATAATTCAATTTTTTATATTGTTCTCACATATAGAAGCGACAAGAATAATGTACCCAGGATTTTGTAATATCTTGATTTAAAAGAGTGTCCTTGGAGTTTCTTGCCTGTTCTTCTCTATGACGTTTTGGAATGGGCAAATAGCTTCAACTTTCTGACTAACTGACCGACTCTTTGACAATTCCAAAGAGCCTGTAATTGGTTTAGTTGAAATAAATGCTTTGAGTTTGAGTTTAAAGTATGGGCTCATTACACAGAACATTTTCGAAATGTCTTATTTAAAAACAGATAACTGGAAATCTCTGTTTCTATGGAAATTAAAATCGGTCTAATTTGGCTGTATCACTATTTTTCGAAAATGTTCTTCTAAAAAGGAGGAAAGTTTCATTAAAATCGATTTAGTCATTTCGAAAAACAAGGGTTTGAAAGTTTGTATGAAATGCCGTAAGTCGTAAAATGCTCTTAAAAGGATGGCAGCTTGTCTTGTCACAGCTAGGCAGCTCAGTGCCTGCGGCGTGCGGCAGGCCCGAGCGACTGGCCACAAGCTAGATATGCGCTCTGCATTCACTTGTATTGTAATTAAGACGCTATTTGGAAGGAACACATTTATTAACACCATAATTAATTATATTATTTATACATAGTTTGTAGTGACAGATTCTAAACAGTTTTACTCGAATCTTAAAACACTGTCATGTAGGTATACAACCTCCATCACCTTGCAGCGAGGGTAGGTGCTCCCATTGAACGACCCGTTTGTCCGTTGTTCATTTTTTGTTTGGATGTTTTGAACTCGGACTAAAAATTACATTACAATATTGCGTCCACTGCCATTAGATCACTGTTTTCAATACTGTTACACACACACTCACACGCACACGCACACAGTAAAACAATTTGAGAACACAAACAGTTTGATGGGAGAGCATGGATTTGTCGGACAGCGATTGAAATTGTGAAACTATGCAAGAGATACCCATTGAGGTAGGAATACTATGGAGAGGGCACATTCTTCTATAGGAAGAATAGTTATGCGAATATCTATCATATCGACACAGTCATGTCAAAAAGCGTTTTGTTTCTTTCTAACTCATCAAGAGCTACCTATGAAAAAAGAGATAGCTAAATGTTTGTTCAGGACTAAATATGGCAAGACTTTTGTGTGACGTCAAAATCTGTATACGCGTGACCGGTAGCCATGTTTAATGTCAAGTTTTGTGGTACAAAACTCATGTGCTGTCATACGTTTACTTGATTTCTATCTTGCACTCGCAGTAACAACCCTATACAAGGAAGCCATTTTAAGTACTCGACTTTTTTAGGTAGTCACGCTAATTTTGTAGGTATGGCAAGTTCATAGGTTTATAGGTCACCAACCAAAGAATTTGTTTTATACTGTTTGTTGACATAAATGTCCGCAGGCTGGAGCACGGAGGCGCAGCAGTGGGCGGAGGTGAGTGTGGGCGGCGGCAATAGTTCCTCACTCTGCATGCCAGCACTCTTCTGCTTCAAGGTTAGCTGAGCACACGTGCACACCGACACACACATGTTGGCGCGGCCTTTCTGATGCTACTTATACAAAGAAACAAGAGAGAATAAAAACAATAATAATCATTGACAATATAAAAACGAAAAACTTTTTAGCTGATTCTAGCATCTGCCTGAAAAGAGCAAGAGAGATATAAACTAAGTATGCAAACAAAGTAAAGGAGGTCTTGGGGTTCATTTATTATTATTATTAATCATTTAATTCATAACAATTTACAGCAACGTTTATAAATTATAGATGTGCGTGTGGATTGAGAGATCTTTTCGAAAATCTCTTCCAATCCCAACCAAATTATAAGAGGATTTAGGAAATAATTGTGAAAACTTCATGGTAAGGTATAAAATTTGTGAAACCTAAACAAAGAAAGTTAGAACTCATTAACTGGATCTCTCAATCTGGACAACTGAAGAAAAAGCCATAACGCGTATCCAAGAATATACTGCCTATGTGTTTATAATTTGCATTTTAATTAATTGTGAAGGATTTGTGAAAGCTGCTAAACAAAATTTCGATTCGTTTCAAAGCCACGTGATTTATAATATTTTTTTTGTTTAGGTTTCACAAATTTTATACCTTACCATGAAGTTTTCACAATTATTTCCTAAATCCTCTTATAATTTGTTTGGGATTGGAAGAGTTTTTCGAAAAGATCTCTAAATCCACACGCTCATAGACTTAAAATTCTGATTATTTCAGATTTCCGCAGTAAATATTTTCATGAGTAAATGGTGCGGTACTCTGTACTAATAGTAACAATCGTTTTTGTGTCCCCGACTGTCCTTTACGTCGTTTATAGAGGATATATAATGTTCTGAAAAGTTTAGTAGAATGGACGTAAGCATCAGAAAGCCGCAAATGAACAGAAACAAAAATTACACTGCCGTAGCGATTCATTGAAATTGTCCGTCTTTATATAAAAACGTTTTCATCTGCGTTTGGGAAGTTTTTTTAGAGCTGCAAGGGACAGTAGACTTACTATTTGATATTAATTTCAATTTGATACATCCACGCGTTCCTGAGAAAAATGGTCATGCCAGACAGACAGACGGACAACGAAGTGATCCTATAAAAGTTCCGTTTTTTCCTTTTGAGGTACGGAACCCTAAAACGAAAGAAAATACGTTTATTTACGACGCAAAGAAAGTACAAGTACAAGTCATGCCTGATAGGGTAGATTTTTGAGGTACCATAAAATATTTTAAGACCATGTTATATCACCAATAATCGCATTAATAAAAACTTTGACTTTGAAGTTGGGGGAAAATATGCGAAACATCCACCCAAAACGGCCATCGCTCAGCACTATACTGCGACCCCACGCGAGACAGAGCCACAGCGATGGTTTTCAACGACAGCTGTTGTTGACGTGATGGCGATCGTGATGATGGCAGAATATACCTTATATTACGTACAGTTGAGTCTAAAATTAACTGATTAAAAACGAAATATGACAGCAATGCAGTGAAAACGTTTTTATGTCCCCGTTTGGTGATGGCATGTAAGTGAAATATTCAACTACCTTACGTAACATAACACATGTAAATATGAACATATTGTATAATATTACATCTCGCGAACTATGACGTCATAATGTAAAGTGCTGACTAACTTAACTGTGTACATATTTTGGTGCAGATTCTGTTGTGTACCAACTAAGCTCAAATTAGAGTATTGGTATCTCTTACTAACAGGCGGAGAAGGAAAGGGACGCAGCGTTTAGACCTGTCAAACTAACTTAGGTCATGGATAATAAAGAAATAAAGCTTTTAATGGAAGGGAAGCAGGGCATTATCTATTTTGTTTTGTTGCATTTTGAACAGTTCCGTCTCTTTTTGTCATCATCTGGATGTAAGAGATAGCTATAGTATAAGTTTAGTTGGTGCCCAATATAATCGGGCCGTTGTTCGTTTGTTTGTGTTGAGAAAAGCAAGTCGTGACGGAGTGTTGACATGATCAGGTAACAGATGACACTAGATACTGCACTGTAAAGCCATTTTTAGTTCCTTTATCATCTTTTTTTTTGTGTTGTTTTACGTAGAAAGTGATGTTTTAGTTTTTGTGAATGTTTCAATGATCAATAAGTATAGTCTTGTGAATCTATTAGTAAGACTAAAAAAAATGATAGCAGGTTAAACGAAGGGTTTGACTATATTGCGTTAACCTTACTTTGACTATACCATTATCTGCAGTAAACTCTGTTTGATAAACACTACAAGACAGAAATTAATATCATTCATCGTGTAACCCACCAATATTTGCTACTTGTACCGTTTTCAAAAAAAGTCGCCCTCGGTTTTTGAAAGTGTTATCAATTCTCATGTTTAACAGCTATGATTGTTTGGTCGAAGTAACAACAGCCAATCATAATATCATGACATTTGAAAACAGAATCAACTTTCAGAAACCGTCTGTCAGTTAGGTACCACACTAGCTAAACGCTCTCCCCCTTATTACAAAACAAGGTTTATCTTCAGACCCAGGTTTACAACATGGAGCCATTATTGAATTTCGAACTTTATTCCGACTATGGTAAAGTTCCTAAACACAAAACTGATAACTTAGTACCGAACTAAGATTTCAGTTTTGTATAAAGAACGGTATTTCAATCACTGTTACGTTCTTATTACAAAAAGGCTCCATGGTTTAAGCCATGTCAAAATATAAATCTTGTTTTGTAATAAGGCGGCCTGTGTTAGTAGATTGTCTATACATATTGTATATAAAATGTTTGGTAGAGGTCACTTTTGTACAAATTCGCTTCTATTTTATTTTCCAAATTATTTATAAATAATTTTTAGTTGTGCTGGCAGTCTTGTCAAAAATTACCCTTTGCTTTTAGACCAAAGTGCAGATTTTAAAATTTCAGATCAAATTCCAGAATAAATAAGGTGGGCTAAAAATGTTTTACCAATTTTGTCTTTTGTAATCAATATCGACGGCAAATAATAGGTCACCCGTCGCAGATCATAGTGTTCAGGAAAACAAAGTTTAAAAAAATATATATCTTGGTTTATTGAATTACATCACAATCTTTAATTAAATAACAATGTCCTTCAATGATTTTACATCAAAATAGGTCGTACGTTTAATAGTTTCAAAGGTAGATGTTTTTTGACCCCAGGTTTTACGGATTACTATTTCATTTGCTAGGGGTCAAGTAACAATATTTAATGACGCTATATTTTGTTTTTGGCATAACCTACATGTAAATAAAGTAATACTTTATTGCTAAGAAAGGACATAAGAAAAATAGGTAAACCATTTTTTAGTCACCTAGCAAGGTTAGTGCATCCGTTCCCAAGGCTAAGAAACACACTCAAAAATCTACATTGTAATCGAACAACGGTTTCAGCGCTCGAGATCGGAAATTCTTATGTCCCAGAGTCCACCAACCACCTTCTACAACCACGCGGTGTTCACCGACGGCGAGTGTCGCAGCAACACGCTCCCCAAAGATATCGGGAGCAGCTCGCCGACCCTCAGCGTGCGCTCCTTGAACCTCAAGCCGGCCAGCCCGCGCCTGCCCAAGGTCAAGTTCGGGTCCTCGCCCTCGAACATGTGCAAGATGGATGAGAGTAAAGATGTGCCTGTCGGCAAGATACAGTATTTGGTGGCGGTTCATAGGTGAGTTCTCGTGTAAATGTTTGGTAGACAATGCTCGCGGCTTAGGACCCTTTACTTGACCATTGGACTGCAGAAAAACACATAAAAAAGGGGTTTTATTTATTAGTTTTACGGTTACTACTTCTTGTCCCTGTCTCTGTACGGCGAAGCGTGATTTTCCAAAATAGGACAGAATCTTTGACGGTAACAGTTTTTTTTTCTGTTTTTGCCTTATCCCGTGTTGCTTTAAACGGGCTCAACTGTCGTGCGACCTCCTGCAGGCTTACGGCCACGGGACCGGGTTATCTCGATATTGTTTGGATAGTAGTACTTTTCTAGATATAATATTTGGAAGAGATTGTGGAGTACTTACATGGTTTGAATAAGTATAGATAGAGAATTCCACAAGAAGTACGACAAATAGACTAGATCCATGACTCAGATCCAGGATTATAATATTTCTGCCAGGGTTACGAGCCCGTCTGAAAGGGATATCGTGGCCCTGGCACACAGGCATTTGAAGGAACACGGGTGGGCTTTAGTCAGTAAAAGTCTGACACGCCCTCCCGCTCCACCCAGTGCTGGAGAAGTTATTTTATAATAACCCACCCAAAAAAAAAAAAAAGGGTTATAACATCTGGACGGAATAATGGAGCTTCATTCCAAGCTACCAGACTTCCAAATAGCTGGCCTAGCCCGTATTTCGGCAATAAAAGCTTCGGTGTTCATTATTTCGCGGCGAATGGCAACGCAACTAACGTAGTTAGGTTCCCGCAGCCGCCGCCGCTCGCCCGCCGCTACGCGCAGATAACTACAATTCTATACAAGTGTCTTAGTCGCCAGACACTTCGCCGTTCGCATCGCGCGAATATTCGCTTCAGCGAATGTCCCGTGGCCAGGCTGTTAGCATGAGAACCGTAGAGAAGCGACGGAAGAATAGACAAAAATTACGTTTCCGTGTATACTCAATTTGAAATAAGATTAGAAATTTAAATAAACGTTTTTACAGTCCGTTCAACCGATTTTGACTTCTATTTCGTAGGCATAAGAATGGCATTAAAAGCAAAATCGTGGTTACAATACCAACTTTTTATTAAAGCTGCCATTTGTCATGCCACCAACGCAATAGAAGTCAAAATCGGTTTAATTATATGTCTAATCTTATTTCAAACGGAGTATAGACAGTTCGAAGTTTTTTACTGTCCTTAGCACGGCGATTACAAAATGTAAAGAGACTTGTTTTCTCTTCCGTAGATAATTGTCTACAACGTCGATCATGGCGTACAATTTTTCTCCGATGTTGACAGTTTTGGGATAGAAACCTTTCTTCCGAAATAGTCTACATATAAAAGATCCTAGAAAAAGATTCGTTACTTGTTTTTTCGTTAAGGCAAGTAATTTTAGGCGGTGCTTTTTTACTTTTATCATATAAAGGCTGAAATTAACATATGTTCAAATCGCGTTTTTTATTTAAGTTTTTATATAGAAAAACTTCAACGAAGATGGGAAAGAAATACTATTAAACAGCTTGCTTTGCTTGTTTGGGAGCCTTTGATCTCCCGGGAAGTGAGTTCCTGTAGAATTATAAAATACGCAAGGAGATGGTGCAATGAATATGCGAGGAACTCGGCCAGGACCTGTCGCGCAAAACTTCTGTAAATAATATTGATTTTTGGAATTAACAATAAAATAAGAACAACAAAAGATCCTACAGCTTTTCCACTATGTTGCTTCTTAACTTTGATCTATTAGATACATTCACAGGGAATATAAAACATCTGAATAAGAGCCAAAATCTTCTCATTGTACACTGACTACATTTCATACACTCAGTTTTAAATGAAGCTTAAACTAATATATAAAATATCGATAAACAACAACAAATAACAATGTAAGTACCTATTAAAAACATAAAGGCTCCCGTAGACCGGCGTGACACGACGGCGCGACCCGCCAGTCTGCCGTAGCCTTAATGGATACTTACTTTTTGCGTGACGCCATCAACATAGTATTATTACTAGCTTTTGCTCGCGGCTTCACCCGCGTTGGTGTCGGTAAATATCTGACGGGAACGTACTACCGGGATCAACGTTACTTTTTCAACTTATACTTAAAGTACCTCTTTATACACTACGTTAGAGGTTCTGCCCTCAGGTGCTTTTTTTTGTTCCCGGGGTTGAAAATCCTCATGGATGTCCTCCGCCCTGGGGCGGGCGGAAGGGTCTGTCAGACTCTTACCGATTAAAAACTGCCCCGATGTACCCTTCCCACACTTGCAACAGGGATCAAATACGACTTCCACGATCCCTGGCTGGTCAGGTGTTTGACACCAACCCCCCCCCCCCAACGTCAAAGAGGGATGCGCGTGGAACACTACCCGCCGCCACTTCGGGTCCTGTACGATAGGGGGCGGCGGACGTCCCCGAGTCTGCCGTCTCTGGACCCATTTACAGGGGCCAGAAGAGGGCTCAACTGCCCTCCCGCCCGGTGCTGCAGGCCGAGTGAGCGGAAGCAATCTCCCGCTCCTTTTCCGCAGCCTCCTTCTGCAACACGACTGTTTCGTTTCGCAGAATGATACCACCGCATCCCAGGACTCCTGGCTGCCGACCATCGACTTGACCATGACAGGCAGCTCCTCAGATAATGCAACCCGGCTGCTAGATGAGCTCACTCTTGAGCAGGCCACGTAAAACTGGCCGTACGAGAAGTAGCCCCCTCTAAGATCAACTCCCGCTGTTTTGAGTGAATGACCTGGGGGAACTGCTACTTGAATGGGTACTCCCACGGTTTTAGGGTATAAACACCGAATCACCTCGAGCACAGCCAGTAAATACAATAGCCTCTACCGCGTTTTCAGCGGCACTGGACTAATTTTCCTCGTTATCATCGTGGACTTTAATGGCAAACTCTTCCCAACTGGCCACCACATGGCTAACGATTTGCTCGCGCACCTTCCTTGTGTGTCATTCAATAGATAGTTTTGCACTAAAAAGTACCGTTCAGTTGTATAGCAAACGATCGCGACGCTTGCGCTCTAGACAAATTTTGCATTTAATAATGAAAAATCTACATCTTTTTATAAGATAAGTGAAAGACATAATTTTAATACTAGAAATAAAGATAAAATAGATCAACCATTTTTCAGATTATCTGAAGTACATATATCTTTTATGGGGTACTGTGTTAAATGTTATAACAAAATACCTTGTGATATATTGCAATTAAATGAAGGAAAATTTAAAACTCATATTAAAAGTACACTTTGTAAACAAGCATATTACAAATTAGAGGATTATATCCAAGCTAAGAAACAAATTATTATTATTTTAAAACTATTTTATATGAAAACATATACTTTTACGATGTTTGTAAATATGTGAGCACCATGTATCGATAATGTCACCCCCGTAACAGAAACATTCAACAACTTAAACCTAAACAATGGGTTGTAAACACTTAATATTATAATTATGGCCTACTTAATAGTGTTGACCCTATTCGTTTTGGTAAATAACCAACAACAGTCGACACAACATCCTAGCCTCCTCCGACAAAGGGGAAGCTAGGATGCTGTTACATAATATAATTAAATTATTTTTCATTGCTTCATTTTTAATTCTGTTTACCTACTGTGGTATAGTAATTTTATTCTAGGTACATCGTCTTCACAGAATTATAATCATAGAATTAATGTACTTAAACAAAATATTGTAAAACATTAATTCTAAAAGAGTAACGGTGGAGTCTCTTGCCCATTCTTCTCCATACGAAACTACCTTTTGGAAGGGGCAACTAAAATAAATTCAATTTTTTTGTAAAATTAGACGTCCTTTTGAGCGTTTAAATTTACCTCTCTACTTACCTCCTTTATTTTCTTTATATTTACCTCTTTTTGCCTCTTATGTGTCTATTTGAAATAAATAATTTGACTTTGACTTTGAACGAAATGCAAAAATACGGTAAAATTAGGTAGTAATACACACCACTAGCGAATACCACGTTGCTATGGAGAAGCATTGTCTACGAAAAAACCCGAGTCTAGGTGTGACCTCGTGCTCGGGATGCAGAGATTTCGAGAAGTGTAGACAAGCGATTTCTATTCTACAAAACGCCATGCTAAGCCTGCTAGAGGTCGGTAAAAATAGAAAACTTATTGTGTCACAGGACGGTTGAGTACATATCCGGTTTTCATCTTATAGTTGTCGAAAAATAATTACGTTTCGTCGCGACAACGCGACGTCACTAGTGAAGTAACCATTCGACTCGGTACCACATACTCACGATAAATCGATTCAAGTTAAATGTCAAAACGGGCCTATTATTTTTTGACAGTTGGCCGTATATTTCAATCGCTATTTACATTCGTATAAATAATATGGCTCGGCCCCATGACCACTCGCTTCCACGGACACACAGCGACAGACGATAACACTCTGTCAAAAAATTAATGGTTTGTCCGGGACAGTCTATATTTTAATAAGAACGGCAATTAACATTGCGAAACTAAAATTGATGATTCGGTAGATTTTTTTTTTATAGCTTCTTGAGTTGAGACCGGTTATTGTATCTTCTTTTTTGTAGAACTAATTTGTTATTCCTTTAGTTCCTGTGTAATAAGGGTATTTCTATGTATGTATGTATTGGTTGTCCCCAGAAAGCAGTGTCGCTCGGACGCGTACTTCCTGCCGTGGCAGCGCAGCCGCTCGTCGGTGTTCGGCGTGCCCGTGCTGGTGGGCGTGCGCGGCGCGCTGTCGGGGCGCACGCTGTACGCGCGCGTGTGGGCGCAGCTGGCGCGCCTGCTGAGCGCGCGCCCGCCGCAGCACGACCAGCACAACCACGCTACGGACTGGTGAGTTGTACGCGAGAGATCGACGCGCAAAGTGTTACCACGAATTCAGCACAATTTTTCGACCGTTATTAAAAACATGCGGTTTCATACAAAAGTGCTATATTTACACAGTCAAAGTGTATGATTTTTGGGGCAATGTGGAGTTGGACGTCTGAACCACCGGGATCACATACTGGCCGGTTTTATGGAGAAGGAAGGCCTGTTTATGATGAACGCCTTCTTCAGAAAACTTGAGCCCAGAAAGTGGACCTGGTAGAGCCCTGATGGTGCAACAAAAAATGAGATTGACTTCATTATGTCGACGAAAAAGCAAATATTCCATGACGTCTCAGTGATCAACGCGGTGAAAACTTGAAGTGATCACCGCATGGTAAGAGGCACATTTAACTTAAATATCAAGCTGGAAAGATCTCGACTGATGAAGTCTACTCTCAGCCCAGCACCGATCCAAGTCCAAAACCCCGAGAACTTTCAGCTCCAACTTCAGAAACGTTTCGAGTGCCTAGGGAGCTCCGTGGACGATTATAACGACGTTTTCATGAAAACTGTCCATACGGTCGGATAAGATCTTTAAGACCCGTCGTGCAAATAAAAACAAGAAGCTCTCTGATCCTACCATACAGCTCATGTAGGAGAGGCGCGAGTTGATCCTGCAGTCTTCAGACGATGCCCTCAAGTACCGCCAGCTCAATAGACGGATCTCTAAGTCCTTAAAAAGCAACCTTCGCCGCTTGAATGCAGACCGCATTAAGGACGCAATAGAGCGAAATAAGGGCTCCAAGGTCTTTGCAAGAGACCTGTCTATTGGGCAGAGCCAGCTTACAAAACTGAAGACCGATGATGGCAGGATCGTATCCGCCAAACCTGAGCTGTTGGGAGAGAAAGGTACGAATCTGGCAAACGACCCAAGAGCTAGATTGACCCGACACTACACTGAAGACATCCTTGACGTCAGCTTGTACGATATTAGAATGGCTCTGAAGCAGCTCAAAAACAACAAAGCGCCTCCGTCATACTCGAGGGCAAAACGCCACAGGCATGGAACAGAGGTGTGCTGATCCTTTTCTTTAAGAAGGGTGATAATACCCTTAAGAATTATAGGCCCATCTCACTTCTGAGCCATGTCTACAAGCTGTTTTTTAGAGTCATTACGAACCGTCTCGCGTGCAGGTTTGACAACTTCCAGCCTCTCCCGAACAAGCCGGATTCCGTAAAGGCTTTAGCACAGTAGACCACATACATACACTGCGGCAGGTTATACAGAAGATCGAAGAGTATAACCTGCCTCTCTGCTTAGCGTTTGTGGACTACGAGAAAGCCTTCGATTCGATCGAGACATGGGCTGTACTGCAGTCTCTTCAACGGTGTCTGTACAAAAACGCCACTATGTCAGTCCGACTCCAGGACCGGACCTCGAAACCTATTCTTCTTCAGCGAGGTGTGATGCAGAGAGACGTTATCTCTTCGAAACTGTTCACCGCTGTACTGGAGGATGTCTTCAAGGTTCTGGACTGGAAAAGGCTAGACATCAACCTAAATGGCGAGTACATCACTCACCTTCGGTTTAACGACGATATAGTTCTCATGGCTGAGACTATGGAAGACCTCAGTACAATGCTCGATGACCTCAGTAGAGTTTCCGAAAGAGTGGGTCTTAAAATGAAAATGGATAAGACAAATGTCATGTCGAATGCCCGTGTAACACCTACTCTCATGAAGATCGATGTCCAACTTCGAGAAAGAGGTCAATCGTCGAATCCGAATCAGCTGGGCAGCGTTCGGGAATATCTTCTCGTCCCACATACCGCAGTGTCTCAAAACGAAAGTCTTTGACCAGTGGCGCCTTATGGTACTGAAACGTGGTCGCTCACAATGGGCCTTTTCAGAAGGCTAAAAGTCACCCAAAGGGCAATGGAGAGGGCTATGATTGGAGTTTGCCTATGTGATCGAATCAGAAATGAAGAGATCCGCAGGCGAACCAAGGTAACCGACATAGCCCGAAGAATTGCCAAGCTTAAGTGGCAGTGGGCAGGGCACATTGCTCGCAAAACTGATGGCCGATGGGGTCTAAAGGTTGTGGTGTGTCGACCGCGTTGGAAGACGTAGAGTTGGAAGGCCTACAAAGTGGACCGATGACCTTGTGAAGGCTGCAGGTATCCGCTGGATGCGGGTAGCACAGAACCGGTCGAAGTGGTGGTGCTTGGGGGAGGCCTATGTCCAGCAGTGGACTTCTTTCGGCTGAAATGATGAATGATGATGATGACTATGACTAGAATGACTACATTACCTACCACAACAGTGTTGTAGCTCGATAGGCAAGTCAATATGTTTTAGCTGTTGATTACACATATTTTTATAGCAACGACATTGTTCAAGTTTATAGAAAGACGGAAAGGTGAGTAATTTTAGAGACTTGAAAACAGGTTTTTAAGACTATTCATTGATGTAATGTAACGTTTTTGGGCTTTAAATATCCTCTCCCAGGCCAGGGCTCTTGCAGGTGATGATATGATGATCATATTAGTAGCATTTTTTTGCAGATAGGTTGGTGTCCCAACATTCTGTAGCCAGCATTGCTATCATTCTGTCTTTTGTTCTCTGGATAGACCCATACTACGTAGTAATTGTGTTGTTCCAGTGACGATAGCCTAGGCTACGAGTTCCCGTTCCGAGTGCGCGTAGTGCGCGCGGGCGGCGCGTGGTGCGCGCGCTGCGCCTGGCCCGCGCTGTGCCGCGGCTGTGCGCTGCCGTCCGACGACACGCCGCTGCTGTTCGATACTGGTGAGTAGTGAGTAGTGAGTAGTGCGCGCGGGCGGCGCGTGGTCTCTGGAATCATCGTCTATTTTCGGAAATACGAACTCGCGGTGATGAGATCTAATATAGAGCTGTTACAACCATGCAAGTACTTGCCTATTTTGTATAACATAAAGTTATGGATGAACAACTCTATGCAATTCCAAAAAGTTTGTGACTTATGACGATCTGCGACTGGAGTAGGTAACCCGGAAGATATAAACTTCATACAAACGAGCAATGATCGAGGTGCACTACTACAAAGCACGGATATACAAAGCTTCAAATCTAGAATTTTTTATGGGTGTAGGTACACCACTGCCTAATTTTTCGTGGAAAACAGTTCCGAGTATGCTATTCTTTCTCATATAAAACCTATGCCCCCTTATTCCAAAACAAGGTTTATCTTCAGACCCAGGTTTAAAAAATGGAGCCATTATTGAATTTCGAACTTTATTCCGACTATGGTAAAGTTCCTAAACACAAAACTGCCAACTTAGTACCGAACCAAGTTTTCAGTTTTGTATAAAGAACGGTATTTCAATCACTGTTACGTTCTTATTACAAAAACCGGCTCTATGGTTTAAGCCATGTCAAAATATAAACCTTGTTTTGTAACAAGGCCGATTCTATTTAAAACCTAGTATACAAAGTACGTGTAACGTCATCAGGTAAGCGTCGCCGGCGCAGCAAGCGCCCGAGCGCGGCGCCCACGTCGCTGGACGATGACATCCCCAACACCAACTCACCCATCGCCAAGAACAAACTCAACCGACACGCCTCCGCTCGTCTCTCCTCTGATACCTCTGTAAGTATAGCATTTCCAACTTGGCCCGCTTTATTTCAGGGTTTTCTGCGAATTTTATATGGTATATTCTACGAAAATTACAAAAAAATACTTAAACATTGAGTAGTGACAATTTCCAATTCCCTTTTTGACAGAGTGTCTGTTTAATAAATTATTTAAATTGATTGAGGATCAGTTCTTTAACATGGCTTGGGAGTTTGTTGTCAAAACATATACTTTGTCACTTATAAGAAATACTAGACCAATAACATCGGGTAATTTAAATAAATTTAATAGCACTTTAATTAGCACGTTAAGTGCTCATGGCCTAAGTATGAACAATGGGAATATTTTGTATGAAGAATTCTTTTCATTAGTGCAAACAGAGTTCAATAATTATTTTAAGAAAAAAATTAAAACTATTTGCCCCAAGTTTTTATTCAGTGACTGGGCAACTAAAGGTATCAGGAAGAGTAGGGAAAGATTATTTGATCTGTATGGCCTTAAGCCGTATATAAACACGGAAACTTTTAATAAGTATGTTGCTACTTATTCTAAAACTTTTAAAAATGTCTGCAAAGCGGCTAAAGCTTCATACATTAGCAATAAGGTTAAATCAGCAGACAATAAAATAAAGATAGTTTGGAAAATAATTAACAATGAAACGAACAGGAACAAAAGACATAATACTCATTACACACTGGAAACTTCCCGCGGTCTCGTTAGCGATAACATTAATGTTGCTGAGGAATTTGCAACTTTCTTTACAAATATTCCAATTAAAACTACAGAAACTTTGAATTCCTCTCCCTCACTTGCTATTGATCTATTAAAAGCGAATGTTTCAGCTTGCCCTGTGGAATTTAAATTTAAACATATAAACCCTGTGGTCGTTGTAAAGACTTTTAAGCAACTTAAGATTAAAATTACCGAAGATCTGTGGGGCATATCTACTAAAGTTTGTCAATCCATTATTGAGACAATTGCACCATATCTAAAGTAACCGTCATGAGAAGCTATAAATACATAAAATTGCAAATTATACAACTATCAGCTTTAAACTCAAGATATCTAAGTTGATTTATGAATGAAGAAATTATCGCTAAACGTCATAAAATAATTTTAGTTGCAATGGAAACTGAACCATACGCAATTTCAGTTAAAGTTTTAAATCCCAAAGTATGAAATTTATCTCGTCTCATGGCGTTGACTTTAGCTTTAATATTTAATTTGTATGTAGATCAAGGATTAGGATATTCCCAGATTTAATGAAGTATAGTAAAGTTATTCCACTTTTTAAATCCGGTGACAGCAAAGACACTAATAATTATAGACCTGTATCGGTTTTGCCGGTTTTCAGCAAGGTGTTTGAAAAAGTAATGTTAAATCAAATGCTCAATCACTTCAATCGTAATGACATCTTACACGATCAACAGTATGGTTTCACCAAAGGACGTTGTACAACTGACGCCGGTGTCACATTATTGAAACACATTTTTAACGCATGGGAAGAGGCACAAGACGCAATAGGCATCTTTTGTGACCTTTCCAAGGCATTTGATTGCGTGAACGAAACACTGCTCTTGAAACTTGAGCATTACGGACTGGGTTAACTTGCGCTTAACTTAGTAAAATCGTATTTGAATTATAGATTGCAGCAAGTTCAAATAAATGGTGTTAATTCATTGGGTTTAATAGTCAAAATGCGGGTACCGCAGGGCTCAATATTGGGTCCGTTCCTCTTTTTAGTATATATAAATGATTTACCTCATTTACTAAAAAACTGACCACAAATGGTGTTATTTGCTGATGACACATCACTGATTTTTAAAGTAAGCAGACATGCACAGGAGCTTGACGACGTAAATAACGCTATGATTATGGTCCATAATTGGTTTACTGTAAATAATTTGGTATTAAATGAGAAGAAAACTAAATGCATAAGATTCGCGTTACCGAATGTTAGAAGTAGTGAATGTCACGTTGTATTGAACAAAGAGATACTAGAATTCGTCGAAAAAACTGTTTTCCTGGGAATCACGCTTGACTCTAAGCTGCAGTGGAATCCTCACTTAACATCACTTGCAGGGCGGCTGAGTTCAGCCGCCTACGCTGTTTGGAAAATTCGCCAATTAACAGACGTGGATACAGCGAGACTGGTCTATTTTAGTTACTTTCATAGCATCATGTCTTACGGTATTTTGCTGTGGGGACGGGCTGCAGATATTGTTTCTATCTTTGTTCTGCAAAAGAGGGCTATCAGAGCCATCTACAATCTCCGCAGACGCGACTCTCTAAGGGAACTTTTTAAAGAAATTAACATCATGACGGTACCTTGCCAATATATTTATGAAAATATTATGTATGTTAGAAAAAACCTACATCTTTTCAGTAAGATAAGTGACAGGCATAATTTTAATACTAGAAATAGGGACAAATTAGATCAACCACATTTCAGATTGTCAAAAGTACACACTTCTTTAATGGGGTATTGTGTAAAATGTTATAATAACATACCACTCGATATTCTTCAACTAAATGAGAAGAAATTTAAAACATGCATTAAACGCACACTATGTAGACAAGCATATTATAGGTTGGATGATTATATCGTAGATAAAAATGCTTGGCTTAATGCTGGTCCTGCTCCACAACCACTTGGGCTCACTTGTTAAAATTATAATATTTGGAAGAGATGCTTCCCCCCTTTTTTATGTTCTGACATTACAATCATATTTATTATATAAAATGTACTTAATCAAGTTTTAGTTGTTGAATACTTCAATAGGTAATTATGTTTATCCTTTTGCTAGTAAAATTTTATTTATCTTTGAAATGCATTGCAAGCTATAATTTTGTATAATTTAAAAGCATTTTTTAAATTTTTGTAAATGTGAGTACCATGGAGCCGTTTATTATGTTATGATGTATGTTTACTTAAAAAAGTTTGGCAGTTAAGAGTATGTCATGCTCACTTAAATGTCTCGCTGATGGTGGCGCGTGTGTTGGATCATTCGGTTCCCTACAAAATGGTTGAGCTGGATGGTGCTGATCCACGCGTCATGCTCGTGAACGGGCGCCGTCAGTTGTGACTGGTCTTCTCCTATCTGCCAGGGCTTATTTGTAATATTTTATATTGTTTTTTAAATAATTTATATTTTTACATTGTTCTCACATATAGAAGCGACAAGAATAATGTACCCAGGATTTTGTAATATCTTGATTTAAAAGTGTCCTTGGAGTTTCTTGCCTATTCTTCTCCATAGAGATCTACGTTTTGGAATGGGCAAATAGCTTCAACTTTCTGACTAACTGACCGACTCTTTGACCATTCAAAAGTGCCTGTAATTGGTTTAATTGAAATAAATGCTTTGAGTTTTTTGAGTTTTGACTAATTTTTTGGAGGCTAGTCTTCGGCACAATAAGTTAGTCTTTGTTTCTAGTACTTATGCTATGAATGTCGCTGTGTTTATAATAATTATAGATTAATAGACTTTTTACATAAATTAGGATTTCATATACATATTGCAACCACCTGGTTAAATTAGCCAGCCAATTAATTGGATGCCTAGGACGATAATTAATTGAACTTGAATCATTCAACGTTTAAGAACTTGGCGTATTGAAACTCAGCAGCCCTTTGAAGATGACTGACCAAGACCAGGCCTGGCTCACTCCGCAGTTTAGGTATAAAACTACAAGTATGTGCGGCGGCCGGTCCGGACCGGTCAATCTGTGGGTTGCCGCGCGCCGCGCTGCTTAGTTCGCACGCGTTAATACGAGTAGGTACTTTATTCTCGCGCTTCCGAGTTGTCGCGTTACAAAAATAAAACCAAAAAAATATTATAAAGCGTTTGGTTGTTTAAATAATGACAGTGATCGAAGCCTGACGTTTCACATACTACCGAAGGATATTGAAAGGTGAGATTTTTTATACACAATAGGTAGGCATGTAGGTAGTCAGGCGTCAGTCATACGATATGACGAAATGATAAAGATTCCTAGTCGATTACCCAATAATAACATTTATATTTCTATACTTAACGTAATTTGAGTTCTTTTTAGGAATAACTAAATTTTATTTCCTTTAATTGCGAAAATAATAATCAATATTTGTAATGTTTGTAAGAATAATTTAATAAATATAATACAAAGTCTCTATTCATTTATATATTTGTGTTCTTATTTCATTCAACAGTCAACACACCTATTATTCATTTACCTATTTCAATAATATTTATTTATCGACTTTTCACTCGCTCCATACTACTAGAGCGGCTGTTTTGTTTTGTGGCCGGCTTGTCATTGATTCGCTTCACTCCGTTCGTTGTAGCCGCTACAGTACAAAAAATATAATTCGTAAGTCGCAACCCTAATAAGTACGCGGTGACGTCGAGAACGGCCATGATAGAAACGGTTAAACTAAAAGAAGCGCTCTCGCCTAGTAACACGGTTTATTTTTGCATGAATGCCTTGCGGGAAATGGGCTGTAGGCTATTATCGCAGTAGGTAAATATAACAGGAGCGAGCTAGACTGTGCTTTATGTGTACGCGGCTAGAGTTTTTATCTATTTAATCGACTCCAGAGAGTGAACCTTCTGTACGTAGTACTATTACTTATTCTGTGCCAAGACTCAGCCAAGTGATGCTTTAGTTCAAAACATATTGTTTGTGGTTGGTATGATACCATCTACTGTTATTGAATCATTTGGGGTAGGTAAGAACAGTGACCATTAACGGTCAGATCCCCTCTATTGTTGGTAAATTCAGTTACAGGGAAAATAATGGCCTTATATCTCGAGAATGATTGATTCTAAATTAATGTTATGTAGGGCTTTCTTGTGTAGAAATGAAATGATTTTATTTTCTGTATGTAGGTTTGTACAGTCGAGTTCATTAATATATTAGCCCTTTCAGGCTTAAAAAATATATGACCGTCAAAAAAAATCATAATATTGTGACAACTATAAGCATCATTAAATTGTGGTCAAGATTTCGATTCATTAATATGTGACTGGTTTTTCTCAGTAACATGTATACAGCCAAAAGCACATTATTATATGAACAACATTAAGATCATATTATCTGAACATTGTAGGATTCACAATTATGTATGCACACATGAATACAATAATATCTAAACACAAGTAAATGTAATTCAAATTCAACCTTATTACTTACGTCATAAAGATAATTTTAATAGCACTCTTAAAATTGCATGGTCAAGGAGTTTGCAACATTATTTATCACTGGCTAGATTAACTTCAAATGACGTTATGTTTTTCTAATTACTGGAAGATAGTACTGGAAGCTAGTACTGGGAGCTAGTACTGGAAGATAGCACTGGAAGATAGTACTGGAAGATAGCACTGGAATATAGTACTGGAAGTTAGAACTGGAAGATAGTGCTGGAAGATAGTATTGGGAGCTAGTACTGGAAGATAGTACTGGAAGATAGCACTGGAATATAGTACTGGAAGTTAGTACTGGAAGATAGTACTGGAAGATAGTATTGGGAGCTAGTACTGGAAGGTAGCACTGGAAGGTAGCACTGGAAGATAGAACTGGAAGATAGTGCTGGAAGATAGAACTGGAAGATAGTGCTGGACGGTAGTGCTGGAATATAGTACTGGAAGTTAGTACTGGAAGATAGCACTGGAATATAGTACTGGAAGTTATAACTGGAAGATAGTACTGGGAGCAAGTACTGGGAGCTAGTACTGGGAGCTAGTACTGGAAGATAGCACTGGAAGATAGTACTGGAAGATAGCACTGGAAGATAGCACTGGAAGATAGTACTGGAAGATAGCACTGGAAGTTAGTACTGGAAGCTAGTACTGGAAGCTAGTACTGGAAGATAGCACTGGAAGATAGTACTGGAAGATAGCACTGGAATATAGTACTGGAAGTTATAACTAGTTATAGATAGTGCTGGAAGATAGTATTGGGAGCTAGTACTGGAAGTTAGTACTGGAAGATAGTACTGGCAGATAGTACTGGAAGCTAGTACTGGGAGCAAGTACTGGAAGCTAGTACTGGAAGATAGTATTGGGAGGTAGTACTGGAAGGTAGCACTGGAAGATAGAACAATACACTTACTGTATTAGTACAGTAGTAGTAGTCCAGATTCCAGTGCTATCTTCCAGTACTATCTTCCAGTGCTATCTTCCAGTGCTATCTTCCAGTACTATCTTCCAGTACTAGCTCCCAATACTATCTTCCAGCACTATCTTCCAGTTATAACTTCCAGTACTATATTCCAGTGCTATCTTCCAGTACTATCTTCCAGTGCTATCTTCCAGTACTAGCTCCCAGTACTTGCTCCCAGTACTAGCTTCCAGTACTAACTTCCAGTACTACATTCCAGCACTATCTTCCAGTTATAACTTCCAGTACTATATTCCAGTGCTATCTTCCAGTACTATCTTCCAGTACTAGCTCCCAGTACTAGCTTCCAGTACTTGCTCCCAGTACTAGCTTCCAGTACTAACTTCCAGTACTATATTCCAGCACTATCGTCCAGCACTATCTTCCAGTTCTATCTTCAGGCACTATCTTCCAGTTCTATCTTCCAGTGCTACTTTCCAGTGCTACCTTCCAGTACTAGCTCCCAATACTATCTTCCAGTACTATCTTCCAGTACTAACTTCCAGTACTATATTCCAGTGCTATCTTCCAGTACTAGCTCCCAATACTATCTTCCAGCACTATCTTCCAGTTCTAACTTCCAGTACTATATTCCAGTGCTATCTTCCAGTGCTATCTTCCAGTACTAGCTCCCAGTACTAGCTTGCAGTACTATCTTCCAGTAATTAGAAAAACATAACGTCATTTGAAGTTAATCTAGCCAGTGATAAATAATGTTGACCATGCAATTTTAAGATTGCTATTAAAATTATCTTTATGACGTAAGTAATAAGGTTGAATTTGAATTACATTTACTTGTGTTTAGATATTATTGTATTCTTGTGTGCATACATAATTGTGAATCCTACAATGTTCAGATAATATGATCTTAATGTTGTTCATATAATAATGTGCTTTTGGCTGTATACATGTTACTGAGAAAAACCAGTCACATATTAATGAATCGAAATCTTGACCACAATTTAATGATGCTTATAGTTGTCACAATATTATGATTTTTTTTGACGGTCATATATTTTTGAAGCCTGAAAGGGCTAATATATTAATGAACTCGACTGTACAAACACTTTTACACGTCAATCATATTTTAAAAACTAGATGAGGTCGTTTCGCGTTTCGTATCTGACTACTCTGAGAAGAAAGGCCGAAACAAACTCAGAGGTCACAGTCTCTTTTATAGTCCAGACATTCGAGTAACCTTGGTCATGTGAAGACCATGTAGATTGGTGTCTGAAATGGGCTTTTGAGGAAGGAACCACAGAGATTGAATGGACCTATCTAGTCAGTGTACGCATTTATCATTACTTGTGCAGCTCAACTCAGAACTCAAGGAGCAGAATGATTCGACGAACAATACCAAAGAAAGGACATTTGGGTAGGCCGCATAAAGTACTCAAACTGCCAGATTATCATTAGAACTAAATTAGAAAAAAATATATATATGATCCACATAGTCCTCTTGAGGCTAGTCTTGGGCACAATAAGTAAGTCTTTGTTTCTAGTACTTATGCTATGAAGGTCGCTGTGTTTAGAATATAGATTAATATTATTTTTTACATAAATCAGGTTCTCATATACATATTGAGATGCGACTGTCATTATGTTTATTTCCTTAAATGAATGCCTACAACTTAGGTTATAAATTGCTCGAATAGCTCGTTTCTGCAGCACAAATATAGCTTGAATATCGGCTGCATTTCCCCAAAGCAAAATGCCGTACGATATTACAAATAGCTTCAACTTTCTAACTGACTCTTTGATCATTCAAAAGTGCCTGTAATTGGTTTAATTGTAATAAATGCTTTGAGTTTGAGAACTTACAAAACCTTACTATGATTTTTATGACAGCCTTTTATTTGCCTTTATCTTATTTTCCTGGGCTATCAGGGCAAATGAAACTGAACACGAGCAGCACATGTAAACGGAGTTTAAGAGCTGTCAGTGCTTCAAGAGCACTGACAGCACTCAACCCATTTAACCATCCAGTAATATCCAGTAATTTAGTATTAGTTTAATAATTATATCAATTAAGTCAATCGCAAGGTGGCGACTGTTTATTTTGTGTGTATGTAAATGTTATATAGTAAGTTATTTTGTGTAGGGTGAGACGGAGTGCGGCCAGATGGGCGCGCTGGAGCTGGGCGGGCTGCTGGCGCGCGCGCGCGGCCTGGCGCTGGCCGTGGACTGGGACCCCACGGCGCTGCATCTGCGCTACCAGTCCACGAGGGAGAAGGTAAGCACTGATACTTGTGTAGGTGACACGGAGTGCGGCCAGATGGGCGCGCTGGAGCTGGGCGGGACGCATTATTAATTTATTATACACAAAACAAAAGGTATTTAAATAAAACGTGTATACTAAAAAATCAATATTTAAATTATCTTTAAATTGGTGAAGGTTTCAGAAAAATACACTTGGTAGATTTTGCGCCATTCTCAGTTTTTTATCCGCGTTAGACATAAATTTACAAATTAATTTCACTATGTAATATAAACATAATCTAAAATATTCGTATATTAAGTTATTGAGAAAATGCTCTAATTTAACATATATTTTTTTCAAATCATTAATACTACTCGTTTAGACGTGATTTTCAGTTTAAAATCATTAAAAGTCGGTTATCGTCGCCTTAACGAAACCGAAAGGCACAATAACGTTTGCTCAACGTTACGTAGTTTGAGGTATAGAATGCGTAGATAGTGGCTATCTCTAGACTGAGAAAGATAATTGTACATAATAGCTGGTAAAAAATGCGTCTTGGTCGGACACCTGTCAGTGGTCATATTGGGAAAAGTACAAAGAAAATACGGTAGTACCTGCTTCAATAATTGGAATGAAATTTGAATCAGGTTATAAAAATTACATTGGCAATTTCAGGCCTATTTCTATATTACCTACGTTTAGTAAAATATTTAACAAGTTAATACTCAAACAGTTGCTAAGACTTTTTTAATTTAAATAGCCATCGTCATGATGAATAATATGGCTTTACAAAAGGTCGTTCGACTACAGATGCGGGTGAGCACTGCTGAAATACGTATTTAACGCATGGGAGAGCTTTTACGTAAAAGCGTATAATGTAAAACTTCGTCATTACGACATCCAAACCGAAGCTCTCAACGATATATATTCCTATTTACATAATTCTATTTCAATGTGTAGATGTTAATGGGCCGAAATCTTCCGGGCTATCAGTTCTGTTAGGCATACATTTTTGTTGTTACTTGCTTCAGGCGTGGGTGGAACACTGGTCGGTAGCGGCGTGCCGCCAGCAGGCGGGCCGCGCCGTGGACCTGCGCAGCTGCCTGCGCGCCTTCACGAGCTGCGAGCGCCTGGAGCAGCGCTACCACTGCGCGCACTGCCGCGCCGCGCAGCCCGCCACCAAGAAGCTGCAGATCTGGAGGCTGCCGCCTATACTGGTACGTGTGAATTGTCACAGTATAATAGGCATTGCAATCTGGTATGGTATTAACGCCAATCCTAGCTATAACTAGTATGTCAACTAGGCTCTTAAAAAAATGGCTTAATTTTATTTCCTAAATGAAACACTATGTTAATACTTATAATAAGTCTACTGTGACATAGTGTAGACATGAGCCATGGCTCCGAAATCTTCGATACAGAGAATTAGATGTTGCGAGACTAAAAGTTATTTCACCCGCATTATGTATTGACTGCGCCAAACATCTACGTGCTAGCCTCTTGATAAAATGGCGTTCGTACGAGAACAATGTAATTATTGATATGAATTATATGCTTTTTTCTGTATGTTGAATGTTCAAACTCAATATGAATTGTTTTATGAATAAATTAATGAATATGTCAGCAAATGCCTAAAATGACCTAATTTCAACTTTATCAAATGACGCTCTTCTTAAAACGCCTAATGCCCCAAATATATGTAAAAAAAAACAATAACGCAGTATTTAAATTCTCCACTCAATCATAAAATTATCCCCACTTTTTTCCCACAGATAGTCCACCTGAAGCGGTTCCAATACGTGAACAACAAATGGATAAAGTCACAGAAGGTGGTGAACTTTCCGTTCCAAGACTTCGACCCCACAGCCTACCTAGCGTCAGTACCACAAGAGACCATCCTACGGCATACAGAGATACTCAACTTTAAGCGAAGATCGTCTGTTTTCGTCGACGATACTATCTCAGAGTCGGACAGCGAAGATGATGAGAATGCACAGCCGAAAGTTCAGACGAGGCCGAAAGTTGAGAGGAAACGGAAAGGCTCAGTTGAGGTAATTTTTTTAGTATTTATAATGTTTTATTTTAATGCCTTAATTTACTTATATATTTTATTCATTGGCAGCACTGAGATTCCCCACAGGAACTGTACATTTTAAAATAATCCTATATCGCTGCGTATTACTCGTGAATAGTGTAAACTTTCTACCATTGTAAGAAGTTTTGTAAGCAGATCGGTATTTCGAGAGATAAGCTTATACAAATATACAGGAAAAAACTTTTCTCAAACATGCATGGATATATTGTCATTATTTTCTAAAAAAGAACACGCTAAGTACCGAATTTACGGTCAAAGAAAATCAAATCCATTGCAGGAGCGTTTTTTGAATTTGGAACATTACAACGCTCCAGCAATGTTGTATGAAACAGCGTGCTGGGGTTATTAAATACCCTTTTACTCCGAAACATGGCAACCAAGGAGGTAACTTATTAAAGGTTTTTATTTAAATTTCGAACTGGCTTGCAAATAGAAAGCTGTTTATTGAAAACAAAAACAAATTAACACATTGGCGCGTGAAAAATTATCGTTGTTCGTCATTGAATCTGGAATTTATAAATAATTTACTTTCCCTGCATTCTTTTGAGAAAAGTTCTATAAATGCCTCGGCGGAAATGGCAATTGCCTGTCTCGTATTAGTGAAGTCCTCGCCTACGGCTCGGCCTTCAAACTCATAGTCGACCTGCAATTGCCTATTTCACGGCCTTTGCAATAATGTACTATTACTTACCTTTTGCAAACATACACGACAAAATACTTTACTTACTTTTTACAGACATACAAGAACATTTTATAATTGTTAGTATAGTCATTTGCAAATGTTGTAGTTCACTTCTACACAGATGTTAATAAAAATATTTTCTTTAATTTAGGTGCGAGGGAGAGAGAGACTAGAGTCAACGAGTTTGGTGACGACGCCGGTGACGGACGACAACCTGATAGACTACCATCAGCATCACCTACTGAAGGACCAGGATCCGTTCGACTTGAAGTACAGATTGTATGCTGTTGTGGTGAGTTTATCCAGATTTTTTACATATTTTTATTGGATATCAGTTTTTTGCTTTATCGTTTATTTTCGACTTTTCAGATTGATATCTTAGTAATCTTCTGTAATAACGCGTGTATAAAGAGTTAAACTAAGTATATCTCATTTAGTTAGCCAAACTAAATGAGATATACTTAATTCAACTTTTTTATAATTTACTAGATGTTGCCGGCGACTTCATCCGCGTGGAATTAACTGTTATTCAAATATCTTGTATATCTTGAAAGAAAGAAAAATATTTTATTTGGAACACGCACAAGAAAATACAAAAATTGCATTTAAAACTAACAATATACAAAAAAAAAAAAAAAAATCGAGACTCGTGCGATGCCAAAAAGGCTTCTATCTCAGCATAATGCTGCGATATTTAAAAAATAAATACTGCAGCGCTGGTATTCTGATAAGGCCCGATCTTGCACCACTTGGAAATTTAAATATTGTAATCTAACAGTTGTAGTAGTTTTTTTATGTTCACAAATGATAAACTGCCCGCCTCCATTTCAATCTTTGCAATAATAAAAGGTTACTGCCTACATTTTGGGCGAATAAGCCTACTTCTACTCTACTAATATAGAGAAGACACATCATAGAATTTCTTTGTAAACCACATTAAGGACGCTATCACATTTTTCCTCAAATATCAGTGCTTTTCAGGTACCATTTTAATGAATTAGGAGTCACAACTGCAAGAATATCATTAGCTCAAATTAAAGATAATATATTCATCTCCAGAATGGGCCCATAAAAATTGTATAGCCCCATACAAATTTTTCACACAAATACGTTTTAACAATCACAATAAAACCAAGAAATGAAAAAAGATGAGGTCTGAATAGGAACCCATATAGCTAAATCCACTGCATAGTTAAACATAAAAATAATAACAAAATGTTGTTTATGTAGTCCTCTATACGGTCAACTAAATATTTTTTATGTAAATAAATAACTTTTTTATTTATGATTAAAATAAGAAGCGCCCTCAAATTTCTCCATACATTTTCTACTCGCGGTTCGTCATTGAGCGCTCAGACGCGCTCGTGGAAGCACTGATATATCGATTTTTCGCAAAAAAATATTTACGTAAATGTGTGCTGTACTGTATACTGTGGGTGGACGAAGTTGATACTTTTTCGGACCGAAATAAAAGTAAGTACGATTATTGAAATTTGTTTTAAAAATAAATATTATACATAGTTCTATTTTTGTGTATAAATAATGGTTATAGATTACAGATAAACAATAGGTAAATAATTATATTATCTTTAATCAAATTGAATTTTTTTTTTGAGTTATTCGATACATAGACAATTTTGGGGTTTTTGGGGGTATGTCATAATCTTTTTAATCCGCGGGTGTATTTTTTTAAATAAAAAATCGACATTGGTATCAATTGTGGAGGTGTTGAAGGTGGTGTTTACGAATATCCCATCCAATTTTTGATTCATGATGGCGGATGTACATTTTGGTGATAAATCGACTTCGTGTTGTCAATTCAACAAGAGATTTTTATGCGTCATTAAGGTGGGATTTTTTTTTTTCAATGCTTTCTACATATTTTTAGTGACAAATAAAACTTTAACTTATTTTATAACATTTGAGTGGACATCAAATTACATCAAAACTTACATAAATATTTAAGGATGAATTTTTAAGAGTCCACTGTAATGAAAAGTGTACCGAAATGATAAAAATTACCACCGAAATGATAGACTGTGCACCGTAATGAAATAAATCAACCGAAATGATACAGCTAAGAACAACCGTGCCGGGCAGCCGGGGTTCCGTACTTTGTTAGGTTTGATTTCCAAAAGTTTTAGATAAACACTGTACTGTGTACTGTCCGTACACAGTTATTTTAATATCATCATTAATATACAGATATTACAGTTAGTGTTACATATATCATTCTTTGAGGTTACAATAACCTCAAAGAATGATATTAATGTAATGTTTATTAATATATTATATATCTTAAACACAAATATTACACAACAAATACACCCGAATAATCTAATCTACACTCTAGGTAAAAGTACATTACAAAACTATGACTTTGTATTTGACACAAGGATATCTAAAACTTTATGGTTTTATCATTTCAGAGATACATTTCATTCCGGTGGACTGTAATTGGTATAACAGTCCACCGAATCCACTGAAATGATAACACTGAGATGATAAAATAGAGGTTAGTTCTACATTTAACACCGACATAAAATTATAAAAAAATATGAACACTACTCAAACAAACCAGTACTTACGGCGAATTTAATACACAATTTTGAAAGGGTTTAAATCCATATTATGAATGTATTTGCAGGGGAAGGTATTTTATGAGCGGAATTGGGTTCAGGACAGGCCACCGTGGTGATAAAATAACACTTTGTAATATTTTTTTTGGTATGTTAGAGGGTAGAAATCAATGATTTTTTTTGTCAAGGTAGAGAAGTACTTAAGTTGTTAAGAAAAAATATATAAAATTAAAAATCAGCACATTGCACTACCGTTCTCAGGTTTGCCCTGTATTTTTTTTGCTTGGGCAATTCACCCAAATCCAGTATAGTAGATGGTTATAACTTTCGACACCAAGTATGGTTTTTGATTGCAATGCACACCGCATTGCTAAAATATTTACATTTGTTATTACAGATGCCACGAATTCGGAAATTTGGATAAAGGACAAAAAACCCGTACACGTAGCAGTAAACAAAAGTAATGAAATTTGTATTTTCATTCAGAAATCACAAATCTATGCTGGAGTTTTGTTACAGACGTTGATATAAGTCTGTTGGTAATTTGTTATATTTGATGTACCTTAGGTACTTACTAATGTTGTCTTTTTAGGGTTCCGTACCAAAATGGCAAAAAAGAACCCTTATGGCTAGACTAAGTCTGTCTGTCTGTCAGACCTAGATATCTCAAGAACTACTAATGCTATCAACTTAAAATTTAGAATACTTTTAGATACGTTAGCCCAACTATTTTGCAAACAACAAAAAAATTAAAAAAATACCTTTTTTTGCAAAAGGGACTGAAAGGGTCTTAAACATTTGAAATGGGGCTTATAAGGTTTCATATGAAAGAGCGCTGTTTGCACCTTCTCAAAAACTTCTTTTTTTTTAGGCGGCGTAGTTTCCAACTTTTGTTGCAAAATGAAAAAAAAAATCCGTTCTCGTTATCTCCGAAGTTTTCATAGATAAAAATCTGAAATTATTCTATGTGATAGATGTTTATGTAAAGATTACAGGAAAAATAAAACGATGTCTCTAAATAGCACAGTTTTTCAGAAATCATTAACATCATATATACGTACGGAACCCTCGGTGCGCGAGTCCGACTAGCTCTTGACCGGTTTTTTATTTTCAGGAGCAAAAATGCGCAATACGAGAATATAAGCCAAAAGGCACAAAAATGATTGAGATTGATTTCCTTTTCGAGCAGCTAATCCTTGTAGGTAGCCACATTTTTCTTTTTGATTGCGGCGTGAAGTATCTCATCATGAATAAAGAAAAAACAAGGGTTAACAAGATACTTATACTGTGAAAATTTCAAGATTGTAGCTTCAACCAAAAAATTAACATACTAGTATTTATTGTTTTACAGAACAGATATTTAAACAAAAGTATGTTAAATAACAACATAAAAACTATATGTGACAACTTTAAAAATTGCTCATTTATTAATCTAAAATGTAATTACTCGTACAATAAAGACTACTATTTATACATGTATGTAAATCAATTAACTTCAAGATTGACTCAAATTATTATGACGAAACATTTTTGTGTTGTAAAAATCTTATGTTCAACTATTCCTAAGCAGGGCACAATTCCATTTTACTTTAAGTCATTTAAAAGTATACAACCAGTTACATCCAAATTGGAGGTGATAGTCCAAGGGTCTCACAAGAAGGGAACCATACCTTATTATTAAAAAAAAAAAATAAGTACACAATCTGATACACTGTTGCCTTCACAAGCGAATAAATGTTTTCGCCTCTAATCCGGAATTCAATTTTAGAATATTTCATCAGAATATTGCCGGCGCCATAAATAAAACTGAGGAATTAACACGAACTGTCGCAAAATGGTACAAAATTAGATGTGGTGTGTTTGACTGAAACGTTCATGAAAAAAGGTACAGAAATGCTTTTGAAAATTTCAGGTTACAAGTTGATTGCATCTTATTCACGTGACACTAAACGAGGAGGGATATGCATAATGATAAAAAATAATATAAAATATAAAACTTTGACTAATATTAATGACTTGACATGTAAATTTAATTTTGAATGTTGTGGCGTAGAAATAGATAAAATTGTGATTATTTGTTTATATAGAACTCCCAATAGCAACCCAAAAATATTTCTTGAAAATCATGAACAGTTACTAGGAAGACTTACTCAGAAACATAGAAAAATTATTCTTTGTGGTGACTGGAACTTGGACATCTTAAAGCCAAACAAGAGTACCGAAGAGTTGCAGAGTATGTTAAAGAATTTTAAAATCGAGTTGCATATCAAAACGCCAACAAGACAATTGTCATGTCTTGATCAGTTAGCAAGCAACATCAAGCAGGTTAAAGCGGAGGTGCATCACCTTGCCTTGTCTGACCACGAAACAGGACAAACGTTATCGCTGAAAACCACCAAATCAGCCGAAATATACAGCTGGTATGAGAATGTCAGAGATTATAGTAAAGAAAACATGGACAAGTTCTATAGTTGTATATCATCTCTTACCTTCTCAGAAGTATATAAAAAAAATAACTTGCAAGAAGCGTTTACCGAATTTCATGCTCTATTTAAATTATTTTTTGACCTGTGCTTCCCAATAAAGAGGTCAACTAAAACAGGGAACCATAAATGGTTGACGAAGGGGATAAGAAGATCCTGTATAAGAAAACGGTACCTCTATCTTAACCAACAACACAATAAAACAAACAGAAAAAAGTCGAATAAACAATATAAATCATACAGCTACATACTCAAAAAGTGCATATATAAGTCTAGACAACTCCAAAGTAAGAAATATATTGACAATAATAAAAATAAATGTAAAGCCACATGGGCAGTGATTAACGAAAACATTGGTGACATGAGTACGATAACACAAATTGATAAAACAACCAACAATAATCGGACATATGTAACCTACCCTAAGGAGATAAGTGATAAATTTAATGAGTTTTATATACAATTGACAAATAATAAGAATTTTAAATATAATAACAAAATTTCAATTTCATATAATAACAAAATCTCTAATATTTACAAGATATAACAACTGAATCTATAATTTTATTTGATATAATGATCAGTTAGTATAATAAACGATTGATATCATTTTAAAGCAACAAATTTTTATAAGCATAACATACATTGAATATAAAATCGTTTTTATATACCACTCAAAAGACATAAAACCTTGTAGTTTAATATGAAAGCAGTGAAACCACCTGCTCCTCAGCTCGCGGGCCGCTTCGCCCCTACGCGCCTACGCGATTTTAGATAACACTCTAGGGGTAGGGCAGACAAGACTACGTGGAGTCGGTTTTGCAGCGATTCGTTTCTGTCACGTCGCTCCCGCAGCACGCTCAATCAAATTAATCACAATATTATATATTTTAAACGATAGGCCTAATGATTTTCGATTACATAAACGTTATATCAAACAACGTTATACTAAATAAGTTTTAGAATAAATAAATGTTATATCCAAAGAAATTATATCAACAGTTGGTATAACTTGTGATATAACTCTCGTTTATTATATCTTGTGAACCATAATAAAATGACATTAGACCAAATCCCCATTATTCCAAAACAAGGTTTATCTTCAGACCCAGGTTTAAAACATGGAGCCATTATTGAATTTCGAACTTTAATCCGACTATGGTAATGTTCCTAAACAAAAAACTGACAACTTAGTACCGAACTAAGTTTTCAGTTTTGTATAAAGAACGGTATTTCAATCACAGTTACGTTCTTATTACAAAAACTGGCTCCATGGTTTAAGTCATGTCAAAATATAAATCTTGTTTTGTAAAAAGGCGGAATGAGTTTATACGTTATAAGACGCGCCCAACGAACATACAATATTCCTTAAACCTACTGATGCGATGGAAATATTTCGATCAATTAAAAATCTTAATAACACAAACGCAGCAGGAGTAGATGACATAACAACCAATGTAATTAAGGAAACTTCCCACACATATTGAAAAAATCTGTAGTTAAGCCACTTTTTAAAAAAGGAGTAAAATCTGACATGAATAATTATAGACCAGTGACGCTGATACCAATAATGTCAAAAATCTTTGAGAAAATTATGCTGAAAAGGCTACAAGACTTTACAGCAAGTCAACGTATATGTCGGGATAGGTCCAGGCATCAGAAGTAATACTCAGATATGGCAATACAGAAATATATTTCAATCGAACAATCAGTTATTTTAAATCGAGAGAATATAAAAACCCCTACAGTTCAAACATGCTGGTCTAAATCGTCACCCACTAAAGCAGGTGAGATTCCTGCAGCTCACAAAGCGCTGGGCTAGGTTATCAACCCACAAAAGCAGGTGAAACCCCTTCAGCTACATATTTGCTAGTCTAAATCGACAAAGCGCTGGACAAGGTCCTCAAGCCACAAAAGCAGGTGAGACCCTTCCAGCTACAACTGGGCTAGGTCACAACTCTTGCAACCCCCACGGTATAAACCAGTACTAGTACATTTAGTCATCCAGCAAGGGACCTTGTTCCAGTACTGAGTTATACAGAACAGAATTACAGGATTCAGAATAATAGTTACTGTTTGTGAACCAATCGATAATGTTTTTTATTGGATTCTAAGACACGACTGGCATTTAAGTTTTGAGAACTATCTCTTTAAAATATTAAATCCGTTTTAATTTCCAAGCAATTTGAAACTAAAAAAGGAACTATCTAGTTTTGAGATTACCGAGGCCAAGCACAATGATTCCATATTAAAATAATCAAAGAAAACAAAACCTTCAGGTATCTCATTCATGGTCAATAACACACTCACTATTCCCCACGGGAATACCGAGTCAACCCTTGACTCTATGGTCTTTGCTTCTATGCAAAACCCGATTATACAACCCATAGCTACCGCCTACCGCGTACCCAGGGACTACTCATTGAGCACTACGATACTCTGTTGTAGTCTCCGACCCAATGAACCGAAAACATGTTACATAAACTAAAGTGATGTCAACTCATCTTTTTCGTCTACAATCTCAATTGATACTTGACATCGGGCATCTTCCGAACACGGTCATGAGCGTTTGTAAGTACGCTTGTTAACTAGAGATTTTTAAAACATACCGATCGCCATCTAACACTTCAGCAATTTGAAAGGGCCTCTATACTTCACGTCATGCTTAGTTTGATTACGCTCCTCGTTTGTTCTGGCTACAGGAGTTCACCCACACAAGCGGAGAACTGGTGGACCTCGACACCGGGCTGCAGGCAATTTGCCAGGGAAGCCATGCCATCCCTAGATGGCAGGCTAACCAGGCGCTTGCTACGCCTGGACAGGAACGGCCTGCACCCGGTGACGGGGACCATCACGGGACACTGATCACTTAAACAAACAATTCCACACAATAGGTATAACGCACAGCCCTCTGTGTGAGGCTTACATGGAGGCTGAAGAAACCGTTTCGCATGTGCTCTTTGACTGCACAGGCGTCACCCTGATCCGAGCAGAAACCCTCGGGTCACTCAGATCCTTCACAGATATCCTATGCATTCCAGAAGACCTAATCAGCTTCTGGAAGTAGGTGGCCTGGTAGGAATAACACGCACAATGGTCGACATGAAGGACGAAGTGCGGAAACCAAACCCTCTAACATAGAACGCTTCTCGTTCTCAATAAGCACCAATTCACCGACAGAGAACCTACTCACGCTTGCCATTGTACTATCAAAACGACTTTCATCATAACGCGCGGACTTTTCAATGCCTTCAGATGCCAATCTCCTAATGTCATCAAGGTCTTGTCATCATTGTCGTTAGCCATTCAATGAAGTGAACGTCTGATTGATCAAAATTAAATAAAGTCGAAATGAGGCTTTTATCCACAGTGGCATGCCAGCCTCATCATAACTTAAACTATTCTAAATTAACTCTACAAATACAATATCAATTATTAATGTCTAATCAAATCAGTAAGTAGGATTTCTATCTCGGATGAAGGCTGCGCCAAAACTTTAACATATCTACCAATATCATATTCATTACCTTTTGCCGCACTCAACAATGATTCTCTTTCCTTCTTAGTCTTAGTACACTCTTTATGTAGATGGTGAACATCTTCAACCGATCCGCATGTTTCACAATTGGGAGAATTTACTTTGTTCATCAAATAACCAAACTTGCGGGATGGGTAGTGACCAGAGCGGAATCTATGAAACAGAACAATATGATACCTACTCATTTCCTTGATAGCAAACCACGGTATACGAGGAGGCTGATACTGTACAGTTTTATACCAGATACCCTTTTCCCTACTTCGTTCGTCAAAGTACTCTTTATTTCATTTTGAATTAAACTAGAGTACCATATTACTATAAATCAATGAAAAATTAGAAGAAAATTAACATGTTATCAATAATCAGGAAATTCAGTCGTAGTCAAAGATCTGACTACACATTTATCGCGCATCTCGCAAAAGACAAAAACAAACTAAACATGTGAGAACAATTCATAAATCAGCCTTAGACCATAACAAAACACAAAGTAGGAATCTTATCCGTGGCCTGTGGCTTTTCACTAAGCCTGTTCAACAAACCCCATGCTTGTTTCACTGAATTCACCTGAATTCCGAGTCCCACGGACTCTATGGTCACTACAAGACCAGACCTCCGCTAGAGCCACCCGCGCACCGCGCATCTACGGACAACTATAAGCAGATACCGACTTCTAACGGACTACGGCTACGAAATGGTTACTGGTACGGTCCGACCAGCCGAACCAAGATTCACCACTATCACTCGACTCAACGTCTTCTACTTCAAATGGCTATCATGCACGTACCATTGAAGACACCGCCGCCCGACCACTTCTCAACCCTATGCTCCTAGTAATAAGGTCGAAAAGCGGCTAGGCGCCAGCGTCCACGATAGCACTTGTAAATACGCTTGAAATTGAATGCTCTCAATGTGTAGCGATCACCGTCAAAGAACCTCTATGACCTCAAACGGTCCCTTAAATTTTGGATGTAACTTTGTAAAGAAATCTGGTCAGAAATCAACGGTAATGGATAACGATCTGTCACTTTATTATTATTAAAGTCTCTATAATCTATGCACATACAGTCTGATCCATCATACTTTATAACCAAAAGGGCTGGCCTAGCAAACTGCGTACTACTGGGTACTGATGGGATGACATTTAGCAAATAGCATAGCATTAGCAATTAGCATGGTAAGAATCAAGAATTCGCATTAATTTACATTACTACTACTGGGTCTAATTATTTAGGCTTGCAACAGTAAATTAACCCTATCGCGCATGATTCGACTTTCGTCCGGAGACAGTCTGTAAGAACGTCTTTGCACTGTACGATAAGGGTCTATCAATCTTACTTTCAAATAGGCATTGCAATCAAATATTCGAATACCGAGTTGTTCGAGTAAATCACTCTAACATCACTCCGAACAGTTCGAAATCACTAGAAAAATTCGAACAAGGCTGAAGAAGTATTCGAATACTAAAAATTATCGAATATTTACAATCCCTACCTCCAAGAAAGAAAGAAAGAAAGAAATCATTTATTTGCTAATAATGTAGGTATACAGATATGATGGTAATTTCAATTAGAGTCCCGATACATTTTGCCATACGGCATGCAAAATTATTAAACATAAAACATTAATTATACAAACAAAAGCCTTCAATTCATTAAGCAGCAATAATCATAGCACTAATAATCATAATAAGACAAACATAAATGAAAAACAAATAAAAATGTCAATAACTTAAACTCCAAATGTATGTTGATCAATTGAATTAAAAATGTCAGAAAATTAAATTACCAATGTCAATAAATTAAACAAAAAAAAAAAAATAATAATAATAACATTAGAATTGTAATAATGACACTAAAATGTTTTGTCAGTGAGAAAATCTTTAATTGTATAATAACACTTGTCCAGTAGCAGTTTTGTTAACTTTTTTTTAAAAACTTTGATGGGTAATTCTCTTAAATGTAACGGCAGTTTATTATATATAATAGGACCCATGGTTAAGATGTTGTTTTTAAGTAAAGCCGTTTGGTAACCACCTGTATAAAGTTGATTCTTATATTGAGATCTCATTGGTCCCGATCGTTGTCTTTTATCCACTACTGACGCAAACTGGTGCTTGTTCGTTCTAACAAAAAGGGCTACTTCTAGTATGTACAACGATGGCAACGTAAGTATTCTTAAAGATTTAAAAACAGGTTGACAGCTTTCTGTAGTTTTAAGACCTGTCATTGATCGAAGGCACCGTTTTTGGGCCCTAAATATCCTTTCTCTCTCACTGCAATTTCCCCAAAATATGACACCAAATCTCAGTAAAGAAGCAACTAAACCATGATATGCTGTTACTAACGTATTTGTGTTAACTTTTTTTGAGAGGCTATAGAGTACATACGCCGTTTTACTTAATTTATTACACACGTTTTCAGCTTGATGTTTCCATGTCAGTTTATTGTCTATGTGTACTCCTAGAAATTTTGTTACTATAGTTGAATCTACGTTTTGGTCATCATATTTTACTATCATATTCTCCGGTTCTAGTCGCTGGTAGAAATGCATGACTTGTGTTTTATTTAGATTTATCACTAGATTATTTCTATTAAGCCAATCTATTATAGTTTTAAGGGTGTCGTTTATATCTCTATTGTATTCCGTTTTATTTATGCATTCAATTATAGCTGTGCTGTCATCTGCAAATAATGTCATTGGATGATGAATTTGACGCGGTAGATCGTTAATGTAAAGCAGAAATAATAATGGCCCAAGTACACTACCTTGCGGAATCCCAAACTTAGGTATTCTGCTAGAGGATAAATATTTTATTTCACGCTTGGTTTTAGTACATACTCTCGATATTTCTGTGTACTGTTTCCGATCAGTGAGGTAAGACTTTATTAGGTTTAGTACGTTGCCTCTTATACCGTACGCTTCAAGTTTATTTAACAGGGTGTCATGTTTTACATAATCGAACGCCTTTGTCATGTCAGTGAAAATTGCACATACAGGATTTTTCTTATCCACATTATTCATGATCACTTTTAAAAGGTCAAATATTGCCATGTTAATATTTTTATCTTTTCGAAAGCCCTTTTGCTCTTCGCATAAAATATTATTTTTAATTACAAATGAGTAAATAGATTCATAAATAATCTTTTCGAATATCTTAGAAAATACTGAAATTAACGCTACCGGTCTGTAGTTTGACATGTCTTCCTTATTGTTTTTTTTATGTAGTGGTTTTATGACAACAGTTTTCAATTGATCTGGAAATATACCTGAGCTTATGCATGCATTTATTATATGGCTCAACGGTTTGGCTATAATATCTGATACAAATTTTACTGCCGCGGTAGAAACTTCGTCGTATCCAACACTTTTTTTATTTTTTAAATGTTTTATTATACGCATAATATCTTGAGGTACTACTGGGGGCATGAATAGAGAATTCCTGATATTAGTATTGCCACTTGTCTTGCCCAGATGTTTCCTAGTAACGTTCTGTACCTGATCAACGAAGAAATCGTTAAATGACTTGGCAATTTGCTCAGGGTTTTTCACCAGTTTATTATCTTTATTTATTTGCAAAATTGGTTCTTTTAACCGATCGTTATTATTAATTATCTGCCATGACACCTTTGATTTATTTTGAGAACAATTAATAAGGTAATTATTTTGAGCTTTTTGAGTGAGATTTATAATTTTTTTTAGTCTCCGTGAATAATTTTTAAATGTATTTTTACTTTCACTTGAGGGTGCTTTTCTGTATTTCCAAAGTAGGTTTCTCTGTTTCCTGCTAGCGATCCTTATTCCACGCGAAATCCATTTTACTTTTTTAACAGGTTTTACATTAATTAATTGTTTTGGAAAGCATAAATCATAAAATAAACGAAATAGTTCTAGAAACTTGTCGTATGCCTCATTAGGGTTATCTGTTTCGAATACTTCAGAAAAAGACAGACATTGAAGGTGTTTTTTGAATAATGTTAAATTTTCATTGGATAAGTTACGTTTATGAATGTGCCAAGAATTGATTATGCATGTTCTTTTTACTTGTAGTTTTAAAATCTGAGCCATGTGGTCGGATAATGCAAAATCGATTACTTCACTTACACATTTTTGTCTAGAATTATGAGCAAAGTTATCTAGACAAGTGCCGCTCTTGGGTCTGGTCGGTTGCTTGAATTCTAATTTAAGATTATAGTTAAGTAATAAATTTTCAAAGTCTAATGTTATGTTATTTCTTTTTAGGGTGTTAATGTTAAAGTCTCCGCACAAAACAATTTTTTTACTGGACCTAATACACAATTTCTTCAGTATGATGTTTAAATTATCCATGAAAGAATTTATACATGTTATATTCGGAGGTCTATAAATGCATACAACAATTAATTCCTGTTGAGGTAATTCTATTGCACAATATTCAAAAACACCTGTGATAGATGTGTTAGGAAGTTCCTTATATTCGTACCTATTTCTGATAAGGATACACGCTCCTCCACGCTTCTGATGGGTTCTTGAATAACACGATGCAAGCTTGAAATTAGGTACTTTAATCAATGATTCCTGCCCTGAAGTTACGAAGTGTTCCGTTATGCATAATACATCGATGTCGATGTTTTTTTCATTACGCAACTCTTGGATATGCAGTGTCAACATATCAGATTTATTCAGAAGTCCAGCAATATTTTGGTGCAGAATATTCATGTGTTTATAATAGAAAAAACTGATCGCTCGTTGTTTTAATATTCTCTTGCTCATTTGAAATCTCAGTAGTACTAGTTGAGGCAGAGTTGTCTTGAGTGTCAATCTTTGTGATAGGCAAAACTTCTTCAGAACCGAATAATCTGTAGTCAATCCTTATCCTACATATAATCTGGTCAAATATGTTTCTCCATCCGTATTTATTTATTTTACCAGTATTGTAGGAGAACATTTCGTGCGATAGGCTAGCATTGCTATCGAAAAAATATGCGTACTCATTATTTTTTATGTCTGACAGGAGGAGGTTATTGAAAAACTCCACTTTATAATTATGTATTAATGCACCTTTTACGTAGATCGGGGTGCAGATAACAATATTAGTGTGGGTAACATTCTTCAGCGAGTAGTTTAGGTTGTGAAGTATATTTGCATAGTCACCATTTTGCAGATCTTTTTCTCCAATGAAGATCAGGCAGTAGTCATTGATTGAGAAGTCTTTTAATTTGTATTGAACGGTTCCTAAGAAATCAGTTGCGGTAACATTTGGTACTAAATAATGACAATATTCAAACTGATTACTGAATACTTCTTCGATTATGGGCAGAGTCCCTCTTGTGCAATTGCTGCTAAAGATATAAAGCTTATTTTTGAGTTTCACGCCTGCAACATTTTTGCAAGCAATATTACTCACTTGTGCCGCAGTTTCACGATTTTTCCAACTCACCAGTGTTAACACGTGTTGTTGGAAAACCGTTACTAAAAAATTCCAGAGTATAATTCTAAGATGTTTACAAGGTCACGTCTTCTATCAACTGGTAAAATCAAATTTGGTCATCTCCAAAAACGCGAAAATAAGTAAAGAACGTTATTTAAAAAAAAACAAAGTTTTTTTATCGCTTGTCATTTACAAAAGTAGTCAAATCCACTTAAATTAACAAATTTAGTCAAATCCACTCAAATTAACAAATTTAGTCAAATCCTTTCAGTCAATCAGGAGCGAGACGTCAAATCCTTTCAGCCAATCAGGAGCGCGAGATTTTTTTAACTGACAGAGGTTTAAAATGACCATCTTTCTCAGTGTTGGTAACGAGTTGACTCTGTACTTATTTCGTGCCGAATTTTAATTGATTTACTTCGTTAAAATGGATAATGTGAACATTTTAGTCAAAGAATCAACCCCTCAGTTATCACGAAAAAGAAAACGACAAGAATCCAATCGACACAATTAATTATTGCCGTAGTCTGAATAGCTTTACACGTTTATAGTTCTAGGCAAAATTAATTCAATTGCTCGAACAAAAACAGTTATTTAAAATGTCTCGACTCAATACGATGTTACTACGCAAGTACTTATCTAGCTAAACTTGGAATAGAATCTCCGTCACGAAATCGTTAATTTCTGCCTGACACAGCAATTGCAAAATATTATTGATATTTTTGTTGCCTATACCTACTAGAGAGGTACCAGATCATTTACTCTTCTACCTCTAAATTTACAAGTAATTCTCTCCTTCATTAAAGACGATGCGTGCTGACGCGTCACGGTCGAATGAGATTAATGGACTTAGTGTACAGGCTTCGATGGCTTCCATGCCGTTACTAAACAAAAGCATCTGGTCTTGCATGATATTGGAAGCTGAGTCTCCAGAAGTGGGGTGGTCTTCGTATCCCACTTCTGATGTCGGGATAGGTCCAGGCATCAGAAGTAATACTCAGATATGGCAATACAGAAATATATTTCAATCGAACAATCAGTTATTTTAAATCGAGAGAATATAGAAATTAAATAGAATTAATTAAATAACTAATAATGGTAGTGGCGGTCACATAGGGCAGTACTGACTGTCAGGGACAGTGGTCCATGCACCCACCGCAATAAGGATAATACTAATTTGTCGGAGACAGCGTTCCATATCCAATAACCGGGCAGTACTGACTGTCGAGAGACAGTGGTCCGTTCACCAAGACGCATCCGTTCAAAATGCGTACCGACTCAACAGCGTAGCTCCTTATAAAGGCGATCCGCTAGTGGGGGGTAACGTTACAATATTTCACTCAATTGACTCCAAGTGTTTTAAGTCAAATGACCGATAGAATGAATGAATCGTCTATGGTGCACGTTCCACTAGCGCCATCTAGTCGCCGCCTCTCGCAGCTGTTAAACAATATGGCTTCCGTCATATACTTAAGGATGAGCAATTTGGGTTTAGACAGAATAATACCACTTCATTGGCATGTTTCAATTTGATCAAAATTGTAACCCAAGCTATAAATCATGGCTTACCAATTGCTGCGGTTTTTCTTGAATGAGTAAGGCATTCGATTTTGTGGACCATAAATTGCTCTTACACAAATTATAAAAATATGGAATAAGAGGCAAAGCGAACGACTGGTTGAGAGACTACCTAATTAACAGAAAGCAATGTGTGGAAATCTCTAAAATACATAACAACAAAAAGGTGGTACATAGAAGTGACCATCGACAAAATAATTTTGGAGTGCCACAGGGCAGTGTATTAGGACCTTTCTTATTCCTCATATATATTAATGATCTTCCAAATATCACTTGCCATAACACAATCTTGTTTGCTGATGATACAACCCTCATTTTGAAATGTGAAAATGCAGAAACGTATGAACTAGACATAAACAAAGCAATACAGAACATAATACAGTCTTTTTATGTAGTAATGTAATGTGTAATGTAATTTAAGTAATAATAACATTGTGCAGGACAAAATTAAATATTTGCACACCATATAAAATGTTAGAATGTAAAGGGACCATTATAGCTTTTAAGATGTAAACGTACATTCCGGCAAATAAATGGATTTGATTTGATTTGAACCGTTTGGTTGGAAAAACCTGTGTGATAGACGGACACGTGAGTGACAGCAATAGTGCTCCGCTTGGACCCTTCGGGTACGGAACCCTAGAAAGAGCTGGCCTTCATTATAAATTTGAACTTCTTTGAAACATGAAATGAAAATATACTTTTTACTACCTACTTTGGTTTTAATTTTTATCAAAAGTACTGAAATCGCGCCCCAGTCTCTGGAAATAAAATACTGTTTTCATAAGGCAATGATTATTTTTAAATATCACAACGAAAGTCTACGATATACACCCAGGCTAGTATTTGATTATGTAATGCTCCAACATTTGCCAGCAAAAATAATATTTATAAGTACCTACTTACATCTTTCCCAAGTAGCACAAACTGTTGCTTAAGAGCTTTGGAGCTAATCCGATTATTTCCAAAGGCGCCAAGCTCAAGCGCCAGAGCGTGCACTGCAGACCTTATGGAGCCGCTTTGCAGCCAAAGGGGCACAACTTTTTGCAATCTACAGTTCCATTAGAACTTCATAATAGTGGCATAAAAGCGCTATAGGAGCTGCATCTAATAATTAACACCACACTAAAGCTCTTGTGGCGCTTATTGAATGAATGACAGATTTAACTGAACGAATAAAGGATCACTGATCATTCACCTTGTCTCTCATTTATTAAATACATCTGTTGTTCCTGAGTCAGATATTACCGAATACAAATAAATAATAAGTGAAGTGAAGGTAAGTGTTTTTGAGCTATATTTTGTATTATATGCAAGTGGCTAAAAACGCAGATCAGTTTATCGTGCATATAGTTGATATTATTGGAGTATTTTTAATGCGCCTCAATAATTACCTCAGAATATCGTAAAATATGTAAATATTATTATACTTATTAACGCCTCGTCTGAGATGATTATGTAGTCTATGTACAGTCAGCATCAAAAGTCGATGAACACATTAAAATTTTCAAAATCACTGTACATTATATATTATTATATTATTATTTATATTATTGATTTTGAAAATCTAAATGTAGTCATCAACTTTTGATGCTGACTGTACTATTCGTATCGACAAACACGCGTTTAAAGAATTTGGTAAGTAAATACCAAATTTTAAAATATGTAATTGCCACCCTGCCCGCTATGGCAACACCGACAGATAGACGTCTCTTCATTATGTCTTTCGTGTCAAAACGAACAGCGTTTTTTCCCCCTTTTAAAACAATTTCTTTTGTGCAAACTGTGTATTATTTCATTTTCACATCATATTTATTGTGTGTTTTGTGTTTATTGTATAATGGGAAAAGATAAAGAAAAATTAAGAAGAAAACTGATGGAATTGCTTGATTCTTCGTCAGACTCAGAAGGTATGTACGAAAATCCGCCATTTTTATTTAATAATTTTTTCTCGGTGATAAAGTGAATAAAACGCAACAAGAACATTATAATAAGTCTTATATTTACATCAAATACATCAGTTGCCTTATTACGAATGAATATACGAGTGAATCAAAGACCTAAGCGATAGGACGAGCGCCTATACTTGGTCTAAAATCTACCTGCCATTGCATATTAAATGCTAACAAAATAAAGAATGTTACTCCGACACGGTAGAGCGAGTGAGTGCACAGACCTAAGCGATAGGACGAGCGCCTGTACTTGGTCCAAAAAATCTACCTGTATAGCAAACATCAACAAAATATAAAATGTTAATAAGTATCACACGGTACTACAAGCGAGTGCATGTGATCATTATCAGTGAACTACAACCGCCTATCCTTTACAACTTAATAGGCAGGTATCATACGGTACTACGAGCGAGTACATGTGATATATTAACCTGATAACTTTCTTCCCAGACGAACCACAACCAGTTAGAAAGAGAAGCCGGATAATTATCCAAACTGACTCGGAGGATGAAGTGGAAAATACTATTGACCACATACCCAACCTTTTAGAAAAAATTGATCATTTAAAAGTACCTGAAAATACTTTACAAATAAATAACCAAATAAAAGACCTATGGAACAATATAATAAAAAATGGCTTGGAAGATAATACAAAAAATTATATTTTAAAAAATATACCCAAACTAATTGACTGCCTTACACCTGCTCCGCAACTAAATCCTGAAATTCAGGCTGCGATGACAGCTCAAGCTGTGATAAGAGACAATCACTTATGTGAGAAACAAAACCTAATTGGCACAGTTATTTGTGGTTTAACAGACATATTATACAAAAACTTGCACACAAACCCTGATCAGGACTGCGAATACCTAGGAAACTGCATCAGGCTTTTATGCCATATTTAGTACAAAGAATCCCAAACAAGACGTGCTGTCATTCTACCCGGTCTAAACAAAAAAGTGAAAGACACGTTAGAAAAAACAGAAATTAATAATTTTCTCTTTGGAAAAGATATCAATACAATATTAAAGGAAAACAAAAATATTGAGAATTCAGTCAAGGACTTGAAGAGTTCTTTAAACAATTGGGGCCCGTCCTCGTACAGGAAGCAAGGGGGCGGGCGAGAGTACAACCACCAATCTCAACCACGACCACAACAACCACAACCACAGAAGACTGCTGGGAAGCCCCGCAAGCAATTCCAACATTATCTTCAACGAAGCATTTACGATTAATGACGAAGCAACCCAGGACAGTGCAAAACAATCGCGGCCGTCGACGTTATTAGAGGCAAGTTATGCAGGTAGATTACAAAATTATTACAAAAATTGGCACTTTACAAAAAACAAGTCTGTTTTAAATTGGGTAAAATATGGATACTCAATCCCTCTAACACATACAGTGTACCAAGGCAACATCCCTGAAAATAACTCCTTCACTAAAACAGATGAGTCCAAAATATCATAATGCTTACAGAATTTAATTAAAATTGGTGCAGTAACACTGGAAAGAAATCGTATACCAAATCAGTATGTCTCAAAAATATTCACTGTACCAAAATCAAATGGAAAATCTAGATTTATATTAAATTTAAAAACATTTAATAAGTTTGTTCCGACCACACATTTCAAACTGGAAGATATAAGAACAGCGTTGCATCTAGTTGATGAAAATTGTTACATGACATCACTTGACCTGAAAGATGCTTATTTTCTACTAAAAGTAAATGATGACTCCAGGAAATACCTAAGATTTCTTTTTAATGAAAATTTGTACCAATTCAATGTCCTACCATTTAGATTATCAACGGCACCATATGTGTTTAACAAGATCATGAGACAAGTAGTTACTCATCTCAGAGCAAATGGAGTCACCTTAGTGAATTATTTAGACGATTTTCTTTTTATTGCACCCAGTGAAAGCGAATGCAGAAAACACTTGAATACAGCCTGCAAATTTTTACAATCTTTAGGGTTCATCATAAATTATGATAAAAGCCAGATACAACCCAGCAAGCAGTGTACATTTTTAGGGTTCATTTTAAACAGTGAAACACTTACATTAAGTATCCCTACTGAAAAAAGACAAAAAATTAATGTAAAGTTAAATTCTTTAACTAAGAAAACTTATTGTAGCATTAGAGATTTTGCTTCTCTCTTAGGTTCACTAATTTCAATTTGTCCTTCTGTCCCCTATGGGTGGATGTATACAAAAATACTGGAGAGATATAAATACCTAGCTTTAAAACAATGTAGAGATAATTATGAATCAAAAATGAAAATAAATCAGGAAATTATAAAGGAGTTGTCTTGGTGGAAAGAAATAATTTTTACTTGCTCAGCACCAATTAAGCGGGATAAATACAAACTAGAATTTTATACAGATACCTCTACTACAGGTTGGGGAATTGTATGTGACGAAAGTATGTGACAAGAAAAGTTATATGGATATTGGTCAACACAAGAAAGCAAATGTCATATAAATTACTTAGAACTTTTAGCAATTTATTTTGCATTAAAGTGTTGCAAAAAGTGAGAACAATTGTAACATTTTGATTAGATCTGACAACATCACGGCAATCTCATATGTTAACAGAATGGGTGGCATACAATTTCCTCATCTGAATTTACTATCAAGAAAAATATGGCAGTTTTGGAAAAAAGAAACATCTATATTTTTGCTTCATATATACCATCTAAAGAAAACATAGAAGCAGATGCACAATCTAGGATATGCAACCTAGAAACAGAATGGGAACTAGCACCATATGCTTTATTTGCATGTGAGGCAAAATAGGTCTTTTTGCCTCACATGCAAATAAAAAATGTGAAACATTTGTTTCATGGAAAAATGAACCAGATTGTTTTTCAGTAGATGCTTTTACCATCCCATGGACAGGTCTAAAATTCTATGCATGGGAAATGCATAGAATTTTAGACCTGACCTGACCCTTCTCTATGATTTTGCGTTGTTTAAAAAAGATTCAAGATGATAATGCTGAGGGTATAATGGTTGTGCCTAACTGGCCTGGACAGGCATGGTATCCACTCTCCATATCCTTACTGCGCTCAAATCTTGTTTATCTAAAACCCAATCCAAATTTACTTTCATCCTCTTTCAGAACTTGTCACCCTCTCCACAAGAATCTTACACTGATTGCTGGGATGTTGTCAGCAAAATCTACTTAAGAAAAGGATACTCTTTAGAATGTGTTAATGTCATATTAAGTTCATTAACTAAAAATACTTTGCAACAGTATAATTCGTGTTACAAACAATGGTGGAAATTTTGTAAAACTAATAAAACTGATCCTCTATCTGAATCAGTCCCTGCAATCTTACATTTTCTCACTGAGAAATATCACAGTGGTGCCAAATATGGCACATTAAATAGCATAAGATCAGCTTTATCTCTACTTTTAGACTGTGAATTAAGTACAAACCGAGATATAAACAGATTTTTTAGAGGAGTATTTAAGCTACGACCAAATAAACCCAAATATAGTGAAACTTGGGACCCAAGTATTATACTAGATTATATAAGCAATTTCTACCCAAATACAACTTTAGATTTAAATACTTTATCTAAAAAATTATTGATAATATTAGCATTAACAACGGCACAAAGACTTCAAACATTATCTTTGATTACAATTGATAATATTGCCATAACCAATGATTATATAAAAATAAAAGTTCCTCAATTAATTAAAACGTCTAGAATCAATGGTATTCAACCACTGTTAACTTTAAAGTTTTTTACTGAAAACCCTAGTGTTTGTCCTGCAAGAACACTTTGTGATTATCTAGAAGCTACGAAATTACTACGTAAGAACCATAGTAATCTTTTTTGTAACAATTAAAAAACCTCATTCCCCTGCTTCAACCCATACTCTTAGCAGATGGATAAAAGACGTTTTGTTTGAGGCTGGAATAGATACATCTGTGTTCTCTGCATACAGCACAAGACATGCTGCTGCATCAGCCGCCCACAGAAAAGGTCTGAATATAGATTTAATTAAATCAACAGCCGGATGGTCTCAGAGGTCTAAGAATTTTGCCTTATTTTATAATCTACCACTTGAAACAAATGATAATTTTGGGGAATATATTCTTAGCAGTAATAATAATAATTAATGTTCTTGATAAAAGTTCTGTACTGATATTTACATATAATATTTAATAAATATAATTTAATATACATTATTAAATTGTATGGCTAATTCTTTCATTATTTCGCCAAATCTTTCAACATCTACATAATCATCTCAGACGAGGCGTTAATAAGTATAATAGAATGATCAAAGTAACTTACCTGTAAGTGAACTTCGATCACTATTATACGCAGTTAACGCCTCGTCTGAGGGTCCCTCCCATTCAAGAATCTCCCACCCTGCTCCATAATGAAAACATAAACCCAGAACCCTCCTTCTCTGCGCAGTCGGGTAATGGGACTATACTTTAAACATAATGAAGAGACGTCTATCTGTCGGTGTTGCCATAGCGGGCAGGGTGGCAATTACATATTTTAAAATTTGGTATTTACTTACCAAATTCTTTAAACGCGTGTTTGTCGATACGAATAGTACATAGACTACATAATCATCTCAGACGAGGCGTTAACTGCGTATAATAGTGATCGAAGTTCACTTACAAGTAAGTTACTTTGATCATTCTATTATATCACATACCTACACGATATTGAAATTACATACTTGAATACATTTGTATTTAGTAAGTTGCTGGTTCTATATTTAGTTATATTTTACTACAAATTGTGATAAAAACCTATAAATTTCTCAAGTAATGATAAATAATTGTCTTGTAAACATGGCGTCTATGAGAAGCAGCTTTAACTTGCAACTTCAACCTTAATACTTCCTCTCTGCGCGTCAAAGCGTTAAGTTTCACTCTTCTGAAGGTCCAAGTAATACCTGTAGCACTAATGCAGTTCAAGTCTTTACAATCACTTTTATTTCGTACTTACTGCAGATATCGAACCACACTAATGGTTATTTCTCTCTTTCACTCGTTGAAAACCCTAAAATACGATGATCGTTTGTAGCTGCTACTATATTTTTCGCTTTTTCACTTGTTTAACACTTACGTATTACTTACTTATGTCTTACCATGTTTTCAGAATGCCTTTCAAAATAATTCAAACTTATAATGAACAACAAAATAAACAATAACTTTGCATCTGTCCATCTAAGTGGGAAAAACATGGAGTGTGACACTGGCCGTACAAAAAAATAAAAAAATTATATAAAATAGAAGATTCAACTCCACAACCAAACTGGACTAAAATAAACTGCATTGTTAAAAGGAACAATATTATGTCGTACGAAATTGCTGACATGCAGTTGACAGAAATGTTAGATTGTTCGACAACAGCACAAGAAGCCACAGAACTCTTACCACCGCTCTCGCCACACCTTATTGGACCAACCAACCAACTAGAAAATTTCAACATAGCCCAACAAAAAATAAATTTAGAAAGTATAATTTACTGTAGAATAGTTGAATGAGACTACATGCAGACTTACACACTGATTTTATTGAGGTGGTACAACTAATAATACTGAAATGTATTGCCATACGTAGATTTATTTATATTGCTACTTTAGACTTATCCTAGTTTGAAAGGCCTGTTGGCGTAGTTGGTAGTGCGTCTGTGTGTGTGAAATGTCCCGAATATTTATTTGTATTATTAATAAACGTGTTGACTATGTCTATTATGTGAGTAAGGGCCAATTTGCCAAAGAAACATGTTGATTTTGATTCAAATATTTGGTATATTTCGATTCACCATGTCAGACACATGAAAAGACACAATGTTGTGCAAATATTGTTTATACTGTTGTCAATTTAGAATTTACCTAGTTTAAATATTTTAATAATGTCAATTATGGGCCAATTTGCCAATAAAACAAGTTGATTTTATCTCAAATATTTTTTATTTCAATTTACCAATACAATTATACAAGAGGCGCTTCGATTGTACTCGTTATAATGTGTTTAGTAAAAGAACAAAATATAAATCCGATTCATATCGAGTGACCACAAGTTTACATTTAACATCACACGGCGAGCACAGGTATTCTGAACTTAAAACTGATGTATAGTTGCTTTTGAAAATATTTAGATAAGAGGAGAAGATTGGAAGGTCAAAAGCATTTACTAAATTATCAAATTTCTTACAATAAATATATATTTGATTTTCTTCAACTTTGATACATATCACCTCCATCACTTCTTTTTTAATAGTTAAAAAATATTTATCTGCCCTTTGATTAGATAAAATAAAATCATTGAAATGTAAAATTAAATTCTTTGTGCTTTTTTTTACATACGGGTAATTAGAATGTGTCTGGTCAATAAATTGCTTATTTTCAAGTTTATATATGCTTGTATGTTTGTAACCTTCCGAAACGTCGAACTTCAGCAACAACATGAGTTAAGTTGTGAACGTTGCTAGTTACATAGTCAATACCGTAAAAATCCTTATAATGTTTCGTAAAGTATTCCAAAAGTTCCTCTGCCAAAGGTTTATAAGTCTTTTAAAGCTACATGACTACTTTGTGTTTCAGCGCCCAAATTCGTATTTGCTCGTGGTAGCTCCATTTTCTTTCATATTCGACATACTCTAGTTTATATTCAGTATCGCTGTCCGAGTCCAGTCTAGAAGAAAAAAACAAAAAATTACACAAGGAAGGTTATTTTACTTTATTTTTATAATATGCCACACCAAGCTATAACTTACTTTTCCTCTGTAACTGGTCCGTTATCTGCAATTGAGAAAACGAGATCTACGGGACCCTCGCTTGTGTTTGTTGCACTCGAACTTGGCGCATTATTTTTGTTTTTTTCCAATGAATCCCTTAAAGAATAAATTAAATGAATAGAGTTTTATAAATAAACGCTAAAATTACTCTCGTAATTGAGTTAAAAAAAACTTACGTGTTATTTAATATTTCAATTACAGAATTCTCACACGCAGTTGCCTTTTTTATTTTCTGCATATTCTGATGAACTCTCCGTACTTTCTTGCGATATCCAGTTCTTTGTTTGAACTTCCATGCTTTCAGATCCATATTTCTTTTAAAGTGGCTCAAATATTTTATAAAATGTGATGTCCCCAATAAAAATAACAGAATGCATCCAAATGAGTAGGCAATGTCCATTACTCTCCTGCTTCTATTGTGAAGCCTTAATGTCGCTATTAGTAAAACAGTCGATCAAATTCTTACTTATGTCTGCGCAAAAGTACAAATCACTTATGCAATGAAACTATCAGTGGCAGAACAGTGATAAATATATCTTTTAAACAGTTCCGTTAAAAAGTCTGCAATTAATGTCTTTATGCAGTTCCGAAGCGTACAGCAGCCGCAATAGAAGCTTTTTGCAGCTTTAAGCTTTAACATACATGTTTTAACTCTCTTTTAAAGCTATGGACGGCAAATGGGTTGTAAAATGAACTCTTATGAAACCTAGAGTGGCATTTGGTTCAGTTTCTGCTACCCCTAGTGATATTTACAGCTATGAGTAGTTACGGAAGCAATAGTAGAACTTAAAACCACTTTCTGAACCCCTAAAGCGCTACTGTACAGCTAAAAGTTGCAAAATAGGCTGCTATTTCCACTAGTGTGCTAGTTATTTCTAACTAATATAGCCTGGGGAATAATCGTAGGTGTTCCATGTGTGAGTTGAGTACCTACCTACGCTACGTAATGGCTGATGAATTTTAAAAATACTAAAAACATAATTATCACGCAGATAGTACTTACTTAGCCACAGTTACTAAAATTCGATTGCAAACTGACAACTAACTTTACTCAATCAATACCAGTAAAATTTAAAAAAATATACCAGCCTGTCAGCGGTTTCAATGTGTGCGTGCGCGTAATGTTGTTGTATTGCGATTCAGATACCTAAACTCGAGCGAGTTCAAAATGTGATAGCGTCCTTAACTGTTTTCTCGTCTTTAACTAGTATGAAAAGATTGTTTGCATTAATGACCCGCGAGCAAGCCACATACAGTTGGCCGTGGAAAAAAAATCACACCTTAGGTCGACACCAGTACGTCGGCCGCCGCCGGTACCCCGTCCCTTGAGGCCGTCAAGAGGGGACAGGGTTGCGTAGCAGCACGGTTCGGGGAGATTGTCGTGGTAGGAGTATACTTCTCCCCGAACCGAACTCTCGCCGAGTTCCACAACTCCCTAGGGGAGTTGAGAGTCGTCGTCGTCGGGTTCCATGGCCTCCCTGTGATCGTCCTCGGGGACTTCAAAGCCAAGAACGTGGCTTGGGGTTCCCGGTATACGGACACACGGGGCAGGATGGTGGAGGACTGGGCTCTGGAGACAGGCCGGGTCATCCTAAACCGGGGTTCTGTCCCCACGTGTGTGCGGATGCGGGGTGAATCAGTGGTGGACATCTCGTTCGCCAGCCCCGCTCTGTCGCCGCGTGTCATTGACTGGCGCGTCATGGAGGGGGTGGAGACCTATTCCGATCACCGGTACATCCGGTTTGACGTCTCCGCCCAGACCACGGGCGCGCTGGTCCGACAGGCCTCGAGTGGTCCGCGGTGGGCGCTGAAGCAGCTGGACCGGGAGCTCCTCCTGGAAGCCTCGATCGTGCAGGCCTGGGTGTCATCACCGGACAGGCCTGCCGACATAAACGACGAGGCGGAGTGGTTCCGGGAGGCCATGTCTGAAATATGTGACGTGGCAATGCCCCGGGTCCAGCCCGGACGTGCTCGGCGCCAGGTGTACTGGTGGTCGCGTGAGCTGACCGCTTTACGCGAGGCTTGCGTTGCTGCGCGCCACCGGTACTCCAGGCACCGCAGGCTCCGTATCCGCCCTCCGGATACGGTGGCCATTCAGGCGGAGCTGTACGAGGGGTACAGAGTGGCGAAGACCGCCCTCCGAGCGAAAATCCAGCGGGCCAGAGGACTGGCTCGTGAGGAGTCGCTGGAGACTCAACAGGGACCCGTGGGGACGCCCCTACAAAGGGGTGAGGGATAAACTCTGCCCATGGGCTCCCCCGCTGACGCAGTCTCCGGCCCCAGCTCGTGGAGGACGTGGTGAGCGCTCTGTTCCCTTCCCGAGGGGAACATACTGCTCCACCCATGGCTCCGCCTCCTGCGGTGCCCGATGCGGACCACACTTCCGACGACGACGACGATGCTCCGGAGGTGACCGAGGTAGATCTGAGAGTGGCGGTACGTAGGCTTAATGCCAAGAATACCGCCCCAGGACCCGACGGCTTGCCTGGAAGCCTGGGTCCTGGCCTTGGAGGCTCTCGGGCCTCGACTAAGGGGCCTCCTAAGCGCATGCTTGGAGAGGGGCCAGTTCCCACTTTGTTGGAAGACGGGGAAACTGGTCCTCATTAAGAAGCCAGAGCGCCCAGCGGACTCTCCGTCCGCTTACCGGCCCATCGTGCTGCTCGACGAGGTGGGCAAGCTCTTTGAAAGAGTAATTGCAGACCGCCTTGTCGGGCGGCTGGTGCGGGTGGGGCCGGATTTGGCGGAGAGTAGCGGCAGTTTGGTTTCCGCAAGGGGCGCTCTACGGTGGATGCCATCATGCGCGTTCGAGCCCTCACGACAGGGGATGCTGTTGCCCGGGGTGGGGTCGTCTTGGCGGTGTCTCTTGACATCGCCAATGCCTTCAATACCCTACCCTGGAGTTGCATTAGAGAGGCACTTCGGTATCACCGGATGCCGACCTACCTCTGTCGCGTGGTCGAGGCATATTTGAAGGACAGGGCCGTCATCTACCCCGGTCACCAAGGAGAGTGGAACCGGCGAGAGATGTCGTGCGGTGTCCCACAGGGATCGGTCCTGGGGCCGCATCTGTGGGACATCGGGTACGTGTGAGTCAATTGTGGCACAGCGGCATGGAGAGTGCGATTGTCGCAACCCAGCGCTGGGCACGCCACAATTGTGGCGATAAGTCCCTTCTTTGAGGAGTGGCTAGAGAGGCGCCACGGCGTCCTCACCTTCCACCTGACGCAGGTCCTCACCGGACACAATTGTTTCGGGAGGTTCCTGTTCAGGATAAAGCGGGAGGAAACGCCCGGGGGTGTCACCATTGTGTGGATCGCCCGGAGGACACGGTGGAGCATACGGTGGAGGTCTGCCCGGCTTGGGCGGAGCACCGCCGTGTCCTCACGGAGGCGATCGGCGGCGGCGATCTCTCGCGTCCAGCCTTGGTTCAGGCCATGGTTCGGAGCGAGAGTGCATGGGAGGCCGTCACCTCCTTCTGCGAAGCAGTAATGCTCGCGAAGGAGGAGGCGGAACGCGTGAGGGTGAGCCAGGGTTCGCGCCCTCACGCTCTTAGCCGCCGCAGGAGACGCCCCGGGCGTTGGGAGTCGCAAGCTGATTTCCGGCCACCGTAGGCGCGGGCCTGCGGACGGTGAGCGATGGGTAGCTCGCCGTCCGATAAGGACCAGGCCCGGGTCGACGGCGCGTTGTGTTTCACGCGCGCCTCAAAGAGATGTCAGCACCAACTGACGGGGTTAGGGCCGTTAGGGCCAATGCCTGCCGGGGTTGCGAGTTTGTCCGAAAGGGATATCGTGGCCCCGGCACACAGGCAACGGAAGGAACACGGGTGGGTTTTAGTCAGTAAAAGTCTGACACGACCTCCCGCTCAGCCCAGAGCGGGAGAAGTTATTTGTAGCTTTAACGGTCTGACCTTGGACCCGGGACTTGTTTATTGTGTCTATTTTTTATAATGTGTGACTGCATCAAGGTTGACACTAAGTACTTTTTTACAGCGGTTCATCACCAGTGATAGGATAATCGAATGCCTCTAGTCTTTACCTAAAGTTAATCTTTAGATAAGAAATTATGTAAAAGTAGAAAAATGTTCAATTCCGGAATCGCGACACTTTTGCGATCGATACAAAGTGCATTCCATTTAAGCCACCACCTGAACGTGAGTAAATAATAATCGGCCCCGCGGGCCCGCGCCCGCCACTCAATTATCGCCCGGCCGCTGCAAGCGGCGCCAAGGGTACATAGGTGCGGCGACGACCTTCTTCTAAATGGCTGCCGGATTACGTTCATCGGTGGAATGGCGATTAGGTTGTTGACGTTGATCGACTGCAATCTAGTTGCAGCTTTAAAATTTGTAATGATAATCACAACTAGCGATGTGTTCCGCAGTCTCACTCGGGGCAGATGTCGGGCGGGCACTACGTGGCGTACTGCCGCAACCCGGGCGGCGCGTGGCTGTGCTACAACGACAGCTCGTGCCGCGAGCTGGGCGCCGCGCCGCCCATCGACCCCGCCGCCGCCTACCTGCTGTTCTACGAGCGGCAGGGGCTCGACTACGAGAGGTACCTACTCTCTATCTCACAATGTTATGCCCAGAGAACACTCATACAACGAGGTGCTGCACACACGTTCGATTCGACAGCATTTGTTGAACAAACAGCCGGCCCGAAGCACATACACATATTCGACTTTCATTAGACTCGTGTCGATCGGCGAATTCCGTTCGGAATTTAAAGTCACCGAATCATGGCTCGTCGAGTAGCTTTGCCTAAATATACAGGGTGGACTTTTGAGATGGGGCAGTAAGGGCAGCTACCTTAACCGTTGTAGCTACAGGAAAACAGTCTTAGGAGACTGTCCTTAACTTTTTGAGAAATTTTAATCTGCATTCACATATTTTGAAAAAATGTACAGCCAGCAGGAAAATAGTCAATTTTCACAAAAAAAAAATTATACCTATCGATCCTGTTTCTTATAAGGATCAAAAACCTCTATTGGACCAACTGTGCTTTGAGTACTAGAAAAGTCATAAATCGCAAAAAAACTGTTCCCATACATTTCGTAGGAAATGAAACTACAACTTAGTTTTTTATGATGGATAGATCGACCGCTACAATGAAGACTAGCCAAACATAAACAAAAAAAACTTCGAAGTTCGAACGAATACGCGCATAATTTAATTTGCTTTGAAAACAGAATCTAGATTGTTGCTTGGTTTCTTGTAATTTCTGAAATTCTGCGCAACAGTCGCCATACTCGTACCCGGTATAATTTGAACCGGCAATTCACAAGGCAGTGGATACAAGCATATGGTTCTATACCGTGATCACCTCGCAGTCCTGATCTCACGCCTCATGATTTTTTTATGTAGCGCTATTTAAAAAATGAACTTTATAAAAAGAAATACGACAGTGTTCAGGAACAAAGATTTATTTACCACGATTCTCTATGGAAGATTATCAGCACATTATCAGCCGCTACCCGCTCTGTAGTAAAAATAATTAACCTATGCCTACGTCAAAACAGCTAGGTACCATTCTGAACACCTCATCTTAGAGCACAAAAGTAAAATTTCTAGGTGAGGCCAAATGTGAAGTTTCAAGTTATTAATTTGAAGGTGAAAAAATACCCAAAGTAGAAGTTATTGTTTTTTATTTGTTTTTCGATCAGTTTTTTTCGTAGCGGCCAGTTTATCGATGCTAAAAAATGTAAGTCCGAGACTCATTTCCTACGAAATGTAAGTATGGGAAAAGTTTTTTGCGATTTATGACTTTTCTAGTACTCAAAAAAAAAAGACAACCAAACCCAACTCAAACCTCAATTGGTCCACTAGAGGTTTTTGATCCTTATAAGAAACAGGATCGATTGGCATAAAAAAAAGTTTTTGTGAAAAATTACCATTTTCCTGCTGACTGTACGTTTTTATGCGGATCAAAATTTCTCATAAAGTTAAGGACAGTCTCTTAAGACCGTTTTCCGTTTTCCTGTAGCTGCAACGGTTAAGGTAGCTGCCCTTACTGCCCCATCTCAAAAATCCACCCTGTATATATTCGATTTCGCCGTACGAAACAAATGTGTAGCATCCCTGACCGCATCAACACTGACGCAACTCGTCATCAGCAGTAACCAACGCAGAACTTAATGATGTAGCCTGGGAAAGTTACATTTTATAAATATACGCGTCGACTTTAAGCAGACAACCGGACGTAGAAACAAAGATAAATATTAAAGCGAAATATCACCTAGAAGTAAATGCCAGATTAACTAGATAATCGATACGTATGAACTGTTCTCATAATTGTTTACATAACAGAAATATAATTAAAAAATGTTGTCTATAATAACGTATTGTCTGTATCCAGGTACCTCCCAGACATAGCGGGCAAAGAGCCCGTAGTGAGAGATGCCGAAGTATTAGACCCCGACGAGAACGACCTCAAGAAGATGTGCTCTATCATGTAGAACATTGTGTTGAACTGGCGGAGGCTCACGCCAGGCAGTACGGGGCGCTACGCAACTGTGGCGGAGAGGCTACTTGTGTGTTAGTCAGAAATGGCGGCGATGGTCGGCTTATATTGGTGACGTGAGTGTAAGGAATATGCATAATTCTATGCACAGAGCACGGAATTAGTGTCTAGAGACGGCAGTTCTAATAAAAAACGTGGCAAAAAAATGCGTTGAGCGCACAACTTCTGTCACGGACGCCGTTTAAAGCTGTCAGTTTCTGTACGTCATTTGTGCTGTAGTGCGAGTGAACTGTGATACGCTTAGTTTGTGTGGAGAGTGTTGAAATGCCGTCGAGGTGAACCCGTGCTTTGTGGGGCTATGCGTGCTCAACTGCACGTCAGTAGTATCACTTTAACTACGAGAAACGTCTTTACTGCTACGAAATAAAGGCGCTGTTAAATTGTTACTAAGGACATTCGGTTGACTGTATTTCGATGTAATACGTCCAGCGTTGAGTTGCATTTAGAACGTATGTTTTGTATTTAGCCCAAATGTATGTAAGCGCGAGCTTGAAAATTCTACTCTGTTGCATTGTTTGAGCTTTCGCTTAAAGGAATATGAGCCTAAACGTAATTTGTTAGGGTTTATATTCTATTGTTTTTCGAATCAAGTCGCGTCGCCAATCTGTGCCGATTGTAAGTAGCTGGCTTTATGATATGAAATGCAGTTATGAATATTATGGCCCGAAGATTCGGTGTATAGTTTTGCAAATCTAAAATATAATAATAAAGAAAATACTACAATTATTATAAAAAATAAGTGGTCTGTCTCAAAATATGTGTACAGACAATACAACCGCGGTGGGACCACAGAGAAACGCTCAAATTTGAATTAATTTCATTATTTTAATATCTCGGATTGAGTATAAATTACTCAGTAATCATTAATTTATAAAAATGTATGGATATAAATATAATAATCAAAGGTTGTTACAAATGTACGTAGTATGAGTACACAGACAGAGATGGCAGTCAAAATCTATTTAGAACGAAAGAGAGAGAACGCATTGTGACAACAAAGCGTTAGACAGAGAACGAACGTCTCTTGGTGCCCTTGTCAAATAATATCTATACATCGTATCATCGACGGCTATAACCCAATACCAAATCTATACACAAATTAAAATAATTGTATTAATACATTGAAAATTATGAAAAACAATGAAACATACAATTTCGTTTTGTAATAATTTATTAAAAATATGATTTTATTATGCGGATGTGCCATGATATCGCAGGAAAGTTTGATGGAAATACAGATAATAGTTACATATACTTTACTGCCTATACTCCTTATTTATTATACTCTAGGTACCACAGACTAACAGGCAATGGAGTGTTAACTTCGCATTCGGTACATTGCTTATGTCACCAAGATAGTAGGCTATACGAAATAGTATTCGATACGCCGTAAGACGTGTCGCACTTTCGGTATTGTTAAAACATATGTATATTTTTATATATAAGTAATATGTGTGTGTAAATAAAGAATAATATGTCCGCACCTCCGCTCAAATAGACGGAACGGACGGACGGTCACAACTCGAAAAATTGGAATACTCTTACATTGTACCATTCGTTTCAGAAAACTTCAAAATCTGATCTCAGATAGTGTCTTAATTATGACAGATTTTTTTTACTTACGACACTGTTTGAGCGGAGGTGCGATTGTGTTACATGTAAGATTGTAAGTCTTACATATAACACGGATTCTTTAGGCGTCTTTCTATTGTTTTTTTTCTAGAATTCGCGTGGCATTTTGGTTTCAAAGAATGTAGGGAGTGAAGTATCTGTATTCTTAAATATTCTGTGTTCCCAGTTCAGGGTAATGTTACAGTGTTTTGTTAGTTATTATGATTGCGTAGTTGTAATGCATTCCTATTGTTGGTTTATTGTAAGTGCTGGAGCAACGTGTGGGTCTGTACATGGTTCGAAGCTTTATAGCTAATGTGGAGAGACACTTGTCACCATTATACATTGATCGTATGCGTAGGTTGGTTCCTACGTCTGTGGCTCCATCAGGGGGCCACAGGCCTCCTCTGTGTGAGAGTGGGCCGTAACCCACCAAGCGGGCCCAGTGCGGGTTGGTGGGCGACTGGCCAGAATTACTGAAGTTTTCATGAATAAGCTTTCGGAAACCGAGAGGCACATTTGTAGTTATGATAGTTGAGTTGGCAATGTTGATACGTGTTCCTCCATCCTTATAAATTATTGTTTTTATTGTATAAAGGTTGGCAACGCGTCCCTCTGTAAATAAAATTCGTTGGCGAGACAAACCAGTGCCGACATTTCATAAACGAATCTAGTGTTTAATCAGTAAGTCAGGGCAAGTGTGATATTGTTTTCTGTTATTAAAATTTATTAGTTTTATTGGTGTCTTTGCCTAATAAGTGTTTATAGGTGTACGTAGCATGTAACTGTAAATATGATCCCTTATGATCACAGTCTCAACTGAAAAGTATGAAATGGTCCAGCAGCCGCCATATTTACTTTCCTGCGGCACCACAATGGCCTCAAAGAGACATAGTACAGTAACGAGGTCCCAACGTTGGTTCATATGGGCCCGCGCCATGTAGGTAAGCTGAATAGCGTTTAAACAACTCTCACAGCTTCATACAAGATCATAGGGATGATATTTCCACGGGTTGCTATGGCAACGCGTTGTCAGACCCCAAGTTATGTTGTAACCTACTTGGCCGGCGAACAAAGCAAGCGTCGGTGTCGCCTGTTGCGTTATATGGAGACTGAAGTGATGTAATATATAAACGTGATGTGCTATATTTTACTCATTGGAATATTTTGTATTTAATTAATAGTTATTGTAGATAGTCCGAGTTCTTAGTGTTTTGTACCAGATAACTTTTAGAGCTCCTGGTTTGAAAACGTTGGCTTGTAAATGTTCAGTGGAAAAGTCTACACGGAACGAGATTCTGCCTTGAATATTCCCCGGTCGAGTTGTTGAAACAGATGCCTGTAACAACATAATCACTGTGACGAACATAACATCTTACACGAACAAGAAATAGGCTTTTATTTATATTCCATTTGCGGCTTACCTTGATATTTCTTGTTAAGCTGGTATAAAACACGAGAAACGGTAAAATAAAATAATATATTCTTCTAGCGCGGAAACTATTTAGTGTTGTATATCGTGTTATTGGCGTTTTATGTTAACAAAAACGGTCGATATTACCCCGGTCATTCACATATGCAGAAATATTGCAAATGAGAATGCATATTTTTGACAACATTTGCAGTGGATAAACAACGCGTAGAAATCTGTGTGCTTATGTGAGTGACGAGGGGCAACGCGAGCGTTACTCCGCGTCCTATTTTAAAGCGATCGTCGCGTGCGCGCCGCGCCACAGTTGTGGGGCACGTGACACGCGCCGCGCCACAGTTGTGGGGCACGTGACACGCGCCGCGCCACAGTTGTGGGGCACGTGACACGCGCCGCGCCACAGTTGTGGGGCACGTGACACGCGCCGCGCCACAGTTGTGGGGCACGTGACACGCGCCGCGCCACAGTTGTGGGGCACGTGACACGCGCCGCGCCACAGTTGTGGGGCACGTGACACGCGCCGCGCCACAATTGTGGGGCACGTGACACGCGCCGCGCCACAGTTGTGGGGCACGTGACACGCGCCGCGCCACAGTTGTGGGGCACTTGACACGCGCCGCGCCACAGTTGTGGGGCACGTGACACGCGCCGCGCCACAGTTGTGGGGCACGTGACACGCGCCGCGCCACAGTTGTGGGGCACGTGACACGCGCCGCGCCACAGTTGTGGGGCACGTGACACGCGCCGCGCCACAGTTGTGGGTCACGTGACACGCGCCGCGCCACAGTTGTGGGGCACGTGACACGCGCCGCGCCACAGTTGTGGGGCACGTGACACGCGCCGCGCCACAGTTGTGGGGCACGTGACACGCGCCGCGCCACAGTTGTGGGGCACGTGACACGCGCCGCGCCACAGTTGTGGGGCACGTGACACGCGCCGCGCCACAGTTGTGGGGCACGTGACACGCGCCGCGCCACAGTTGTGGGGCACGTGACACGCGCCGCGCCACAGTTGTGGGGCACGTGACACGCGCCGCGCCACAGTTGTGGGGCACGTGACACGCCGCGCCGGCAGCGGGCGCTTTGTGACCGCGAGTTCGCGCGACGATCGCTTTTCAATAGGACGCGACCTTAGCATCCAAACAGCTCACTATCATTATCTTTTTTATAATTATTATAATTATCGTACGGCTTAGGGCACAATGTCGTGATGCTTAATAAATTCTAGTGAGATACGATATGTAAGTATTAGACACATATGATTAAGTAATATATTATTAATATTGATATTATGAGCCGGTGCGCACGATCCTAGTTAATCTTCTATTATTATAATTTGTATACATTTTATTCGAAATAATTTAATGAAAGTAGCTTTTATAACGCGACAATATAAGTTAGCGATGTAAGCTACCGTTTATGGTAGTTAAACATTATTGTAATCTGAGGACTAGTAGTGTGGTCCTCGCTGATTTAGTTGATATTTTTATTTATTCGATCGTGTGCACCAAATTATTCGTTATTTTTTGATGAATTCGTACTATTGTGGTAACAGTTATGTCAAAATAAATTTAATATGCTCTTATGAAATGATGGCTACTCCGCTATAAGTTGTAGCGATGGCCACAATAGTGCGTACTGACGCAGGGACAGTTACATTGTTAACGTATCGTTGAAGCCACCGTGCGTGAACCGTGCCATCGATCGATTTGCTTTCCACTTCTATACCAAAGCACTCTTTTTTCTCACCTTGTTCAAGCTTTACAGACATACAACGATTTCGCACACACCTGCCGTGAGTCAATGGCTCGCTTGTAGTATTGTAGGGCGCAGAATTTAACTGGTATCACTGTATCAATAACACGGTTTAGTTGAGTGTAATATCAAATTGTTATCCAATTAAGTATTTTGAATAACCCTGTGCAATAAAGAATTTCTTTTGTATGTATTCCTTGTTTTTTTTTTTCTCCAGTTTATTATATTATAGGTAGACTGTCTCATGCTTAAGCTGCGTCCCCACTTGTAACATGTTCCCCTTCGATCAATAATAGTACTAAATTGATCGAAGATGTTCCCCAACAAAACTCCATGTGAAATACGACGCTGGATACAACGCTGTGTGACGTCACATTTTCCTACTCGTAGTAGGAAAATGTGACGTCACACAGCGTTGTATCTTGATCAAAATATGATTCGCGACTATAACAGATATTATGTATTTACAGAATTATAATCGTTAATACATCTCTTTTTGTTCCCCAGTGTCATGATTTCATGAAAAAGTCATTCAGTGTAAAAAATCTAACTCAGAGAGATGTATGTATTAATGATTAGAATTATGTAAACACATAATTTATCTTATTTACGGTGAGTTGCACGAAACCAACATTAGTTTAACGGAGACTTTAAATTGATGCTGTCACTTTCTTTTTGATACAAAATGTAAGGGATAGAATAAAAGAGATAGAAAGTCTCCATTAAACTAATGTTGGGTGTGGAGGGAGGCGAGTGTAGAACCCCCCCCCCCCCCGTGAAGAAAAACTTGAGGAGCCACCCCCCCCTCGAGATAGGATTTTTTTGATTGATTCTAACGTTTAACGCGATTTAACGCTAAGTTTCGAATTTTATTGTATTGACATCGATTTAAAGGTCGGAGAGGTAGGTGGGTGACGAAATAATGAAGGGGGAAGTAGCAGCCCCCCTGTGCCTCCCTTAAACACACCTACAATCGGTTTATAAGAAATACCTTCCACACGGATCTGTGAATAGCGTTTTGCCCACAGAACACTATTACCTCTAGCGGAGGTTTTGCCCGTCCTTCGGTTCAGAAATCAGGATATCGAACAAGTGTCATTGTCGATACGGTAGCGAATCCTACCTTTGTGAATAGCTATCTGTTGATCCATTACCGCGACGGAAACGGACGTTTGAACTGTAGTAGAAAATTGGTGGAGTTTCATAATTTTTTTGAACATCAATCAGTAGTTCAATATAAACAATACTTTTCTTGGGTTTATAGTACTGTATATTATTGATTTAGATGAAAAAAAATTACATGCATATTTTTTTTCTTCTTTTTTTAAAACGTTGCCCCACACTAGGAATTTCTCCTGTACTGTGGGTGCGTTTACAAACATTTAAATTCACATACACAAACAGCCAGACCCGAAACAACTACTTGTAGGTCATACAAATATTTGTTCCGTGCGGGAATCGGGGAATCGAACCCGCGACACGCAGCGCAGCAGTCAATCGCTTAATAAGGTAAGGTATCCTACTACCGGTAAGGTATCCGGTATGGTACTTATACTTCTTATCTCTTGGCGTGTAAACTTCTATTCTTTGGAAGTAATATGAGAAATAAGATCCACAAAAAAAAATCATGTAAAATCTAATGTAGAGCCAAGCCCCTAACTCTACAAGGCCTAACTCTGCAAAACTTACATCTTGGATTCTTGGTCAAAATGTACGGCTTGGCCGTCTCGGCCGCCGCGGCGCGGCGTCGCACTGACACTCGTTTAAGCAGGCATAGGGTAAGAAATTAAGTTACTCTTCTTTAATGTTATGTCATGCAATAGTTCAATGGAACGGCCAAGCCACACATTTTGACCAAGATTTAATTCCAAAACCCAGACCAAGGTTTGTAGAGTTAGGAATTGGCTTTACATTCGATCTGTAACTTAATTATTAACAGTGACAGCGATAAGTGAGCTGTATAATCTATGATGTGAGCCTTGGCAACCCACTTTACATGAAATGTTTTTGGTGGGATTACAATATGTGTTCTGTGATTAACTGATTACATTTCTTTTTGAAGAGTAACTTATTTGTTTTTATGTTTTTACCTTTTTTCCGTAAGAAATACAGACTTGCATCTCCCTCAAGGATGTTGGATGGTTGGGGTTGCAAGGAGGGTGAAAGTTACAAATTTCTTAACTGTTTTGTTGTTTGTCTGCAAACTGCCTGAATACCAAATTTCAGCTTTCGAGAACTTCGGGAAGTACCCTAGAGGTTTTGATGAGTGACTCAGTGACGAAATCGACGTATTTTAGTTATTCATACATAAACTTCAAAGTATCATAGCGACTAATTAAACTTAGTCCGCCTTATTACAAAACAAGATTTATATTTTGACATGGCTTAGACCATGGAGCTAGTTTTTGTAATAAGAACGTAACTGTGATTGAAATACCGTTCTTTATACAAAACTGAAAACTTAGTTCGGTACTAAGTTGTCAGTTTTGTGTTTAGGAACTTTACTATAGTCGGAATAAAGTTCGAAATTCAATAATGGCTCCATGTTTTAAACTTGGGTCTGAAGGTAAACCTTGTTTTGGAATAAGGGGGATAGTGTTTTATAAGTCTGCTACATTCATCTTTTTCTGAGAATTTGAGTTCTCTAACGTTATCCAGCCAGGCCGAAGCTACGGGGGGTTTTACGAGTAAAAAACGACGATAGTGCCATCCTGCTTTTTGTTTTTGGCTCGTCTTGGCGGGGGCACTACTGTGCCCCCAGATACATAATCAAGGCATAATGTCAACAATAATTTTTCTAGTGAACAATAACGTTTTCGAAGCGGTCTTATGCTGCATGCCAATGGTCTTGCATCGAATCACGTCAACGACTGATGTTCATGTCCCTCAGTTCGGGGACGTGTTCGTCAGATGTATGGGTGGTATTTCCGCTCGTTATATCCACGAGTACAACAGCAGCGGTAAAGGTGCCCGCGGCGCGGCGCGGTGACGTTCACCGCGCGTGCCGTGGCAGCTTTGCGACGCTCTCGAAACCGTCTCGCTCGCTCGGCACCGGACATTGAAGGACCTGTGTGTGACCCATAGTGTCCTCTTTCCAACGATAGCCGTTATTTATATTTTCGACTGGCACTAATTGCACGGGTTGAGGCCGACATATTGAATTGCAATACGTTTTTTTTTTATAGATTTATTTAAAAAAATAAACTATAAACATGGCCAAAAATACACTTATTATTACTTAAATCAATTGGTTTAGATAAAAATATACTACACACGCATGAATCAGCGAAAGTTTTGGTTAATCTACGCGGTCCCTACACGATGCTTGCGGGTGATGGCAGGTTGGCTCTGCCTCGCCAACCCGCCATCACCCGACGCAAATCCAAGGTTGTATCAGCCGACTTTGTACATATATATACTTAGACCTTTTCGTTACGGCTCACGTTTCTGTTGGTTAGCAGTTCACGTCAAAAGGGAATTCCAAGGGCTTTTTAGGCAACAAACTTGCAAAGTGTTCGGCAAAACGTGATTCTCTGAGATTTTGTAATAGGTGACGTCACATTTTGGTACTCATTTTTCACATGTTGGATGTTTTGTTGGCGAACATGTTACAAGTGGGCTGAAGTGGAGCCGCAGCTTAATCCATATTTTAAACTTCAATGTAAATAAACACATAAAACTCGTATAAAACATTTATTTTATAAAATTTTACTTAATAGCTATTATAAATTATACACTTGCATCCAAAATATTGCACGAAAACAATATTAATCAATATTTCACTCGTGCAATTATTTTGTCTTCAATACACCAATGGACGGAATTAAATTACAAATAAATACTAATTTGTACAACAACGCAAATTGCATTCACAAGTTACAATAAAATAGTAATACCTAAGTGATACCAAAAAAAATAGGTTTTTTTTAAATAGTTTCATTCAAATTCCATTTCAGAAGAAAATACAGTAGTTTATTAAGGTTCGAGACATTAATTTTTATTTTTAAAATCACAATGCATTTGACAAAGTTAATTCATTTAGTCGAGTTTACAGATACTACACATTATATATATATTTGTGGGCTTCTTTCTTTATTCTGAGTTTGTGGGTATCGCACCTTAGAATATTTTACTAAAACGTGACAAACAACCAACAATGTAGGAAAATAAAGCCCTGTGACAAAGATCAACCTTCATCCATGAGAAACACATTCCGTGACATCGTCTAAAACCTAATGCTAAATATTTACACTACACTGCTACCAGGATCATTTGGCGTTCTAATGACGTGGCAGCGTGGCGCTGTTGGCGAACATCTGTTCAATTGGTTTGTGAAATGTATTGACAAAAGAAGATGGCGGCGTTAGTTCCGATTTTGGCCACGCGCCAAAAGAACCTTGTAGCGCTTTATGTATATCTAGGGCAGTGTGGAGCTCGCGTGGCTGTGGTGCTGACGTCACAGCCACCGCTGCCACGTGGCTTGCTGCGTCGAGTCGCTCGCTTGCAGCACGTTGGACAGACCGCCATGCGGCACTGGGTAAGGAGCCTGGAAAGGGAGAAAAAGCATTATAGTAATCACGGCTTCATCACGGATTCGTCAAGGGTCATATAAAAGATCAAAGCCAGCCATTTGTGTGCATATAGTAATAAATAAATATATAAATCGCTTTTTTCTTTGTTTTCCTTCTAATTAAAATTCAAAATATTTTATTTCACATAAACCAACAAGGGCAAAAGACAAGTTTGTGCACTGCAGTCTAGCTTTTTATCTGCCTATCAACAACTTTGCAAAGCAGTAGGTATTTGAAATGCTAAGGAACTGCTGTTCCACTTTTGGGTTGACCCCAACAGGCGGTCACAATGCAGAAACAAATAAAAGGTTCTGCTGACCCTTTCAAATTATTTTTCACTCCTCTTGCTCAAAAAGTCCGTCATTTTAGCGTACCAGAGCGGGGCTAAAATAGCATATCTTCCTCTAGGGGAAAAAGTATTTTTTTTTAATTTTTGTCTGTTACCAATGAGCCTAAAAACGAATAAGTCATTATTCTTACGGTGAATCCGCAGCTGTATCTGTAGTTATGATTTTAGTGAATAGAATTATGTAAATACAAAGTGTCCGACCGAAACAGGACTTTCAGCCGAAACCGAACCTTCGGTCTTGGTTGCGACCAAAACCGAAGGTTTCGGCCGAAATCGAAACTTATTTGAATTTTTATAGCATATTAAATCTATTGTATTTTTACGCATATATAAGTAGACAGTTAACACGTGTAAAAAAATAAAATGCAACAATTAAAGTATGTAACAAAAATAGTTCTTTAAATAAAAAAAACACAATCAACATATTTGTCAAACTTTTTTATTTTATTTATTTATTTATTTTTATTTGTTAACATAGGTAAAGAAATACAGATCTTATTGTTGATAAACAGAGTGCTATGTTATGCCAGGAGGCGTACAAATATGGTGTGCAAATCTAGCTAAAGATTACTTAAAAGTTAAAATTTACTAAAAATATTTGAAAATCACAATTACATTATTATTATTCAATACTCTAATGGTGTCAGAATACTAAATGAGGAATTATTAAATTGTCAAAAGTCTATGTCAAAATAATTAAAATGTCAAAGTTATTTAAGTAATGATTAATAATTGTAATTCTAAATTAATTCGTCATTTAAGTATTCGTCAATAGCATAATAACATTTATCAAATAAGAACAATTTCATTTTTTTCTTAAATTGTGTAAAATTTAATTCCTTTATGGCGTCTGGAATTTTATTATAAATATGCGTGGAGCCATACCCAGGACGCTTTTTTTTACTAATGCAGTTTTACATTTATACATACTCAAAGAATTTTTGTACTGACTACGAATTGGAACATTTCGTACCATTGAAATTTTTTCAAAAAGGTTTGGATTTGTTTTGACAAAGATACTAATTTCTAATATATATATCGACGGTAGCGTAAGTAGTTTTAATGATTTAAAGTACGGTGCACAGCTGTCATCTGTATTCAGACCGCACATGGCTCTAATGCACCTTTTTTGTGCCTTGAATAGTAATCCCTTATCCGGGGAATTACCCCAAAAAATTATTCCGTATCGTAGAAGTGAGGCTACTAGACCATGATAGGCAACAAGTAACGCGCCTATATTTACTTTTCTAGCCAATTGAAAAATTCTCAAAAATCAACATTAATTACTTATGTTTATGTAGTCTTAATGATTAGATAACTTGTGTTGTTGTGTAAATAATGAAGTTAAACTAGAAAACTTTCACGTACTACTGTACTGTACTATGCGTCCGAATTGACTAAGCACCTCGGTTACTAAAGGGAAAAAATGCGACATGACTAATAGTACTGAAGGTCATTCACGGTAAAAGTTAAATCACCGGAGGTAGTTGTGTATCGGATTTACGGGGCGGTCCGAATACGGGTACAAAATTTAATACAACAACAATTACAAACAAATATAGTAATGTTTGAATCAAACATCACAGGTGTCTTCACACATCTTTTAAGTGTTACTTACATTAATTTCTACTTAAATTCATATTGTATAGGTTCTAGTGAATAACTCAACAAAACCAAGTAAAATATCGAATGAATTCTATTCTACTTACAACTTATTTATTTCCACTGTAGGACAAGATTCTAACGAATGCCATAAAAATACATCATCATTTATCATAAGTAAAAACAAATACTTATCTGCTAATGTTTGCGCGAGAAAAACCACATAACCTTAAATCATCAGATCGCGCCGGCTAGCGTACTCAACTGGCAATCACGTTCACTCACTCGAAGTTAGCCGAATGATGCGCGACAATTCACGAACACCTAGTTTCGGCGGGGCCGAAGGTTCGGCCAATTATTGGCCGAAACCGAAACTGTGGCCGAATCTAGGTTTTTTGGCCGAAACTAGCCGAAACCGAAACCGAAACGGAACCTTCGGTCGGTCCTTAATACATATCTGTTATAGTCGCGAATCATATTGTGATTAGGATACAACCTGACACTGACCTGCACATAACAAAAAACGTAAGAAAATTTGAATTTCGCGGGCTACAGCTGCGGATTCACCTTAAATAAAATAATCATGAATAAAGACTCGATATTTTAGTATTGTTTAATAATAAAAAACTTTTTTACAAAAAAAACAACCGACTTCCAACAAAAACACTAAAAAGTGAAAAATAACTTTAATTTCGGAAGCACATAACATAACATCACGCCTTGTTTCCTCGAAGGGTAGGGCAGAGGTGTACCTGTAGTACACCCACATTTAATATAATATTAAATTTAATTTCGGAAGTCGGTGTCTTTGGTTTTGTATTTTCGTTTATGGCCACCGACTTCCGAAATTTAACTACGTGCCAAATTTCAGGCCAATCTGTTCAGTGGTTTGAGCTGTGTTGATAGACCAATCAGTCACGGTTTCCTTTTATATGTACATATGGCTAGATATATATATATTGAGAACCTCCTCCTTTTTTGTAGTCGGTTAAAAAAAGAAGACCATTTTATTTTTAAAAATTGAAGTAAAAGTGGCGGTCTCTTCGGTAGAATGCGTGCATTGCGTTGCGACCTCGCCGTAGGTGAGTATAAATTAATGTTCCTTGGTTGCGGCTACCTCAGAAGAAATGTGAAAATGTCATCATCTAGTGAGAATGGAGACCCGTATTTGCAGATGGAAGAGAAAGGAAAATAAATAATTTTAAATCTGTTGCCGTCGATTGCGAGAAAATAAAATAGTTAATCCAATACATCTATATTAGATTATTTTATTTTCTTGTAATCGTAGTGAAAAGTATAGTGTAACACACGGCGCTAAAAATCCATTATAACTCGGTTTCTATTTACTCGGGCGTAAAACTACCTCGTATATTAAGGGTAATTTTAGCCCCTTGTATAACAATCTACTATTAATGGTTTCCAACTAGTCAACATGACTTGCAATGAGCTGATGACTTGTACTTATTGTACGAGTACTTAGAGTGTGATGAGGTAAGTTTGGCTCTTGGAAAGAACTTGATCCGTACTGCGCCACAAGTAAAGCGCTGCAGCGCCGAACGTAACCCAATACACCTTACAAGCTAGGGCTTTAGGCAATTCCAATTTTTTTTTTTTTCAAAGTGACAGTAGAATTTCAACTCACATGAACAGTCCCCAACCAGCGTTGCTTGATGAAGTCGGCGACCCTCTCTCCGATCATGATGACGGGCGCGTTGGTGTTGCCCGACGTTACCGACGGCATCACGCTCGCATCAGCTACGCGCAGGCGGTCTATACCTTGCAGCTGAATACAACATAACAGAAATTAGGAGATTTGTACGCACTCAGTTGACATAGTCCAGAATGACTGGTCTTCATGTGATTCCACAAAAGATGATACATCAAGAATGACGGTTTGCATTAAGTCAGGCTATACTTCGTAATGGAAGGCACGTTAGTGAAACAAAACCTGTTGGTACCTAATTGCAATAGCCTTTTACAAAATCAGATTACTTCTAGTAATTTAATTGAGCAGAACAGTAAATAGGTACTTAAATAAAGGCTTGATTGATAAATTGTCTAACGACGACTTGATACCGAGAACCATTCATAGAATATTACTCTTCCTAAATCTGAGCGGGAATAGGAAACTTAGTACAGGAATAGCCTAAAAGATGAAAGGATGACGAGGGTCTTACTTCACCTGCTCCACTAATTAATTAAAGGAACACAATTTCCAGTAACTACAGACCTATTTGGCTTAGTTTAGGGGTTCCGGAGGACCTGTCTTTGATACTCCTATTGCTATAATTTAATTTGAAGATTTATCTAGATAGAAAGCTTACCTGCAGCAAGTTATCAACGACAGCACTATCGTCTCCTCTCGGCCCCATCTTGCAGGATCCCGCTTGATGATTCTCTGGAGCCGTCTGCATTCTCACGGCACACTCCCAGTAAGCGTCGCATCCAAACTTGATCTTCTCACAGCCCTTCACTGGGGTCTTGTCCAGCTTCACTCCGTAACGCTTCAAGGCTTTGGTCTCGGATAGCTTGAGAGAGAACTTGATGCCTTCCACTAAGGTTTTGACATCATCTGGGTGGGTTAGGTAACTGAAATTGTGATAGAAGTTTCTTTAAGTATAGGTAAACAATTTCAAGACAAGGCAGACGTTGGGAAGACGAGATATAGGAATTGGTATGCAAATCATGGCTTGTGAAAGCAAAAACAGAAAAAGCTGTAAATTACTGGAGGAGGCAGTCGGGGTCTTTATTAAATAAATTAAATGTTTAAGTAGACTTAATCATAATCATTTATTTGTCAGAACATGGTACATTTTATGGACTTAACTTTTTTTTTGCAATAAAGGAATAATAATGGGTTTTTGATTTATAAACAATTGGTACTAAGAGAGAGGTAGTTTAAAATAAGTTTAAATGATTTAAAAGTAAAACATCACTCAAAAAGGTAATTGGGTTTGCTGGAACACCCAATGCAACGTAGTTTGCAAATTAATTAGTTGAAGTGGTCAATAAACACTGCAAATAGCAGTAAATTGGTGAGCCACAAGCAAATATTTAAAATATTTAGCTATTTTATAGCTAAATATTTACATAATAATAACACGGTTGTGCTCCAGAACGAGTTACTCAAGGTTATAGTACTAGTGCACGCTTCCCGTTTGATACCTATTTCGATCTTAAGCTGCTAAGTATTATGCTGGTCGACTAAAGGCGTTTACGCACGAACGAACATCTAACACTTTGTTCGCATGTGCGTACAACTAACGAACATCAAACACTGTGTTCATCAAAAATGTTCGTGGTGATCCAATTTCGTTGTTTTGTGTGGGCGGAGTATGGTGTTCGTGTTCGCTTAAGCCCACACGTACGAACCAAATGTTCCATGTTCGTGTTCACCATGTTTAGTTCGCTCGTGCGTACACGGCTTAACGCCAAACAACTTAACGTGCGAGTTTTTCTAATGGGTAATTTTAACCCCTTGTATCTAGTATTTCACTTTGTAGTGTAAAAAAATGTTTATACAAAGCGAAGCTAAGTGCACGTGGCCCGTGGGTAGCTTAGCTGTGTGCTGCTGTAGAGCGGCGCCTACTTTTGTTTCCCATTATTGTGACTAGCCGGCGCTATTTCCATACAGTATACTCACTTGGCGTATATCTTGGGGTACGCAAACGGGTCAGCAGACGCGATCTCCAGCCGCCCCCTGCTCTTGGGGTGCAGCACGGTCGGTATGATCTGTATGCTCCGGGAGCCGTTGTCCAGCCGCTCGCCCACCATGCCGGTCTTCGCGCAGTCTGCCAGGAAGCCGCCGAAGAACAGCTGGATGTCAGGGTTGTCTTCGGCTGGGTTCGAGTACTTTGTGTTTATGAAGGCTGTCACTTCGGATATGCCTAGGGAAATAAGTAGTATTCAGATGGTTAATTGATAATGTGATATCTTCTTGAGTTCGCAGATTTTCTTCTTTTGCTGGTGAGTTGTCTTGCAAATGCAGAGTTAGGTTTTTGGGTAAATTAAGTTAAACGTATATACCTAAGGAAGTAAATGGAGATGGTTAGTTTAGCAGGCAAACGGCTTGATATTACGACATGAATTTATGACATGTACCTTGCATGTACCAGATAAAAATATTTTCGGTAAATTGTTTTATTTTATTTGTATAATTTTGACTTTATGTAATGTTCCTGTTGGTCTTTTCTATCATTTGTTACAAAAGTCGATATATTTATGCTTTTATTCACGATATCAGAACAATAATGTCTTTTGCTTTTCATATTTGCCAAAGTAAAGTAAAAATATACCGTGGATGCCTATAAAAATGCAGGCTTCAAATCACTTATCGGCACTTACCAGTCCCAGACATAAGTCCATCTCTGAACAGCAGGTACTCCATAGCTGTGGCCCAGTTGAGGGGCGTGGTGTTGTTGTCGTTGACCTGGAAGTTCAGGAAGTGCGCCACGTGGTTGTGCAGGTTGCGGCCCACGGCGGGCAGGCTGTGCACCAGCCTCACGCCCGCGGCCGCCAGCACCTGCGGGGGGCCCACGCCGCTCAGCTGCAGCAGTTGGGGAGACGCTACTGCGCCGGCACTGTGGAGATGAACTTAGGGGTTTCATTTATCTGCTTGGTTTCTACAGTATTTTGATGGGATATCTAAGTATTTAAAGAAACTGTACTGTCACTTTCAGACATTTCTTGTAATACGATTATTTAATTCAGGGCAATTGATACGCAAGACAAAGTGACAGACAGTTACCTATAGTTACACCATTCATGGTACACGCTCGCTTAACACTTCATTTTTGGGGTTCCGTAGTCAACAAATAACCCTTATAGTTTCGGCATGTCCGTCTCTCTGTCTGTCCCCGGCTTAGCTCAGAGAGTCTTAGTACTAGAAAGATTTAATTTGGGATGAACTTAATCACGCTGACAAAGTGGTAAAATAAAATCCAGAAAATAGTAGATTAATAAACAAGGGGCTAAAATGACCCATTTTATACGAGGTAGTTTTACTCCCAACCTTTAACGACGGAGAAATAGAAACCGAGTTATAATGGTTTTTTAGCGCCGTGTGTTACACTATACTTTTTACTACGATTGCGAGAAAATAAAATAATCCAATACACCTTGACGGCAACAGATATAAAATTATTTATTTTGCTTTCTCTTCATTTACAAATACGGGTGTCCATTCTCACTAGATGGTAACATTTTCAGTGTTGTAAAATAAATTACGGTCACCAATTCAATTTGTATTTTGAAAAAAAAAATGTCAAAATTTTGTTTGGGAGTTCGTGTCATTGTTCTTTGCAGTTGGAGAATTGACCGTGACGTATATCGATATAGGGGAGAACATGTTTTTCAACTACAATGTTAAGTTTGTTTTATGGATAAATTCATCCTTACTACGGAACTCTTCCTTGTGCGTGGTCCAACACGGACTTGGCCGGTTTTTCGTCTATACCAGTGGGTAACTCCTCTGAAATTTTGGAATTCTTACTGAATTAAGATTACTCTTTTACACCAACGCTCTATGGACCAGCTACACGCAGCGGGCCTACAACGCTCTTCGCGTACAATATAACAACGCCTTCAGAATTCTGGTGGGGCTCCCACGTTTCTGCAGCGCTTCAGGCATGTTTGCTGACGCAAGGGTTGACGATTTTTATGCCATAATGCGTAAAAAAGCAGCATCTCTGATGTGTAGAATCCGGGGGAGCGGCAACGGAATTCTCAAGATGATATCAGAAAGGCCGGAGACGGCGGTGCTGGGGAGGCTTATTCGGCTTCACGTGGTGAGATGACGCAATGTTTTTATTTTTTTTGTTTTATGTATTAATTATTATATATTAGAGAATGCTACAATACTAACATAGTTTTTAAGACCTTTGTTACTAACATTATAAGGACAATTTTTATGTCTGAGATAAAGGTTTATTGCCCGTGGTTCGACCGCGTAGTTCTACTAGTAGGACCAAGGGTATTTTTTCTTTTCGATGGTTCTATCAATCGGACCACGGGCAAATCAAGTTCTATCAATAGTACTAAGGGCAACTTTGTTTACCCGTGGTTTTATTAAAACTAAAGTGAACAGAACGATGAGTTAGATTAGGTGAAGTAGGTATAAAAAAAAAATGGTTAGGTTAGGTTAAAACTGTGGCCCCCCACTCAGAAACGACTAGAATATATAAAAAAATTATAGATTCTTCTATTATTATTATATTATTAGGTTGGTTGGTTGGTTGTTGGGAAAAGTACTTATTTTTACTGTAGAAACAGTGTCCAAGATATTTCCTTCTATTAATTTGTTTATGCACCTGTACCAGTTACGGTTTTTTGAGAATCTGTCCTTTTGAGAATCTGTCCATAGGAGAGCATGCGAAAAGTACTATGGGCAAAAATATTTATCTTAGTTCTACTCGACCAATAGATCTAGTGCCAATACAATGTGATAATTTTATAAAAATGGTCCGATTGATAGAACCACCGAAAAGAAAAATACCCTTGGTCCTACTAGTAGAACTACGCGGTCGAACCACGGGCAATAAATGGAAATAAATGTTTTTTTTTTTTTTAATAATGTGCATTACTTTTCCGTTCCGTTCAAAGTAAAAGCATCTATTGTAAAAAAACTCACCTCAAAACAATCTCATTGTTAGCGAAAATAACTTCAGTGCCACCGAAGCTGTTCCTGACTTCCACAGCATACGCCTGGCGGGTGGTCTGGTTGATGAGGATCCTGGTGACGGTCGCGTTCAGCATGACGTGCAGGTTGGGCCGGTGCTTGGCGGGGCGCAGGAAGGCGCGCGCGACGGACAGGCGGGAACCGTTGCGGTTGGTGGTCTGGGCTATCGAGAAGCCGGTGTGGTGGATGCCGTTGAGGTCACGTTGTTTGTAGCCTGAAATGTGCGGGAGTTTTGTTAGTGATTGGTCTTAGAATGAGGAAGGAGTTACTATCATCAATTCAAAATGACGGTTCTGTTTTTATGATGTTATTGATAATTCGTCTTATAAACTCATAAATCACGCGTCCATAAAATATCAACTACGTAACCTTGTTCACTAAGGTATACAGTATGTAACAAAAACCCTGTTGTTCCTTTTAGGGACGTATACATTAACCTACAAGCACAACGTTGGTGGAATTATAATTCAAAAAAATTAAGCATTGGCTAGTCGAGAAGTGAAAATCAAAGAATTATAGAGGTTAGAAATCAAATATTAATAATTAAATATTTATTTTAATTATTTTTGTTGAACAGTTGTTATAAAAGACTTTCTTTATTACGTATGTATATCGATTATTAACACGTAGGTAGAAGGAACAACAGGGTTTTTGTTACATACTGTATAGATCAATAAACAACATGTCCCAGAATTAACGCACAACCTCTTAAGGGGTCATTGTACTCATCATCATGAACAACTTTTACTATGGGACCAAACCTGAAATCGGGAAAAAAATCAGCTGTTCCATACATCTATGTTCTCATATCTTGTCAAAAATGTAGGGAACAGCTAATTTTTTTTCGCGATTTCAAGTAAGGTTCCATAGTAAAAGTTGTTCATAATAATGAGTATAATGACCCCTTGAGAGGTTGTTGTGCGTTAATTCTGGGACATGTTGTATATACTTAGTAGCTGAAATCAGCACCGATGCTCACTCGGTGTACACTACGAGTCACGACTCACGAGCACAACACCTACGCATAGCTCGTAGAATTTTTATCCTATGCCACCTCGAGCCAGCCCTCCCGGGTGCATTGAGATCATTTGTCACCTCTTTCTGAACCATAGGTACTTGTGATCTATTTTTAGTTTAGTATTAATACGATAATTTGGTTTAATAATATGCACCAAAAAATAAACTCACCTAACTCCTCTCCAGCCTTAACCAAGCTGTAGCTGAGCGGCGGATGGTACGGGAACTGCGCGACGGTGAGCGGCCCGCCGGTCGCGTGGTAGCCCTGGTCCATCTCCTTCAGCTGCTTGTTGTCCTCGGACTTGAGGAAGTACGGCAGCACGTCCTCGTACGACCAACCTTCGTTGCCGGCGGCGGCCCAGCTGTCGTAGTCCTTGCGGGCACCGCGGATGTACATCATGCCGTTCATCACTGAGGTTCCACCGAGAACCTGGAAAGGTATATGATATATGGGTTAGGTTTTATGGTAAGTGTTCAAATTTAATTTGATAAGACGATTCGAGTTATTTATTTATTGCACAATGTATACACAGTACAATAAAGTTTATTATATTATTTCTTTCTTTTTAGACGGAATAGGTCAAAACAGCTTCAACGTAAAATGCAAGACATACATGGGACCTATAATAAGCTGCTTAGTAATAAAATATCTAACATCGTTAAATTAACTGATCGTGTTCGAAACACAATACTGTACTCCAAAACAAAGATAGCTGACGTGGCTCAAAAGGCGGCAGACATGTCCTGCCCAGTCCTATTTAAGTTGGGCACAACTTAAATAGGACTGGGCAGGACATGTCTGCCGCATGCCACCAACTGTGGGCCCAAATGGCACAGAATTGGTGCTCCGAAACAGTGCGATGGGGTTGCGGCAGACCACGTAGGAGATGGCGGGATGAATTGGATAGGTTCCAGCAAAACTGGAAGGACGCGCGGGCTCGCGAAGGATGGAAGGAGTGGAGGGAGGCCTTTGCCTAGCAGTGGGACAGCGTAGGCTACAGCAGACAGAGAGAAAAAAAATAGCTGGACGGCATGTCAAGGCAGACTGCGGAGAAGATGGTCGATGGACGCATAATTGGCGTCCATCGTCACATGCCGTCCAGCTATGTTAAATATTTTATTACTAAGCATCTTATTATATAGGTACCATGTAAGTTTTTGAGGAGACTATTCAATAAGAGCCTCCTCAAAAATGTACGTGGAGAAGCATAACAGTGACAGAAGTGTAAGAAATTGGGGAGACTTTTACCTGTATAGCACCATCATCATCTTTTGCCTAGCCTTTTCCAACTCTGTTGTGGGTCTAACCGAACGCAGCAGAATATCCGTATTTTATAAGGGGCGACTGCTTATCTAACTTGTTGAATATCGATGGCTCGTCGTTCCGTTTGCTTACCTTCCCTCTAGGCCAGTAGCACTTCCGATCGGTCTCCCCGAGACAAGCAGCAGGTTCCGACTCTGTCTGGTAGCCCCAGTCTATGCTGGAGCCGATGAAGTTTAGGAACATAGACGGCACTTGAGCACCTGTCGGCTCGTCGAAACCTGGAATATTAAGGATCAAATTTAAAGTTTTCGTGATTATGAACCGTAAAGACTGACACTGATTTGGGCGGGTCGCACCGCATTGCAAAAAACCTACATAACTTTCACGATACATTTTATTTGAATCATCCTACACTACAATTCTCAAATCTCAATTCTTTATTGCATTCCATATGTATTAATAGATGGTATAAAAAAGTAAAAGATCAATATGGACCTAAATTATGGTTGAAGGACCATAATTTAGAAATAAATTTCTCGAAGACGAAGCTGATGCAATATAGACCATATCAGAAAGAAAAGGTAGATATCGACTTCTCATATAATAATACAAAATTACAATGTGTAAACGACTTTTCACTGCTAGGCCTGACTGTCGATACAAATATAAACTGGAAAGGTCATATACAAACCCTATCAAATAAATTGGCTAGCTTTACATACGCCTTAAGAGAACTAAAAAAAGCAACCGACCTCAAAACAGCTCTTTCAGCCTACTACGCATACGCATATTCGTGGCTAAACTATGGAATTATATTGTGGGGAAATAGTGTAGATATAGAGCGACTATTTATTTTACAAAAAAAATGCGTTCGAATCCTAGTAAATATAGAACGTACGGAAAGTTGCAAACAATACTTTATAGAACATAAAATTCTTACGCTAACAGGTATTTATATCCTAGAAGCTAGTAAATTTGTGAGAAAATACCCATCGCTTTTTCCGCTAGCAAAACAGCAACGCCCACAGCAACGCAGTCTTAGAAACCGATATCTAAACGAATTAGCGGTACCAACTTCAAGACTAGCTATGTTTCGTTCTGGGCCTCTGGCCATGTGCGTTAAAATCTATAATAAACTCCCGAATTCAGTTAAGGATACAGAGTACGACAACAAATTCAAAAATGACCTACAAAACTACTTAAACTTAAAATCATATTATAGCCTAAAATAATTTTTAACTGAGAAATAAATAAATTACTATCGACTCGAACACATTACTCATACATAACTAGGTACTCTACAAGACATCAGTCAGAAAATGATAATTTATTTATTTAGTTTGTAAGAATGACATAATGTATAATAATAATTAATAATTTTTAAATTAATCTATATCAACAAATTGTATTAATAATGAATAATGATAGCATGTTAAATTAATTAAAACCTGTCGCCTATACATTGCTGTGCCCTAGCAGGGTTCATTGTTTGGAACTATCATAATGTAACAACCTGTAAACAACATGAAATGCAATAAATGAATATGAATATGAATATGACCCTGTCGGGCACAACAAAAATTAGGAGAGAGGAAGAGGGCTAAGTAACAATAAAATTCAAGCAATTCATTATTATTATAAATTATTAATATGTGTTTAGTTGGGTGCATAATTATGTGTAGGTGTATATACAGGGTGTTTGGTGCATCGTGTGCCAAATTAAAATGGTCGACTGAAGGGGTCATCCGCTAGCCTTTCAGACCCCTTAACACCCCTCATGCTCTGTGGATTTTTTTTTATCGACTTTTTATTGTTTTCCAAAAAAAAGACCCAAATTTTACATTCAAATACAGATTTAAAAAAAAATATAAGGCGTAGACTCTGAATTTTAATTTTATTTCGATGTGTATTGTTTAAGAATACTTTTAAATACAAAATTAGTGATATTAGTCACCTAGTTTTTTTTTTAATTCACTCGCAAAGGTAAAACTTAAATTAAATCTGTACATGTTACAGCTATTTATAAGGCTACAAAAAAAAAACCAAAAGCGACCGGGATCTTCCAACTCCCTCATTAATTCTCCAGTCTATCCTCTTTCTAATGATGTGCCACATGCCATAAAAGTATTTTAACAACTTTGTGAATTCGCTAGAATTGTGAATCAAGTCACATAAAACTACATTCCAAATTCTAATGAAAAAATATTTATTGCGGAACTGTTACTTGAGAAAGAGGTAAAATTTGTTTTCTCACTCTTTCACAGTAAAATCTATCTTCTATCTCTTTCTTGCATACCTTAAATCGGTTTGAACAAATCGCGCCGCCCGACCCGCCATTTTTTTAGTCGAGACATGACTGCCTCTGCTACCTAACGTGTGTGCTAGTTCACCATACTCCGCGATTCTTTTATTACTTTGTTATCGTTAAGTTTTGCTGGTTCTTGTTACATTTGTTTAATTTTTGTTGTTATTGTTAAACTTTGAGTTTTTTGTTATTGCAATGGCGACATTCTCTAACGAAGAATATGCGGACATCATGATAGCTTACGGAGCCGCTAATGGCGTCGCTCGTGCAGCGCAACGACTTTACCAGGAACGCTTTCCTGGTAGACGATTACCTGGCCGCTGAGTCTTCCAAGACACATACCGACGCATACGCGAGACTGGCAGTGTTACTTTTAATGAACCAAGGGGCCATATTGTGCGACATAATGTTGAAGTAGACGAGAGAATACTGGCACTTTTTGAGGAAGACCCTACAAGAAGCATTAGAAATGTGGCATCATATCTTGATATTTCAATATGGAAAGTGTGGAAAGTACTTCGTCAAAACAAAAAGCATCCATTCCACTACGCTCCGGTGCAAGGTACGTAATTTTAAACTAACTTTAAACCCGTGCAAGCTTTGTTTGACCTTGCCTTTGTTTAGCAGGTAATGGGTATGGTATGGCGTCACTTCCAGGTAGTGAATCTATTAGCACGAACAGCGGGTCCTTTCTTGTGCAATTACTTATTGCCCAAGAGAAATTTAAAAGAGTTTTTTGTTTGTTGCAGGTCTTGAGGGTGGCGACTTTGAGAGACGAGTGGCTTTTTGTCGGTTTCTTTTACACACGGATGTGGATGATCCTGATTTTTTAAAAAGAATACTGTGGACGGATGAATCCAAATTTACCAAGGATGGGATCCTCAATTTACACAATTTGCACCACTGGACAACGAAAACGCAAAACCCACGTGTTAAAAGACAGAAATCTTCTCAAAGAAGGTTTAGTGTAAACGTTTGGGCAGGAGTGGTTGGGAATCAGGTAATTGGACCGCATTACCTGCCCGATAATCTCAATGGCGAAGACTACCTGGAATTCCTACAAAATGACCTGCCCGAATTAGTGACCGATGTGCCCGTATTTAATGAACGTGTGCCCATTGTATTTCAAAATGACGGCTGTCCCGCGCATTGGCGATTGACTGTGAGGGAATATCTCGACAATGTGTTCCCCAATGCATGGATTGGACGCGATGGCCCTATTCCATGGCCGCCACGTTCCCCAGATCTAACTCCGTTAGACTTTTATGTCTGGGGACGTGCCAAAGAGTTGGTATATGCCACGGAGGTTCCAACTAGGGAGGTATTAGTCCAACGCATAGAAGCGGCATTCAATACTATTAAGGAGGAAATACGACTTCGTACAACAACTGTTGAAATACGAAACAGGTGTCGGGCCTGCATTCGCAACAGAGGCCAACAATTTGAGCAAGATTTGTAACAATGATTAAATAAATGTTAAAAATGCAATTTTGTTTTTTTATTTCAAGTAAATCCCACGAAAGATACAGATATGAGACACGAATTTACCTAACCATAAGAAAGAGATAGCAGATTTATAGGTTTGACAGGTATCATTTAAGAGATTTTTTTTTAAATCATAATTTTGTATATTAGCCTTAGGTGACTCGATTCACAATTCTAGCGAATTCACAAAGTTGTTAAAATACTTCTATGGCATGTGGCACATCATTAGAAAGAGGATAGACTGGAGAATTAATGAGGGAGTTGGAAGATCCCGGTCGCTTTTGATTTTTTTTTTTGTAGCCTTATAAACAGCTGTAACATGTACAGCTTTAATTTAAGTTTTACCTTTGCGAGTGAATTAAAAAAGAACTAGGTGACTAATATCACTAATTTTGTATTTAAAAGTATTCTTAAACAATACACATCGAAATAAAAATAAAATTCAGAGTCTACGCCTTATATATTTTTTTAAATCTGTATTTGAATGTAAAATTTGGGTCTTTTTTTTGGAAAACAATAAAAAGTCGATAAAAAAAAATCCACAGAGCATGAGGGGTGTTAAAGGGTCTAAAAGGCTAGCGGATGACTCCTTCAGTCGACCATTTCAATTTGGCACACGATGCACCAAACACCCTGTATATATATATATATTATTACGTTTGTGTATACAAGTATAGTAAGTATATTAGTTATTTTTGTTTTATCTATTGCGAATAATGTAGGTTATTATTATGAAATTATTATTATTAGAAGTATGTTCATTTTTATTTATGTATTCATATTTTTATTTGATTTTCTATAATCCTATTTATTTATATAGATTTCATAATGTTTGGTTTATATGGAGAATTAATTTTATTTTGCAATAGTTTTGTCATCTAAAAACTCATTTACTGAGTAGTATGACTTGGATTCCAGAAATTGTTTCAATTTATTAATAAATACATTTGTTTTGGTAACTTCTCTAATGTCATTTGGCAATTTATTATACATTTTTATAGACATAACTAAAGGACTGGTTGAGTGCATTTTGAGTCGGGATTGAGGTATGTTTATTTTGTTTTTGTTGTGTCGAAAATTGTATTTTGTTTGTGTTTCTTCGCAAGTGGTGTAAAAATGTGGGTGTTTACACCACTACAAGCAGTCACACCACACCACACCGAAATTTTTGGTATGAAAATGCGTTGCGGTGCGGCCCGATGCGGATGTAATGTGCGCTTACCTTTAAAAACAACTCAAACTTCAACATTGTACTAAACTACGTGGAAAGTTCCTATTTATTATCGCTTGTTTATTTCTATTTATTAACAGGTAATGCTTTTATACAATTATTATACGACTAATTATTACATTTGGTGCTAAATGATTAGTAGATTGTTGCACCGACCGAGCGCAAAGTGAGCTAATAATGCACCAGTGTTAGGTATGTTGGTGCCCAGCGCATGCGAGGGCACTAAATTAGCACGAGTGCATTAATTACTCACTTTAGCAAGGTGCGTAATCTACTTTTCTTTCAACTACCAATCTACCTACCGTGATAAAATATACCTACTCCAAATAAAAACTCATTGTTTGAAAACAAAGTTTTATCCAGCCGATTTTTATTTTAGCCCAGTAAGTATCTTTATGATCTAAATTCTAATGCATACTTTTTATATTAAACTTTATGGGAGACATTATACCTCTGTGGTAAATTTATATCTAAATGGATTTGTTTTTTTTTTTAAACTTTGCCCCGCACTAGGAATTTCTCCCGTATCGTGGGTGCGTTTACAAACATTTAAATTCACATACACAAACAGCTAGACCCGGAACAACTACTTGTAGGTCATACAAATAATTGTTCCGTGCGGGAATCGAACCCGCGACACGCAGCGCAGCAGTCAATCGTTTGCCCACTGCGCCAACCGTGCCGTCAAACAGTCACAGTGCAGAAATCTCATTGTTGCACTGAAAAACAGTGCGACTAAGAGATTTCATACAACATGTCTGCACTGTTTTGGTTCTAAGCAAAAATAAAAAAATACGTGCTTGTTGATCGGTTTTGTAGTGATCCAATGATAAGTTGATAACATTACTACGTAGTTAGAAAGAAAATGTATTTATTATCCATTTAACACACATAACATAACATCACGCCTCTTTTCCCCAAAGGGTTAGGCAGAGGTGCAGCTATCGTAACAGGTAAAATGTAAGGATGTTGTCATACCTGCTTCCAAGAGTAGGACCCTCCACTCCGGCACCTCCGACAGTCGCGCGGCCACCACGGACCCTGCTGATCCTCCTCCCACCACGATGAAGTCGTAAACAGAGTCCATGTGGCGACGGTACTGCGGAAGAAGATGAAAGAAATTGTTATTTTATGTTCAGTTGTTAATTGAAAACACAAATCACGTAATTAAATAAGTATTTTTTTCGTAGTGACTTTGTGTAAATTGACACACTACGTCAATTAGCAGTTTTAACTGAATTTAGCCGAAACGGACTTCGAAGTTATTAAACATTCGAAGACAGGTGACATCCACCAACCCGCATTGGGCCCGCGTTGTGGATTACGGCCATAGAAATATAAATATCTATGATTACAGCCCACTCCCTCTCACCGAGAGGAGACCTGTGTCGCAGTAGTGGGGACATTATTATGCTATGTAAATACAATTAGATCGTCCGCATTTTCTTGAAATTATACAACTTGCGGCCTAATTGATTTCCACATAATTATGGTTAAAAAAATGCATTAAGTATGTCACCGTATAATTATGAACTTCGTTAGTTTACAATCTATCGGTATTATTTCCGTTATATTATGAACTGTCAGCCCCCCCTTTGGGGGAGGCCTATGTCCAGCAGTGGACGTCTTTCGGCTGAAATGATGATGATGATGAACTGTCGAAAAATTGTGAACTGTAAATAAAAATAACATTGTAACTGTTACCATTTACAATGTAACGCATTATTTTTCGATAGTTTATAATCTATCCATGGAGAAATGAAGAATTTTGAACTGGCATCCAACTTGCTTGTGACGTAATGAATCTTGTGCTAATACTAAATAGCCCTAGCTGTGAGTAACTTGGAAGTAGCGCTCGCCAGCCGCTCGGCATGTCTGTAACTAGCTGACCAGTCGTTGTTCTCACCAAACAATCATTCATGCAAAAGTCACATAGAAAAGAGCACTTTCAGTTTTTCACGAATTTGATAATTTTCCGGGAATCTTTTTTATTTCCGTAAGAATCGGATAACGTACGATTTTAAAACAAATAATACGAATATTTAAAAACAGCATTACATTTTTATTGTATAGGGTCGTACGGTGTAGGTACATAAAAAAGATGATTTCTATTTTATTCTAATAGTAGATCTATTCGATACAATTGCACTTTTATGGGAAATAATAAAACAGAAATGATCACAAAATTGAAGCGAGGAACACATTTTTAGGGTTCCGTAGTAAAAAGGAACCCTTATAGTTTCGCCATGTTCGTCTGTCTGTCTGTCTGTCTGTCCGTCCGTCCATCCGTCTGTCCCCGGCTTAGCTCAGAGACGCTTAGTCCTAGAATGCTTTAATTTGGCATGGGTGTACATACTAATTACGCCAAGAAATTTGTAAAATAAAACCATGAAAAACATTTTTTTTAGGGTAGGTACCTCCCTTGCACGTAAAACCGGGATAATATTTTTTTTTCTCGTCTAATACATGGTGTGGGGTATCGTTAGATAGGCCGTTTAAAAATATAGTGGGTCTGTGAAAGCCATTTTTCAATTCTGAGATCCGTTTGCGTAATATTAAGGCTTCTACATACCAGCGCGACTTGTCGCGCGCCGCGACACGGCACAAAGGCCCCGCGTGTCGCGGGACGAGCGGTGCCTTTGTGTCGCGTCGCGTCGCGCGACAAGTCGCCCCGGTATGTAGAAGCCTTTAAGCTTTAAAGTGCTATTTTTTGTTAGACTATATATAATAGCACTTTAAAATAGCACCCCCCAGCTAAATGCAACCATTTAGCTGGGGGTGCTATTTTAAAGTTTTGGATATGTGAAAAAATACATGGCAGTAGTATATAATTATAACGAAATTAAAAGGAAAACTATCACAGCTAAGTAGGGTTTACAAGTTAACGAGTAATAGTCGACCAACTTAAATTTGCAGTTGAAGAATTGACCGTAACGTATATCGATGTATGGGAGAGCATGTTTTTCAACTACAATGTTAAGTTTGTTTTTGGGATACATTCATCATAACTACGGAACCCTTCATTGTGCGTGGTCCGACACGACCTTGGCCGATTTTTTTTTTTACTGAATTGGTTCCATCAAAACACACAAGGTTGTTTGTTTTATCGAACCTACAAGTAGTACCGATCAATGTGTCCAATATCAAGGCATATTGAAAATATATCTTTTAATCTGAAAACTATTTGAAATAACATCAACTGTAAAGTAACCAATCTTATAAACCTCCAAAACAACCCACTTTTACGAAAACAGCTATCTCTTTCACTCTCTATCAACCCTACTGACGTCAGTCAGAAATTATCATGATTTTATCAATATTTCTGAACCGATTTGTATCATAATTTTTGTTACAAATGCTTCGACTGGGTAATGCAGCCCGATGCCGAAACGGACCGCAAATCTAATGGGGAAGTGATTTCATTTCGGTGGTAACTTGCGGTTGTAATGAGCGCGGTGAAGAGATGCTTGTTGTTGAAGTGACCGTGCTGTTACTGTGAGCAACTGGCAGGCAACCATGGACGGCTAACATTAGCTACTGAGCAAAAATTTAAATCGTTAAGGCTCGTATAGACTTGCGCGATATCGCGGGCGCGACAAGGGTCGCGCTGCCTGTTGCGGTTTTGATATTACGCCAGTCTGCACGAGCCTTAAGATTCGCCCGACCGCGTCAAAAGATGGTCACATTTCTGTTTCGTTTGCAATGACGTTACACTAAAATATATATAAGTACCTAAATTAAGTACAAATAATTGAAATAAAATTGAACAGTAGTTGTAAAAGAGATTAATTATAAAAGTCAAAATTCAATAAGGTCAAGGAGATAAAATATGATTTATAGGCAATAATATCAAATATTTATTTATTTTTCATTCATAAACTCTTCAGTCGATTTATCATTTGCATCAAGAATATCAACACAACACATTTGCTCAAAAAATTGATTTACGAAGCCTGAATACATTCCGACTGATATTTATAAACAAAATAATAATAAGAGTTCAAGCGAGGAATCCAATATTATCCTCTATGGTCAAAATCCTGAGAGCGCTATTTAATTGATTTCATTGATTTAATTTCTTTAAAGTTTTATAATAATTTTAAATCATGGAAGACTCGAAGAAATACTCAATCATTCTCTGAAATCTGAAATGTTTTGATGACTTGTTTCATTACCTATTGTACTGTTTTCTCGCAAAAGTGTTGAGCAACGTTGTATGACACACGTGCGGAAATCGGTATTTACAATCTCGTGATTATGGTACATTCGTCTACTCGATTGTAAAAACCAACTTACCGCACTAGTATCATAAATAGCTATTATCGTTCCATGTGGGATGTACGAGCTCTTCTCACTAAAGACCCTTTTTCGCGCAACCTAAGTACGGTGAGGGATTAAAATTTTCAATTAAATCAGAGAGATGAGCTACTTAGCATATTATAGATAGTTACCACCGACGGCGACGTTGGTCTAGTGGTCACAAGCGCTACGGCTAAGCGTGAATTGAACTCAATACTAATGAGTATTGAGTTCTCCCAGTTATTTCTCAGTGTGCCATCAACAAGGCACACATCAATATCCTATTGAAGTCATAAGTCCCTTGCATGCAATAGGGGAAAGCCTAATGTCAGCTAATTAAATGTGTGGCAGGTACTATATTAGATACACATCTACCTGAGTGCCTGATTCAGCACATGATGTTAAGTTCATAGAAAGTTTCGTTCTATGTAGGTTTTTTTATTCCTAATGATTCGCTACTTTACGGGAAAATATCTTATTTTATTAGATAAACGAGAATGAGGTAAAAAGATTATCTAGTCGTCAGGTTGATAGACCAAACATTTTATGAATTATCAATCAATCAATCAACTCAGCCTATCGCAGTCCACTGCTGGATATAGGCCTCTCCCAGGCTGCGCCACAACACCCTGTCCTCCGCCTTCCGCATCCAGTCTGTCCCAGCCACCTTTTTAAGGTCGTCGGTTTTATAAATTATGCTTCAACCTAATGTTGAATTATTTGTAGGTACATATCTGTTTTAAGCCTTCTACATACCAGCGCGACTTACCGCGCGACGCGACACGACACAAAGGCCCCGCGTGTCACGGGACGAGCGGTGCCTTTGTGTCGCGTCGCGTCGCGCGACAAGTCGCCCCGGTATGTAGAAGGCTTAAATCGGCTGATATTGACCTAAATAACCTTCACTATGATTGTAGCTGTGCATGTGAGCTATTCACAACCATTTGTTACGTGCCGAATCAAACATCAATCAATGCTATCGACGGACTCCTCTAAATACTGTTCATAAATCTAAAACCCGAAAATGTTGTTTAAAATAGACGACCTCTATTCTATCGACTGCTGTTTGTTGACGGAGGTAAGGTCAATCAGGTAATCGAAAATGTGTAATTTTCAATATTTTACGACAGCCTGTCGATTGGTTGTGAATAGCTATGAAGAACTCACATGTAAACATTTTACTACCGACGCCGACGCGGACGCGGGGAAAACCCGACATATATAGCTCCGTCCCATTCCCTAAGCGTACAGAGAACAACAACACTACTCACACACAAACAAACGGGCTGCTGACGTACGTACCTACAATAATGTATTATTTATAGTGCTACTTATAATCAGTCAACGCCAAACTTGTGAGAGGCAGGGCGCGAAGTCGGGAATAAAAAAAACAATCTGTTTCGTTATCAATGTTAATACACATTTATAATTACAAAAACATAAAAATACAGGACTAATTAATAGGATTTAGAGGTAAGATTAGTTTGTTATACATTATTTTCTAATGCCAGATCTGTCTCGCTGATGGTGAGGTGTGTTGGATCATTCGGTTCCCTTCAGAATGGTTGGCTGATCCACGCGTCCTCAGATTATAGAAGAAGCAGATAGACAAATATAGGTAGATAGGAACAATAAAGACCCGTTTGTAGACATGTGTGCGTTACAGCCACGTGACAGCACCATAAGAACAGGTGCCTCTATGTGTGTGTACGGTTGCCAGGATAATGAAAAAATTAGCCATAATATTTCATTACATGATAAAAAAAAGTTTTGTTTTTTCTTAAATTAGTTGTTTTTATTAACAGTATACGTCAAATTAACAATACATTAAACGATATATTTGGGATATATTTTTATTTTGAGACACCAACATTTTATTGTTTTTGGTAGCTATATTTACTTTATGGTGACGTCATATAACCCATGATATAGCAAATCGACTGATGTAATAAGTATTATAAAATCCATTAACTAGTTACACTTACGAAGACACATACATACATATTTATTTATAAACATACCAACCAGAAAAGGCGATAAATAAAACACTATTATCAAAATAAATATTTTTGTAAATCGATACTCCTGTATCCTATACTTATTTCCTAACTTAGGGGTAAATGTTTCAATATAAACTAGCAACACCGAATGATTTTTGTTAAGGTTTTGTGTTTCAAAATGTCACTAACAATAAACACGTAAAATAAATCCAAATAGACAAATAATCAATATTTTACCTATGAAAGATACTCCATCTTATTTCTTTTGTTTTTGGGAACAGTTTTTACAATGTTTAAAAATACAAGACGGCATTATTCTGAAATTATCTGTTAGAGCCCGTGACGTACTAACGATGCGACGCTTCGTGCTGTACTGAATCGAGATTGTATTCGCTTTTGAATTTGTATTTGCTTTGTTGGCCGCACTCTCGGTGTTCCGCGCGGTCTATCTGCTTCTTTCTATAATCTGAGCACGCGTCATGTTCGTGAACGGTTGCCATCAGTTGACTCTTCTCGATCTTTTAACTCTCTCTCTCTGGGCTTTTCTTTAATCTTAATATTTCGAATTGTTTTAAATTGTTTTTTTACATTGTTCTCACATATAGAAGCAATGAGAATAATGTAGGTTTCTAATGGGTTTCTTGCCCATTATTCTCCATAGAGATCTACGGGCAAGTAGCTTCAACTTTCTGACTAACTGTCCGACTCCTTGACAATTCAAAAGTGCCTATGGTTTATTAGAAAACAATGTTTTGAGTTTGCTTTGGAACAATTAAAGTAGCCATTAGTTGACAATTTGACTGACTATTAATACATCATCCTATCAGCATGAGACATAATAATATGTGTGGGTTGTTTTGTTTTTTATCGTTATAAATAAGTTGAGTCGATGGCATTCAATATAATTTATTTGATAGATTTAAAGTAAGTAGGTAGGTGCAAGGATTCAAAAAAAATTTAAAGCATTGTGTAGCCTGAGAAGTAGACCTATAATAATTAAAAAATATGTTTTGTTTTAGATCACAATTCATCAACTATTTATTAGGAGAAGAAATACACAGATACACACGAAAGGTGTCTAATGCTATGATGGACGTGACCGCAACTTCATCAAAAGACGTGACAGCAGAAGTTGTAAAATTGACGGAAGAAAAAACAAATGAAGAACCGACAGAACGGAAAGATAATGATGAAGTTCAAAAGAAGTTTGTTCTTCCTCCAGAATACGATGAAAATGACACAAGATGGGCATTAAAGTATCGTGAACCTGCTCCGGGACTTGTTGAGCTAATGCCACATTCCAGTGTGTATGTTAATGCTGACAAACTTGCTGAATGCGAGAGATTGTCGAATGTTTGCAAAAGAATGGCTCGATTGCTACTGACCGAAATCTTTACTATAAGCGCTTTGAGTACATGTTCATGGTCTGGTGCAACAGCTAACGATTCCGACATCGACGGTAGCCAAATAAGACCTGGATTAGACGAACACGCAATAATGATATTGCTGAAGTTTGTTGAAGAGTATGGACTCATGCGGGATTGGATCTTAACAGACTACCAATGTATTCTGAACCATATGCGCCAAGTCATGTTAGAGATGAGATACGTTCAGCAGAAAGAAGATGATGATTATGATGAACTTCAACGAAAAGGTTCTCATTCACGTATGCGCCAAACGATGCTAAAGGTGAGAAGCGATACACAGAAAGAAGTAGAAGATTATGATGGACTTCTGGAAAAAAGTTATTATTCACATATGCGACAAACAATGCTAGAGATGAGACGCGATAGCCAGAAAGAAGAAAATTATGATGGACTTCTAGAAAAAGATGTTCATACACGTATGTACCAAATAATGCTAGAGATAGGACACGCTCGACTGAAAGAATATGAAGATTCTTGTGATGAAATTCTAAAAAAAGGTTCTCATACACGCAAGTTTCTTTTACCTCCGGAATACGATGAAAATGAGGCAAGATGGACATTTGAGTATCGTGAACCTGCTCCGGGACGTGTTGAACATTCCGATGTTAATGCTGACAAATTCGATTACTATAGGAAATTGAATGGTCAAACCTTTCAAATGCGATGGGGGACTTTTCTGACATGGATTAAACGAACATGCGAGAAGTGTATTGCTGCGGTATGTTGTACAGTATGGAAAGGAGCAGCACGGTAAACAACTGGAAAAGCAAGTTATTCTAGCTTGTGCATCAATGATGAAACAAAAATTTACAACCGAATACAATTGTACGATTATTCTTGTTAAGTTTTTGTTCGTTTCATATGATTTTTATTATTTGTCTTCTAATCTACTTTGTATAATAAATATGTGTAATGGAGTATGTAGGTTACTTAACTTACTTAATCAGCCTATAATGTTCCCACTGCTGGGACACAGGCCTCCTCTCTTCGAGAGGGATGGGCCGTAATCCACCACGCGGGCCCAGTGCGGGTTGGTAGATGTCACATGTCTTCGAAATTTTGGTTTTAAGACGTGCCGGTTTCCTCATCATTTTTGCTTCACCGTTTTTGAGAGCAGTGGTGATGAAATTATTTACACAAATTAAAGCGCCTGCCTGGGTTCGAACCCACGACCTACAACTCGTAAATCGGGGCCGATACCACTGGGTCACCACTGGTCTCTCTGTATGTAGGTTATTTAACTGTAAATAGTTATACCCGATCAAAAAAAATAAAAAAATGCTATTGGGAGGATCGACGAGGTGTTGGCGTCGACACGCCCTCGTGGAGGTCCACAATAGAAGGTGAACTGCACACATATCGATGATTCTAGATTTTCATAGCGTATCATAATTTAAGTAGATGATTTAAGTACATTTTAACATCACTAGCGATGGCATAACATATTATTTTAATCTAAAAAACTGTATTATTCTGATTCAACTGAAGATGGCAGATGGATAAAAACCGATCAAGTGCGTACCACAATGAAGGTAGTTGGTATGAATTTAGCCCAAAAACAAACTTAACATTGTATTGTTGAAAAACATGTTTGTTCTCCCATACATCATAAATACGCCACGGTCAATTTTCCAACTACAAATGTAAGATTGAAGAAGAAAAAAAATTATAAAAGTATTAAGTTTTTTTTATTTTTATTTAACTACAAATGAAGGATATTCGGACATTTTCCTTTACTTGTGCTGTGAGACCTTGCTTCTTGCCGAATTTCATGATTCTAGGTCAACGGGAAGTACCCTGTAGGTATTGATTTATTAGACTTAGATGCTTGATTTTTTTCGAGCTCCGTAGACCTACGTATTTGATATAAAACAACTTGATACCTCCACACGTTCCTGATGAAAAGGGTCTTGACAGACTGACAACGAAGTGACCCTATAAGGGTTGCGTTTTTAAGGTTCCGTACCCAAAGGGTAAAACAGGAACCCTATTACTAAGGCTCCGCTGTCTGTCTGTCTATCCGTGTGTCAATCTGTCTGTCTGTCTGTCCGTCTGTCACCAGGCTGTATCTCATGAACCGTGACAGTTAGACAGTTGAAATTTTCACCGATGATGTATTTCTGTTGAATAAAATAAAAATTTTTTTTGGTTGTTTTTGCTCTATATTGATAATGGCAACAGGTAGAAGCTTGAAATATTCACAGAATATTTAGTTATATAATCACTTTAAAAATAAATAAATAAATAAAACAAATATTTAAGGGGGCTCCCATACAACAAACGTGATGTTTTTGCCATTTTTAGGGTTCCGTACCTCAAAAGGAAAAAAGAAACCCTTATAGGATCACTCGTGTGTCTGTCTGTCTGTCCGTCTGTCACAGCTGATTTGCTTCGAATCTACTGAACCGATTAAGTTGAAATTTGGTACACATATGAACTTCTGTGACCCAAACACGGACGTATTGCGTAAATAAACTAATTTTGAATATGGAGGTCACTTTTGGGGGGCAAATTAGAGAAAAAAAAAGTTTTGCTGACTATACCGTGTGATATATCAAATGAAAGGATTCGTTTTAAGGATTTTAAAAATATTTTTTTTATAATTTCAAAATACATACTTTCGAAATTATTTAAGAAAATAGATGAAAAATGACCATTCCCCCCCCTTATCTCCGAAACTACTGAGCCAAAAATATTGATAAAAATGCAGAAAATAGTTCTTTACTCATTGATTACAGAAAAACCTATAAGAATTCCGGCGTCTTAAAATCACATGGTAAATCTTCTATATATATATATATATAATTCAAAGTCCTGACTGATTCACTGACTGACTGACTGATATATCAACGCACAGCCTAAACCGCTGGTCCTAGAGACATGAAACTTGGAGGGTATGTTTTTTGTGAAGAGTAAGTATCCATTAAGAAAGGATTTTTGGGAATTCTACCCCTAAAGGGGTAGAATTCCCAAAAATCTAAATCTAATCTAAAAAAATAGGGGATAGAAGTTTATATGAAAGTCCGTCAGTTTTTAAGTTAGGATCTTCAAATTTGGTGTATAGGCTGACAATTGAAAATTAATTTATACGTGTTTCAGCGTTTTTGATATTTCTGCCCCCGAAGGGTAAAAAAGGGGGATGATGTTGTGTATGAAAAGTCCTTAATTTTCGAAGTAAAATCACTAAATTTATTATCTAGGCTTATGGTTGGAAGCTAACGCAACGGTGTTGTTCGAATTTCAACCCCTAAGGGGTGAAAAGGGGGATACATTTTTCTTTTTAATAAAAGTTATTTTTAAGTTAAAATCACTAATGATGCTGATGGCACGGTTGGCGCAGTTAGTTAAGCGATTGATTGCTACGCTGCGTGTCGCGGGTTCGATTCCCACACGGAACAGATATTTGTATGACCTACAAGTAGTTGTTCCGAGTCTGGCTGTTTGTGTATGTGAATTTAAATGTTTGTAAATGCACTCACAATACAGGAGAAATTCCTAGTGCGGGGCAACGTTTAAAAAAAAAAAAAAAAACGAAACGAAAACTAATATTTCGGCTTATGGTTAGAAGCTATGCATCCGCTAAGAAGGGATTTTTCGAAAATCAACCTTTAAGGGGTGTAAAAGGGGGATAAATCTTATTCCTTGAGTTAATAAACCTGAAACTTGGCACGAATACAAAACCTAAGTAAATTATAAAGTGTGTCATTTTTTCATTTTTTTACTCCTTAAAGGGGGATTTGCGGATGTCAAAGTTTGTATGGAAGAGTTTTAACGCGCGGTCCGATTATCTCGAAACTCAGTATTTATACTGTAAATAAAGAATAAAAGTTATCAGTTTTTCGGAAATTGACCCCTAACAGGGTGGAAAGGGGTAGTCAATTTTACAAGGGAGGATTCTACTGTGTGGCTTGATTAAGTCCAAATTATGACGTGGGCATCAGCTAAGAAGGGGTTTTTGGGAATTCGACCTTTAAGGGGGTGAAAAGGGGGATTTTGTTTGTATGAAAAATCTTATTCCTTGAGTTAATAAACCTGAAACTTGGCACGAATACTAACCTAAGTAAAATATAAAGTTTGTCATTTTTTGTTTTTTAAACTACCCCCTAAAAGGGGATTGGGGGATATCAAAGTTTTTATGGAATAATTTTAACGCGCGGTCCGATTGACTTGAAACTCAGTATTTTTACTGAAAACAAAAAAAAACAGAATAACTTGTATTCGATTTTTTTGAAAATCTGCCCTTAATAATGGGGTGAAAAGGGATAGTCAATATATAAGGGAGGATTTTACTGCTTGGCTTGATTAAATTTAAAATCTGTATAAATAACGTATAAATCCAATAATAGATACGTCAAAAAGATGTTTGAACAATTTACCCTTTTGAGTGCGTAAAAAGGGGCGACATCGTTTGTATGAACAGAAACTTATTACTTTTGATATATAAACTTGTAATTTGGCCCGAGTACTTATTTACATAACATCACGCCTGCAATCCCCAAAGGGTTAGGTAGAGGTGTACCTTTAGTACAACCACATTTCGCCAGTTTTGTTTAAGTCCCATGTAATAGGGGCGAGTCTATTGCCATCACCCGGGTATAAATCCAGACTTCGGGCTGCTACTGAGAAATTCCTAATGGAAAATCCAATAACACTTTTCCCGACCTGGGAATCAAACCCACCCCTCATGCTCAGCAGTCGCACTTGTGACCACTAGACTAACGATGCACTCATTACTTAAATAACAGTTTGTCATAATTTTTGCGTTTTTCAAAACTAACCCTCAAAAGGATTTTAGAGAGTCAGGGGTTTTTTGGGTTTTTGGAGATTTTAGTTTGTATTTAAGAATCTTAACGCGCAGTTCAATTGACTCGAACCTCAGTGCTCATACTTTTGACAGAAAACAAAAAGAAAAAAAAACGAGTTTTCGAGAATCGGAAAAAGGGGTACTTAATCAAGTTTTCGGGAGAATTTTACTGCGTACCTTGAATAACTCAATAGTTGGTATACATCAATTATTATTTATGAACAAAAATGTAGAAAAAATAAACAATACAAAATTTCTTTCAAATAGACTTAGACATGTTGTAATGGAAGACACGTTTATAAAGATAAAGATAAAGATAATTTTATTTTGCAAACATGGGTATCATTAAATGGTGACAAAAAAAAAAACATATTGAAAGTTCAGCCATATTTTACCACGTAGGCATGCAAAAGATATAAAATATCAACTTATAACTAGAAAGTAGGTACAATTAAAAAAAAAAACATTACACGAAAAAGAAGGTACACAAAAAAAAAAATATACATTATTCTAACTTAAAAAATCTTTCTCAGTAAGCTATTCACTTAAATTATAATAAGCTTTCACCACTAAAAAGCTACGAAGCCTTTTTTTAAATAATTGGACTGGAAGCTCTTTCCAACTCTTAGGCAAGTGATTATAAATAACTGGAGCCATGCAGTAGACACTTTTGCGCATGAGTGCTGTCTTAGCTGGCTCCTGACAAAGCAAGCTGTTGTCGCGTCTATTGCGGGGAAACACGTCAGCTATACGTCTGAAACGACTCGGGTTTGCCTTCACAAACACAGCTACTTCTAGTATGTACAGACAAGGTAATGTTAATATCTTATAACTTTTAAAGTATGGTTCACAACTATCAGGGGGTTTAATTTTAAACATCGATCGAATGCATCTTTTTTGCGCCTTGAAGGCGGTTTCTTTTTCAGTAGAGTTTCCCCAAAATATGATCCCATACCGTAAATGTGATTCTACTATGCCATAATAAGCGGTAAGAAGAGCATCTGTGTTAATTATAGGTGATAATGTATGTAGAGCGTATGCAGACTTACTCAGCTTCTTACATAAGGTATCAATGTGTGATTTCCAATTTAATTTGTTATCTATTTTGAGACCCAAGAATTTATATTTTCAACTTCTTCTATGGTATCATTATTGTAGTGTATATTTAAATTAATAGTAGAGGTCTGTTGTCTAAAATGGATAACTTTAGTTTTACTCAAATTTATTTTTAAATTATTCGCCTCTAGCCAGGTTACCATCTGTTGTAAACTATTATTAATGTCATTCTCATAATTATCTATCCTTCTACAAGGTATTGTAATCGTACTATCATCCGCAAATAGTGGTACTGGTCGATCAATAGATTTCGGTAGGTCATTTATGTATAGTATAAATTTAAAGGGTCCTAAAACGCTGCCTTGCGGTACCCCAAATAATAATTCACGCTCTGAAGACCGAAATATTTCTTCACGTTTATTAACTATATTAACTTTATTAATTTCCGTAATTTGTTTTCTATTTTGTAGGTAAGAATTAAGCAAATTAAGGACATTGCCTCTTATCCCGTAGGCTTCGAGTTTCTTTAAAAGAGTAGCATAGTGTACATAGTCGAACGCCTGGGTCATGTCGCAAAATACACTACATACAGGATTCCGGACATCAACGTTTTTTATGACATTGAAAAAAAATCATATATAGCCATATTGATAGTCCTATGTACACGAAATCCTTTTTGTTCCTCACACAGAATGTTATTTTTTTCTACGAATTTATAAAGTTCCCTATAAATATATTTTTCAAAAATTTTTGAAATAACGGGAATTAATGATATTGGTCGGTAGTATTCCATCCGTTCTCTATTTTTTTTTTTAAATAATGGCTTTATAATCGATATTTTTAATGCGTCAGGGAAAACGCCTGCGCTAATACTTAAGTTAATTATGTGACTTAAATGGCCACTTATTTCCTTAGACACATGTTTCAATATTTTTGTAGCAATATCGTCATACCCTACACTATTTGTATTATTTAATGATTTGATGATTCTCTCAATATCTTGTGGTATACTAGGGGCCATAAACATTGTTTTATTACTAGTGTCAATTCTGTTACATTTAGGTTTGCTAGTCACATCAAGTTTCCCTTGTACTTTGTCGATAAAATAATTGTTAAATGCTTCGGCAATATCGTTGGGATTAGATAGAACGCTGTTATTATTTATAATTTTAGTAATATTAGACTTAGGTAGGTTAAATTTTGCACGATTTATAATTTGCCACGTTATTGAACAAGTATGTACAAAACGAAGTTGGTATTTATACGCTATCTATATCCTCCGTAAAGTTGTAAATCAAACTGCACTCCTATCTGCTTACCACGCTTACGTTGCAGTTGGTTCCAACTAAGATATGGTATAATGTTTTGGGGGAATGCTGCTGACAGAGAAGCTGTTTTTTTTCGACATCCACGCGGGCGAAGCCGCGGGCGAAAGCTAGTCAATATTGTGCATACAAACTTACATTTGCAGTTGGAATGTATGGGGATCATGTTTTTCAACGACAATGTTAAGTTTGTTCTTAGGATAAATTCATTCCAACTACGGAACCCTTCATTGTGCGTGGTCCGACACGCACTTGGCCGGTTTTTATAGATAATGGTACGGAACCTTTTGTGTGCGAGTCCGACTCGCACTTGGCCGGTTTTTTTCCTTTCGAGGTACGGAACCCTAAAAATAAGCTTGACTGCGACTTGATTTTTAACATCAGGAAAACTGCATGTGAATCCTATCTTTCTGGCACACAAACACAACAAAAAAGTATATGAAAATAAACTATCGATCTGATGACGCAGAGGTACCTACATAATGTATAGCGCTATTTGTGATCATTCGATGCTCAACGAGCAAGAGAGTGGGCGTTTGGTCGTGAATTAAAATAATTAAATTAATACCTCTCAAATTAAGTTCAGGTTCTGATTCCCTTAAATTGAAATCAGTACTGGTGTTTACAAGTATTTACAAGACAGTTGTTACGTCAGAAAATACTGGTGACTAGGCTTAAAGGTAAGATTTCGTTCTGTTTAGTCGCTTTAATATATTGTGTTTGGTTGTAATGGCGCCAGTCTGGGGCCCCAAGGTCAACCCAAATCGCGATACGTGCACTATTTGACTTGATCATAATAATAACATCATCTTTATACGGAGTTCAACAGCTGATATTATGTGTCTGTGTGTGTGTGTGGGCGAATGTGTATTTTCCTCATCGTGAGGCCAGAGATGGCGTCCACTTCTCAAATACGAGGATTTGGGTGGTAATGCCAATGTGACTTTTCAAATTCACAGGTAAAGGTACGCTGTTTCTGAGTTAATTTTAGAAGGCACTGATATAAATCCAGGTCCGCTGCGCCATGTTTTCGTTATATAAAAACATGGCGCAGCGGACCCGACTTAGTGGTGAAGAAAAACATCGTGACAAATGTGGCAATTCAAAAGTAGCCTACCTGTTAGTGGTTTATTCGAAATTATTGCGTTATTTATTTGTTTATATTTACTTTATTATACTTACACCAGAAAGCCATGTGCCCGATGAGTTTTCCCATCCGCAGTAATTATGAACTTCCATACAAACCTTCATCCCGTATTAACTCCTTAAGGGTATGAATATTCTAAAATCTTTCCTCAGTTCTCACCTTCGTTAGGTAAGGAACTCTTGTGATTCTTGGGACACCATGCTTTTAGGCTGTGTTGTCTTTGAGTGAATTTAAGGTAGATTTATGGTAATACCGAAATCAATGACCATGCCTTCTGTGTTGAGAACAGGGACCGTACAACCCCGGTTAAGGGTTAAGCCTTTCGAAGGGGTAACCCATTCAATGGGTTACCTTTATCATGATGTATCCTATTGAAAGGGTTTTATACTAGAAACCCAGTGAAAGGGTTACATGATAACCCATTTCAATGGGTTCTATACCTACTTGAAATCCAGTAACATGAAAAAATCATAATATTATGTTATTTCGATATTCGCCCAGCACGCGTAGCAGGACCAATTCTATCTCTATTCTACCCAGGGACCATTTTGGTTACCATTTTAAAAAAACCCTATCGAAAACCCTTTCAATGGAAAGGGTTTTCGATAGGGTTTTTCTAAGCAGTTAATCAAATACCCATACGGTGTGGGTAATTTTGAATAGCTTAAATTAACCCGTTCAAAAGGGTTACCCACACCGTATGGGTTTTTATCGAAAACCCTTTCAATGGGTTACCAAATTTTTTTTTTTTTTTTTTTTTTTTTTTTTATTTAAGCCGTTCATAAGGGTTATCCTTATAGTATGCGTTTTTGTTTACCCGCTTAGAAAAACCCAATCGAAAACCCTTTCAATGGGTAACCAAAATGGTCCTTGGTTGAGAAGGACCATTTGTGTGGAACACCTACCATACTTACGAAAACCAACCGAACGTCCAGCGTTACATCTTGACTGTGATTTTATTTCGTAGCAGTGACAGCGGGTTCTCAGCTCAAGTGTTCAATAGGTACTACTGACATGCCATTCATATAAGGATTGACGTTACGTATATAAAATACAAATTTGCACATCAACAATTTGAAACAACAATATTGTACAACAGTGTACTTTCGGCAAAAATTAGCATGCTCAGTTTAGAAAATATTTCGGTAAACATTTCCGCGAAACCAGGATGCACACCCCTTCCTGGTTTCGCCCAATTAGAAACAATATGCTTTTGTGTGAGTACAGGGCGTGTAACAAAAACAAACATACTTTGTAATTTTTTCGCGATCGTATTTTATGGCCCTTCTATTAAGCCGTCTTATTGTAACAGGATTTTATGACGTTCCCACTAAATAACAATGGTATTTATACATACATTACAATACATTTTTCGTTTTATCGTATTTAGATATCGATACCCAACACATCCACAAAGTCTCGCTAGCTAATTAAATTTGACCCTGTATAAGGTGTATCTATTCATACACGAAATCTTTTAAGGGCTCATTATGAACAACTTTGACTATGGGAACAAACCTGAAATCGCGAAAAAGAAATCAGCTGTCAAATCCCTACATTTATGTTCTCTTAGCTCGTCAAAGTGTAGGGAACAGCTGATTTTTTTTTCGTGAGTTCAGTTTCGTTCCCATAGTAAAAGTTGTTCATAATGATGAGTACAATGACCCCTTAAGAGTTTTCGTGTATGAATAGATACACCTTAATTGCGTCAAGTATTGGTTTAAACACTACTGAAATTGTGCTATTTCAATCCAAACAGCGAAATAAAAGTTTATTTACTTGCCCTGCACAAGTGCACAAGTGAAAAGTCCCGGGATCTCACGCCGATAAAACACAAAAATTGACAATTTCAACATTTTATACCTTACCTTTCCTACATACTGGCGCGACTTGTCGGCGCGCGACGCGACAGCTGTAGAACAATTTCCTTGAATTTACAATCTTTTGTGCTTACAATCTTTTTAACATTTAGTTCGAATTTACTTGTAGCTACACGTAAAATTGCTTCCAAACTTTCATTTGCAAGGCGGTTTAAATTTTTTGTTTTATTATTATTCAACACCGAAAAAGTTTCCGAGTTCACATCATGCACCGCACAGCGGGCGCACTTAGTAACGCGCGCGATTTAAATTTATTTTATTTATTTAAAACATGGAGGACTTACAGCTAATAAAAACAGACAAAAATAAAGAAACCTTAGTCACTAGAAAGCCAATTACAAATACTCACTTATAGACTTATAATAATAAATTATGGTGTGAGCAAAACAAAAATTATATGGAAACCTCAGCAATATTTTTCTTTCAAATGTACGAGGGAATATTTTTACTGGCGGGCCACTGGCATATTGTCGGGGGGCCGCATGCGGCCCGCGGGCCGCGGTCTGTGCATCCCTGCTCTAGACGATCTTTTCACGGCAGCCTCTGAATGGATTAACGATTTTTTTTTCAGGTGGAATTCGGTCAGTAAAAAAAAAATAAAAACGCCAAATCAAATGATAAGATGGAAGAAGCCGCATCCTCATCAAAGGACACAATAACGGAAGTTCCAAAATTAAACGAAGAACAGGCAAAACAGACAGATTATGAAGTTCAGAAGAAGTTTGTTTTACCTCCTGAATACGATGAAAATGACTCAAGATGGACATTAAAGTATCGTGAACCTGCTCCGGGACTTGTTGAACTAATGGACCATTCGGGTGTTTATGTTAATGCTGAAAAACTCGCTGAATGCCAGAAATGGTCGAATGATTGCAAAACATTTGCTCGAATGTTACTTACCGAAATCTTTACTACAAGTGCTTTGAGTACATGTTCATGGTCTGGTGCAAGAGCTAACACTTCCCACATCAGCAGTGGACATGCAACACCGGGATTAGATGAACACGCAAGAAATATATTGTGGATGTATGTCGTAGAGTATGGACAGATCCGCGATTGGATAAGAACGGATTACCAATGTATGCTAAAAGGTTTCCGACAAATAATGCTAGAGATGAGACGGAAAAAAGAAGCGGAGGAGGAAAAAAGTAATGTCGAACCTCCTCATAAACGCCAGTTTGTTTTTCCTCAGGAATACGATAAAAATAACTCTAGATGGACACTAAAGTACCGTGAATATGCTCCGGGACTTGTTGAATTAATGGAGGATTCCTGTGTGTATGTTGAAGCTAGTCAACTCTCTAAATGCAAGAGATTGTCAAATGATTGTGTAACATTGGCTCGAATGTTACTCGCTGAAATTTTTTCAACAAGTGCATTGGGCATATGTTCTGCGCCTTCTGTAAAGGCCGGAAGCTCCTACCATGATTCTACGAATATAAGACCTGGATTAGACGAAAATGGAATGACAACACTGTTGAAATTTGTTGCAGAGTATGGATTGGAGAAGGATTGGATAGTAACAGGTAACAAACGTATTCAACACAGCATCCGACAAAAACTGGGAGTGTTGAGACGTGTTGAAAGAAAAGAAGAAGAAGCAGAAGATGGTGATGAACCTCCAAAGATAATACTTCGTCCGAAACGTAAGTATATTCTTCCGGAATATGATGAGAACGACTCCAGGTGGACATTAAAGTATCGTGAACCTGCTCCGGGACTTGTTGAACTAATGGAACATTCCGGCGTTTATGTTGATGCTGACAAACTCGCTGAATGCAAGAGATTGTCGAATGATTGCCAAACCTTTGCTAAAATGTTACTAACCGAAATTTTTACTACAAGTGCATTGAGTATATGTTCATTTTCTAAAAAGAATCGCGAATGTTACACAATTTACAAAACTTACAGAAGGTACCGTAGAGCCCCACAAGCCGGGCGGGGCCCACGCGTGCGTTTGCTACCAACTACTAGACCTGAATTAGATGCACATGCCGAAATAATATTACTGAACTTTGTTGATGAATATGGACTTGAAAAGGGTTGGCAAATATTGGATTTCCGGTTTATTAAAAAGAGTATGATCCATAAAATTCATGAGATGAGGGATGAATACGAATAAAGGCTTCTAAATACTGGCGCGACATGTCGCGCGACGCGGCACCGGTAGAACAAACATTCAAGACAATTGTCCTACCGGTGTCGCGTCGTGCGACAAGTCGCGCCAGTATGTAGAAATCTTAAAGAGAGGGAATTTAGACTACCTGGTCTCGACGAGATATTATTCCCTCTATGAGGCAGAAAGGCCACTCGTTGAGCGGGACTTACGGTTACCGGAGGGAACAGCATTAAACCTAAGTGCAATTAGTATCTAAGCTATGATAAGAGAATGAGTTACTAATCCTTAACGTACATAAATTGACTTCTATTGTACTGAGTCTTCTGACGTCCTTTTATGTGAGAGGATACAAATAGTCTTTATTGCAAGTTAAAATTGTTTATTGAAATAATTAATTTACATAAATATTTACAATGTAGGCCTTAAACTAGAGGTATATAATAGTTAGTTTCCACCTGAACTAGGAATAAACCTGTATCTCAGATATCTCACTAAAGTATTTACACATAAATATTATCTAAGATTCATAAAAAATACAAATAGTAAATAACCCATCTGACTATACTTTTCTGCATCATCGTAAGACATTTTTCTGCAAGCATGTTCTATTCTCATTTTTGCAATGTAATGTTTTAATAAGATCGTGTTTACTTTTTTTACACAGAAAAAATTGCCATGAAGTGAGTGAACATTGTTGGTATGATAATAAGCTCGCACTATATTAAATGAAAAAAAAAAAACGCTACGAAGTGAAAGTCGGTGCCTGGATCTGTTTTTCAGTTTTTTGCCACCGACTTTAAAATTATTTTTCACTTTTATAGTGTTTTTTTGGAAGTCAGTTGTTTTTTTGGAAAAAGATTTTTCTTTTTCACTTTAAAGTGGGTCAGTTTGTAATTTATCTAAGCTACAATAGCCTAACCAATTTCACACGTTTTTATTGTTTTGTGTGTAAATATTGCTTTTGCCGATGCAAGGACGTTAATTGTTCTGGTAAAAACCAGGAGAACTGTAACGGATGGTGAAGTCCCCATCAGCTCCACTTTACCATATGCATTGTGACGAGCATAAATGGCTTAGCAACCATATTAAAGTACCTAATCGAATTAGGAACTTATTATTAAGTAGTTCCGGTACCCATCTGTGGTCTTCATCATCAGTTCCACTTCACCAAATGGTACTTTCTGAGAACAAATGCACGAGTTACTATAAAAAAATACCCAAATGGCTATATGTGTGCCTAGAAAATTTGAGGATTTCCCATGAGATCCCCTCATTAAAATCTGACTTGGTGACAATGGGACCACCTCGAGAGCATACCTTTTACAAGAACATACAGTATGTAACAAAAACCCTGTTGTTCCGTTTAGGGACGTATACATTAAACTACAAGCACAACATTGGTGAAATTATAATTAAAAAAAATAAGAATTGGCTAGTCGAGAAGTCAATTTAATTATTTTTGTTGAACAGTTTTTATAAATGACTTGCTTTATTACGTATGTATACCGATTCTTAAAACGTAGGTAGAAAGAACAACAGGGTTTTTGTTACATAATGTATAACCTCCTCTTTTTGGAAGTCGGTTAAAAAATTAGTTTTATGTTTTAAATAGCTAAATGTAAGATTGTTCATTTACTTCTTTATGTCAACGTCTCATTAGAATCTGAAGAATGGAAATGGAAGCTGAAGAACATAAATCGTTCAAGTCATTTTTGTTTAGGTAGGTAATCGTCTGCTGATAATTGAATTCATAAATTATTTGTTATTACAATTATTTCCCTCCTAGTCTTGTAACCAATGTTTTTTTTTTTTAATTATATTAATTTTGTGTCAAAGAGACTGATAGTTTCTTCTATGCCTATTGTGTAGGTACACTGACCTCAATTATTTTATTTTGTTATGAAAGATTTTTCTCGCATCATTTGTTTTTAGAGTTCGGTTCCCAAAAAGTTTTCTATGGTTTTCTACTAATAACTAAAGGGGGAATTATAAACCCAATAATATAATAAAAACTTAGTGACTGATGATGAGATACTGTTTTAATAACTTAACTTTAACTAAAAGTGGGTTGTGATTAATCCATTTCAGATATTAAAATTCTAGCCGTGCGACTAAATGACTAAGTGAGCGACTAGAAAAACATGGAGGGTGCTGTTATTGAATCATTTGGGTTAGGTTAGAACAGTGACCATTCCCTCTATTCTTGGTAAATTATTTGGGTTAGATGAGGTTGTAAATATGAAAATTAGGTCAACTGAACGTTACAATTACGAATAAAAGCTACTCATTTTGTATTTTAAGTAACTCAAATTAATGTTTGTAAGTTGCTGTTCAGTACCCCAAGTGTAAGTTTGCAAGAAAGTAAACGTAACTATTTCGTTTGCGTTAAAATTTGACCGATAGATCGTAATGCTAAGAATATAAGGGTGAGAATAAAAATCTTAACGCAAACGCGCTAGTTACGTTTACTCACCTGCAAACTTACACTCGGGGTACAGTACCCCGAGATTTTTATTCTCACCCTTATACTCTTAGCATTATGATCTATCGGTCAAATTTTAACGCAAACGAAATAGTTACGTTTACTTTCTTGCAAACTTAGGTACACTTGGAGTACTGTTGATTTCTCGCCACTCGCAGTCAGTCGCTCACTTAGTAATACTACAACGTAAATTAATTATTTTTGTCACTTAAAACTTTCATTTACAGTCACTTGTTCAAATACTACCCATAACTAAGCTTACGAATTATGTCTGTCTGTCGCATAGCTGTAACTTTTTAATTGTATTTAAATACGTAATTAGTACCTACCTACTTAGCCAGTTGTCATCCGAATACGTGGCACGGAACCACCAAATACGATAATCTCGATATTTATTTAGGTGGCATAAATATTTAAAAAAGTATTCAATACGTATGAAAACAAAATAAACTAAAAAAAACGTTAATAAAAATTTAGCCAACAGTAGCTAAATTTCCTATACAATTATAGTGCCTAATAATAAACTAAAGCTAAAACATAACCAGCGGTCAAAATGTATGGAACAGCTGTTTTTTTTAATAACCGAAGAAAACTTTCACCCCTTCCTAATCATGTACTGAATCTACAGTGTGAGTCTTCATAACGTGCACAAATCCAAATGAGGGAAACTAAGCTTAATTTTGTCGACGGAAAAAAAATTAAAAATGTACCTATAGTATTTTTAAAATTCTTGTTCGCTGCTGTGATCCCTGTGTAAACAAATCGATATAACATTTAAACTAAACGATCTATATCGATGAAACAATATTGTCTTTTGGCTAACTCTGCCTCCCCGCACCCCAACCCAAGTGCATTCAATAATTCACAAAAAAATACCCGCTAAAGTGTGGTAAGTAGCCGAGTGCAAGGTCTTTCTTTAACAGTTGATAGGAAACGTTGTGATTGAGTTATAATCATGATATTTTTCTTTTAGAAAGCTGATACGGTGGAGAATAATTAAAAGTAATAAAAATGGGTAGACAATCAGGACTTTTATTGAGAAATTTTACAATTATTGTAAAAATCGATGAAAAAATATCAGATTTTTGTTAAAAAACACCTTAATTCTCAATTAAGGGCCAGTTTTTTCTTTAGTTTTTATTTTATGAAGATGCCCTATTATTTTCAGTCATTACTGAGTTTGTTTCATCGTCATAGATCTTTAGTTAAAAAGTTATATTGATTTTTTTACACAGGGGTCACAGCAACGTCAAGAATATTAAAAATGCTATAAAAAATTGAATTGTTTTTCATTTTTTTTTAAAATATGTTTTCCGTCTATAAAATTAAGCTTAGTTTCCCTCATTTCGATATGTGCACATTATGAAGACTCGCGCTGTATAGTAAAAGTTTGTATCACGAGTGTCACGACTCACGACTCACCATGTCCCATCCACCGTGTATGTTTTAGTCGGTGTCCACAACGATTAAGTCGTATGGTCTTAGCATTAAAAGATTATACTTGAAACTACCCGAGAGGCTAACTGTTCACGATGGTAAATTGCTAAGGCCAAAGATCCCGCTCCATTTCTTCTCTCCCCAAGATTAGTAGAGGATAAGGTTCATCAGCCTGTGGATCACGGAAAAAGCGATGGATAGATAATGTCAGACACGTGTCAAACAAAACAAAGTGTAGCCAGGCATGAGTCAGCACGTGCCATTATGCAGTCAATCATTTTTTGCCTGTTGCTTTGTGTATCTCTCGTTAGAGATGAGAAAGGCGTAGTGTTTTGTCTCTAAATGGGGGATAAGTACATAATTTATGGGAACAGCAGCCACAATTAATATTAAAAAAACCCCTAACCGATTATATTGCTGTCACTGCAAATGAGATTATAACGCGAAAAGTGAATTGAACACGGTAAAGTTTTTAGAACGTTTGTCATAATATATTTTTCTCATGTCAATCGCGTTAGTTTTCTCTCAGACTTTCGTCTATGTAAAGATTATTTTCTTTATAATTTATTTATTTATTTATAGTTAATTAACACGGTATAATACCAATTACATTAATTAACATAGAAAACAAAACTATACAATGCAGACAATTATGTCATAAACAATTATTCGCTACTTACTAACATGGAACAGTGAACGGGCGTTCACTGTTCCATGTTAGTAAGTAGCGAATAATTGTTCGCATACTGTTTCTCACAGAACATCAGACATACGCGCTTAATTTTACTCCATTCGTCTGCAAACACATCACATTCAGGGTTGGCCATCAGGAGGGCATAATAAACTGATCACGAACAAACAATTTCGTTGTGTGGCAGCGTTTGCAACATCATTCTCAGCTGAACGAATACAAATAAATTCTAGATAATGTTAATAGGATCAGGGATTTTGTAGAGAAATCGTTTAGAAAAATATCAGTATTCTTAATTATTAATGTTTATACTTCGTATGGTACACCCCGTTACTAAGGCGAGTAATGGATATTATTAATTACCGCACAAACCTTGTATTTTTAGGGTTCGGTACCAAAATGGTAAAAAGGAACCCTTATTGTGAGACTAAGTCTGTCTGTCTGTCTGTCACACCTGGATATCTCAAGAACTACTAATGTTATCATTAGAATAGTTTTAGATGACGTTTGCCCAACTATTTTGCAAACAAAAAAGAAATTCAAAGGTCTGATGTTTTTAATCATCCTTATTATTTTGTCTTAATTTTTAGCTGCTCCTCAACGGCGCACGGCCACGCTTGCACGTACTTACGTGACTGGCGAACCGCTCAGCTAACGTGGGTCAGGGGTCACACACAATATGTTCGGCAGTATTTGTTGAGCAACAAAGCCTACCCAAAGCAATAACAATTTTTTTCGAATATAATGCATCTACATTTAATTTTTCATATCCGATTTTGCCGCCCGGCTGTCCTGAATCATGTAAGTACGTCCCCATAACCTCTCCGTGCACATCCTGCATAGCAGACGTAGCAGTGGTCGGTCGACTTACCTGTGCCCTCCCACATGGGTCTTCCAGGTCGCACTGGCTCCTGAGGAACACCTCCAGCAGCCCCATGAACAGCATGAAGGCGCCCCCCCCGCAGGTGGCAGCCAGGGTCGGACCCGGCTGCGTCATCGGGCAGTCGCACGTTATCGCCATCTGGTGGACAAGAAACGAAGCTTATTAATATGAGGATTGAGAGAGGATTTCTACGTCCAGCAGTGAACATCAATCATCGCCACATCGAGTGGTCTTGTCGCTCGTAGTATTCAGCGGTTTATGTTTAGAGATTCCTATATTAATATTTTTTGTCTGTCCGTCTGTCTGTCCGTCTGCCACCAGGCTGTATCTCATGAACCGTGATAGTTAGACAGTTGAAATTTTCACAGATGATGTATTTCTGTTGCCGCTATAACAACAAATACTAAAAAACAGAATGAAATAAATATTTAAGGGGGCATCGATACAACAAACGTGATTTTTTTGCTCGTTTTTGCTCTATATTGATAATAGCAACAGGTAGATGCTTGAAATATTCACAAAATATTTAGTTGTATATTCACTTTAAAAATAAATAATTAAATTAAAATAAAACAAACATTTAAGGGGGGCTCCCATACAAAAAACGTGATTATTTTGCCATTTTTATAAATAATGGTACGGAACCCTTTGTGCGCGAGTCCGACTCGCACTTGGCCAGTTTTTTCTTTCTTCTTTTGTTATGTTAAAGCTGTTTGTAGAATCAAGGTAATTTTGTAGAAACAATATATTTTTGTTGAAAAATCCTTGCTTAACGAAAGGTCTACTTAACTTACTAATTAATTAGTACCTACTTAATTAGTACCTACTTAATTAGTACCTACTTAATAAAGTACCATAGTTAAGAGTTAGTATCTGCCTATCTATTCTGAAAAAATCCCACCGTGTAAACGTAGGTGAAGTGAGCTTGAAGTGAGTAGTTAATAGTGTCAATCCCTCACTGACAGTTCACTCCACGCTCACTTCACCTACGTTTTCACGGTGAGACGGTTACAGAATAGCACTGCTGTTTACCATTTCTAAACTCAAACAGAAAGTCTAAAAATAAAAGATAAAAAGAAAACACAAAAACAGTGTTTGTACCTACTTGGGAAACACGGAAACCTTACCGATTCTACGTCTAAATTGTCTCATTGTCTATTTCTCTGTGCGCATCATTGAGAATCTCCATACAACCTCTATTATATTAATTCTATTGTGATTGATTACATAACGTGTCACTGTTTGTTTCCCCAGAAAATAAAATTAAAAAAATTACACCAAATCTAAGACAAAATCAATAAACATTACACTATTCCTGTCACTGTCGCACAAGTGTCAACCTACAGGTGCAAGATAGGGACGAGAACAAGAGTATGTGTGAAGCTTTGGGTTTCTAAGAAAACGGTGAACAGTCACACAATAACGGTATTCCCTGGTTTTCCAAATACAGAGGGTTTTTTGACTCCACAATGTCAAATACTGGTGAAAATTACAGATTTTCATGACGGCCGGTATAATAATATATGACGGAAGGCTTTGGAGAGGAGACCTAAAGCACGTGCTAAGTAACGTTTATAGACCTCGGCCTAATCTAGTATTTATAGATTAATTTCTTCTTGCGGCATTGACATCGAGTCTGATCATGCAATGCAAAGCAAGTGAATAGTTGCAAGCCGTTCTTGGCCACGATTCTATTCGGATTTATTTACTTATCGACGAGCAATCTTTAAAATAGTTGAAACAATAGACAGTCCTAGGGATGCTTACATTTGAAGAAACATACCTAGACAATATGATACCTACTACAAATTGTCCGTTTAGAAATGTTAATTCTGAGCTTTATGTCACGTACCTACACTACATGACAATATTCACTCCCGTTCTATTAATGTAAAAGATTTAATAAAAGCAGGAGCTTACGGCAGAATTAGCTAGAAATACGTGGGTTGTGACTGCCCCTTACCAACTAAATCACCACAGACCACAGAGTTCCTTCAGTCAGTTAGCCAGGGATGCAGGATTTCCTCTCTCCCGGCAAGACATTACCCTCTAAATGCCACCATCTTCATAAAAAAGACAGCGTATTGTTATTACTTGTTAACCTTTAATTAAAAGTGTCGCAACGATCCTCGCTAATCGCGCGTCAGCCCGTGCGCGTGCGTCGGTCAAAGCGTACTCGAGCAGGGTCACACGCAATCTCTTCGAAGGTAATGTCCGGTAAAATGGCACATAGAGAAAAACAAATTTAGAAAAGTAACTTTATCATGCTTAAGCCAAGTGCACATTGCAGCCGCAACGGGCCGCAGCGCAACGCATTTTCATACAAAAAAGTGCGGTGCGGCCCTATAGTATAAGTAAGTTCATAGAAATTGTACGAAAGGGATGCTGATGACGGAAGAATTTTGTAATGCGTTGCGTTGCGGTGCGGTCCACCCAGAACTGCGCGAGCCTTTACAGTAGCCTGAGGTATATGGATCGAATTAACATTGTATAGTAACAAGACTTTCGACAGTGTTATAGTTATGTAGTACCATTTTCTAGATTTCGACACTTTTGTTCAGTTCCACAATTGCTCACATGGTGTCGTGTCACCTTGTACAGCAGACCACACGACGGTGGTAACGCTTTGACCTTGAGCTGACCTATCGTAGTACGGAGTTCCAATAGAATTCGAGGCCAGCTTATACTGGTTTTGTTACCACTGACGTGTGCTCTTCTATACATATTGGTCGGTGGAGCCATGATAAAGGTGCCTGGTGACTGTACAGTTTAGAGACGGTAACATTTTAATAAAATCAGATGGATATGAAGTTAACATAATATAAACTTTTCCTACGATAAGCTGTACTTTCATAAAACAAAGCAATGTGGTAGCCAGTTCATTGCCCTCACAACACACAGATTGGCATTGAACCTTCAGTCGTTATGTGATTGATATGATACCATCTCTCTCGGGTCGTTGCGTTTGTAGGTCTGTGTGTCGCGGCCGTATCGTAACTACCTACTCATTATTGTGAGGCTAAATAATTAGTGGTTAAGACAAGACATATTGTGTTGTGTCAATGCCAGTGTTGAAAAAAATATATGGGAAATTAACTTATTAATGCCGAATAATTTATTTTTAATAATTATAATTATAATGATAATTTAATAATCATGTTTTTAATTATTTTCGTATAATTTGTGAATTCCAAAGGCGCTGGTTGGTGCCTCCAGAACTTAGACTTAGACCAACAGGTATACCAATTAATATTCTATAAAGTATAGTGATAGGTACTTATCATACCTACATAAGCGGCCAATAACATTCCCATTGCTGGGAGTGCTGGGACACAAGCATTCTCTCGTAAGAGTAATTTACACGGTGCGATTTAATTGCCCGTGGCATATCATCGGGTGAAGCAACAATACAAGTTGTAATTTGTTGCTGTCACATGCATGAAACTTACATCGTGTAAATGAGGCTTAAGAGGGAGTGGGAGATAATCCACCACGCGGGCTCAGTGCGGGTTGGTGGGTGTCACATCATATCTAAAATATTTTTGTGTTAACACATAGCGGTTTCCTCGACGATTATTAACCTGTATTCAATTTAAGGAACATTAAAATAAGTTGAAAGCCTGCATTTACCAATATATTAAATCTAAGTAAGGTTACCAATGAAATGTGTAACACATTAAGTTTAAAATTACGCGCACATCCGCTGCACGGTAAGTTAAATCAATGTAATTAACTAATTAGTCAAGTAATCCATGAAATCACAGATTAGTCAAATGTTATGTACCTATTACTCAGGATTTAAGGAATTTAAATCGCTTTGGATTGGCTGCATACTACCGCAGATGCACGAATTAAAAAAGCCTAGGAGGTGTAAGGATTTATATAAATAGCGCTAAATGGTTCGTTTGGGGCGTGGCCAAAATCTGAACTAACGCTACCATCTTGGTTCTTCAATACATTTCACAAAACAATGCACAAATGTTTAATAATAGCGCCCCCCGCCCAACGTCATTCGAGCGTAAGGCCCGGGTTCCACCAAAGCGCAGAGGACAGATGTTTGTAAACGACCAATAAGATACCGTTACCGTACCATCGCATCAAAATAACGATATCTTATTGGTCGTTTACAAACGTCTCCTCTCCTCTCCGCTTTGGTGGAAACCGGGCCTTAAAGATCGTTGTAGCCAAGAAGCGTGTAGATACAAGCTTCTGGTTGTAGCAGTGTAGCTAAGTACAACTGTGTAGCTAAGTACAACAGTGTAGCTAAGTACAACAGTGTAGCTAAGTACAACAGTGTAGCTAAGTACAACAGTGTAGCTAAGTACAACAGTGTAGCTAAGTACAACAGTGTAGCTAAGTACAACAGTGTAGCTAAGTACAACAGTGTAGCTAAGTACAACAGTGTAGCTAAGTACAACAGTGTAGCTAAGTACAACAGTGTAGCTAAGTACAACAGTGTAGCTAAGTACAACAGTGTAGCTAAGTACAACAGTGTAGCAAATACAACAGTGTAGCTAAGTACAACAGTGTAGCTAAGTACAACAGTGTAGCTAAGTACAACAGTGTAGCTAAGTACAACTTGAAACAAACTTGCCAGCCAGTCCAGCCGTTAAGTTCGAAAAGTGAAAAAGGGAGTCATTATTTCTATATTTCTATATTCCTATATTTCTATATTCCTATATTGCTAACAATGTTGACATACTTCTACATCTACAATTCTACATGCCTGTTTTTTTTTGCAATTATTCTTCAATTCCTAACACTTTTTGTAGCATTTTCATGTAATTAGAATAATGATAATAAGTCCATCCTTAAATACCGTAGGTTCATGTAGAAAAGAATCAAATTGGGTCGAATTATAAGTCAGTTATTTTCATAAAATACTGTAATATAAATATACAGGGTGTTTGGTGCATCGTGTGCCAAATTGAAATGGTCGACTGAAGGAGTCATCCGCTAGCCTTTTAGACCCTTTAACACCCCTCATGCTCTGTGGATTTTTTTTTATCGACTTTTTATTGTTTTCCAAAAAAAAGACCCAAATTTTACATTCAAATACAGATTTAAAAAAATATATAAGGCGTAGACTCTGAATTTTATTTTTATTTCGATGTGTATTGTTTAAGAATACTTTTAAATACAAAATTAGTGATATTAGTCACCTAGTTCTTTTTTAATTCACTCGCAAAGGTAAAACTTAAATTAAAGCTGTACATGTTACAGCTGTTTATAAGGCTACAAAAAAAAAAAACCAAAAGCGACCGGGATCTTCCAACTCCCTCATTAATTCTCCAGTCTATCCTCTTTCTAATGATGTGCCACATGCCATAAAAGTATTTTAACAACTTTGTGAATTCGCTAGAATTGTGAATCAAGTCACATAAAACTACATTCCAAATTCTAATGAAAAAATATTTATTGCGGAACTGTTACTTGAGAAAGAGGTAAAATTTGTTTTCTCACTCTTTCACAGTAAAATCTATCTTCTATCTCTTTCTTGCATACCTTAAATCGGTTTGAACAAATCGCGCCGCCCGACCCGCCAATTTTTTAGTCGAGACATGACTGCCTCTGCTACCTAACGTGTGTGCTAGTTCACCATACTCCGCGATTCTTTTATTACTTTGTTATCGTTAAGTTTTGCTGGTTCTTGTTACATTTGTTTAATTTTTGTTGTTCTAGTACTACCTCCCAATACTATCTTTCAGTACTAGCTTCCAGTACTTGCTCCCAGTACTAGCTTCCAGTACTATCTTCCAGTACTATCTTCCAGTACTAACTTCCAGTACTAGCTCCCAATACTATCTTCCAGCACTATCTTCCAGTTATAACTTCCAGTACTATATTCCAGTGCTATCTTCCAGTACTATCTTCCAGTGCTATCTTCCAGTACTAGCTCCCAGTACTAGCTTCCAGTACTTGCTCCCAGTACTAGCTTCCAGTACTAACTTCCAGTACTATATTCCAGCACTATTGTCCAGCACTATCTTCCAGTTCTATCTTCCAGCACTATCTTCCAGTACTATCTTCCAGTGCTACCTTCCAGTGCTACCGTCCAGTACTAGCTCCCAATACTATCTTCCAGTACTATCTTCCAGTACTAACTTCCAGTACTATATTCCAGTGCTAGCTCCCAATACTATCTTCCAGTACTATCTTCCAGTACTAACTTCCAGTACTATATTCCAGTGCTATCTTCCAGTACTATCTTCCAGTTCTATCTTCCAGCACTATCTTCCAGTTCTATCTTCCAGTGCTACCTTCCAGTGCTACCTTCCAGTACTAGCTCCCAATACTATGTTCCAGTACTATCTTCCAGTACTAACTTCCAGTACTAACTTCCAGTACTATATTCCAGTGCTACCTTCCAGTACTAGCTCCCAATACTAACTTCCAGTACTATATTCCAGTGCTATCTTCCAGTACTATCTTCCAGTGCTATCTTCCAGTGCTATCTTCCAGTGCTATCTTCCAGTACTATCTTCCAGTACTAGCTCCCAATACTATCTTCCAGCACTATCTTCCAGTTATAACTTCCAGTACTATCTTCCAGTGCTATCTTCCAGTACTAGCTCCCAGTACTAGCTTCCAGTATTATCTTCCAGTACTATCTTCCAGTACTATCGTCCAGTAATAGCTCTCAATACTATCTTCCAGCACTATCTTCCAGTTCTATCTTCCAGTGCTCTTCTTCTTCAGTGATCTTGCAGTGAATCCAATATTAAATATTTAAATTTTGAATAAAAGTTGGTTTAGAAACTGAATAATAGTAATTGTAATTGTAATTAGTAACTGTATGTATGTACTTAATGAATTAACAAATTGAGTAATTGAATGTAACAAATTGACCAAAAGACTGTTACTAGATACACCATAAAGTTTTAGTATAAATCTTTCTTTTAAGTAATTAAATCGAATACAATTAAGTAATTAATGGTGAAAAATTAGTGATATTAGTCACCTAGTTCTTTTTTAATTCACTCGCAAAGGTAAAACTTAAATTAAAGCTGTACATGTTACAGCTGTTTATAAGGCTACAAAAAAAAAATCAAAAGCGACCGGGATCTTCCAACTCCCTCATTAATTCTCCAGTCTATCCTCTTTCTAATGATGTGCCACATGCCATAAAAGTATTTTAACAACTTTGTGAATTCGCTAGAATTGTGAATCGAGTCACCTAAGGCTAATATTCAAAATTATGATTTAAAAAAAAATCTCTTAAATGATACCTGTCAAACCTATAAATCTGCTATCTCATTCTTATGGTTAGGTAAATTCGTGTCTCATATCTGTATCTTTCGTGGGATTTACTTGAAATAAAAAAACAAAATTGCATTTTTAACATTTATTTAATCATTGTTACAAATCTTGCTCAAATTGTTGGTCTCTGTTGTGAATGCAAGCCTGACACCTGTTTCGTATTTCAACAGTTGTTGTACGAAGTCGTATTTCCTCCTTAATAGTATTGAATGCCGCTTCTATGCGTTGGACTAATACCTCCCTAGTTGGAACCTCCGTGGCATATACCAACTCTTTGGCACGTCCCCAGACATAAAAGTTCAACGGAGTTAGATCTGGGGAACGTGGCGGCCATGGAATAGGGCCATCGCGTCCAATCCATGCATTGGGGAAACACATTGTCGAGATATTCCCTCACAGTCAATCGCCAATGCGCGGAACAGCCGTCATTTTGAAATACAATGGGCACACGTTCATTAAATACGGGCACATCGGTCACTAATTCGGGCAGGTCATTTTGTAGGAATTCCAGGTAGTCTTCACCATTGAGATTATCGGGCAGGTAATGCGGTCCAATTACCTGATTCCCAATCACTCCTGCCCAAACGTTTACACTAAACCTTCTTTGAGAAGATTTCTGTCTTCTGGGTTTTGCGTTTTCGTTGTCCAGTGGTGCAAATTGGGTAAATTGAGGATCCCATCCTTGGTAAATTTGGATTCATCCGTCCACAGTATTCTTTTTAAAAAATCTGGATCATCCACATCCGTGTGTAAAAGAAACCGACAAAAAGCCACTCGTCTCTCAAAGTCGCCACCCTCAAGACCTGCAACAAACAAAAAACTCTTTTAAATTTCTCTTGGGCAATAAGTAATTGCACAAGAAAGGACCCGCTCTTCGTGCTAATAGATTCACTACCTGGAAGTGACGCCATACCATACCCATTACCTGCTAAACAAAGGCAAGGTCAAACAAAGCTTGCACGGGTTTAAAGTTAGTTTAAAATTACGTACCTTGCACCGGAGTGTAGTGGAATGGATGCTTTTTGTTTTGACGAAGTACTTTCCACACTTTCCATATTGAAATATCAAGATGTGATGCCACATTTCTAATGCTTCTTGTAGGGTCTTCCTCAAAAAGTGCCAGTATTCTCTCGTCTACTTCAACATTATGTCGCACAATATGGCCCCTTGGTTCATTAAAAGTAACACTGCCAGTCTCGCGTATGCGTCGGTATGTGTCTTGGAAGACTCTGCGGCCAGGTAATCGTCTACCAGGAAAGCGTTCCTGGTAAAGTCGTTGCGCTGCACGAGCGACGCCATTAGCGGCTCCGTAAGCCATCATGATGTCCGCATATTCTTCGTTAGAGAATGTCGCCATTGCAATAACAAAAAACTCAAAGTTTAACAATAACAACAAAAATTAAACAAATGTAACAAAAACCAGCAAAACTTAACGATAACAAAGTAATAAAAGAATCGCGGAGTATGGTGAACTAGCACACACGTTAGGTAGCAGAGGCAGTCATGTCTCGACTAAAAAAATGGCGGGTCGGGCGGCGCGATTTGTTCAAACCGATTTAAGGTATGCAAGAAAGAGATAGAAGATAGATTTTACTGTGAAAGAGTGAGAAAACAAATTTTACCTCTTTCTCAAGTAACAGTTCCGCAATAAATATTTTTTCATTAGAATTTGGAATGTAGTTTTATGTGACTTGATTCACAATTCTAGCGAATTCACAAAGTTGTTAAAATACTTTTATGGCATGTGGCACATCATTAGAAAGAGGATAGACTGGAGAATTAATGAGGGAGTTGGAAGATCCCGGTCGCTTTTGGTTTTTTTTTTTGTAGCCTTATAAACAGCTGTAACATGTACAGCTTTAATTTAAGTTTTACCTTTGCGAGTGAATTAAAAAAGAACTAGGTGACTAATATCACTAATTTTGTATTTAAAAGTATTCTTAAACAATACACATCGAAATAAAAATAAAATTCAGAGTCTACGCCTTATTTTTTTTTTTTAATCTGTATTTGAATGTAAAATTTGGGTCTTTTTTTGGAAAACAATAAGAAGTCGATAAAAAAAAAACCACAGAGCATGAGGGGTGTTAAGGGGTCTGAAAGGCTAGCGGATGACCCCTTCAGTCGACCATTTTAATTTGGCACACGATGCACCAAACACCCTGTATAATACTGAGTGCAGAAGTTATCGGATTAGTCTCGGTCATGCAAATGTTTAGCCAGTGTGTCATATTTCTTCGATAAATTGATCTTATGTAAAACGTAGTGAATACTGACTCCGTCAATTATTGTAAATCAGTCAACGATGTTATCTAGATATTGTAAATCAGTCAACGATGTTATCTAGATATTGTAAAACATTACCTATGTTTCTGGTAACGTCTGTTTATATGCGCTCGGGCAAGCTGAAGTCGCAATGGGCCGGCCATATTAGCCGTAGAAACCAAAACCGGGGCAGACGCGTTCTTGAGTGGAGACCGCGAATCGGAAAACGTAATGTAGGACGCTCTCAGGCTAGGTGGAGCGACAATCTTTGCAGGGTGGCTGGTAGCAGCTGGGTGAGAGTTGCCGAGAATCGAGCTGAATGGCGTGCAATACGCTAGGCCTATGTGCAGCAGTGGACTGCTGTAGACTGGTGATGATGATGATGACATGCGGTCGGGCTTATCTGAGACTAAATAAAAATAATTAGATATTTAATGTTTGGAAATGCCATCCGCTATAACATGAGATTTAAAAATAACCTCGTCCTGTCACTTCGGGAAAAAGCGTGTTGTAAAAATGATAACACTTATTCACTTACATAAAACTACATAGTGTATTGTTAATAAACTAATATTCATATCCGAATAATGTACTTGACGTGTTATACGTTATTCTCCATAGAGATCTAAGGTAAAAGTCTGACACTCCCTCTCGCTCCGCCCAGAGCGGGAGAAGTTATTTGATGATTTCCCACCAAAAAAAAAAAAAAAAAGCTTAAACTTTCTGACTAACTGACCGACTCTTTGACAATTCAAAAGTGTCTGTAATTGTTTCAATTGAAATAAATGCCTTGAGTTTGAGTTATTGTGGTGAGCTTTTATCCGAGATTTCTGAGTTTTTGATAAAGATTGCTGTCACGCTGTTGGGGGTCGGGATCAATTCCAGATCGTCCATGATGTTCATCTTAGTACTTCTCATAGCGAATCGCGTGTATCTGCGTGGTGTTTCCTCAACATTTGCTGATGACTGATTATTATCTAAAACAAAATGTCAATGTTAAATGCGTAAATAAGCGCCCTCTGTTATAAACGGATGAAGTGCTCGCCTTTATCTCTTGGATATCCTGATTCATGACATGTTTTATGAATACCTCAAAAACTCTTTTAGATCGCGGAATATACTGACTGCCTCGTTGGTCAATTGGTCGCAAGTGCTACTGCTGACCATGAGGTCCTGGGTTCGATTCCCAGGTCGGGCAAAGTGTTATTGGGTTTTACTATCAGGCATTTCTCAGTAGTAGCCCGGAGCCTGGATTTGTGCCCAATTGATGGCAATAGACTCGCCCCCTATTACGTCATGGGACTTAAACATAACTAGTGAAATGTGGTGTACTGTGGGTATACCTCTGCTTAACCCTGTGGAATACAGGCGTGATGGTATGTTATCTTGAAATACAGGGTGTAAGGGACAGCCCTCCGCAGACTGATGGGGTGAATTCAGTATATCGTACTAAGATGACCGGTACATGAAATTATTTCAGGAACGTTATGGGAATCCAATGAACCTGATTTGTTGCGGCGGGGTGGACGACCGCGCTTGCTCATTTCAGGCGTCGTTCGTTAGAGAATTTCAACATCCATTGCAGATTTATATATTTTAGCTGTTAATGGAGTACTGCGTACAGAGAATGTGATTTTAAGTTGAAATAAAGGAATAGTAACTGAAATTACGATAAAAAAAATTACAATTTTCCTGAGAAAATTTTCAGTGGAATATGATTCAAAATAAGGAGCTGAATGCACCCTGTTAATTTGCGGAGGGCTGTCCCTTACACCCTGTATATTATATATAAAGTTTCGTTTCGTCATAGGAATCTGCAAAATGTATAATTGTATGACATAACTACGATCCCCTCATCAGATTCTGATTTGGTGGCAATGGGACTACCTCGGGAGCATACCCTTTCAAACAAAAAAACAATTTTCGAAATCGGTTCATAATTGACGTAGATATATATATAAACAAACAATAAAAAAAATAAAAAAAACACAGCCGAACATATAACCTCCTCCGTTTTGGAAGTCGGTTAAAAATAGTTCCTACCAGTTCTACGTGTAACCACGCACAAGTAGGATTTCCATTGATTCGACTAGTTTTTCCTTTTTTTATTATTTTGTCTGTAGCTGAGAACTTCTCATCAGGTTCATACCCTGACTTTTCGATCATCAGATCCTCGTGATTGGACCCAAGACCTCGGAACACAGACATAGTCAGCTATATCTTTGTAAGGGGCTTCTAGAAATTGTATCACATGGTATTTACAATCATCAGCTCGAATCATCTAGAAATTAAAGAAGCAAAACAAAACTGTATAACTAGTTGTTACTAGTGTGGTAAACTCTGATGGTCAAGGAAACTCAGATTGTAAATATTTCGATCAGCATTAGATTAAAAATCGTCGGTTAAAAATAGACGATTTTTTTTATAGCGCAATGGATATTCATTGCTCAACTATAAGTACGGAATATTGAGCCGAACATTGAGAATTCAAGAGGGCGCACCCCAGCGGATTGGATTGCGTGAAAACAAATCGCCGTGCGCACCTAGGCTTACAGTAGTTCCCGAGGAAGTGTCGTTTGACAAAGTGCAACACTTTTAGAAATTCTAGGGTACCAAATGCAACAATTAAATAGTTAATAGGTAACCAAATGACATTAATGATACTATGTGGATCCATAATTTGGTATTCAAAATGTGTAATCGGGATATAAATCTGCTATGATTTATTTACAAAGGACGCTGTCCAAATTGTCTAGCAAGTGGTCCACTTAAGGAACGATAGACATATATACAGCATGTATCAGAAAGGTTTTGTCATATTTAAGGGTGTGGTACAGACCATAAAACTGAACAATTTTCTCCATGGGAACAACATTTGTAATTGCGAAAAAATGATCAACTGTCTAATAGAAAACTTCAATACCTACTACTCGACCCAAATGTATGGAGCGGCTGAATTTTTATTCGCGATTATGATGTAGGGTCTCATGGAGAAAGTTGTTAAGGCTTCTACATACCAGCGCGACTTGTCGCGCGACGCGACACGGCACAAAGGCCCCGCGCGTCGTGGGACGAGCGGTGCCTTTGTGTCGCGTCGCGTCGCGCGACAAGTCGCCCCGGTATGTAGAAGCCTTTACATATGAATCACACCTTTCTGATATATGCTGTATGGTGTTAGCACATAATATAAAAGTACACAAAAGACCTATTTATTATAATGTCATTAAGATGCCACGTGACAGTTTTGGGACAAATAGTTTTGCAGAGTCGCGTTATCGCACTTAGATAAAGGGGCAGTGGCGGTGGGTTTTTTAATAATTATAATGACATCATTGGGATGTTGATATTTAATAAATAAGCAAAGAACTGTGTTAAATAAATATTGTCGATTAATTTATTGTGCAATATCAAATGGATCTAGTGAAATTCCGGCAAAGAGTGAGCCGGAATTGCACACCGAGGGTTTCCGTATCTTGTTAGGAAAATAATTTTTTCCATTTTCAAAGTTTTATTTTCATTGCTTGCGACCGCATTACTAATATTGTTTGTAAAAAGTTTTTGCTGGTTTCTAAAAAAAACGGTGCTAGTTAGAGACATCGATTTATTTGTTGTGTGATATTCACATTGATCTCTCTCATGGTAGGTATATCTCAAAAAATTCTGAGATATACCTAGTTGACTAGGTATATCCTAGGCATATTCTAGCCCTTTCGTATGATACCCCACTTGACCTAGTAAACCCACTTTAAAATTTCAAAATCTAATATCGGCTCCAGTTGCAATGAAACTAACAAAAATATAAGTGCAGACTCGATCATAAAATGAATACAATAGTTATTTGTCATGTAAGGTTGCAAAGTTGGTTTTTAGCGAGAGTACTTGTATTGAATCCTGAGCGTAGCGAGAGTTTCAAAGGTAGGAATACGAATAACTGCTGCCGAGCGTAACAAACAACTTTTCACCTCACTACAGCGAGGAAACTTTTAGCATCGAGTAAATGCTCCAAAGTGTGCTTGATTTCCTTGTTTTAGATAATTTTAGGTAGTCCAATGAAATATAAGTCGGTGGCAAAAAACTAAAATACAGATCCAAAGACACCGACTTCCGAAATTAAAATTATTTTTCATTTTGTAGTGCTTTTTTGGAAGTCGGTTATTTTTTTTTACAAAAAGTTTTTATTTTTGAGTTTTTAGTGGGTCAGTTGTTAATTTATCTACGTTACAATAGCCTAAAGTCAACTGCTCATCACCTTTTACAAAATATTGCTTTTCCCAATGCGGGGACGTTAATTGTTGAGGAGTTCTCTTGGTAAGTACCAGGAGAACTGCCACTCACCATATGCATTGAGACGAGCATAAATTGCTTAGCAACCATATTAAAGTACCTAATCAAATCGCAACCCGTTAAATACTTATTATTATGTTGTTCCGGTGGACATTTGTGGTCTCCATCATCAGTTCCACTTCACCAAATGGTGATTTTCGGGAGCAAATGCACGAGTTACTATAAAAAATACCCAAATCGCTATAGGTTTGCATATAAAATTTGAGGGTTTCCCTCGATTTCCATAAGATCCCCCCCTCATCAGATTCTGATTTGGTGGCAATGGGACTACTTTAGGAGCATACCCTTTCAAACAAAAAAATAATTTTCAAAATCGGTTTATAATTGACGGAGATATCGGTGAACATAAAAAAAAAAAAAAACATAAGCCGAACATATAACCTCCTCCTTTTTGGAACTCGGTTAAAAATTAACAGTAATCCAACATGCACAATTTAAAAAAGAAAAAAAAAGAATGTATATAGATGTGAGTGGGTAGGTATGGGCAGTATGTGCTCGCTCATGATAGTTGAGGTGTGTATGGGTGTGGGTGTGTAAGGGGTAAGGGAAGTGGTGTGTGTGTTTATGCATGTGTGGGGTAGTATGAGTGAGGGTGTGAGTGTGTGTGTTGGGGAATACGAGAGTTATGAGCTTTTATAGCGATTATAAAATATTGTTACACGCTGGACCACAATTATTGTTGGCGTCTATACGAGATACGTACTGGCCCATTCGAGGTCGCAATTTAGCTAGGATCTGTTGTAAACAATGTGTACGTTGTTGCCGATTTAGAGGTGGAACTGTAAATCCTATTATGGGAGATTTACCGCAGCAGCGACTTCTAGCAGGTTTTCCTTTTGAAAATATAGGCTTGGACTATGCAGGTCCTATTCACTCAGCTGTTCGTCAAGGTCGTGGCTGTAAATTAGTAAAAGTTTATATAGCAATTTTCGTTTGTTTTTCTACGAAATCAATTCATCTTGAACTAGTCGATGATTTACAAGCAATACTTTTATTATCCGCACATGGTCCTTCGAGCCGAATCGGTCGTCATCGAGTCATCGTCTTTATTGAATCATTGGACTGCTGTTTAACTTATTCAAATTAATTAATTTGAATTTAATTAGCTTCCGTCTTCTTACTACAGAAAATATATTAGCTTGGCAGAGGTCTTGACAATGTCTTCCATGGAGTGAGTTCTAGGTCCATTCCAGTATTTTTGTCTGTTTGTCAATTTGTTTCTCATTTCTTTGAGTAGTTTTGTCATAAAATATGTTCTCGGAGTACTAATTTGCTTATTGTGTAGATTTGTAATATATATTATGCCGCGATCTTCCTCTTTCCTTAGTAATGTAAGTCTCTGTACGCATGATCAAATTATTTACATAAGCTTCCGTCTTCATACTACAGAGAAATTAAAACATTAAAATTTCATCAAATCATTTCAATTTAAAATCATTAAAATTTCTCATAAATCCTTGACCGTAACCACATCATGAACCCAGTTCCGAATTGACAAACAAACCATGCAGATCTATGAACAGAATAAGTCTAAGTAGGATGATGTCATAACGCCAGCTGAGCTTTCCAGCAAAAATCTGCGAAAAGCAACCTCATCAGACATGTCGTAACACACTTAGCGTCAATTAAGGTACGGTCGCGCAATCAGGGAAATTTACCTGCGTGCATTGCCTCATATGTATAAACGCGATAGGCTGTCAGTCTCACTGAGAGCATTTTATGGGTTCCGTACATAAACGGGGCAAGTAAAACCATACTAATGTTATGACTTTTGTCACGCCGTTTGTTAGTAGCTGGATAAGAGTAACCAATGATATATAATTGGTTTGTGATTGGAGAGTATAAGAGGGCAGTAGACTGCTGTAGGCCAGAAGATGATAATTATTTGTCATCTCAACCCATCATTCCGTTTAGGCTACAGGTTATAGCTCAGGCCAAAGAAATAGACACATATATTCATATACACACACCCGAAAACTTAACCTTTATCAAGGGCAGTCAGGTAATAACTTTGGAAGGCAAACAATCAATGAGAATGCGCCGCGCCCCGAGCGACGTTGCTTCGTACGACGCACAGGAAGGACCTGCGCAACCATAGTATATCTACTCCCACACAGACTGAACACAAGTAGAGGAAGGCTTCCTTCCAAATACTTATCGTTATCTATCCATCATCATCATCATCATTTCAGCCAAAAGACGTCCACTGCTGGACATAGGCCTCCCCCAAGCACCGCCACTTCGGCCGGTTCTGTGCTTCCCGCATCCAGCGGATACCTGCAGCCTTCACAAGGTCATCGGTCCACCTTGTAGGAGGCCCATCTATCCAACTCACATTAGTTGTGAATTACATTCGAAGAAAAATAATCTAAAACAATGCACCAGCCCCCGCATTGGATTCATAGGACAGCCCACCGGACGGACCTGCCTGAATTTGGCACCCGATTATCTCCTCCCACGTATACTGAACACTACTGGAAGGAGGTTTCCTGCCTTCCATACACTTAGCGTTAGGTATAGTCGCATTTTTGGTTTTCTTCATATAAAATCCTTTTGCGTTCTTTGAATCGCCTTTCTTTATATATACGAGTAATTATGTACATCAGAGTAATAACAAAAGACATTTTGTCAATCATTAAGAACCACGGATTAGGGACGATGAAAAATAAATATTAAAATATATATTTTGTATTATTTTTCTATACTTACCTACCTATGACCTACCCCTACCATATATATAGGCAGCCTATGGTATAAATACTTTTCTGAACATTTATTTACTTAAGTCGCCGCGGTGCATGTGAGCTATGTGGCAGACCTACGCAATCTACGCATGTCGCGGTCAGCTAGACTTATAATTCTGAATACGTAGTCCTTAGTTTATTTTGCTGCAAAAATGCATTTCTATCAATGATATTTTAAGTCTAATCTATGTTTCTTTTTTGGTTAGGGTCTGTTTTTGACAAGATATAACCCCTAAATTCTAGAACTTTAAACTGGAATATCTTTAATTCCTGACTGCCAATAAAAGTATAAAACTGAAGACAAAACTGTTCAGGAATTCAAAATCTGTACTTTTACATATTTTTCATCGGCAGACGCAAAAAAAAATGTCAACAAAAATTTGTTCGGGCGGTAGCCATTGTTCTTTGTAAAAAAGGGTACAATAAAATTTCTGATTATTTAGAAGACAAAAAAGCTTGGGATTGAGCTGCCCGCCTTGTGATAAAACTGGAAAACGACATTTTCATTAATATGCATGATTTTATAAACATTATTGACATTGCAGAATATTATATACATGAATATGACGTGTAAAAGTAATTCTGATATCCTATTTACAGATAATCGATTTCATTTCATTTCCTTTTAACGACCGTCAAAATAGGTCAATATCAAAGCAGTTCACATTCTGTTACTTTCGGTGTACCCCAAGGATCAATTCTGGGACCACAGTTGTTCCTGATTTATTTTAGTAACATATCCTAGATTGGCCTCAAACGAAATCACGTTTTTTGTATGGGGGGGCTCCCATCCCCTAAAATATTTGTTTTATTTTAATGAAATTATTTATTTTTAAAGTGAATATACAACTAAATATTCTGTGGATATTTCAAGCGTCTACCTGTTGCCATAATCAATATAGAGCAAAAACCAGCAAAAAAATCACGTTTGTTGTATGGGAGCCCCCTTAAATATTTATTTTAATCTGTTTTTTTGTATTTTGTGTTATAGGGGCAACAGAAATACATCATCTGTGAAAATTTCAACTGTCTAACTATCACGGTTCATGAGATACAGCCTGGTGACAGACAGACGGACAGACAAACAGACAGACGGACAGGTAGACCAACAGACGGCGGAGCCTTAGTAATAGGGTTCCCGTTTTACCCTTTGGGTACGGAACCCTAAAAACAAACTATGTTGTTATTTGCAAAATAAAAAAAAATACTGATAATAAACAATTTAAAGTAAATGATCAATTAATCCAAAGGAAAACTAAAGAGAAATATTGAGGTTTCATTTTAGATAGCTACCTGAGTTGGAAGCCTCATAAAGAGAATATCAGATGTAAACTCTTATCACTTCAGGCTCTTCACAATATACACAAATGCCTTCCTCGGAAAGATCGATAAATCTTAATATATATAATTATTCTGTACGTGTGTTTGTTACCTAACTCCTCCTAAACGGCTGGACAGATTTGGTTGAAATTTTGTATTTATATTTCAATGAGTTCCTGGATGTTTTAAAAACATAATTGGACCCGGTAGGTGGCACTGCTAACGGTATAAAGTGGGAATATCGGGATAAAAAGTATTCCATGTCCTAACCTAGATCATGGTCTACCCATGTGCCAAATTTCATCCAAATCCGTTCAGTCGTTTCAGCGTGAAAGCGTAACAAACAAACTCACTTTCACATCTATACATATTACTAGCTGCGCCCCGCGGTTTCACCCGCGTAAGTTTCAATCCCGTGGGAATATCGGGATAAAAAGTAGCCTATATGTTAATCCAGGGTGTCAGCTGTCTTCATACAAAATTTTATCAAAATTGGTCCAGCCGTTTGAGCATGAAGAAGTAACAAACACACACACTCACAAACTTTCACCTTTATAATATTAGTGTGATATACAGGGTGATTGGAAGATGGGTGCAAAGCTTTAAGGCGAAGATAGTACAGACAATTTAGAACCATTTAAGCCATGGTTGTCTTAGACGAAGTCTTACCAAATTTTTTTAACCAAATTTTTAAGTTTTTTTTCGGAAATTCTCAAAATTTAATGTAAACTGCATAATTATGGCCAAATTGAATGATAAATGAATTAATTTTTTATTTATTTAATTAAAGTAATGTGTAAGCAATCAAGCAAAACATGTTTTAGGCTTCTGTGTCATTAGACATTTTTTTTACAGACATTTAAAGCTCAGAAAAAATAAAAAATTTGTACAATACGTCTTTTAAACCTTATTAAAAAAAAAACGGAGGGTGCTTTTTTTGTTCAAACCTTTTTGAAGACAAGCTTGATCATCGCTCTTTCTTTTGAGGTATCATTTATGCGGATATCTTACAAATTATTGAAATTAGGGCCTACAAACCAATTTGAGGTAGAAATTTTTTATTTTAGGCAGACTAATTAAAACAACATTTGAATTAAAATTATTTATTTTTAGCAACAAGCACGGCCCCGTCTTCTAACTTCTGTAGTCGTTATTTTCAACATCATCTCCTGCTTCATTGTCTCAAACGCTGAATTTATTCTTTGTATCAATTCTTCTCTAGTGTTTATTTCTATGTTGTTATACACCAGTTCCTTGGCCCGGCCCCACACGAAAAAGTCCAACGGGGTCAGATCTGGGGAGCGAGCGGGCCAAGGGATGGGTCCATCCCTGCCGATCCAGCTATCAGGAAAGCAATTGTTGAGGTGTTCCCTTACATTTAAAGTCCAATGCGCTGGACAGCCGTCTTGCTGAAAGATGACTGTTCGGTCTCTTTCGAAGATCGGGACACCTGATTCCTCTACCAGCAGTGGTAAATCAATTTGCAGAAATTGCAAATAATTTTCGCCATTCAATGGATCAGGCAAAAAGTGGGGCCCAATCAATGTTCTGCCAATTATTCCAGCCCATACATTCACAGAGAATTTCATCTGAAATGACACCTGCTTCTTAAAATGTGGATTGTTGTCTGCGTCAGCCCATTCATGGATGTTGTGAAAGTTTGTAATACCTTCCCTTGAAAATTTACTTTCATCCGTCCACAAGATTGATTTCAGAAACCACGCATCTTCGATGTCTCTGTTGAGGAGGAAACGGCAGAACTGAATTCTTCTTTGAGGATCTTGCTCTACTAGACCTTGCACACTCCTGCCATGGATCGGATACTTATCATTTTGGTGCATTGTATGCCACACCTTCCATTGAGAAATGTTTAAATTTCGAGCTACTGCTCTAGTACTGGCAGTAGGATCCGCTTGAAATTCTGCTAAAATGTCTTCGTCGACGGCAGTTTCGTGTCTGCCCGGGTTGACTCCAGGTTCCACGCGGTGAAACCCATCTTGGGCAAGACGACGAAATGTGTTGTAAAACACTCGGACATTCGGTATCCTGCGATTCGGATAGCGCTCTTGATACATCCGTCGCGCCAAAGATCCATTGCCGTCTGCTCTACCGTACATAAATACGATATCCGCATATTCTTGATTGGAAAAAGTAGCCATAGTCACTTAACAATTAAGAAAAACGGCGTAGGAGCGCACTAAATATCAACTCAACACAATTAAGTCAAAAATCAACACGTGCAGGAGCGCGAGGCTACGACTGGACACGGTGAAACAAAAAAGTTCAAAACTAACGCAAACAACACGTGCAGGAACGCAAAGGGCTACAACTGAACACGGTAAATTGTGAATCAACACGACAACGTCCACTCACAAGGGCAGTAGTTTGACTAATAAGTAAAAGATGTAACGGCTTTATCACAGACCGACTGACCCTGACTAAAGAAAAACGACTTTGTTGCCTCAGTAACTAAGACCATTTTGCAGTAAAAACCAACTCTTATCGCTTTTTGCTATTCATTGGGCGTTCTACCTGGAAATGCCGTCGCACCGCGCTCGGTGGCCATTGTTTAGAGAATCCCCTTAATGGGTTCCCCTCAATTGGTTCCTGCATGTGCCAAAAATTCTTAGAATTGAACAATGTTATCATTTCGAGCACATAAAGTATTCTTTTAAGCAAAAATTTTGTGTTTTGTTAGACTGCCTAAAATTTAAAATTTCTCCCTCGAATTGGTTTGTAGGTCCTAATTTCAATAATTTGTAAGATATCCGCATAAATGATACCTCAAAAGAAAGAGCGATTATCAAGCATGTCTTCAAAAAGGTTTGAACAAAAAAAACACCCTCCGTTTTTTTTTTAAATAAGGTTTAAAAGACGTATTGTACAAATTTTTTATTTTTTCTGAGCTTTAAATATCTGTAAAAAAAATGTCTAATGACACAGAAGCCTAAAACATGTTTTGCTTGGTTGCTTACACATTACTTTAATTAAATAAATAAAAAATTAATTCATTTATCATTCAATTTGGCCATAATTATGCAGTTTACATTAAATTTTGAGAAATTCCGAAAAAAAACTTAAAAATTTGGTTAAAAAAATTTGGTAAGACTTCGTCTAAGACAACCATGGCTTAAATGGTTCTAAATTGTCTATACTATCTTCACCTTAAAGCTTTGCACCCATCTTCCAATCACCCTGTATAATAAAACAAAGTCCCCCACCGCGTCTGTCTGTCTGTCTGTCTGAGCGATAAACTCCAAAACCACTAAACAGATTTTCAAACGGTTTTCAACAATTTATGAGGAAGGTTCTGGTGTATAATTCATTATGGTTTTGTGTAAATTGACTGAATTATGACGATTATTGTTGAAAATGTCGGAAAAAATCATGCCGGCTGGGAGCTTTACTGGCCTGAACAGCGTAAACCGTAAGAGATACATAACAAGTATGTTCTACAAGATTGTACATCTTAAAAAGTTCAACGGAAACGTCCTGGATAGCATATTCTATCATCTAAAGATGAGCCATAGTAACCGTTTTTATCTTTCAGAATTTGATAAGAATTTCATTATTATTTCCGAAGCTATTTTAACCGGTAAGAATTAATCATTATCCAATCAAATATTTTATAATAGGAGGATGATGAGTTTAATTTCGTGGACTAACAGTATTCGCTTTCAGGTGTGCGGCGGCTATTATAGCCTTGGGCAAAAGGCATTTAGCATCGTGTTGACCCACAATAAACACACTTTTGGCAACAGGAAAACAGTGACATTGGTGAGTTTGTTTACGTGGTCGATAATATTAACATAAACTTCAATTTGCACAAACAGAATAAGCGTTTTGTAGATAATATCTAATGGGAATAGAAGGAATAAACATTTATTTGGCGACAGTAAACGTTAATGAAACGAGAATTAAGTACAAAACAAAAAAAACATGCGGGGCAGTCTTTGGGGACTGCCGATAGAAGTGAAAACAGTATATTTATAGCTCATGGAAAGCGTTCGGTGACGATGACGCGAGTTCCATCATTTTTTTCACCCAAACGGTGCTCAACGCGCCTAAAGAAGTATTTCCTTCAAAATTATACAAATTGAGGTAAGCGAACGTTAACAAGTACATAAATTTATCGAAACTGGGCGGCCACTGGCCCCTCCAACCAGAGTTCAGATAAGTGTTTCGACGGGAATTTGGCGAACGTCACTTTATGACACATAATATGCCGTCATCCACACACACATAGAGTTAAATGTGTGTGTGGACGACGGCGACGGTACACACAATAATGTTTGCTATTTATAGATTTTGTATTCATTGTGTGTTCGACTCTCAAGAGTGAGGGAGCGTCGGAGCGTGTTCGGGAATAATAGTCAATAACATCAGTCGTATTGGATCCAGTTTAGTTTCTTATTATATTGTAAACAATACATTATTTCAGTTAATTGGAATACATAGAGTGAAAATATTGTAACGGCAACAACAAAGTGAGAATAAAGTGAGTTTTTTTTTGCTACGATAGGCGTCGATAAAAGTCAGCTGTTCTATACATTTTGTCGAGTAATGTGAATTGTGAGCACAAATGAGTGAAACAGGTTTTTTTTGTGATTTCTGATGGTTCAGTGGTCAAAATAACGTTGTATACCTAACCGATATTGTCAAATAATATCTGCTGTTCCCGAGATATGCGACATAAATTTATGGAGCCGCTATTTTTTTTCGCGATTTGGATTGGTCCCACAGTATACGTTGTTTATATTATGTAAGTTATTTTAATCACACCTTTTATATGTACTAGATTCTTGTTGTGTGATCGATTCCTCCTCAGGCACTACAGGAATAGCATTCGAAATGATCGCTCGTTCCACTGAAATCCCCTAGACCAGTCCCGCAGGGGACTACACAACACTCAATGTTCCACTACGATACCCTAGGGGATCATATACAACCCTTCAATTTGAATCCCCTAATTGGTTGAGAATCTTATTATTGAATTAAAACCTATTTAGGTATAAGGTAGCACTAGCTACTACAAGGATAACACTGACATCTTTCAATGCCTGAAATTAAGAAATTAAATTAATTTGTATCACTATTTGAGTGACCTTGACCGTCTGAGTTCAAGTTCACTAGACTAGTAACAAGTGGTTATATTTTTATTCTATTTCTAGATGAGTGGAGTTGTCGGATGTAACTACCATGTGATACAGTTCTTGGAAACTCCTTATGACGATATAGCTGACTATGTTTGTGTTCCAAGATCTTGGGTCCAATCGCTTGGAGCTGATGTTCCTATAGTACAGGTTTCGTATCCCGTTGAAGCACCAACACTCACGGAAATCAGAGCTAAGAATCGAAAAAAGAAGTCGGGCGCTTGGACTGCCTATTTTTCCGTAGTGTCTTATAGCACGGGTAAGATAATTTTCACAATTACTTTATTAGAACAGGGTTAAAATGGACGCTTTGGCAGAATCATAATATGATCTGCGTACAATTCATAAGTACATCCCGCAATTCATCTGTTTGACAGCTGCTATTTGACATTAGACTTATAGACAATACATTATACAATTCATAATTTGTAGACCATTTTACGAAACTCCATCCAAAACTGTTAAACAGATGAATTGCGGGATGTGTACGCAGATCATACTCGTGTTATGTTCTGCCAAAGCGTCCATGTTAGGCCCCCTGCACCCTAATTTCGTAACACAGTTTGAATCGGAATCGTAATGATTTTGAAGTATATTGCTAATCCATTGCTTGATTGATCAAGATTAATATTAATATAATTAAGATTAATATAATTATTACCTATCAATATTTTATGGCTTCGTCTGATTTGATGAAAAAAGTGGCTTTAATTTCGCGTGAGTCTATGCTCATGCATGGGTTCTTCTTTTTTTTTTTCGGTTGGGCAATTATCAAATAACTTCTCCCGCTCGGGCGGAGCGGGAGGGCGTGTCTGACTTTTCCTGACTAAAATCCACCCGTATTCCTTCATTTGCCTGTGTGCCAGTGCCACGATATCCCTTTTGGACAACTCACAACCCTGGTGGTGCTTGGCACCCACTATTTACCTCTAGTGGGTGCTGATGCCCCCGAGCACCCACGGAGTCGGCGCCCCTGATACTGATAGTGACGAATCTAAACTAAAAATAATAAAAAGAGAAAAGATTTCATTTTTCGAATGTTTGTTTGTAATGGCTAAACTAAAAAAATACTAAACCGATTTAAAAAAAATCTTTTACCTATGAAAAGCTACATTATCAGCGCGTGCTTACTTATATTTAAAAACAAATGAGATCCCTACGAAAATTGCAATAATGTAAACCAAGGTATCAAAAAATTGCCGTTAAAAGTCATTATTGCGTGCGTGCGTGCGATGCGAAAACTAGATTATACATAAAATAATGTTCACACGGCTACACATCAAGCTATATACACGGAGGCAGTTTAGTCGTCTTACAACGGCAGCCAACTTCATGTATCCAATGACTACCTACTAATTAAAAGACATTATAACGCATGATGTAGTTTGAAACACCCTGTTATGAGGGCGGTGCGAGCCTTGCACAGATGCACGCGGAATGGAGTGCAAACTCCATTCCGCGCCGGCCTTGGAACGCAAGGCTCGTAAAAGGGTGTTTCAAACTATGTCATGCGACATAATGTTTGTTTTTTTTCTTTAATTATTCAAATGTTATTTTTTCTTTTATGAATGATTAGGAGTCATTGGAAACATGAAGTGGGCTGCCGTTTTATGGTTACTGTGAAATGTTCCCGTGGGATATTTTCCGACATCCACGCGGGTGAAGCCGTGGGCTGAAGCTAGTGTTGAATAAAGTGTGTGTGGTTGGGTGTTTGTCTGGGTAATATTTTAATTTATATTATATTATTAATTTTCAGATAATTATGAAAACGCGAAATTTTATATCCAACAAGAGATAAACAATCCGAAGAAAAATAATGGAGGTCATTTTAAAAATCTGAAGTTCTAGCCGATCAGAAGCTTCACTTTTGTCTTAAATTCTGCAGCTTTCACTCGAAGTGAAACACAAAATGAATCAAATGTGTAAAATGAATTAATTAGCGAACCGATCCAACAATGTTGGCTTTCGGCATTCGACAATATTCAATCAGTTACCGAATGATCAAAAAATGAAATGAACGGAGCATAACTATAATATATTATTATAAGAACGTTCATTCCGATGTTATTTTGTCGGTGTAGTGTGAACATGGAATTAAACAAAAATGAACATTCTGATTAGCTTTATAGAAAATGAATGAATGTGTAATGATTAATGAATGATGCTCTTTTCAGATTTCTATGTTGATGAGAATAATATTCAAGATAGGACAAACAAACCGGAGAAAAAGAATGGAGGTAAACATAAAAAAAAATCTTTAAGAACTTAATTTTTGAACTATTTACGTAAAAGGCACTGAAATTAGGCGAGAATCATAAGTAAGAGGTTGCTGGGTCGCACCGTGTCAAGTACAGAGTACAGACATCAACGTAAGTCAATTCGGAATTTTAATATTGTTGTTACGAACCTTATGATGGTTTTAAAAATAAAGTCCTCGTTGTGTAAGACACTTTGGATAGTGCTACTGTACCGCTGTTGCTGACTGTACCAAGTGAAATTAAATAAATTCATGTGTTATTCGCTCCAGTTGAATGTATTCTAAATATTTGTAGTATTACGCTCGCGACACGGCCTTTGTGCCGCGTCGCGCGACAAGTCGCGTCTCTATGTAGAAATAGATCTGCAAGATGGTGTAATGTTGTTGCGTGCGTTTGCGAATATTTCATCATCTAATGAATGCTTCATGGTGTCATTGCCCATTTTCGACCTATATTTAGGTACCTACCAATATTCCCACAAGTATAGCTAGGTTACCTTGATATACTTGTGAGATTATTGGTAGGTATTATTAAAACATCTCGCAAGGATTTCCTCAAATTGTACCTTTAGAAGATCTTGTCCACAACTGATGTCCACCCGGGCCAGCGCGTTCGTGGACAATAAGTCCTAACTCAAATTTCCATACAGTCTCTACTGTGCGAACTGTGCTGTGGCGAAACTATAGTGTGTAAAATTAATTAATACTGATATTTTATTTTAAATCATGCATTCTTATCAGCAAAGGCGAATGAAAAAACAAGCATATCCACGCAAAACGCTACGTCAACAGCTACGGTAGACAATGATGCTTTTGTTATGGGTACGACAGACGCCCTGGGATCCAGCATTTCCTCAAAGATTGGGGAAAAACCACGCAGATGCGCGCAATTGGCTACAAGAAGTGCTAAGATGCACATCATGGACGCTCTGGGATTGTGCCCGACCTCAAACAATAACAACAAACCTACAAATATTACTACACTTAAACGAAAGACACTACCGGATCCTAATAAAGAAAATCATAACACACGATTTAGAGTGAATGAGCCAGATGAATCTGATAACCAGGGTGCGGGACCATCCAGTAAAGCATTAGACTGGTCAAGCAATAATCATTTGTCCCCTACTCCTGAAGATTCAGATGAACATTTGTGTACACAAGAAACACCAGTTGAAAATTTTAACGACAGTAGTACAGAGATGAGACAAACTGATAAAAAAAATCCTTCAAAAACAACCCACTCCTTGGATCCTGAACTAGTCGCCCAGCTCGTAACATCACCAATGTTTGCCAAATGGTGTATGTTGATGCAAGAACTGCAAGAAGTTTTTGAAAATTCAATGTTCAAAGAATTAATAAATAAACTCTTGAATAAATATAACGACTGCAGTACTCCACTAAATAATGATCCCATCGCATCTTTATCGAGCGACAAGACAGTGGAAGCTCCAAAATTAAATAATGAGAAAAGAAATGAAAAGCCGGTGGAAGAGAAAGATACTGATGATGATGATGATAAACATCAACCTCTCAAGAAAAAAAGTCTTCCTAAAGGAATTAAGAGGAAAAATACTCTGTATAACGACTGCAGTACTCCGCTAAATAATGATCCCGTCGCATCTTTATCGAGCGACACGACAGTGGAAGCTCCAAAATTAAATAATGAGAAAAGAAATGAAAAGCCTGTGGAAGAGAAAGATACTGATGATGATGATGATAAACATCAACCTCTCAAGAAAAAAAGTCTTCCAAAAGGAATTAAGAGGAAAAATACTCTGTATAACGACTGCAGTACTCCGCTAAATAATGATCCCGTCGCATCTTTATCGAGCGACACGACAGTGCAAGCTCCAAAATTAAATAATGAGAAAAGAAATGAAAAGCCGGTGGAAGAGAAAGATACTGATGATGATGATAAACATCAACCTCTCAAGAAAAAAAGTCTTCCAAAAGGAATTAAGAGGAAAAATACTCTGTATAACGACTGCAGTACTCCGCTAAATAATGATCCCATCGCATCTTTATCGAGCGACACGACAGTGGAAGCTCCACAATTAAATAATGAGCAAAGAAATGAAAAGCCGGTGGAAGAGAAAGATACTGATGATGATGATGATAAAGATCAACCTCTCAAGAAAAAAAGTCTGCCTAAACGAATTAAGAGGAAAGATACTCTGTTCCTCTATAAACGTTACTCAGAAGCGAGTGATTTTGTTTTGTATGAAGATGAAGAACTACCTCCGGAATACGATGCCAATGATTCAAGATGGACACTAAAGTATCGTGAACCTGCTCCGGGACTTGTTGAACTGATGCCACATTCTGGTGTGTATGTGGCTAGTTTCCATAGATTACCGACACGTCCCATAGCATTGGCTAAATGGTTACTACGACAAATCTTTACTAGAAATGCATTGAATATATGTTCGTTGCCTGGTAAAATACCCGAGGCTGTCAACCGCGACGGGATAAACTTTAGACCTGAATTAGATGAACATGCATTTTCAGTATTATTTAATTTTGTCACTGAATATGAAAAAAAAAAGGGTTGGCCTAGTGCGGATACCGAAATTATTCTAGACGACATGGAATGTCTAATGACATATTTTAGAAGTTTAGAGGGTTATTGGTAAAACTAACAACCCCATAAGGGGTCTCAATATGTACTCATCATTATGAGTTCTAAATCAAAATCAAGTTTCTGAGATCCAATCTTGCATTATTTGAACGAAGGGATAATACAAATAAAAGGAAAGCTGCACATTTATATTTCGAGAGACCTGTTCCTAAGTTGCAACTCTTCCGAAAGAGTTGTATCTACATGGCTTCCCTAATTTATAATGCTTTGCCGAATACAATTACCCAACTACCCTTCCAAAAATTTTGTTCGGCACTACGAAAGTGGCTGTTGCAGGAATGTTTTTACTCAATTCACGAGTTTTTTTGTAAAATATCCCTGATTTTTTTTTTCTCTTGATCTGGCATCAAAATACAGCATAAGTAATTAGTGATATTATGTTAAACTTATTGTTTTATATAACGACATGGCAAAAATAGAAGTTGTAATTTATATAATATTATAATAATTGAAATAAATATAATATTTTTAATAATAATATGATGTAAATAGTGTTAACTAAAAATTAATGCACTTCAATGATTGTATGTAATAATAATTGTAAATTGATTTGCATACCGTTGTAACGGTGAGACACGTAGCACTATGTAATGATGCGAACACCTTTTGCAAACATACCATGTTTCTGGCAAATAAATATTCTATTCTATAAAAAATCTGCTGTTCCCTACATTTTGACACGTTATGCGAACACAAATGTATGGCACAGCTGATTTGCTTTCAAAATCAATGTGACAGTTAGATAGTTTCAACTTACTGGGAAACGTTGTGAAAAGGGGTGAAGCAATTGTGAGGTCAACTATAGTATACACCCAAATTTTGCACTTTATTTATATGAATGGCAATAGGCTCGCCCCCTATTACATGGGACTTAAGAGGGCTATCACAATTTTTCTTGAATTTGAGCGTTTTACTCGAGTTTTGATGAGTGATTATGGTTTAGCTATACTCGTAGCTATAAAATTAAAAAAAAATAGGCCCGAGCAAGCTTGATTATTTATCTTGGGAGCGATTTAAATAAATATTTCAATTTGTTTACATAAATCAGTAAAAACCTTGTCCCTGCAAAGGATGTTTTATAAAATTTTACTTTTGGGTATCTTTTGATGCTTTCTTACACCGAAGATAACATAATTTAAAAATTTATAAAAATGTCCATGGTACTACTGTATCTTATACTTGGGAGCGCTTTAATCAATTTATTATATTTCATACAGTAATACACCAAAAACAATTCTGTAAAACAGAGAGTTACTGATAATTTTTCGTCAATTTGGTTTTTTTTTCTACGAATATATAATCCAAATTCAAACAAAAACTATTTAATAACTAAATTAAGTATGTTACCTTGATCGAAAAAAAAAATTGTGTAAGTATTTAAAAGTAAAATAACGGATGCTGAAAACTATTAACGTGTGCTGAGACTGACGAATGGTTTATCACCACGAAAACTGTACTTTTATTCCACGCTTTCTCATAATTAGATAAGAAATTAACAAAAAACTTTTTTTGTGATAGCACTCTTAAACATAACTGGCGAAATGTGGGTGTACTACAAGTACACCTCTGCCTAACCCTTCGGGGATTACAGGCGTGATGTTATGTTATTTATATGTGCAAAATGTGGGTGTCGGAATCAATCATAATTCGTCTGCAGAAATATAATTCGGGTATTAGTTTGTAAGCTTATTTATGTATGTACTTAGTAACATAAGAATTATTTCATATAATTTTTCTCCTAGTCTTTTATTCTGTTTTGTAACAGGATAATTATTAATATAGTCTGCCGTGTTATTGCGTCATTTTATTCATGTTCCTGTTCCGAGATATTTTCGTTTTGTGTTTATGGGTAAACTAGCTTCTGCCCGCGACTTCGTTCGCGTGGAAGTGATATTTGTATCACAGGTTTGCAAAGCAGTCGGCGGACCTCTAACCTATTGGCTTTGTTGAACGTTGACTGAAATAGCCGTTCATAAATATGTCAATATTGACTGCTTAGCTCTAATGATAATCATTTAAAAGGTTATAACTGTAACTATCGGCAATATTGTAACCTTTTGTCTCGTCTTCTTACAATTTAATGTAAACTATAGAAGAATACGAACATAATGTTATATTGCTCGTCCCCCATAGCAAATAGCGTGATATAATTGATGGCCTACAGACCACACCAGTCATATAGAGAATATCTATGCAAAAGTTGAATAAAATCTATCCGGTATTATTTGCGTGACATACAATCAAAGAAACATATAAAATTCTAACTACCTACTATATTTTCGGCATAAGAATCGTTCCCAGACCTCGTAGCGATAACCTTTTTTCATAAATATTCAATGTACAGTTTTGACTACACTACGATTTTATTATGTTGCTAGTGATTACTGACATTCTAAGAAGAAAATTACATAGGACCTCAAATAAATTAGAATATTTAGACTTGTATGGGTATATTTTTATGACTTGTATTGACTTAAATAATTTGTTCCATTCGCACATAGAATTCTTAACGTTAAAACTCCAATTTTGAATTTGATTTTGACCCTATTATCGTTGTCAGCGCCCTCGAAAACCATGAAAACGACACCCATGAAGAAAAATCATCACAAAATCACGACAACCATCTTTTTGCGCAAGTGTCTTTCGCGTATTTGCGCAAGTGTATCAGGATTATCCATTTGCATAAAATTTTAAGACATAATATAACATGGCATACTTTTCTTTATCCTACCTATATTTACGCATAACAGCTTACGCATAATTATTTTAAGCATCATTTCTCTAATCATAATAATGTATAAGCTTAACATTCAACAGCATAAATATATTTACGCATAATGATATTAAAACATAATTTTTAAAGGCATAAGAAATGCGCATAATAATTAACTCCTACAATGTTACACACTACTACACATTTATATGCAAGGGGTGTGTAATATATAGCATAATAACAGATTACTATCTGTTAGATAGGCAGTCGCTCCGTGTAAAATATTGGTATTCAGCCGCATCTGGTTAGCCTGGAAGCCGACCCCAACACAGTTGGGAAAAGGCTATAATAGGCAGATTGAATGTACCATGTCATAATGCAAAAAAAATAATAATTTCTATTCTAAAGTTGGATCAGGACCTAACTCCTTCCAGACGAGGATCGCGGAAGTCGCACTTGATCCCATGATCCCTGGTACAAACAAAGGGAACACCGGGGTGGTTTTTAGTCAGTAACCCCCTTATTACAAAACAAGGTTTATCTTCAGACAGAGGTTTAAAACATGGAGCCATTATTGAAATCTTGTTTTGTAATAAGGCGGTAAGAGTCTGACAAACCCCTCATCGCACCAAATGTTTGCCTGATTTTACCGAAATACTAATTTTCTGGGGTGCGTCTCATATCATTTAAAGTTATTTGGTATATTTTCATTTCAATATCGTTCACAAGATATAATAAATGTGAGTTATACCAACTGTTGATATAATTTCTTTGGATATAATATTTATATACACTAAAACTTATTTCGTATAAAAGTCTGACCACCAGTCTTACTTATCGTATTACCCAGTAACTGGGTTTATATATTTATAGTTAATTACATTAATGAACATAGAAAGAAAACAAAACTATACAATGCAGACTAATATGTCATAAACAATTATTCGCTAGTTAATAACATGGAACAGTAGACATCGCGTAGTGTTTCTCACAGAACATCAAACATGCGCGCTTAATTTTACTCCATTTGTACGCAAACACATCACATTCAGGGTTGGCCAATGCGACGCTACGCGGCACAAAGGCACCGCTCGTCCCGCGACACGCGCGGCCTTGTGCCGCGTCGCGTCGCGTGACAAGTCGCGCCGGTATGTAGAAGCCTTAAGGAGGGCATTAAGCATCCTTAAAGTACGACACGCAGGTGATTCAGCTCTGGCGACCGTTCTGCAAGGCAGTTGCGCGAACAGTTTTATTGACCGATGTATTTGTCGGGCACAAATAGTCGACAGAATAGCTCATGGAGCTCAGGGAAGTCGATACGACTGTTAAGGGTCTTACAAGCTACCGTGAGCTGATCACGGCTTTTCCTACCTCCAACGAGTACATGTACCGCACCAACTATTTCCTAGGGCGTAGGATATAGTTGGTGGGGTACGTGTAAGGGTAGAAAATCAAAGTTCTTTTAAAAAGATATCTAAGAAAAGTTTTCTGCACTTTCTCGAGCATTAGTGATTGAGCCGCGGTATAGGGATGCCAGACACAACTACTAGTCTCCAGCTTACTGCGAACCAGAGTGGTGTACAGTAATATATTATCATGCGGGTTGTGAAAATCACGAGCATTTCGCAAAACAAATCCTAAGCGTCTGAAAGATTCTTGCACAAGAGTGGAAATGTGATCGGGAAGGTGAGTGTGTACAAACTTATATTTGCCGTTGGAATGTATGGACATTGGAACATGTTTTTCAACTACAATGTTAAGTTTGTTCTTGGGATAATAGACATGGTAGATAACCTTCGATGATCGAAGTAGATAACTAAAAATTAATTGTACAGAACCCTCACCACGCGAGTTCAACTCACACTTGTCCGGTTTGTTTTTTGTTTATTCTGGTAACTTGTAACGCAGGACTAATGTTTTTAAGAGATCCCTAAATAAATTCTTAGTACCTACTCAAATAGAGAAAGCTCTTGTATTTGTAAATTGTTTTTTTATTACAATATTGCAAAACAATAAGGAGGTACTTATTTCAGTACCTACTCAAAGCTTTAAGGCTTCTACAGACCGGCGCGACACAAATGCCCCGCGTGTCGCGCGACGAGCGGTGCCTTTGTGTCGCGTCGCGAGTCGCGCCGGTATGTAGAAGCCTTTAGTAATGAAGAATTGGATAATAATAATAAATGATTTATTTTTATATTTGTTTGTCATTTTAAACAATCCCATTTGACACACATAACATCACGCCAGTAATCTACGAAGGGGTAGGCAGAGTATGATGCTCATGTAATAGGGGGCGAGCCTATTGCCATCAACCGAGCACAAATCCAAACTCCGGGCTGCTGCGGGAACCCAGGACCTCATGCTCAGCGCAAGCGCTTGCGACCACTAGACCAACGGGGCAGTCCCATTAACCGTAAGTATACAGTTTGCCCATTAAGTTTGACCACGAGGAAGGAACGTAATGAATGAATGAATGAGACACGATTATCATACTTTTAACAAATTACATTGCTCATTTACCAAACTATACTAGTTACTACTTTTCTCAAACATACTTGGTAAGTCGAGCCTTATTTTGACAACCGTCTTCGAGATTAATTGAAAATGCTGTACTAGTCAAACACATGCGAGAAATGTGTCGTATTTAGCGGCCGAATAAATTATTATGAAAACTCACATCTGACAAAAAGTTTTAAAAAAACAAAAAACTCGACTGCAAAAACATGAACTGAAAGGATGGAAACAGGATGAAAAGAAAACGAGTATCCCTTAAGTACCAAAAATAAATAAATGCAGTCGGAGGCATCCAAGATGTTACGAACACCTTAAAAATTGCCTAAATAAATATGTGCCAGAAGCATTTTTACTGCTTTTAATCACAACCAAAAACGTTTTTGGCAGTGGTGGCTCAGTGGTAAAGGTTTCGACTTACGAGTGATATTTCGAGGGTTCGAACCCAGACGGGCGCTTTACTTTGTGTAAACTATTTATTTCATCAGCTCTCAAAACGGTGAAGGAAAACATCGTGAGGAAACCGGGATGTTCTAGAACAAAAATTCGAAGACACCCCCAGCAGTGGGAACATTATAGACTGCGTAAAAACTTTATGGTAACAAAAAAAACCGGCCAAGTGCGAAATGGACTCGCGCACGAAGGGTTCCGTACCATTCATTAACTATAAAAACGAAAAAAAAAATCACGTTTGTTGTATGGGCAGCCCCCCTTAAATATTTGTGTTATTTTAATTTAATTATTTATTTTTAAAGTGAATATATAACTAAAGATTCTGTGAATATTTCAAGCGTCTACCTGTTCCGTTATCAAAATCGAGCAAAACGAGCAAAAAAGTCACGTTTGTTGTATGGAAGCCCCCTTAAATATTTATTCTGTTTTTAAGTATGTTGTTATATCGGCAACAGAAATATGAAGGCAGAGGGTCCAACATCTTAAATGAAAGTAAGAGATATAGCAGAAGTCAGCCTTTATTTCCACAACTTATTAATTCACTGTAATAATAGTTTAATTCAGACTACAGTATCTAAGCTACAACATGTGCACCGGGCCGAGCCTGCGACAAGAATGATCCCCTCCTTGCTGCGCGCTCGCTTATATAGAGCGGCTCGAGTAGTGGGGAGAGTGGGGAGGCCTAAGTGACACATTGCAGTGCGTAACTCGGACCGTTGCACGTGTTGTTTACAATGGTGACGCCGACACGGCCATACTGACGTGCGAACGTCCTCGTGCGCGTAGTCTCATCAAACAGTATCTAAAAAGACAACGATACTATTAATGTTCGTTCATCCTGACTAGCAATCTGGTCCAGTTCATCCCTTCAGGGTTTGCTTATAATTCTGGACCGCTCGACATTGAGCCTTCAGGACTTATACTAGCATACTGGTCCGGTTCATCCCTTCAGTTTGCTATTACTTCTGGTCCGCTCGTTATTGAGCCTTCAGGGATTAACAATCTGGTCCGGTTCACCCCTTCAGACTTTGCTACTAATTCTGGACCGCTCGTCATTGAGCCTTCAGAACTTACCTTATTTTTTTTTTTTCTCTCTTTTTTTTTTTTTTTTTTTTTTTGCTTATATTTTATTGGTCCGGCCATTAACACTGAATGACCCTGCAAAACTATTATCCCCTGGACCAGACATTGCCGACTAAATCAAGTATTTTATTCAAACTAGGCTGAGAATCTGCACTTTTACATGAGACAGTCCCCCAAAAACGCCCACCCGTCACCACTTCCTAGTGCGTTAGCTGGGAAGAAGAAGTGGCGCAACAAACTCCCCAGCAGCACAACTGTCTATTCACATTATAATACTTGAATTTATACAATAAGTACTACTTATATAAGAATTTATATAAGACTACACAGGATCACGTCTTTTGATAATTATTATGACTGCTTTAGTAATAATAGCAATTCACAGACATTGTATCACTAATAATCGACATAGGATTGCTATTCACTGACATCGTATCACTATTAATCGATGTAGGATTGCTATTCACAGACAGACATTATTAATCGATACAGGATTGCTATTCACAGCCATGGTATCACTAATTGCCAAAATTATATTGCTGTTAGGCATGGCATTATTCTCGTGGCTTGTTTCGTGAACAAGGATAACGTCATCATGACTGCCCACAGTCAAGTCATCGTAATTTTCCATGATATGATATCTACCAGATTTAGTTTGACCACAATTTACTTTACGTAAATTTTTGCCAGAATATTTATACACTTTATTTCTCCCATTAATAAAAAAAAAAAAACTTGCCGGTTATTTTCTTACACGGTACAAAAAAAAAAAATCTTAATAGCAGAATTTTCATACGATCTCCCGTGATCAGTCATTATTCATTTCGGGACACCAAACAAATGAACTGGATTTTAACTGCCTCAAAAATACGAAATTTGTATAACGCTTGTAACCACCCGACTAGTCTAAATTTAAGGTAGTTTTTATCATAGGTTCTATTGTACGAACGACAACCCTTACGTTAAAAACACGTTTATCTTAATCGGGCATGGCGCACTAACGCGACCACCAACATGATAGCCTGTGGTGCCAAGTAATAGTGGTTTCTTTAATTTAGAAAAATTGGATATTCACTTATCTTGTAATATATCCAGTTTTCTTCCGGCAATACACCGTGAATTATTTCAAGCTTGTGGTTTTGTACCATGGTTGGACATTTAATTTGTAATGAGCACGCTACGTTCCTCACATCTATACTTTTAAGGATCACTTGTTCATGAAATTGCTCAACATTAACAAGATTTCAATTACTATGCTCTATGCGGCATTCTGATCCCGAGTCAAATATAACAGGGAAATCTGTACCTCCTATGTGTCACTCCACCAGCTGCTCTGGAGCACAGGTTCACTTGATTGGTGCTGGTGCTCGGTGTGGAGCCTTGGTTCTTTCAGCGCTAGTTGCCCATTCCAAATAGTAGGTTCCTATGGAGAAGACCGGGCAAGAAACCCCTCGGACATTCTTTTAAATTAAAACATTGATACAAAGCAGGGTACCACTTGAGAAGGTTGAGGTCCGTATCACCTCGCTAAATCAATCAAACTCAATCCGAGCCAAACCCAGCCACATATTTCATCAACAACAACATACACTGGTCAGCAAATAAACCGAGCCACCCGCTACCTAGGAACTCTGATTCGATTTTCTCAAAAAGTATAAAACTTACAACTATCAAAGTTATACCTACAAAAAGTGCGTTTCATGGTGATTAAAATGACTACAAATTAATCGAAAGTACCCTCAACTCACATTGTAATCAAGCAACAAACACAATGCTAGCGATTTGCTCTGTTTTCACCAGAGTTTGAAATTAGCGTTCTTTTTCTCTACAATGAGGGTAGTCGGATATTTCTTATCATTTCTTTAGTTGTTGTCCATCGTTTGCTCAGACGCGTGTGTTTTTGCTACTTTTTTCGATTAATAATGGATACAACACCTCAGGAAGCAGCTCAAGCGTAGCATTACTTCAAGCAGGCATTGCGCAACGTGAAGTCGCTCGAAGGCTTCGAATCAGCAGATCTTCGGTGCAACGAGTTTACAGACGATACCTAGAGACTGGAGCTTTCGATCGCCGTCCAGGTACGGGCAGACCTAGGGCTACATCAGCAGCAGATGATCGTTATATCCACCTTACTGTTCTGCGAAATCGCCACCTCAACGCAGTTCAAGTCCAACAAAGTCTGCGTGACGAACGCCAAGTGGTCATAAGTTCAGATACCGTCAGAAGGAGACTTGCTGAACGGAAGCTGACCCCAAAAAGAGCTGCAACAGGCCCAGCATTAACGGTAGCACACCGTCGAGCACGACTTGAATTTGCTCGAGAGCATAGGGATTGGACATTAGAGCAGTGGAGTAATGTACTCTTCACTGATGAGACCAGGGTGAGTCTACATGGAAGTGATCGACGTCAGAGAGTATATCGTCGCCCTGGAGAACGTTATTCTCAGTGTTGCATCGAGGAAACTGTTGCTTATGGAGGAGGATCTGTAATGGTCTGGGGCGGCATCTCGTTAACAGCACATACAGCGTTAGTTTTTATCGAACCGACGGGCCGTACACGTGGACTGACTTCTCATCGCTACATTACTGAAATCCTCGCAGACCATGTGGTACCTTACGCAGGATATATCGGACAGGATATGCAATTGATGCATAATAATGCACGGCCTCATGTTGCTCATGTGGTGACCCAGTATCTACACGACGTCAGCATTTGTACGATGGACTGGCCAGCTCGAAGCCCGGACTTGAATCCGATAGAACACTTATGGGATGAGCTGAAACGTCGGGTTCGAGCCCGGGTACCTGCTCCAACAAGGCTTCCAGAGCTGCGAATCGCAATTGAAGAGGAGTGGAATACAATTCCTCAAGATTTTATCGTCAGGCTCGTAAGGTCGATGAATACAAGGATGCTGGCAGTTATCCGAGCAAGGGGAGGGAATACGGAATATTGATCAAAAACTTTTTTTTGATTTTATCTTTGTTTTTGGCTTTAATTTTTTTTTTCACTTTATCATTACTAACGATTGTCACGACTGGAAAACGACTCTTCTTTGTAAAATCCTTAATAAACACTGAAATATTGATTAAACCCAATGAGTTTCCTTTCATTTTAATCACCATGAAACGCACTTTCTGTAGGTACAACTTTGATAATTGTAGGTTTTTTAGTTTTTGAGAAAATCGAATTAGAGTGCCTAGATAGCGGGTGGCTCGGTTTATTTGCTGTCCAGTGTATTTCATCTCCGCAATAGAGACTCGCACCGCAAACTTAACACCGTTTGAGGTGGGGTGTCCATCGAGCACTAGTCTGATCAAAGTGGGGTGGTTTGCCTACCATTGTGCGTACCACCGGGCTGGCACTATTTTTTTTTCTGCAGGTGAATTCACCTGCCCCGTGTGTAGTCGTTCTGCCCATGCAAAATCAGCGGACACAGCTTTGAATGAAACGTCACGTCGACGACCATCACTGGTTGCCTAAAACCAACTCCGGTACAAATACTGTATCCACTAGCAGGAATAGTGGCACCAGCAGTTCGCAGAGTGGTGGCAAGCTCTAGCGGAAGAGCCAAAATGGTATCCGACACACGACACCTTTTGCACGACAACATCCTCGTGCCACAAAGGCTGAAAAGCCAAAATAGTTTTTTTTTTTTTTTAAGTATGTTGTCCCACTCATTAGCGAGCATTCAAAAGAAAGACTAAAGCTGTGGCGAGACAGTGCTGCATTACTCAAACAATTCGTCCCACTTGCTATAGATTTCCCACCCGGACATGAGTTGTCTCGACCAGGGTTTTAAGTATTTAAATTGACTTTGAACCCTGGTTGGCTGAAACAAGGAAAACCTGTTTAGGTGGAGATTCATAGACTACTCCGCCTTGGAGTGTAAATATGGTGCTGTTCCGCAAAAGATGGGACACTTAGTATCATCTCTTGCATGCCCTGTCAGCTGCACGTTACAGGAAACGATGGACGCTAGTGATGGCGCCAAACACGAGTCGAATTCTGGGCTGAGTCCATTTAGATTGCCATCGACACGCTTAAATGAAGAAGAAGAATTTTGGAAACCAGCATGCCCTTGATTGTTGCCCAAGAGATCTTGTCAGGTTATATCTTGGTAAAATACATAGCGGCACGGCCCTTCAGGGAATCAGTAATCGCCAACATCAAGCCTACACCCTCCAATTTCCTTTTATCAATTTTGGGTGGGAAATTATTTATCAAATAACTTCTCCCGCTCTGGGCGGAGCGGGAGGGCGTGTCAGACTTTTACTGACTCAAACCCACCGATATCCCTTTCAAACAACCACGCAACCCTGGCAGGCATTGGTCCTAACGGACCCCGTCAGTTGGTGCTGACATCTCTTTGAGACACGCGTGGAACACAACGCGCCGTCGACCCAGGCCTGGTCCTTATCGAATGGCGAGCTACCCATAGCTCACCGTCCGCAAGCCCGCGCCTACGGTGGCCAGAAATCGGAACATCACAGAAGGAAGTGACGGCCTCCCATGCACTCTCGCTCCGAACCATGGTCTCTACCAGGGCCGGACGCGAGAGATCGTCGCCACCGATCGCCTCCGTGAGGACACGGTGGTGCTCCGCCCAGGCCGGGCAGACTTTCTCCGTATGCTCCACCGTGTCCTCCGGGCGATCCACACAATGGTGACACCCGGGCATTTCCTCCTGCTTTATTCTGAACAGGAACCACCCGAAACAACCATGTCCAGTGAGGACCTGCGTCAGGTGGAAGGTGAGGACGCCGTGGCGCCTCTCTAGCCACTCCTCGGCTTATCGCCACAATGGTGGCGTGCCCACTGAGTGCATACCAATTAACAATGTCGAATTCTGGTTTATCAAGATCAAAAGCAACGAGCATAGCTTTGCTTGGAGTAGCTTTACAAGTAGTCATGGCATCCGCAATTTTTTTTAAATATAGAGTCCATGCCAGCAGATTTGGTCTTGTATTAAATTACTGTGGATATAATTAGTGGACGGTGGAATTCATCCCACTTCTGATGAAGGCAGAGGGTCCAACATCTTAAATGAAAGTAAGAGATATAGCAGAAGTCAGCCTTTATTTCCACAACTTATTAATTCACTGTAATAATAGTTTAATTCAGTATCTAAGCGCTACAACATGTGCACCGGGCCGAGCCTGCGACAAGAATGATCCCCTCCTTGCTGCGCGCTCGCTTATATAGAGCGGCTCGAGTAGTGGGGAGAGTGGGGAGGCCTAAGTAGAAAAGAAGAAGAAAAAAGAAAAATTGTTTATTCTGCACAAACAAAACACACATTACAAAAATAAAATACAAATTGACGAAAAAAAAAAACACACTCTAATACAAGTAGCACACATTGCAGTGCGTAACTCGGACCGTTGCACGTGTTGTTTACAATGGTGACGCCGACAAATACATCATCTGTGAAAATTTCAACTGTCTATCACGGTTCATGAGATACAGCCTGGTGACAGACGGACAGACAGGCAGACGGCGGCGGCGGAGCCTTAGTAATAAGGTTCCCGTTTTACCCTTTGGGTACGAAACCCTAAAAATCAGTCGAGTTGAAATCATTGGTTATCACCATTAATCATCAATGAACTACGAATTTAGAACGACGCGTAACTTTCTCATGGCACTGATAAGTTTGTCAGTCCTAGTCCACAGCCACAAGGTGAATCCTAAATTAGATTGAGTCTTATAAAAACATTGGTGTCATACAAAAACACTTCTTTAGACCATAGGTCTAGTGGTCGCAAGCGATACCGCTGAGCATGAGGTCCTGGGTTCGATTCCCGGGTCGGACAAAGTGTTATTGCGATTTTCCATTATGAATTTCTCAGTAGCAGCCCGGAGTCTAAATTTGTGCCCGGTTGATGGCAATAGGCTCGCCCCCTATTTATGAGACTTAAGCAAAACTGGCGAAATGTGGGTGTACACCTCTGCCTAACCCTTCGGGGATTACAGGCGTGATGTTATGTTATGTCAAATGGGATTGTTTAAAATTAAAAACAAATTAAAAATACTTAATTTATTATTATTATCCAATTCTTAATTACTAATTAAATCTTTGAGTAGGTACTGAAGTAAGTACTTACCTACTTATTTTTTTGCAATATTGTAATAAAAAACAAAGTTACAAATACAAGTGCTTTCTCTATTTGAATACTAAGAATTTATTTATGTCTTAAAACTATTTAAATCCTACCTTACAAATTACCAGAATAAAATAAAACCGGAAAAGTGCGAGTTGAACTCCGGGGTTCCGTGCAATACATTTTTATCTACCATGTTTTTTATCCTAAGATAATTTATCTCAAGAACAAACTTAACATTGTAGTTAAAAACATGTTGTTGTAAATGTAAGTTTGTACGCACAATATTTAGAGATTAACCATGCTTTTTGAACACCATAGACTTCTATGGATAGGTTTTCCTGTAAGTAAAGACCTATTTTCTGTATTTTTTTTTTAATTTTTAGGCTCAGTAGTTTCGGAGATAAAGATGGTAAATTTTCATCTATTTTCTTAAATAACTTTAAATCTATTTAATTGAAAATTATAAAAAATATTTTTGAGACCCTCATAACAAGCCTCATAAACAGCAATATACTATATTTACAAAAGAGATTATAGCCTAGATTATACGCATAAGTTTAGAGAATGCTTACAAAACCTATCTCGGACAGACATTTACATGGAAAACGATGCAAATATAGTTTTAGTTGTTTCCATGAATTGATATGTGTGCTTTACAATCCCTGTTTTCCAAAAGTGAGGGTACAGATCAAAATAAACAATAAAATAAAAAACTGTATAAAACACAAGTAAGGGACAACAAGGGGTAACAGAGTTCTAAAATAAAGCGCTTCCTACGATAATAAAAATTTTACAAACAGGACCAGATACAGTGCATATTCTAACTATTACAAAAATGTATCTACAATGCTAAACGAAATGCTAACATAAAATATATTAATAATAATGACAACAAATGTAAAGCTTAGCGTTATAAAAGACGAAATACACAATGCGAATCCCAAAGATACCATTGAACACATTCAAATAATACTCTTGCCGCAGTGAACCCCTAACTGCTAATTCGATGTTCCTCACACCCATGTCCGAAAGTGAGGTGAGCCGACAGATACTATCGTTGAATAATACCAACTCTGAAGGCTACGATGAACTCAACACCAGGATAATTAAGTCATGTATGGATGAAATAAGTGGAGTTGTATCGGTTAGGCCCGAACGCCGCCTTGCGGCGGCGGCGTTGCCAGTTCCGTCAGGCCCCCCCCACCTAGCGAGTAGTTTTTCTAAAGAATAACGTTTAGTATTGTTTGTGGCAATTTTAGTCGATTGTCTGGTAGATATTCTCAAAAACTGAAGGTATCCGAACGTAAAATATGGTATGACAACATTTAAAAAAAATATTGAATTACAGTTTACTTTTCTGTGGTCGTGTTTGTGTTGTGAAAATAAAATTAGTGAAAAGTGCTTTTATAAGTGTATTTTATATGGGTAAGTGGATACATTTTCATTTATCTGTTGTTAATACATCATTGTAGATAATAATTGCACGAAATTGCATCATAAAATTCGAAATTTTTGAACAAAGAAAAGTTTCGACAAAAATCCGTTCTATCGTCGGAGTTTGGACTTATTTTGTGTTTTATCGACTGCAAATAATCAACAATAATCATAAATAAGTGCTTGAAACATCGTTTTAGATAATATTTGCACTAAATACTTGTGTAAAGTTTCAAAATATCATATGTCAAAAATTGCTTCAAAATTGTTAAACTTTGAGGTTAAATATCTTTATTTCTTTCCACAAGAATGAGTAAGTGTCTATCAGTCAATAAAGGTTTATGTAGTATCTTAGTAACATTTTTGTATAAGAAACTACTCGGTGTTACTCCGATGTGAATTTTCAGTTTCAAATAAAATTTTACTTACTTAGAAAAAAAAAATGTCGTTATGTAATATTGTAAAACATGAACCGTCTTATTACAAAACAAGATTTATATTTTGACATGGCTTAAACCATGTCAAAATAGTATATAAATTTTGCAAGTTACATTATGAATAGATAAGAAATCTAACAACAGCGTTTCTTTGAGAGTTCTATGTAACATTGTTGTAATAATAAATCACAAAGTTCATGGCACTTGAGGCCGGCCTCATGATATCTTTGAAACTTTGAAAATTCACATCGGAGTAACACCGAGTAGTTTCTTATACAAAAATGTTACTAAGATACTACATCAACCTTTATTGACTGATAGACACTTACTCATTCTTGTGGAAAGAAATAAAGATATTTAACCTCAAAGTTTAACAATTTTGAAGCAATTTTTGACATATGATATTTTGAAACTTTACACAAGTATTTAGTGCAAATATTATCTAAAACGATGTTTCAAGCACTTATTTATGATTATTATTGATTATTTGCAGTCGATAAAACACAAAATAAGTCCAAACTCCGACGATAGAACGGATTTTTGTCGAAACTTTTCTTTGTTCAAAAATTTCGAATTTTATGATGCAATTTCGTGCAATTATTATCTACAATGATGTATTAACAACAGATAAATGAAAATGTATCCACTTACCCATATAAAATACACTTATAAAAGCACTTTTCACTAATTTTATTTTCACAACACAAACACGACCACAGAAAAGTAAACTGTAATTCAATATTTTTTTTAAATGTTGTCATACCATATTTTACGTTCGGATACCTTCAGTTTTTGAGAATATCTACCAGACAATCGACTAAAATTGCCACAAACAATACTAAACGTTATTCTTTAGAAAAACTACTCGCTAGGTGGGGGCCTGACGGAACTGGCAACGCCGCCGCCGCAAGGCGGCGTTCGGGCCTAACCGATACAACTCCACTTATTTCATCCATACATGACTTAATTATCCTGGTGTTGAGTTCATCGTAGCCTTCAGAGTTGGTATTATTCAACGATAGTATCTGTCGGCTCACCTCACTTTCGGACATGGGTGTGAGGAACATCGAATTAGCAGTTAGGGGTTCACTGCGGCAAGAGTATTATTTGAATGTGTTCAATGGTATCTTTGGGATTCGCATTGTGTATTTCGTCTTTTATAACGCTAAGCTTTACATTTGTTGTCATTATTATTAATATATTTTATGTTAGCATTTCGTTTAGCATTGTAGATACATTTTTGTAATAGTTAGAATATGCACTGTATCTGGTCCTGTTTGTAAAATTTTTATTATCGTAGGAAGCGCTTTATTTTAGAACTCTGTTACCCCTTGTTGTCCCTTACTTGTGTTTTATACAGTTTTTTATTTTATTGTTTACTTTGATCTGTACCCTCACTTTTGGAAAACAGGGATTGTAAAGCACACATATCAATTCATGGAAACAACTAAAACTATATTTGCATCGTTTTCCATGTAAATGTCTGTCCGAGATAGGTTTTGTAAGCATTCTCTAAACTTATGCGTATAATCTAGGCTATAATCTCTTTTGTAAATATAGTATATTGCTGTTTATGAGGCTTGTTATGAGGGTCTCAAAAATATTTTTTATAATTTTCAATTAAATAGATTTAAAGTTATTTAAGAAAATAGATGAAAATTTACCATCTTTATCTCCGAAACTACTGAGCCTAAAAATTAAAAAAAAAAATACAGAAAATAGGTCTTTACTTACAGGAAAACCTATCCATAGAAGTCTATGGTGTTCAAAAAGCATGGTTAATCTCTAAATATTGTGCGTACAAACTTACATTTACAACAACATGTTTTTAACTACAATGTTAAGTTTGTTCTTGAGATAAATTATCTTAGGATAAAAAACATGGTAGATAAAAATGTATTGCACGGAACCCCGGAGTTCAACTCGCACTTTTCCGGTTTTATTTTATTCTGGTAATTTGTAAGGTAGGATTTAAATAGTTTTAAGACATAAACACATTCTTAGTATTCAAATAGAGAAAGCACTTGTATTTGTAACTTTGTTTTTTAATACAATATTGCAAAAAAATAAGTAGGTAAGTACTTACTTCAGTACCTACTCAAAGATTTAATTAGTAATTAAGAATTGGATTTAATTTTAAACAATCCCATTTGACATAACATAACATCACGCCTGTAATCCCCGAAGGGTTAGGCAGAGGTGTACACCCACATTTCGCCAGTTTTGCTTAAGTCTCATAAATAGGGGGCGAGCCTATTGCCATCAACCGGGCACAAATTTAGACTCCGGGCTGCTACTGAGAAATTCCTAATGGAAAATCCCAATAACACTTTGTCCGACCAATCTAACCGACTCAATCTAATTTGGGTTTCACCTTGTGGCTGTGGACTAGGACTGACTAAATTATCAGTGCCATGAGAAAGTTACGCGTCGTTCTAAATTCGTAGTTCATTGATGATTAATGGTGATAACCAATGATTTCAACTCGACTGATTTTTAGGGTTTCGTACCCAAAGGGTAAAACGGGAACCTTGTTACTAAGGCTCCGCCGTCTGCCTGTCTGTCCGTCTGTCACCAGGCTGTATCTCATGAACCGTGATAGACAGTTGAAATTTTCACAGATGGTGTATTTCTGTTGCCGATATAACAACATACTAAAAAACAGAATAAATATTTAAGGGGGCTTCCATACAACAAACGTGACTTTTTTGCTCGTTTTGCTCGATTTTGATAACGGAACAGGTAGACGCTTGAAATATTCACAGAATCTTTAGTTATATATTCACTTTAAAAATAAATAATTAAATTAAAATAACACAAATATTTAAGGGGAGCCCCCCTTAAATATTTGTGTTATTTTAATTTAATTATTTATTTCGGGTTGGTAGATGTCATGTCTTTTTTAGATTTTTTAGGGTTCCGTACCGAAAGGGTAAAACGGGAACCCTATTACTAAGGCTCCGCTGTCCGTCCGTTTGTCACCAGGCTGTATCTCATGAACCGTGATAGTTAGACAGTTGAAATTTTCACAGATTAAGTATTTCTGTTGCCTCTTTATCAACTACAAAAAAATATAATAAAATAAATATTTAAGGGGGCTCCCATACAACAAACGTGATTTTTTTGCCGTTTTTATAGATAATGAATGGTACGGAACCCTTCGTGCGCGAGTCCATTTCGCACTTGGCCGGTTTTTTTTGTTACCATAAAGTTTTTACGCAGTCTATAATGTTCCCACTGCTGGGGGTGTCTTCGAATTTTTGTTCTAGAACATCCCGGTTTCCTCACGATGTTTTCCTTCACCGTTTTGAGAGCTGATGAAATAGTTTACACAAAGTAAAGCGCCCGTCTGGGTTCGAACCCTCGACCTATTACTCGTAAGTCGAAACCTTTACCACTGAGCCACCACTTCCAAAAACGTTTTTGGTTGTGATTAAAAGCAGTAAAAATGCTTCTGGCACATATTTATAAGCACAAAAATATCTAAGAAGCTAAAAATGTATGCCCAAGAATAAGCGTATAATTTTAACTACGTATAGAGTACGTATGTATATTTATATTCTCGTCGACATGTAATATCAATTGATAAGTTTCGTACGCATGTTAGTAATATTTTAGTGAAAGTAATGTCAGCGGTATGACAAGCTCATGTATGGAGGAAGGAGGGACATGACGTGTTATGGAATATATCGTATGGAGCTGTACATTTGATAACATGCATTATTTATTTACAGAGTTATCTGAAAGGATTAGTAATTGGTTTGCCACATTTTTTTATGGAAGGTCCATTCGTTAAAAGTTTTGCTCTGCGAGCAGGTCATCCAAATAAAAATGTATTGGATGAAATTAAAATAATTGCGCATATTAAAGCTCGTTTTTGGGAATTTGGCATGAATATGATGAATATTTGGCATGAATATGATGAATATGATGAATACCTACTCTGCTTGCTTTTGTCGTGAAGACCATTGGTTGGTTTCTGTATTGCTGGCTGTTTTGGCATAATCAAGTTAATGAATCTGCCCGCATTTTCCCAGCTATGTTGGGGTCAGCTTTCAGTCTAACCAGATGCAGCTGAATTCACATTCAATTTAAATTCACATACACAAACAGCCAGACCCGGAACAACTACTTGTAGGTCATACAAATATTTGTTCCGTGCGGGAATCGAACCCGCGACACGCAGCGCAGCAGTCAATTGCTTAACTAACTGCGCCAACCGTGCCGTCAACATGGAGCGACTGCCTATCTGACCCCCACAACCCAGTAACTGGGTAACACGATACCCCTTGGCAAGACTGGTTGTCAGACTTTCGGCGGGCTTCTGACTACCCGTAACAACTGCCAAACGTCTACGAATGAGAGCCGACTAACTGTTTAACGTACTCTCCGAGACACGGACGGATTTCGCTCCTAATGGAATGGTGTCCCATCCACGGACCGACCTCGGCAAGCGATGCCTGTGTGGCTACTAACTATTTAGCCACATTCCTATTATTTTGAACATCCATCTGGTGGTGATTCAGTCATGGATGTGATGGGTGGATCCAGGCAGCCGCTTTACTTTGTGTAAATAACTTCATCACCATTGCTCTCAAAACGGTGAAGGAAAACATCGTGAAGAAACTGGCATGTCCCATAACCAAAAAAACCAGGCAAGTGCGAGTCGGACTCGCGCACGAAGGGTTCCGTACCATTATCTATAAAAACGGCAAAAAAAATCACGTTTGTTGTATGGGAGCCCCCTTAAATATATATTTTATTATATTTTTTTGTAGTTGATAAAGTAGCAACAGAAATACTTTATCTGTGAAAATTTCAACTGTCTAACTATCACGGTTCATGAGATACAGCCTGGTGACAAACGGACGGACAGTGGAGCCTTAGTAATAGGCTTCCCGTTTTACTCTTTCGGTACGGAACCCTAAAAAATCTAAAAAAGACATGACATCTACCAACCCGCACTGAGCCCGCGTGGTGAATTACAGTCCACTCCCTCACACAGACCCAGCCTGTGTCCCAGCAGTGGGCACATTATAGGCTGATAAAGTAAATAGTAGTATGTGATACTAGAACCACCCCCTTCGGGGATGCAGGTGACTAAATCGCCACTCTGTATTTTCATTACACGGTCAAATAATACGGTTGATTTTGCTAAAGATAAAAATTTAGCTTAACCGGAAATGTCAAGGTCCTTTCTCAGGTAAGTGCCAGTAAGTGGCGATTTACGTCCTGTCAGAACATAACTGACGGCTTGACACGATAATTACATTGCTTGATGGTCTCTCATCTTTTACAATTATTTTTGTTTTTCAAAAAAAAAATCTTCGGTGTGTCTGTGATTTTGATTTCTTGTAACTTCAGTAGGTTTATTTTATCAGTCTTTGCATTGATGTATTAAAATGGGAAGATATGGTACACGCTTCTCGACGTGGACCGCATAAATTAGGGGAAAAGGACACAATCAAGCTTAGTTACAATCGAACTGGCGTTTGTGTAGCACGTAATAGTGACAATTATTGCTATCTCGCTCCCGCTATAGCCCGCGTAATATGTCTCTCTATTTCGGTTGTCGAGCACATAACGCACGACATCGGGAAATGTAGTTGTGTGGTGTGTTTACATGGAAGTGTTTCTAGTCCATTTAATATTTACGTGATGTTAGAGAGTGGCCTACCTTCCTATTAATGAGTCTTTGTCATTAATTATTGTATATTATGCATCTCCGGATTTTTAATACATAGTAGTGGAGCTCTTGCGGGTTCAGGCACCTGATGGACCAACAATCTTTATCATAAATAAATATAATCGGTATGGCCTGGGAAATGAGCCTCCAACTTAGTTTTTTATGATGGATAAATGGAACTAAGTTGGAGTCTCATTTCCTACGAAAGTTTTTTGCGATTTATGTACTTTTCTAGTACTCAAACCTCAATTAGTCCAATAGAGGTTTTTGATCCATAAAAGAAAGAGGACCGATTGGCATAAAAAAATATTTTTGTGAAAATTGCCCATTTTCCTGCTGACTGTACATTTTTTTCAAAATCTGTGAATGCAGATCAAAATTTCTCAAAAAGTTAAGGATAGTCTCTTAAGACCGTTTTCCTGTAGCTACAACGGTTAAGGTAGCTGCCCTTACTGCCCCATCTCAAAAATGCATCCTGTATATATGTTGATTAAACCCTGCTGGTTTGTTTTTTTATCCCATTTTACATTCCTTCTTTTACTTTTCTTGTATATTTTATGTAGAATAACTTTCGACTTACTGGCACGTCGAGCTAATAGACATTCGATGGAGAGGACTATCGTTGCAATGGCTTTTCGGCGAAACGGACGCTCGATCTAATGGCTATTCGAAATTGTGCTACATCGATGCTATGGAATTTCGGCAATTCGGACGTTCGATCTGATGACTTTGGGGAATTAGCCATCGGGCATATGACATTCTAAATCAAGCAGTAAACCCGTTTTAAAAGTATCTGATTAAAATGTAAACCAACCCTCTCCAGAAAAAACAAACGCTAAATGGGTGAACTAGAACTAGACATCACACACACATTCACCTGACTTTTACACCTAATTTAGAAGAAGTTTGTACTGTTTGTGTTACAACTTTTACCGATATTGTTCGAATAACATTAATAAATTGCAATTGAATTATCATCAAAGTATTCAAATAATCAAATCAAAGCAGTCAATTTGTAAGCAGCACTACAAACTGGCGTCCAGAGATATGTTTTCTGATCCATTTGTTATTGTCATCAGATTCTTTTGGAACAGACTATAGGCAAGTGGTTGTATGGCCTGACCTTGGCGAGACACGTATATCTTAGTGCGATTGTACCAATGTTTTAATGAAATATTCTATTCTATTCTACGAAGTCGCGTTTAATGGCGCTTACGCACATGCACGCAACGCCATAAGTTGGGTAAGAATGAAGGTGTTTGTCGCATAACTACATAATATGATTCGGGGACAATCGGGGATGCATAGACAATCTTGACTGCGTTTAGTTACAACAGCATAATTTATTAGTAGGTTTTACTGAAAACTATCGATTAAACCCAAAATATTAAGATTATTATGCATTAGTTGCCGTGTTTTAATGTAATAATGTGCCGTTTTCCGGCAAGGTATGTAGATCTGAATTGCTGATTAAAATGGCAACGCTGTCGTGATACTGTTGTGTTAGGATTAAATCGCAACCTTCCGCGCTCTTTGACAGGTCGCTTGATATGTATGGGTTTTTAGTGATAGATAATTTTCTACGAAATAATTGTATTTAATCAGAGCGGGGTCAAGACTCATGATAACGTGACGCATACTCGGGGAAAAACCAATCGCTTTTTTTTTGTAATATTTTCAGAAAGAAAGAAGGAAATTATTTATTTGCTGATAATGTAGGTATACATATAAGTTGGAATATTTATTAAGTGTCCGGTACATTTTACCTTACGGCATGCAAAATATTAGGTTTGAATTAATAATATAGATACAGCTATTACCTACAAATTATTATTAGCCATAGTCAAATTGAACAGATCAGACTAAAAAAATAAAAAATGAATTAAATATAAATCTCTCGCAAGTTATACAATCAAGAATATAAGTCGTAATGTGTAATGTCAAAAGCTTAATGTAAAAATATTCCAAAACATTAACAACAATCACAATTATTATTATTTATTGAATTTACATAATCTGATAGTGTCAAAATCTGTTATGTCAAGTTATAATAGAACAACAACCATAAAAAATCGCTAAAAAATAAATAACAATGTCAATAATATAATCTTAAACATTCGAAATTGCAAAGACAACGTACATTTATCAATAACATTTTCCTGTAGAGGTAGTTTTGTCATTTAAAAAGTCTTTATTAATTGTTTAATAACATTTCTCCAGCAATAGTTTTGTTAATTGTTTTTTAAACATTTTTATGGGTAGGTCTTTTAAATTTTCAGGTAATTTATTATATATACGCGTTTGTATTCAAAACATGTTGTGGCGGACAGAAAATATTTACTTATCTTTTTTCATGGTTTTCGGACCGTTGTTAAAATATCTCAAAGCGTATTTCAGTCCAGTTATACTCGTCTCTAAAGTACCGGATCAAATTGACCGCTAGTGACGTAACTGAGCGTGTAATACAATTTTAACCACCTTGAAAAGAGCTCGGTTCTGTATTTAACAATAGTACCGTAGGTGTTATCTCACTGTGTCGGTGGGAATCGTGCCGCGGGAATAGAACCCGCTATTATGCAGCGCTTGCGAATTCATAACATATTTTGAGCTTAGATGGCGGCAGAAGAGAACATTTTGAGTTTTACGTAAAAAAGACTGTTATTTCAATGAAGATTTGATAGATGATTTCTGTGAGAAAATTATCTAAAGAAAACACTTTCTTGGAGTATTCTGCCTTGTGTAGATTAAGTACCTCCCGAGATTAAAAAAATAACAGACTAATTAAATATATATATAGAGAGAGAGATTAAATAAATTAATTTGACTAGAATTACACGTGAACCTCGTGCAGTGTACAGTCAACCAGTCAGTTAAGTGTAATTTGACATTGACAGTTCTTGACGGTAGATGGTGGGGGTGGTTAAGGAGATTAAAAATCGACAGGGACGAGCCCGAAGGAAGGGTTACAACCAAAATAAACGAATATGAGATAATAAGTTCGAACTACCAAGTAAATAATGCAAAGCGTGCAAACCCGAAGGCCATAGATAAAAGCACTTGGACACATAGACCATACTTAACCACATCTAGGACATCTCAGTACTCCTACAATCATAGTAATTTTCTACCAAGTACGCAGTTTTAATAGTAGCAACAATTATAATGATAGCGGCGCGACAATTGCTATTATGGCACTGCAGTGGCAGTAGACAATGAGTGACTGTGGTTACTGGTACGTGCTATTAATGTGCAGTTTCAATAGAACTGCAGATAGTTACGGCTGATAGTTTGATGTCCTTCTGGCTGACGCGGGAAGAGGTAGGTTGTTTCATCATAAGCATAATCAGCCTATAATGTTCCCATTCCCACTGCTGGGACTCAGGCCTCCTCTCCTCGAGATGGAGTGGGCTGTAATCCAACACGTGGGCCCTGTGCGGGTTGATAGATGTCACACGTCTTCGAATTTTTGGTTCTAGAGGATAAGCTGGTTTCCTAACGATGTTTTCGTTCACCGTTTTGAGGGCAGTGGTGATTTAATTATTTACACAAAGTAAACACGTGGGAATGCGTGTTTGATGTGTAAGAGGATGTGATGAATTAGTATTACTGTTTGTAAGTTTTACTTCAGTCGTGTGGTCTATAGCACACTCGTTTTTTTTTATACTTACTACAATTAATTTGTTATAAAAAAAAATACAGTGGTACTTCTTAGTTTGAAGATTTCACTTCTGTCGGCCTTCTTCATGACTGCAAATGATTTTTAATTTTTATACTACACGTAAAAGTGACTCCCTTATCCTATAAATAAATAATAAACAATTTCATTTAATTTCGTTGAACCCAAAGTAGCCGCTGTGAACAACGATTTTGTGATTATGTCTGTTGTTATAGCATACTTTAACTATAAGGGTGACTACAAGCTAATGAAACAATGTTTGTGGCAACCGATCGTTCCATAAATTGTAATAATATAGTGGAAGGCGTTCAACCAATATGAGGCTAACAATAGTTATTACGAATTGAAGTTGTTGCTCCGGGCAGGAATACAACTTTTGTTGCTTGTTGACCTTTAAGGGCTGTGATATTTTTAAATTTATTTTGATGTATACTCTACAGCAGCAATATTTTCTCTCTGCTATAATTTAATGAATTTGAATCGGCGCTGACACTACGCGATCTGTTCTAATTTTTGTTAGTAACATATTTATCCTCTCTTAAGCGGGGTCTGCTGCGCCAATATTTGCGTGTTTCTAAGAGTTAGAAACATGTTTTAAACACGATTTGTATGATTTTTATTTTCGCCACGCCCCCAAATCGTGTTTCTAACTGTTAGAAACACGCAAATATTGGCGCAGCAGACCCGGCTTCAGTTAGCTTTATAAACTAACATCACGCCGCGCGCCGGTTTAAGCAGAGTTGTACTTATTGGACATGTGTTATGCTTAAGTCCCATACAATAGGGGCTCATAGCCAATTGTCATCAACCGGACACAAATCCAGACTCCGGGCTGCTACTTAGATGTTCTTGACGGAAGCATCCAATAACACTTTGCCTGACCGGGGGAATCGAGCCCCAGCCCTTACGGTCAGTAGTAGCGCTTGCGACTACTGGATCAGCGAGGCAGTCGGCCAACTAAACTTTATGCTGGTGATAAAATCACAATTGTTTCCAACAAAGAGATTTAAGATAGATACTATTGAGAGGTTATCAGAAGTAACGTCATAGAAACATTGTGATCCCCTGTCTCAGTGACGCCATCTAGCGTAATAGAGCAAAATTACATAAAAGCTAAGTTTGATAATTAGGCACCATATTGCACAATTTGGCATTATACTTCGAAAATATTTTTTTTTGGTGGACACGAATGAGAATTGTGACTTGACATGCAGGCGGGCCACATTAGACTGAGCGACTTTTGCCCACTAGGACAAATCAAATATTTTTTTGGAACAAAAACATACGAGTATAACAATTTTCGTGTACGTTAAAGGCTTCTACATAACGGGGCGACTTGTCGCGCGACGCGACGCGACACAAAGGCACCGCTCGTCCCGCGACACGCGGGGCCTTTGTGCCGTGTCGCGTCGCGCGACAAGTCACGCTGGTATGTAGAAGCCTTAATACTGCGTTAGTTTAGAATCTGTGTCGCAGTTATTAGCGCCCACCCCAGGAGCAAAAGACAACACTGAGTTCCATAACAACAAATTTGGTAGAAACCAGACATAAACAATTAATAATAATAAAACTAGAACTAGACATTTATTAGTATTAGTTGTAGCAGTATAAGGGTGTGTGCGTGAGTGAGTGTGTGTGAGGGAGGGTGTGGAGGTAAATGTATCGGATTACGATTTTGTTTGCTATGTCCCGTCTATTGTTGAGTAAATAATTTAATGTCTTTGGTTTTCAATTACTGCAAACAGTTTATGAATTAAGGCTTCTACATACTGGCGCGACTCGCGACGCGACACAAAGGCACCGCTCGTCGCGCGACACGTCGCCTTTAGCGTGGGTTTGGGGAATTAAATTAAAATCAGTCATATCTACAAGTTACACACCACTTATTTTAATCAGTCTATATAACTTTCCACCACTCATCTGTTCTGTATTTAAATTCTCTCTTGATTCGTTCCTTGACATATTCGAAGATGCCTTCCTGCCAGTAAGCCGTTCACTCGCTCTTGGGACTGGCAGAAAGAGAAGGCGTCTTTGCCTGTGTCTGTTCGCAAGGACAAGCGCTGTCCACGAATAATATCGTGTAAAGTAATTACTATACTTTGATATTGTTGTTAAGATCTTGAGTATTTGTTATTTGTAATTGAGTTTAGCGTTGCTGACAGTTGAATGGCTTTAAGATTAGAATTAGTCGAGGCTATCTATGTGTTGTAAAGTGATAAAGTTTAAGTTTTTTGGCCGAAGTTGCGGTTAAGGACAGGATTACGAATATTATTTAATCCACTTAACATGTAATTCTGTGAAACTAGTTTTGAACCCGGTTAGTTCAGTTCCAGTTCCCTTACATTTTTGGGCCGTAATCATGATTTAAACTGCCTTTGTTAAGCCATAGACTAACTTCCTGCCAGGGTTGCGAGTTTGTCCGGAAGGGGTTTTAGTCAGTAAAAGCTTGACACGCCCTCCCGCTCCGACCCAGCGCGCAGGAGAAATTATAAGATAATTTCCCACCAAAAAAAAAAAGCCATAGAATAACTTAAAATAATTCTACAATTTAAATAAATAAAAACCCGATAGTTAATCAGCGGGTAATTGTGTAACATAATTATATAAAATGACAATTGATTGCAATGAGTTTTCTTTGATTTTGACAACTCACCCACGTTCATTGTGTTATTTACGGTGTTAAGCAGACGAATTTTTCAAACCTACGAGTATGAAGCAATAGATTAGCAATATCCTTCAAAAGTCTCGTGTGATTGAAAATGTGATACGCAATTAAGACCTTTCTCTAAAAGAGATCAGTCGTACATACCTATCCTATATAATTTTATAGAAAGGCTAACAAACTATGGATATACATAATAAAAAAAATACTCTTGAGTACATTACCAGTCGACAAGGATGCAGACGAATTTTTCCACGCCTTAAAATATTTCTTAATAGTTTTAGTTAAGTTGGGATATTAAAAAAAAACAAATCGTTTAATTCAGGTTTTAAACCCATAGTAAAATTACATGCATCAAAATTAAATTAAATTACAATAGGAATTAAAAATTAAATTAGTTACATTAAATTCAATAAAAAATATATCAGCGTCTTAGCATGTACACCCAGCGAAGTATTACAGACATTACTCGTATTTGATTAGTACATGCACATACATAGTCGAGTCAGGAAGGATGCCTTGAGTTTCCTCAAGAGCCCGTAAAAATCGGTAACTCGGTTCTCAACGAACATGCCAGTCGCACTACACCGCCAGGGCAGCTTTAATATGACTCTAAGACTTTATTATATTGTTATTTTTATTTATTTATAATTATATTGTTAATCGTACTAAATTCTGAATTCAAATTCTATTCTATTACTTACTTAAGTTCATTTACACAACAATTCAAATCAGTCACACAGCATCATCTATCAAACGATTGCTAGCTGTCAAAGTGACAGAATGGCAGACAATCATCTATGGATGTTGCGGCATGGTCAATGTCAGACATTGTGTCACAACGACCACGGGGTAGTGGGTCAAGGTGACTGTCGTAGTATGTCCACGGATTAACTGCAAATAATAATAATAATAATAAGGATCTGTCGACATGCTGGATAGATTATAAGAAGGCCTATGACTCGGTGCCACATACATGGCTCATGAGGGTGCTGGAGCTGTATAAAGTAGATGCAACTCTGCGCATCTTCCTGGCGTCGTGTATGGGGCAATGGAGGACGGTTCTTCGCTATCCAGGATGTCGAAATATCCAGAGGAATAGCGAACCGATAAGGATCGAGCGAGGCATATTTCAGGGCGATAGTTTGAGTCCGCTTTGGTTCTGCTTAGCCTTGAATCCTCTAAGCACACTGTTGGAGGATTCAGGTCTAGGCTATCGGTTGAGGAGAGGTGGTCAGGTTATATCTCACCTCCTCTACATGGATGACCTAAAACTCTTTGCCCCCAACAATTTGCATCTGATGGAGCTACTGAAAGTAACTGAAACTTTCAGTAGTGCCATCAGGATGGAATTTGGTGTGGACAAATGTGCGGTCATGCATGTAAAGCGAGGGAAGATTGTGGAATCCGTGGGAACCCAACTTTCGGATTCCATAAACCTTAGAGCCCTCTCCGCATCCGAAACCTATAAGTATTTGGGTATGTCGGAAGCGTTGGGCATCAATGTTACTGACATGAAGCAATCGGTGAAGGAGCGCTTCTTTGCCCGCCTGAAGAAAGTATTTAATAGTCTTCTATCAGGCGGGAACAAAGTGCGCGCCTTCAACGGTTGGGTCATGCCGGTTTTGATGTACTCTTTCGGCATACTCAAATGGACTCAGACCGAACTTGACGCCCTGGATAGGAGGGTTCGTACGCTGCTGACTGCATATCGAATGCATCACCCACGGTCCTCGGTAATGAGACTGTATATCCCGCGAAAGTGTGGAGGTCGTGGCTTTTCAAACGCTAAGACCCTCCACAATCGCGAGATATGCAGTCTCAGGGAATATTTCCTAGAAGCCGACGTGGGGATGCATCGAGATGTGGTCGTGGTGGACAAGGGCCTCACCCCGCTCTCCTTGGCTACAGAGAACTGGCGCAAACCTGTAGTGCTTGACACTAATGATCGCAGGGAGGTATGGCAAAGTAAGGAGCTTCACGGACGCTTTTTCCGGGCCCTACATGAACCCGAAGTAGACTTTTTAGCGTCCGTAGCCTGGCTGCGTTTCGGTGACCTCTTTGGGGAAACCGAAGGTTTTGTCTGTGCAATTATGGACGAAGTTATCATGACGAAGAATTACCGGAGATTTATTGTGAAGGACGGCACGGTTGACGTGTGTCGGGCATGCCACCGTCCGGGAGAATCAATCCGACACATTATCTCCGGGTGTTCTCGTCTAGCTAACGAAGCGTACTTGCATAGACACAACCTTGTAGCCAGGATTATCCATCAGCAACTTGCTCTGAAATACAGCTTTGTGGAATCAGAGGTGCCGTACTACAGGTATGTGCCCGACCCAGTTCTCGAGAATGGAAATATCACATTGTACTGGGACCGATCCATCATCACTGACAGGACTATTGCTGCCAATAAACCTGATATAGTGGTGGTGGATCGAATAGAGCGGCGCACAATGATTATTGACATAACGGTCCCTCATGACGGGAACCTCGTGAAAGCCGAGAAAGATAAACAAATCAAGTATCTTGACTTGGCTCGCGAGGTTGTCGACATGTGGGATGTGGACTCAGCAATCATTGTGCCGATAGTTGTATCAGCCAATGGCTTAATTGCCAAGAGCCTCGACCAACACCTAAGGAGGCTCGCGTTGGGCGGCTGGATTAAGGGCCTGATTCAGAGAGCGGTACTTCTGGACACGGCTCGCATTGTCAGGAGGTTCCTCTCTCTGGAGCCCTGACCGCCGGTAGCTTGGACCCTGTTCCCGATACCGGTGGGCTACTATTTTTTATATTTTTAAATGTTTTTATATTCTTTTTCTATATTCTAATATTTAAAAATATAATTTATATGTATATATAGTGAAATAAAGGAAATAATAATACCATTTATTTCAGGCGACATAGGCACATAGAAAAATACCTTAACCTAAACATACATACTGTATATAAACAAAAACTTGTGTTAATAAAAAGGCTTAGACTATGTTAGTAGCACTTCACTTTGCACTAGATTGTGCTGTCCTGTGGAACTTGTCCGCGGAAGCGACGGAACACCACGTCCTGCGGCCAAAAGTCTTCTTCCATGACGAGGGGCAGATAACAGTTCGGAACACGCACGACGAACGCTTTGAAGTTGACGTTCCGGCGCGACTCCAGTAACTGCACCCTCGGCGTGTACCTCGTCTTTTGGCGCACGTACTCCACGATGTCCTCCGCCTTAGTGGTGTAGTGCAGGCGGGAGATGTACACCGGTGTGTTCGGCTTTGCGGCACGCAGGCTCACTTCGGGCTTCGCAGGAGCTTTGCCGCAGCGGTTCTTGTTAGTTCGCGATCGGCGCTTCCTTCTTTGCACCGTCACGAAACCGTCATCATTATCAGCCCTATTCGGCGCCTTTTCTGACATGGGCTTGATACTAGGAGCGCCAGGGGCACTCGCGGCGACGCTAGCGAAATCCTTTTGTAGGGGTTTCGCCTGGGCTGCAGACACTGGCAGCGGGATGGGGCGAGGGGCGCGGGCGGCGCCACGTGAAGTAGCCACCGTGACGAGCACGGGGCTGCGGGGCGGGCTGGCAGCGGCGGGGCTCTCTGCAAGCTCAGCAATCGACGGATGCGCTGGCGACGAAACTGCTGACGCGGAATTCGACAACGATATATCGAGGCCGGCTCCGCGACACGTGTTTACGTTAGACGCATCGACAGGTGACCTAATCCCCCATGTGGGTAAGCTGTGGTGGCGTTATGAAATGTACGATTTAAGACTGTCATAAAGGTATGTATGTCATGTAAGTATTTACAGTCAGAATTAAGAGAAGATAGCAAGTAATTCTAATTCATCATCGTCATAATTTCAGCCTAAAAACGACCACTGCTGGACATAGGCCTCCCCAAGCACCGCCACTTCGACCGTTTCTGTGTTTCCCGCATCCAGCGGATTTCTGCGGCCTTCACAAGATCATCAGTCAAAATTGTAAGAGGCCTTCCAACGCTACGTCTTCCGGTACGCGGTCGCCACTCCAGAACCTTTCGGCCCCATCGGCCGTCTGTTCTGAGAGCAATGTGCCCTGCCCACTGGCACTTAAGTTTGGCAATTCTAATTATATTATTTTAATAATCGTCTTTACTGCAACTTCTCCAATAAATTTAAACTATCGAAAATAGATCAAACGACTTACATGATTTGTCTCCCAATGGGTTATTTATAAGAATAAAACCCCATTTACACGGTGCAAGTTTCTGGAAAGTTCAAGAGCAATAATCGCATGCCATAAAGCACGTTCAATTATTGCCATTCAAGAATTGCATGAGGGTGTTTACACGCATGCGATTTTTATAAAATGGCATACAATAATTGAATTTCAGATTTGCTGTTCTTTAAAATTGCATGTGACTTACACCAAGGCAATTTTATTGCAAGGAGATTATTGCATGCAAGTTTTGCCTCGTCTTAACACAGAGTTGCACGTCCTTGTATAATTGATTCAAGTGTTGCCCGTATTTGTGCTGACAAATATATAATTAAATATTGACCGTCTTCTCGAGATTTTTTTTAACTTGTTTCATTCGTTCGTATTTGTAGACTTGAATGCGATTTTATTGCTCGTGCAATTTTATTGTACGTGCTGTTTACACCAGTTTTGAACTTCAACTAACTTGCCCGTATCGTGCAACAAATGTACGTGTTTTTAGATGGTCCGAGTCAATTGTTGCTTCAACTTTATGATTTGCCCCAGGCAATAAACTTGCACCGTATAAATGGAGCTTAGGATTTGTTTTCAACATGTACGAAATTAATGTCGAAATTCAGAAACGCAAGTAATTGCGATGTCGTCTGTTCGCAGAAATTAAAAACAAGTTCACTAAAGACGGTGGCTTTATGAATTTAAATTTGGCTCAAACGAGATATATGAGCCTCGAGCTATGCATATGCATATTAATTATATCTATGTATATGTAGGTAGGACACAACTTCACATACAATTTAGCTCGCATACAAATATTTAGACATAATATACTTAGTAGGCCCCAAGGCATTTCACTTTAGTCAGAAACTGATTGATTCGTTGACATTTGATGATGAAATTCGTGTTGCGGAAAATTATATCCAATTAAGATTACGAAATACCTATAATAGTGCGTAAAACAGTAGAAAACGTTCACAGAGTGTTTTTCCCAAAGATTTAAGCTATTCTAAATAGTGGTAAGCTCTTATTCAGTTTTGAAAATGTCCTCCTTTTTTGAAGTCGGTTAAAGATATTGTAGGTAGTAAACAAAGTTTCGAATTGCAAGAAAGCCAATGGAGTATGTAGCAAGTTATATTACATAAAAAGCACTGTACTTAAATACCTAAAAAGGTATTTTAACGCACGTTGTTATAAAATGATTTACAAAGTTTTTCCTTTCCGTGTTCAGCCGGCGATAACTTGATTTTCTTGTTGACTAGGTTGGTTTGGGTTTGTGGTTGTATAGAAAGGCACTCGTAACACCGACTTTACTGATTTTAAAGACTACATACAAAAGTTGTAGAAAGCTTGGATTTTGGTTAATTTTAACAAAATATGTTAAGTAAATAATTAATCAATGATACGAGGAAGAATTAGCCCGTTCGAAACATTACTAATCTCTCTATGATTCATTATATGTAGTACGTTCGATAAATTTTTCCTAATGAACTGTTAGTTTGACAGCTATATTTCACATGACAGCAAAATGTCAATCCTTACGAATATGTTTTGATTGCTACCACATTTTATAGCAATGTAAAAACCTCTTCAAATGATCTGACATTCTTCCTTCTGACATTAAAATGATTCGATGTATCATTCCCAAGCGTGGGGTAATCTGACAGCAGAGTAAATATCACGGCCCGTATTACATTCTGTCGCAACGTTTAATAATATACGTCATAGTAATATTATGGCGTTTTTGGCTCTGTTGCTTATGATAGGGAACATTATTCTGTCGTTAGATTTTGTAATAGAACCGTGGGAGGTGGGCTTAAGGATTTTTTGAATATACGTTTTTGAGAGTGTTTAGTTGCAATTCGAGGGCTTGAGAACAATGGTTTCTTTTGGAAATGATGGCTTGCAAGCTAACTTGAGTTTCCTGCATAAGTCGGGTCAGGTGCTCTTTCAGAAACGATCAAATCAAATCATCAATCAGAAATGATTGATGATTTGTGGTTCATATAGAACAATTAGCTTCTATCGGCGACTTCGTCCCCGCGAAATTTTTGGTTTCCCCGACCCACCACGTCGCATCGCATCGCCTGCCCGCGCTCGTATTTCGTTTTCGCTTACCGTTTTTTCTGAAGTTTCTTCATTTTGCTCAGCTCCTAACGTAGCATGATGTTAAAAAGGCCTTCCTTTATTTATTTTTTTTATAATCTGACTGGTAGTTCCAGAGATTTGCGCGTTCAACAAACAAACAAACTCTTCAGCTTTATTATATTATACATAATTACTATGTATATTTTGTAGATTTATTTACCGCTCCAAGAATGTTAGTTGGAATCACGATTAATATTTTAGTATCTGGTGATGTTACCCAAAGTATATCGATACATTTCTGACTCAAGGCCGGCCATTCCCATAGAGTTATGTGTAATAGTCAAAGACTAAAGTAATTACAGTTTTGCAACGATTTTAAAACTTTACTGCGTTTATAAAATAGTTAGGTTCAGTATTAAATGTAATCTGTAATATGGTGAAATAAAATAATGACGTTTCTCAGAAGAAAATTATTTTATTATTTTATTGGAATTAGACGGAATTAGGAAAATATTTGATTATGTGCTTTTTGTAGTTCACAATCAGAATATTGTTCCACCAATAATCGTCTTCTACGATGTCATTCTCACCGCTCTGGTTTCATTAATTCTTCTTTCTTTGTCCAGGCGGGTTTTCTTTGGAATGCGCTCCCTCTGAGCATCAGGATGGCAGCCGGACGGTTAACGTTCAAAGTGAAGGCACGGGAATATATTCGTAAGAAGTTGCCAGAATCATCCCAGCGATGATTCGTTTTCTCCTCTACCAATCGTTATTTCTCCTGACACTTTTTCTTTTGTTTATAAGTATGTATGTATTAGTATATATTTTTGATTTTCGAGTTATCTATCCCCTATGTTGCACCTGCCATGTTTTGTCTCTGCATCACCCTAAGGTTGACTGGTAGAAAATACCTCAGGCATTAAGTCCGCCTTTGTACAGTATTTTTTTACTTGTGCATAAAGTTTTAATAAATAAATAAATATTGAAGCAATCTTGGAAACTGCATCAATTTTGCATCAATTGTAGCCCAACTAGTTAATTATTATTATTCATAAAATAAACGATGAAAGGAACGAATATCAAATAACATAAAATAACATTACGCCTGTATTCCCCAAAGGGATAGGCAGAGGTGCACCTATGTAGTACACTCATATTATCAGTTATGTTTAAGTCCCATGTAATAGGGGGCAGGCCTGTTCCATCAACCGGGCTCAAATCCAGATCTGGGCTACTCGTACTACTGAGAAATTCCAGATGAAAAACCAATAACACTATGCCCAACCCAGGAGTCGAACCCAAGACCTCAAGCTCAGCAGTAACACTTGACCAACGAGGCAAGCTAATAAGTGACACTAATACACCATTAAATGTTCTGACCCAATTCAAACAAATTGATCTAACCGCGACTATTAATGACACCTCTGAAATATCGACAATATCATCGACAATGGACGTTGCATCACTAACTTTCTAGTCGTGGAGATGATAATAGTGTTGTTAGTTTTATCGATTGTCACGTTATTGTTACATGGAAGATGGTAATGATAGGAAAGCGGTTCAATTATTTAAATTGTGAGAATAACAATACTTGAGATGAATACATATAATTATGTTCCAATTTGTAAAATTAACAATTTACTACTAATTTGAAAAGAACCGAAGATTTTTTATTTATTGCAAAATGATAGTTCGATGATAATAGATTTAATTGTAAATCCTGTCTTTAACATCAGCCAACTTTGTTTTCTGCTGGAAGATAGATCAAATGGTCTTTGCTACCTGCGGATTGAGAACTTTTCTATAAATAATCGTTATAACTTTGAATTGAATAATTATGAATAAGGTAGATACCTTATTATTGGTAATGGATTTTGAGCCAATCGAACGAAAAATAAGGTTTATTTTAGATTCCGAACCGGCAAAAGGATGTATAATTATGAATGGATATCACTTACCTACGAGTTTCATGGGAAGCCACTGACATGACCTAGATGTTTGGAGCCAGTGTTTTTCCGGCTCTTGAGTACATTTAAATATTGGTCTTATACATTAATGTGCTCTGTATAGGTCGTGATGTTTCATCAGTTCATCACTGCTCTCCAATCCTTGACCACATCAACATTGCTTAACCTCATAGATCGATTGATCTTCGTTGTACCAAGCCGTTCTAAATTATAACCCCATAGATAGAGTATTAATTGCATGTTTCAACAAAGTATCGATAACATGATTAATCGTTGGGGTTGCATGACTATCTAGTGTCGTTATCACATGACAATGATGATCTTATCAAATAACTGTCATGGAATATCATAGATGATAGAAATCATATACATTTCAAAACATTTCTATCATCCTTAGATGATAGAAATGTTTTTTGTCAGAGAAATAAAGAAAAATATTTTATTTGGGACACGCACAGGAAATACAAACAATATAAAACAGAACATTACAATTAACAAAATCGTGACAACAATAAAAATAACATTAAAACTAAAAAAACCATGAAAACAAAACAAAACAGCCCTCGGCTGAAAAGGCGTCTATCTCAGTATTCTCAGCATAACACTGCTTATATAAAATATGGGTACTCTGATAGGGTCCGCTATGATGCCACGGACACAACTACGGACATAAATAAATCCCACCATCCAGCTAAGATCAGTAATTTGTCTGCAATTTACTGTTTATTTAAGGGGACGATAACCGACTTTTAATGATTTTATACGGAAGATCACGTCTAAACGAGTAGTGTTAATGATTTGAAAAAATATATGATAAATTAGAGCATTTTCTCAATAACTTAATATGTGAATATTTTAGATTATGTTTTCTTTCTTTAATTAAATAATACTTATCTATTGACAACAAAGCTTAAATCCTAAAAATACATGCTTAAGTCACAACAACACGTCAAAAAACTTAATCAAATAACCCGCCCTTAGCTGTTCCCGGCGCAAAGTTGCCCATAACGCTTGCTGCATTGCCACGTTGGATGGCAATGGCTAAACCTTTGCACCAAGAACGAGCCGGCGCGGGAGTCCCGATTATGTTTAAATATTACTATTATTTTTATTAATATATAGTGAAATAATTTTTTGTAAAGTTATGTCTACCGCGGATAAAAAACAGAATGGCGCAAAATCTACCAAGCGTATTTTTCTGAAACCTTCACCAATTTAAAGATAATTTAATTAAAGATCTTTTAGTATACGCGTTTTATTCAAATACCTTTTGTTTTGTGTATAATACATTAATAATGCATCAAATTGGGGACAGCGCTCCTTGACGGGCGAGTCCTATTACTGGCTGAACGTACGACGCGTTGCGTGAGCTCAGTACAGAACACGCAAGCTAAACACTCAAGGTCACTGGCATATATCTTCCTCAAAAGTAGTCATTCAAAATGGACTTAAAATAGTACTGTTTTGTATGAATGGATTACTGTAGGTATCGACAGGGCCATCAAAAGGCCAATCCGATTTGAGATTCCCAATCGTCACTGTGTTTCATTCGATTAGACTGACAATTAAATCGATTTCATTAAGATTGAGTGAGATTTGTTATAGTTATCGTAATAAATTATCGATGTTTTATTTATGCGGTGACAACCCTATAGGCCTATCGTATTGCTATTGATATTATCTTTTAGGTTGTGGAATAAGCAAGAGGTAAGGTCCGGAAGGTCAAACCTACAAATTGGACAAATATCATTTTTGTTGCTTGCCCGGATCTGTTTTCTATGATATTAATTGTTAATTTAATTTATAATGTTAATGGAAAAAAATACATATTTTTATATAATTGCACATGTATATATTTTAGTGTTAGCTTGTATAATCTATTTAAGTATATTTCACTGATAGACCAAAGTTACTTCATATTTTACCAGCAATACCAAAGAATGCCTTGTGGCATTAAAAGTCCGCCTATTTATTTATTTATTTCATGTACAGTAGTGGTTTACCACTACTGTACATGAAATAAATAAATAAATATCAGGACCACGGTCAATAGCCCAGAACCCAAGTTAAATGCCGGTCAGAACCAATTCCATTGATTAATGTAGGACATATTTCTATTAACTTTTAAAAGCACGCATTGTCCAGTCATAATCTAAACGCAAGATTCATAGACCGCTCTTTGATTTTACCTAGCCTTTTAAGCTGCTCATACGAATATGAACTTTATTATACCAACACCGCGACTGCGTCCGCGTGAAATTTCGTCCCCGACCCAACGTGTCGCGTCGCATCGCCCGCCCGCGCTATTACTTCATTCGCTTAGCGTTCTTTCTGACTTGTTTTCTTTTTGCTCGAGTCGTAGCGTGATGTTAAATAGCCGAAATAACTTTTCCCAAGAACTTGGCTATCAAATGCAAAAATATTTTTTCAAATCCGACTGGTAGTTCCAGAGACTGGCGTGTTCAAACAAGCAAACAAACTCATCAGCTATATTATGTTGGTATAGATTAATGTTCATTGTTTCATGAAACGGTTCCTCTCATTATTTTGCATATACGAATATGACCATTATACAGATTCATATTAAGACGGAGATATATGCCAGTTACAATTAGTAGTTAGCTTGCGTGTTCTGTACTGAGCTCACGCAACGCGTCGTACGTTCAGCCAGTAATAGGACTCGCCCATCAAGGAGCGCTGTCTCCAATTTGACGCATTATTAATTTATTATACACAAACCAAAAGGTATTTTAATAAAAGGCGTATATTAAAAGATCAATAATTCAATTATCTTTAAATTGGTGAAGGTTTCAGAAAAATACGCTTGGTATATTTTGCGCCATTCTCAGTTTTTTATGCGCGTAAGACATAACTTTACAAATTAATTTCACTATGTAATATAAACATAATCTAAAATATTCACATATTAAGTTATTGAAAAAATGCTCTAATTTATCATATATTTTTTTTCAAATCATTAACACTACTCGTTTAGACGTGATCTTCAGTATAAAATCATTAAAAGTCGGTTATCGTCGCCTTAATGTGAATCGCTAACTTTACTTGTCAAAGCAAAGTCAAAGTGCGGTCTGTGAATGTTACCCATAATCTAGTTTCTATAATCAAGGACATATCATATTTCTCTCTTCCTGTTTCAAGCGTGATTTTTTTGCTGCTCTTAATGCATATAACCTTTCATATCGAGCGATACAAGTGCATTATAATAATAACTGAACTTTAATGGTGTCGTGCGCGTATTTAAAGCCAACATAAGCTATGTTAAAAAGAGCGGCAAAATTAGTTCATCGTCATCTGACTGGCTTTGAAAGCCATTTACATACGTGTTTCAAAATGAACTCAACGTCCTTTAGATTCGAAGTGAGTAACTTTTAGTACGGGACCAACATTGAAATCGCGAAAAAAACCGCTATTTCATACAGTTTAGAACAGTAGGTAGTAGGAACAGTATTAACTTTAGTATGGAACAGCAGATTTTTTCGTCATCAGCTCCTCATCAATTATAGGCCCTGCATCAGGAAAAGCAATATTTTGTAAAAGGTGATGAGCAGTTGCCATTAGGCTATTGTTACTTAGATAAATTACAAACTGATCCATTAAAAAGTATAAAATAAATAACTTAAAAAAAAACAATTGACTTCAAAAAAACACTATAAAATGAAAAATTACTTTAATTTTGGATGTCGGGGGCAATAAAGAAGTCAGCTGTTTTTTTTTTTTTTGTAAAATGTTTTGTAGTTTTCACGCAGTTTATAATCCTTACTACATAATATTATGCGAAAGTGAGTTTTTTTTGTTTAGTACGTTAGTTTGTTAGTTACGCTTTCACGCTAAAACGGCTGAATAGATTTGGATGAAATTTGGCACATGGGTAGACCATAATCTGGTGAAGGACATAGGTTACTTTTCATCCTGGATCGCAGAAGAAGTCGCGGGCAACAGCTGGTTACAATCATTCAAAAATTTACTATCAGGAACGCCGCTGTCAGTACCAAATATGACAGATTGAGAACATTTCAATTTGGTTGACGTACTAAACTTCATTATTGATAATTTTTAAGTAACTTCTCTGACACTCAGTTGCAGAAACGATCTTTAAATTTTAAAGACTACATTAAACACTAATGTAGCATTAAATCATTGCACAAAACCATTTTTTATTTTATTTTAATGCTCCATTAAATTTAACTAATGAAATGTCAAACCTAATGAAACCGGCCATTTTAAACACTTTTACGTTGCACGTAACTTCATTAGCGCCCATTAGCAGGTGGTGAACTTTAAGTTTGACATTTCAGATTTTTTAAATTTAATGGGCCGAAAAGCATCCATTAAAGAGCAACATTAGTGTTTTGTACAGTACTTGAATGCATTTCTGTAATTGAAAGATGTCTTTAACCAGTCTTTCGTCATTATCTGATTCTTATTTAATAGATTTAGGTACCTCGCCGTCGAATCCCAGACCGAGTGAATTTATTTTTAAAACATGATGGAGAAGAGTTTCGTGTAAGGTATAGAATTTCCAAGGAGGCATTTCTTCAAATTTGTAACCTACTTGATTAAGATTTAGAACCAGTGACGCAAAGAAATAAATCCATTAATGACCTTACACAGCTTTTAATATTTTTGAGATTTTTCGCCACTGGATCTTTCCAGAAAGTATTGGGTGATTTAATAAACATAAATAAATCAACAGTTTGTCGGAAACAGGTTGGGTCGGGTTATTTGTCAGTTTGTTTATCCAAAAAGTATCCCGTGAACTAGCAAAATTAAGCCACCTCTATATTAAAATGCCAGACCGGACGGAACTACGTAGAAATTGATGGATATCCACGTGTGGCAGGAGCTCTAGACTGCATACATGTTAAAATTAATATAACATAATAAGGGGGATGCGCTAAGGTAGCCCACGAAATTCAAATCTTATTACCTTTTTTGTAATTTGCAGGTCAGTAACACATTGTATGTTGATCTAATTATGATTCGCGACCATAACCAATATGGCTTTACAGAATTATAATCATTAGAATATGAATCAGAAGTATAAAATTTGCAAAAAACGTTGGTAAATTTGAATTTCGCGGGCTACCTTAGCGTATACACCTTAAACCAGATTATTTAAACTAGACTAAACCACAGAGTACACTGAATACACATAAATCAACTACATTTACTATATTTTATGCTAAAATTGTGGTGTACTTGTACGTACGGATAATATCAGAACGCAAATGTTCACTCTTTTCGTTCAATATGGTAATTTGTTCCTGGCAATATTGTTTAAAGTCTTCTTTAACTAAAGTGACATTAAAAATGTCTAATGCCATCTAAAATTTGTTTGTGCAACTTCATTAAAGTAATGAATTCATTAGCGATAATGCTGCTTTATGTAATGAAGGGTTAATGGTGAGCTTTCTGCAACTGAGTGTGAGTGCGGTAGTTTGTAAATCAAATAGCCATCTAATTATAACATTTGCTGTTAAAAAAAGTACCAGTTTATAATCGAATCGGAACTAACAAAGCAGAACCAACAAGAAATATGCAACAGGAAAAAACATTTAAGTTTTAATAATATTTTTAACTGCATAACCTTGTAGGGAATCGTGAGTATACAATTTCTCGTAACCTCACTAAGATTATTACAAGTAGCCTGAAATGGCAGACGGACACTAAACGACGGCGACGGGTACTTTCGATAACTATTAGCGTTATGTCAAGGAAAACTCCTGGATCACGCCTTGCCTAGTAAACGTTTAGATTTTAGTCTCTTTCTAGAGTTTGGTAGCTTTTTGGTGTTTTGTTTGGTATATTGAACCGACGACCTTAAAATAGCCGAGGTGCTGTAGCGCAATTATAGTAATTTAAAATTGGACTTATGTCCAGCAGTGATCTACGATTGAAGTAGCACAAAGTTGAATAATAACCTATATCTACCTGTAATTCATTTGGCACCAGGGTTGGCATGTTTAAAACAAGTTGTTTAAAACAGTTTAAAATAAAACATCGTTTTTTATTAGGTGTATGAAAATTAAAACGTTATAAAAAAACAGGGTTTAACACAAAATTATAATTGCAAAAATAAATGAATACTAGTTACTTTTATTTAATCAACTTTAAACAATTTTTATAAAATAATTAAAGTCGAAAGTGAAATGAAAAATGAGAAAGAAAGTCCGCTCTATTTATACACTCCATCGATCGGTAAAGTCCCCCGGGGAATTCCCAGACTTCCCCGTAATTCGTGATCATTTAATATTATGTTTTGGGTATTCCCCTTATTTTAAGAGAAGTTTAGGTGATTTCCCTACTAAAAATGAACGTCGGAACATACAGGATGTATTGAATTAAGATAAATTTTTGCCATGCAGTTTTTAAAATAGTTTATAAGTGAATTATATCAGGCTTAATCAATTAAAAATGGATGATAACTAACTTAGGAAAAAAAAACACCTGTTTAAAAAATTTAGAACTGTTTGTTTTATAAAATGTAAAAAAATCTGTTTTTTTTCCAACCCTGTTTGGCACTCACTTTACAGGTGGATATCCATTTGAAAATAATCTCTAAGTTAGTATTTACTACTTTGGAACAGATGTAAATGTCAATGCATGTTTTCACAGAAAGCAAATACGTTTTAATTACTGTTGGTATGTGTGAATGTAACATTAACTCTAGAATGAATTGCCCACAATGCGACGCACCCGTAATTAGCTTAATTAGGGAAACCACTGACACTAGGAAATAAAGCATTAATTGTAAACAAGCCACTATTACTAAGCAAGTTAATACCGAAGAAATGTAAAAACAATTCTTTATAGAAAATCAACATTGGACGTGACTCCGTCTATAATCACCACACTACTCGAACAAATTGGTGATAGTTAATAAGTATTGTTCTGTATGGTGCCGGACGTAAAGAATAGCACTCCCCTATTTCTTCCCGTGGGTGTCGTAAAAGGCGACTAAGGGACTTACTAGAGAATGGGCAGCAGCGTTCTCTATGTATTTTAACAGCATACTGCGATCGCCAACCCGCCTGCAAAGCGTGGTGATTATGGCAAACCCCCCCCCCCTTTGGGGAGGCCTATGTCCAGCAGTGGACGTCTTTCGACTGAATTGATGATGATGATGATAAGTATTAGTAGCTTAAAAAGACAGAGCTTAAGAGTTGCTTACGTGACAGAAAGCATTGTTTTACTAATCATGCTTGAGAAACTGGTGATTGAAACTAGACTGTTCTAGAAGAAAAACGTACAGAAATCAATAGAAGATGTATGAAGAAGGGACAGAACATGTCTTTATGCTAATCTAACCATTTTAATCACTGAACCGTTTGCTTAGTAACGTGACTTTGTCATTTTACAGCTTCCAAGAACCTTCTTACGCTCTTAGTATCTGCCCCAGATTATCTAAGGAGGTCGCAATCAACTAAAACGAGGGGTCAACCACTACATAATGTCTACATATTGCAGCTTGATCATGATGGCCATGGTCAAGGTGTAAACTACTGTCATTTAAAGTTTACTTAGTTCAATATTGATTGACGGTAAATGTCACGTTTTATATCAATCAATCAAGGAACGACACTGAAGGTTGGAAATTAGAATAGTATAATAGTCTCAATTTTGGTGCAATAATGAGCTAAATTAATTTCGTGGTGTAGGCGGGTTTGGCTTGTATTTCTATTACTAGCCAATTATTTAAGAATATATATAAATATAACATTATATTAAACATTTCAAACTTACGAGTAGTAACCTAGCACGGTGCTAGGCTCCTAAATTTGAAATGTTCAATTTTCTGTAGATAAGTGCTTGTAATATATTTTGTAGTAGTAACTGTAGTAACCTTGACAATCAGTACTAAATGTGTAATGTAAAAGCGACTCGCTTCAGTAGTTTGATATGCATGTGCTATTACAGCACTGCCATACGTTCACCTGTCGTTCGGAGTTACGTTATCTTCATCATTACACTCTTAGAATTGTGTAGCTGGTTAATAGTTTCCATTCATGGCTTTAAAACTTTTATAGCCAATTGATTCTATCTATGCATATGTTTGATTCAACTGGCTTTGCGCAACCTTCACTAATTTGTCTTTTTATCTGGCTGATTGGCTGCTTATTTTAGAGTTCTGTATGTCTAGTTATATGTCTACCACTGCCTGCATTTCATTATATTTTTGATTAGTGGATTATTTTTTGTTCTTAAATGCCACTTCATGCAAAAACGCAGTTCCTGAATCGATTTTAAGAGTATTTCCTTTTCGTGGGTCGTGATAGGTCTCTCGACATTCTACTTAGATTGCTGTCGTCATATCCCTTCGGCATTCTTTCGACACGTTCAAAGCAAGCCAATGCCTTTTATAGGAGAAAAATTGCCGTCCGGAAACATCGAATCGAAATTTACTGGTAAGCTGTGGCTTAGTTAATCACTAGATTGTTTTTTTTATGTTGTCTTTAACCAGACGTCTAGAATAAGCCAACATACTTAATACAAAGGGCATTTTATGCAGAGAATGGACAAGCTCACTTACGATTTTTGACGAATTTATATAATTAACTGGATCATCTCAAATGATGCCCCCCCACCCCTTGACCTGCTCTATGTGCAATAACACCTGCAATATGAAAGACCTTTTCGAGGCCGAGGAAACTTATATAATTTTTGAATCGTCGATACGTCGAAGTAGAAGACTCTAAAAGCCATTCTAGAAACTAATTTCACATGTAGCAGCTTTTTTGGAGCAGAATTATTCTTGTACGATGCAATGAGATTATTCTTTCTGTCATTACATCAATCTATTCAAATACTTAGCTCAACAGCTTGTCGTCGTTTTCCTTTACCAAGTTTGTGGTTTCTCAGATTAACTTCACCACGTTTCAAGCCACGTAACAGTTGAAAGATCTCGTCTAAGCCAATGACCCAACGTAATCTGTTAAAACACTTTGGTCTGAGTTGAGAAATAAGAACAGATCAGGTGCTAACCGGATTAGTTTTTGTCGTAGTCGCTCGTGTGCGATGTCGCACCGTTTTTTGTCGTTCGTGTGAATGCAGCCTGTCGCAATAAAGATTGCCATCGGTATGAGGGAAAGGTTTGGCAATGCGTGCTAAAGATTATACATAGATGCGTCGCTTTCGTGGGAGTGATTGATCTTAGAGTCGTGAGTTTATGAGTTAACTGTAATTGTGATCTGCTTTGCTTCATTGCATTGTAGATCAGTGATGATCTGTAGATAACAGTGCAAATATTAGTACTTAAACATTGTTTTGAACCAAATATGGACTAGATTTGGTTAAGTTGAACACGATTTTTCAGTGTTTTGTATTATTGTGGGCAGCATTGAGCGTGAAGGCTTCTACATACCAGCGCGACTTGTCGCGCGACGCGACACGGCACAAAGGCCCCGCGTGTCGCGGGACGAGCGGTGCCTTTGTGTCGAGTCGCGTCGCGCGACTAGTCGCCCCGGTATGTAGAAGCCTTGAGGCTTGTTATTCGCTAAGTAAACCTTTATTTTACGAGGGTTTTATAATAATGACTTGAAAACGATGACTACTATTATGATACATAAGTCTCCCCAACATTATATCACCATCTTCACTTTACTTTATGTTACCTGTTATAAGGAAGTCTTTCATCTAGTAGAAGATATTTACTGCCTATTTTGTGTCAGTACCTCTCAAATTTTGTCCTAAAAACGGCAGTTTCGTCACAAATTAGTGAACGTACGTATAATTTACGTTACTTAATCAAAAGCTATTCTAATTAGAACTGAGACAAAGCATCCCACGGCTGTGAGAATGTTTGTTTTAACATTTTAGGACACCTATTGTTGATTGGATCAGTGTTATGATTCTGAAGAATGGTGGTGTGCAAAATGGTTAATTAAAGATAATTGGGTGGTCTTATAGTTGGGTGGCTTTGTTGTGTGGTCTTGATCGTTATACGTTATATACTTGATGTATGTATTATATACGTTGATAACAAATGGATTGTATTAAGGCAATGGGCTCGCCCCTATTACATGGCACTTAAACTGGCGAAATGTGGGTGTATTAGACAATTCTGCCTAAACCTTCGAGGAATACAGAGGTTTAATTGCATGGTTAAATGTTAATGAAACCCGAATAAAGGCTTCTACATACCAGCGCGACTTGTCGCGCGACGTGACACGGCACAAAGGCCCCGCGTGTCGCAGGACGAGCGGTGCCTTTGTGTCGCGTCGCGTCGCGCGACAAGTCGCCCCGGTATGTAGACGCCTTAAGGCGATGACAAATTAAGATTATAGATTTTATAAGATGTTTGTATATTTAAATCAACGCCGGTTTAGATGAATTATGATTTGTCTGAAAATACTTTTTAAAAGCAGCTATTTAAGTATTACTAGATTCCATTAACATGTTACTTAGTTTTAGGTTAAAAAAACCTTCAGCATTCCAATTCCACGTAGCTGTGTGTGAATGTTTATGGGGTACCTACGTGTACAATTTGAAGATAGGCCTGCTAGTTCAATTTTTAAGACAAAACTATTTCGTTTCTAGATAATTGGCAACCTATCCGAAGTGAACTAAATCAAACGTACCGCTGCGCTGCTTTTAATAATCTACTCGGTCGTTTTATGTATTTTGAAATGATCAAGTTATATGTAAGTAGCATGTAAGTGACAGTCGAGTCCTACTGCCACAGTATTGCATGCGTGTAAACGGCATATGTTACGAGTATTTAGCTCCGAGCGACACACGCAGTACTAGAGCCAACAGCTTAATTAAATTAAATGTGGGTGTTTCTTAAGATAAGTTGTGTATGTGTAATATTGTAAAAAATAAGTTACTACTTTTGTAGTGACATAAATTCATGTATGACTATTTATTCAAACGGAAACTTGGTTCAAATCCATTCCATGTTAAGTGCCAATTTCACCAATCAACGATCAGCACATCTAAACCGAGTTCAAGAGCTGTCAGAGTCAATATTACAAAGAAAATAATGACACTGGCAGCTCTTAAACGTAGTTTATGTGCTGATCGCGTTCAGTTTTCATTGGTGAAATTCGCCCTAAGTCACCCCTTCTTAGTGGAAAAATTACACTAACATTATAAAGCCAAATTCGTCTACCTATTTAATTAATATCGGTAACAAAATCTTCTCACCTATTAGGCCAAAAAGTATATTATTCTACCAAATTCATAACATGAAATCCAAAATTCATTCAAGAATTGTCTAGAAAATCACAAAAAAGAAACTGGTGTTGAGCTGCAACTGGTTAAACTGGAAGCCGACTCCAACATAGTTGGGAAGATGCGGGCAGATTGATTGATTGATTGATTTCCACTAAAAGAACAAATCTTCGAATCCGATCTAATAGCAATAATTCCACGCTCGAGTAACCGCCATTGTAAAGTGATTAACTACAACTGTACAAGTCAATAAGAATCAGAATCAATCCGCGAGCGGTCACGGTGGTTGCGCCAACCAGAACCACGCGGCCACGCAACCACGCAACCGGCGCGAAAGGGTTACGAACAACCGTGGAGTTGTGACCTTAGTTTTGTGTTCTAAATGTTGATATTTTATTGTTTTGTAAGTTTTTTTAGTGTGGGAATCTTGTGATGTTTTTGTCATCATCACCATTTTAGACTATGGAAGCATTTCAGTGAATATTCATAGTTTCCTCATTTGAATGGTAATAAAAGATTGCGAAGGTAATGCTGCTACAATTTTTGATTTCTAATATATTGTAATTTCCATTTTCTTAGATTCCGTTTTTCCTTTGCTTACCACGTACAATCTTGAAAAAAAAGACAAGAACAGGGACATCAAATCTGAGAGGTGAACTAAAAAAACTGGTCGTTCTAGTCGTTTTACCCTTAGACACGGAAATAAATGTGTTTGTTAAGAAATATTGTTACTAACACATTCGAGTCCATTGTTACTTGTATATTAAATATAAATAAAATAAATTAGTTCACACGATGTGAGTTACCAATATGGTGGTAAACGTTTCGTGGTTAAATTATCTATTGCTTCATATTTCAGGAAGTTTGAATTATATTAGTAGGTAGTTACTTGTTTGAAGATGATACTTGAGAAGTGTTTGTATTGTCAATAAAAAAATATGCAAGAACTGCAGTTAAGTCGTAACAATGTAATAATACTTTGATGGCGAAAGTAGACTAACTTCGACACAGAACAGTAACTGAATTTTATACTTTCTGAAAATATTTAGAAATATTATTACATATTCTACCAATTCAGAATTACCGTGACTTTTTTATATGAAAATAGAGTCACTAATGCCGTGGCAAGAGAGTGTTACTTAAATGGTGTAACATAATAAAAAAGCAATATATTGTAGCTGCTGTAATATTTAGTCGGATCTATGGTAGAATTGTGGTCATGTGAGTGATTTGATGTGAACAGAACGATGATGCTATTTGATTGTCGATTACAGTTGATTGGATAGAAAGTTGATAATAAAAGATCAAGATATTCTAAGATAGACTTATTTGTAATCTTTTAATATTATATTCTGAATGGTAATGGTGGAATAATGTACCCAGGATTTAAGTGTGTCCTTGGAGTTTCTTGCCTGTTCTTCTCCATAGATATCTACGTTTTGGAATGGGCAAAAAGCTTCAACTTTTTGACTAACTGATCTACTCTTTGACAGTTCAAAAGTGCCTGTAATTGATTTAATTGAAATAAATGCTTTGAGCTTGAGTTTGAGAATTTCGAAGAAGGCAGTGTTAAGAAAAATAAGACTATACAGACTAAGTACCTACACCGAGACAGTAAAGGTTTCTACAGACTGGTGCGAAATCGCGGGCGCGACAAAGGTCACGCTTCCTGTCACGCCCGCGATATCGTACCAGTCTAGGTCTGTAGAAGCCTTCATGTGAATATGACTCTCATAATTCTCCCGACTTGATCCCAATTCATTTGGGCTCAGCGCAGCATATCTTCTTATTTCTTAATTCTATAAGTCGTCTCTCGGTAATCACTCGCTTTCTACCTAGGTCACCTTTCAAAGACTCCATCCATCACTTTTCCTCAATCAACCAATCAACTCAGCCTATCGCAGTCCACTGCTGGACATAGGCCTCTCCCAGGCTGCGCCACAACACCCTGTCCTCCGCCTTCCGCATCCAGTCTGACCCAGCCATCTTCTTAAGGTCGTCGGTCCATCTAGCTGGGGGGCGTCCCACACTACGCTTGCCGATACGCGGTCTCCACTCCAGGACTCGTCTGCTCCATCGGCCATCGGCCTTCCTGCCCTACTCATTTACCATCCCCTCATTCCTCCACCTCACTAACACATACCATGACAACCAATTTACCCTAACTTTTCAATCACAGGTACCACTTTCAACTAGACTTCCTCCTAAATGCTCATTACTTATTCCATCTATTCCATTGTCCAGCAAAATAAACAAAAACGCATCTAATGCGCGAGCATGTATCATTGAACGAATATAAAGATGTCAGATAAGTTTAATTCAGTTTTTATTGGTGTTCAGTGTAGAATTATTTACGCTAAGACAGATTTTTATTGAAGCAAATTGGTGGGTAGACGATATTTTGTGTTTGTGAAAGTGTAAGAAGGGCCTTATTGTTTGGTTATGTAAGCATTATGTAGATGATTTCTATGTGTAGATGTGATTCAGTTTCTGGTACAATCACATAATTTTAATTTGTTTTGAGAGGAGTGAAATTACAGAATACGTGTAGGTAGGAATGTAGTTTATGGTAGGTTTTCAGGTTATTCATATACACAAAAGAAGACCAATAATGTTTTCGTGTGATAATAAATCAGCATACAACAGCCGATGAATCAGATGAGAATAATCATAGCCTAATGTACAAATATACATATAACTAGTACAAATATATAACTGGTACAAATTAACGAAAATGGGAATTTGTAACGAATTCCTTTTTCACATATTTGGCGCATGTTACTTTTAGCCGACTTCCAAAAAGGAGGAGGTTATTGAACTATCATGTTTATTCAAAATGTTTACAATACAAAGTCGTTAAAATAACAAAGTGCAAGTACAAGGTGCTCAACTTATTAATTGCTTGACTGTGCGTTGGTAAGCGTCGATTATACGTCAAACCGCGTTGCATGGAATTAACTAATGATGGTAAAACCACTGTTGATACTTTTTAAAATCGCTGATAAAGGCATGGCTCGTAAAGGTAATTGTAGAATACTGACAGCTAGCTGTACCTATATTGCAAAAAAATAAGTAAAGACAGTTCAATGTATGTATGTTTTCTAATCTCTATCAATGGATATTTCTCATCAATAACCTCGAAGAGTTCAGATAGAGCCTCTTACCACCCAACTGCGCAGATTTACTCACACGATATACGTTAATGGTTATATTGTGCGGAGACAATGGACATCGCTAGCTTGGTGCGCAATGAAACGGGAAATATTACGTTACTGAAAATACAAAAAAACATTGCAATGGCACCCAAATTATTATATTTTTCTACATGCATTGGTCCGTATGTCGACATTGCCTGTCATTTGCTAGAAATTAACTCATAGTTTCTGGACTAGAAATAATTTTGAATTACAATATCAAGTTTGAAATTAAAAAAGTACATAATTTTCAGACAGGTGCATATATTATTTCTTGCAATTATGGTCATCTAATTATGAAGTTTTGAGTGGAAAATTACTGTGTCATTCTGTAAAGTATTAGAACATTCATATTTTAAAATGCTAGGCTATTTACAACGAACTAGCGCCGCGCCCCTGCTCCGTCCGGTTATTACGACTTGACAAAACATCGAGATTTGTTTATTATTTATGTAATAATAATAATAAATCAGTTTGTACTGTCCCACTGCTGGGCAAACGCCTCCCTTTCTTTTTCCCACTCAATACGATCCTGCGCAAATCAGGGCCAATGCCGCCTATAGGCGTCAAGCTCGTCAAGCATTATTTATGTAAGTTTAATATTAACTTATCATACACACCTTCCGGAATATATTCTCTAAATGAGGGTGAAAACCGCATCAAAATCAGTTGCGTAGTTTAGAAGAACAACGCGGTCACACAGACAGACATGAAAAGGGACTTTAAATTCAAATCCAAATGATTTTATTTGTGGGACATCGGTAAACAGAAAAATACAGATGTTATTAATAATAAAATTATCCTTTAATTTATAATCACCATCCTGCGCCCTGCGCGCGCTGGGGCGGACCGGTGGGACTCTCCGCTGCTGGCTCGCTTTATACGGTTGCACTTGGGCTGCACGCAGTCGTATAGTGGTTTGTCACCGGCATGGCGTAGGGGAGTCCACCCGGACCGGCCACTTACTATTTACCTACTGTTTTTTGTTTGCTATTATTATTATTTTATATGATTTAATTACATTATTAATATACAGTGTTTGATTAAAATATTATTTTAAATTATTTAATTAATTTATTATTTTAAATTATTACATTAAATTATTATTACCAATTGCTATTAATTATTACTAACACTAGTTTGTAAGCTCGCAGTTGTACTAACAAATATGGATGTAATCATAATGAGGAATCTGAAATAGATGATGATTTTTTATTTATTTCTATTAATAATAATAAATGTTATCATCATCTGCCCGCCTTTTCCCAACTATGTTGGGGACAGCTTCCAGGCTAACCGGGTGCAGCTGATTACCAGTATTTTACATGGAGTGACGGCCTATCTGACCTCCACAACCCAGTTACTGGGTAATACGATACCTCTTAGTAAGACTGGTTGTCAGACTTTCGGGCTTCTGACGACCCGTAACAACTATCAAAAATCTACAAATAACAGCCGGGGCCAATGTCTTAACGTTCTTGCCGAAGCACGGAGAGGTCTTGGGATGTAATTTATAATAATAATATGTATAGGTGTTAAATATTAATCATGTAACAGCAAGAACAATGCCTATGATGTTAATTAATGTAGCTATCGTTTAATTCTGATAAGAATAAAACCATAATTTTCAAGTTGCACAAAAGGAAAGCTACTCGTCCTGTACAGCATCCAATGATGGCTCTAACAATTTACAGTTTATGTGTATCGCCTCTGTTGCCTTGTACCAATACTGTCTACAAATCTACAGTAGGTACAAGTAGAAACCTCGCTTTAAACCGGATTTCTGGCTTAACAGCTAAACAGACAATAGACGGATCTACCATATCGAGATGTAGATAGTGTTGATGGTACAGATATGGTGGTACCGAGTGGTACCATTGGTATGAAGGACGGTTGCCGTAACTCATCATCAATGGGGCATCCATCCCGGTGCTCTTACGGTACATAGCAGAATTAGATGCAGTGTTGATGCAAGAGGTGTAATTATATTTGGAAGTTCCGAATTGTTTTGATAATTCGTGTTCTGTAATTTTGCGGAACATAGGACCTCTAGGATCTTTATAGATTTTCTTCGTTAATATCTCTTTATATCGTGGCGGTGCAGTCAAAACCTCGTAAGAAAAACTCATTGTTTTTAGGGTTCCGTAGTCGACCCTTATAGTTTTGCCATGACCGTATGACTGTCTGTCTGCCCACGGCTTAGCTCAGAGACTCTTAGTACTAGAAAGTTATAATTTAGAATGGTTTTACATAATTAATGACACCGATAAAATAGAAAAAGAAAATCTTGAAAATAACTGTTTTTGTGCGGTAGGTACCTATAGTAACAAGGGTACCTCCCTTGCACGCAAAGTGGGGATGATATTTTTTTTCTCGTCTATCCCACCCGTCATTAATTGTCCGATACGCAGTTGACCGTTTCTTATTATTTATTTGTTGGGTAGAAAACCTCGTAATGCATGCTTCTAATTTCTATTGATGATAATGAGCACCGCTGGGAACGTCAATGACGGCCATTTTTCAGAAAATTATTATCTCTCCCTGTATAATATGAACGTTTTTTTGCAATCAGGTGGTTTTCACTGCACGACGGAGGAATGACTTCAGTTTCTATAAAAACCATAATTTATAACAGTACTGCATCGTGCACATTTATTATTTCTAACGAAGTCCATTTTATTTAGCAAAGCAATTTTTACAGAACTCATTTGATTAATACCAAATAACTTATTTACCAAGTTGTTAAAGTTTAAATTGCTCAATTATTTACCACGGTACAAACTACAAGCACTAAACAGATAGGTTAAGAAGTTCAAATACGGAAAACGGCCAAATATTTACCCGTTAGGTCCAAAAAAAAACATCTTCTTTTGGTTTTGACGGGTGTTGAAGGCGTTTCCAACTTCACCCGAACACGGTTTTCTTCACAAATTGAAAATATATACCGGTAAACTGCTCCGTCTTGTGCCGGGTGTAAAGAATAGCATCATCCCATTTCTTCCCGTGGGCGTCGTAAAAGGCGACTAAGGGACTTACTAGAGAATGGGCAGCAGCGTTCTCTATGCATTTTAACACCATACTGCGATCGCCAACCCGCCTGTCAAGCGAGGCGATTATGCCCCCCCCCTGTTGGGGGAGGCCTATGTCCAGCAGTGGACGTCTTTCGGCTGGGATGATGACCGGTAAACTGGGGTGTATTGCAACTACTGGGGTGAAAGACAACAGTTTTTCAGAAAAAAGTTTATCATCATATCGGCAATATTTACCATTCTCTATAGTAAATTTGCATAGGGCAATAAATATTGCTGTTACGATGATATACTTTTTTTTCAAAACTATTATCTTTCACCCCAGTAGTTGCAAGTCGCAATACAACCCAGTTTACGGTACTGAAACCTATATGTGCACGAAACTTCAGAAGCTAGGGGGAGATACGGTTCCTATTGGTCGTTCTGATGGAGAAGAGCCGACAGGAAACTCCACGGTAACTCTTTTAAAACGAATTTACTTTTACAATAGATAGTAAGTGTTTCAGTAGTGTTTCATAAGTAATTAAGTATTGGTATACTTATGTGGTCATAAATAACAGATATGAAATGCGTGTGTGTATGTATTGTGCTATAAACTCACGCTTCGCTTTGGCCCTTCTGTACTTCATTACTTAGTGTTATAGACCTCAGAACTTGGTCCTCCATTCATACTGCTATTGAAAATCGAAAGGCTTAGGCCCAACGAGCTGCAAGGTCAATCTATATTGTCTGTGCTCTTCCTAATGGTATGGAACGAATAATTTTATTATTATTCTACGTTTAAGGTTATTTACTGGGTAGAAGGTCCGAAAATGAGTTCCGTAGACACGATAATGTAATTGTTAAATATCTTAAAGTCGTCGTAGTTGGTATGGTTGGTAAGTAGTTATTTGTGCACGTGAATTACTGCCTCTTGTCCTTTTTGTAAAAGATAATGCACGGTTACAGCTTCAAGAGCATAATATTAATATAGGTAGATATGTATGTTGATAATAGGTAATATAAAGTTACCTCCATATTGTTTTTCCGACCTAGAAAAATGCGGGTTCTGAAAATTATACATTATGCATCTACATATTATAATATTTTTTGGAAAAAAGGAACAGAAAATATTATAGGCTTGTATAGTGAAAATCATGATGTAGGGAAGTTTTCACGTTCATGCATTTCCTCCTTGTCTTTTACGACATAAGAAACGTAAGCGTGTTCGCCATTGTTTAACATTACACACGCGACAACATACTGATGCATTCACTAAGTTTGAGAGTAAGAATGAAAAGTGTTAAATGATCGGAGGACCAAATTCAGTGTTCATGCATTTTTTCCGGAGATATTTGTAGGTTGGCTACAACTAGTATTTTCATATTAGGTACCTATACGTAGATTGTAACATTAAACTGCACTCAAGATTTAAAAAAGTATTGTAATCTCATCAAAGGATGTATATTGTATCGATTGCCACGCAATTTAAAGATTTATGTTTTTTTTTTCTTCTTACATTAATGTAGGCGGACGCTTCATAAAATACCCACCTCTGCTGAAATGTAGATCGTTTGCATAAGACCTGTATTTAGGGATCATAGTTCAAGGGTCAAGTTGGCAGAAATACTTCGGTAACATTTAGACGCGCGGAGCTTTTCGTAAATTACTCATGTGCGCGAATAAAATCGATTCGATATTTTGTAAAAACACAACATTTAATGTAAGGTAAAGTTGAGCACTTATTATTTTTATATCACTCAAGGAAATAATTGAGAATTGAATTAAGTTCGCAGACAATTTATAAGTTGAATGAACTCAAATTCTCGATGTAAGCACATTATCTTAAGTTTAAAATTTAAATTATTTTTACAAAAACCGCCGCAAAAATTGTTTCATTTTTTTTTCAACATAAGATTACTTCGCCGAAAATGCAGTTAACCTCGCAAAAAACTAAAGTCCGTACCTAAATATTTTAAAAACACTCACCTTCACAAACTCCCCAGCACACACCAAAAAATCACCAATTAATTTACGAAAATAAATTCGCGTTGCAGCTGCAACAGTCACTGCACACCCGTTAAAAGCTCTGCGCGTCTATATCGCGCGCCGGTCGCGTGCTTACTGCGCTGGTCTGCGCTTGCCCGAGATTTCAGATGCGCTTGCGCCTGAGAACTTAAGATCTTTGTAGCTGTACCATAAATAATGTGTAGTGATATAAGACAGTTTGGCGGGACTATAAATAGGTTTTTGTTTTAAAAACTATCTGTAGGTTCAGTTGTTATTCATTAATTTAATGATTCCTGGTACGAGGTACTATTTTAGTAATTGGGTAAGTTGAACATTGGGTATTGTTGACAGACGTAACAAGTTATTATGTTTATGTTTTCGTTCGCAATCAAAATTAGTTCGAAGTTCTGATTACTAAACAAATAGTCAACTGTCTAGTAGAATACAATGTATACTTACATTGTATTCTACTAGACAGTCATACATTGTAGTCTAATTGAATCTTATAAGCGTGTTCAAGAAATGTCGGACCATAGGATCGTTGTATTCTTTCAATGGCGTAGCTAGTCCTAAAGGGGCCCTGTATCAAAATTTGTTGGGGCCCCTTTTTCCCCGACTGCAGCGAAGCTCCACATTGTTTTTACAAAAAAAAAAAAAACATTGCATTTAATTTTCATAGCATAATGACTTGCAAGCTGTCATTGTGATTTTGCTGAACGAATGCAAGAGCGAGCAAAGCTGAAAATTGGAGCATCCAGACATAGAGAAGTTATTTATTCATCGGGTCGCGCAAGCGACGACTACCTGTTATAAGTACTCACGCGCATAAATGTACTCGTCTCAAGAAATTGTAAATGCAAGAAATTAAAATAGTTGAAACAAGAAGGAGTTCATATTTCGCATCCCCTTCACGTGGCACTAGCTTTTGCTCGCAGCTTCGCTCGCGTTAATTTAGATTTTGAAAATCGTTTCGGGTTGTACTCAGCTTGTACCATTATAATTCAATAATGATTGGAAAGACACGTGGCGCCATCTATTATCCTATGAACATTATTATTGTTTTCCTCAGGAACAGTACTTTTTTTCGGGATGAAAGGTACCCTATGTCCGTTTCTGTACACCTGACAACGCATATTATTTGCAAAATTTCAGGATGATCGGTTCAGTGGTTTAGGCGTGAAAAAGTAACTTTCGCATTTATAATATTAGATATGATAGGATACATTAAAATTCTTATATACAATATAGGTATGTATAACACAACTAACCATTACGCCGAGGGACGACGAGGAAACGCTGGCGTGATGACTTACAGGTGTTTATGGGAGATTGGTCTGAGAAGGCACCAAACAGGGTAGAGTGGACAACTGTGGAGCCCACTAAGCCCACCGGTAGGACAACTCAGGTTTCGAAAAAAAAAAAAACCTGGCACCAAATTAAAAGCCTAACTAACTTACTATACAAATACGTACAGAACCAAAAGAAAACTTAGGCGTCAAAGTCCTACTCGTCCGCATCGCTGTCATCCGAAAATGTGCCCCGAAGACTGACAACATTGCCACGTTGTATGGCAATGCTAATTCTTTAGCCAGGGGGTCTACTTCGAAGCGATAATCCGAAGTATCGGCCGAATGTTCGGCCGTTTCCTTGACTTCCAGTTTCCTATTTTGACTTTGGGTCCTTACCCGACTTCAAGACACATTTTTGACTTTGATTTATCTCTTTGACTGTCGTTTTTAGGGTTCCGTACCCAAAGGGTAAAACGGGAACCCTATTACTAAGGCTCCGCCGTCTGTCTGTCTGTCCGTCCGTCTATCCGTCTGTCACCAGGCTGTATCTCATGAACCGTGATAGCTAGACAGTTGAAATTTTCACAGATGATGTATTTTTGTTGCTGCTAGAAAAAAAAATAGAATAAAATAAATATTTAAGGGGGCTCCCATACAACAAACGTGATTTTTTGCTTGTTTTTGCTCTATATTGATAACGGCAACAGGTAGATGCTTGAAATATTCACAGAATATGTAGATATATATTGACTTTAAAAATAATTAATTAAATTAAAATAAAACTAATATTTAAGGGGGCTCCCATACAATAAACGTGTTATTTTGCAATTTTTATAGATAATGGTACGGAACACTTCGTGCGCGAGTCCGACTCGCACTTGGCCGGTTTTTTTTTTCTTTCGCCGTAGTCAGCCATATAGTCAGCCGTAGTCAGGAAACGGCCGACCATTCGGCCGATACTTTGGGATACATCTTTTGAGTAGTCCTGTAAGTTAGATTTTCTGAGTGCTTGACAATGAGGGTTTTCATGAAAATTCACTCCACCAGTTGGCGCCACTTTGAACAGACGTCTTCCATTTGGACAACGAATATTATGATGACGATCAAATAATCGACGAAATGATAATGATGAGAATTACAAGTAGCCCGCGACTTCAGCCGCGTGGAGTTTCTTGTTTTAACACATCCGAAAAAGAGTTGCTTTCTGTAAGTGAAAGAATTTTTCTAATCGTATCAACACTTCCAGAGATTATCTCTTTCAAAAACAAACAATTATACCTCTTAAGGTGAATTCACAGTTGTTCTGTCTTAGTTAGATTTAATCCATAACAATAAATCTCTTATGGAAATGTTCTGGAACAAATCTAACTTAGAGAAATGTATTAATGATTATAATTCTGTAATTAAGGCGCGGTGTTACCTCAATATTCACAAAAACTGGTTTCTTGGATAGCCGAGTATGACGTAACGCAATGAAAATATCCGACGCAAAAAATACAGTGGACAAAAAAGGGTTTATAAAAAAATTTTAACCGAATAGAATAGTAAAATATAGCAAACTATATTTTACTATTCTATTCGGTTAAAATTTTTTTACTGTATTTTTAAAGTTTATTTTTGTGAAGTAACTTCACAATTTTTTATTGCGAATATCAAAATATTCGCAATAAAAAATTGTGAAGTTACTTCACAAAAATAAACTTTGGCGTCGAATATCTCTGTACTTTCAGCGAAAACAATTATTATTTTTTTAGGATTATAATTGCATTAGCTTTGTTTTAAAACTTTAACCGGACAATTATTTAATATAATGTGTATATTCCGAATAATCTAAATAAAACCCGTAAAATAAATGCCAATTCGCAGCTTAGTCACATCGTCAACACAATTGTTTATTCAATTTTCAACCTTATTTCAAGCGGTTGTGTGAGTGCAGTTGCAGCGTTTAAAATCGTAGTCAGTCCGAGCCTTAAGGCGGTACCCCGACCAAGAAACCTTGAGCATTCGTGCCCTCTTTGCCGCACCCCACCTCTACAATACTTCGTAAAACATTGCTAGCGCCACCTGGCGAACAACTAACGAATGTAACAATCACTGACCTTAGAATTCACAGACAGGGCATTCGATATTTTTTTGGAACGAAGTTATAAAGCGCTGTTTGCGGTAGAAGTTAACTAGTAAAAATCGTCACGCGAAAAAGCGTTGATACTTATATGCCCCCTCGATGCGACTTTCTTCTTTCGAATTCACACTGAATTTCGTCAAATGAAATCAAAGATGGCGGCTGCAAAAATTTTCCAATGTTTCGTCATGGGTATCGATTTCTTAATATTTGAGTAATAAAGCCGACAGTGAGGTCAAAATGAAAATCCAAGATGGCGGCTGCGAAAATTTTCTAGTTTTCGTCATGGGTGTCGTTTTTAGAGTATTTGAGGGTAATAAAGCCGACAGTGAGGTCAAAATGCAAATCCAAGATGGCGGCTGCGAAAATTTTCTAGTTTTCGTCATGGGTGTCGTTTTTAGAGTATTTGAGGGTAATAAAGCCGACCGTGAGGTCAAAATGTAAATCCAAGATGGCGGCTGCAAAATTTTTCTAGTTTTCGTCATGGGTGTCGTTTTTAGAGTATTTGAGGGTAATAAAGCCGACAGTGAGGTCAAAATGCAAATCCAAGATGGCGGCTGCGAAAATTTTCTAGTTTTCGTCATGGGTGTCGTTTTTAGAGTATTTGAGGGTAATAAAGCCGACCGTGAGGTCAAAATGTAAATCCAAGATGGCGGCTGCAAAAATTTTCTAGTTTTCGTCATGGGTGTCGTTTTTAGAGTATTTGAGGGTAATAAAGCCGACAGTGAAGTCAAAATGCAAATCCAAGATGGCGGCTGCAAAAATTTTCTAGTTTTCGTCATGGGTGTCGTTTTTAGAGTATTTGAGGGAAATAAAGCCAACAGTGAGGTCAAAATGAAAATCTAAGATGGCAGCTGCGAAAATTTAAAAAAATTTCGTCATGTGCCTCATTTCCATGATTTTTGTGGACGCTAAGTGTGCCTCATGGTACTCTATCAGAAACATAATGCGGTGTTTATTTTTTAGATTGAAGGTTAGTTACCTGTTATTCAGACAGTGATAAAAGTATAAAAATAATAAAAAAACAACAAAGTCAATGATATTATCATTTATTTTAGAGTAGGCAGGCATATACAAATTATTATTAAGGTAACTTTTTCTAGTTTACATATCCCTAAAATCTAAATAACGTGTACATGTAGGCATGTTAAGGTCAGAAGGTTCGTCACTTTCAGCAGAAAGTGACTGTGAGTTACGAACTCTCCTATCTAAATCAGGTGAGTTACCTGATTTAGATAGGAGAACTCTATCTAAATCAGGTAACTCAATCTCTTCATTTAATTGAGGATCAATATTTTCTCTACCTTTTTTTTTGCTTGTTATTGCCTCTTCAATGTAGGAAGGATTTCTTATAGTCATACCTCGAGGGTAGCGGGGGTCGACTAATTCTGGCAACAAACAATCTACGTAAAATGATGTAAGCTTTTTTTTCATTTTCTCCTTCCAGAATGTATCATCTTTAACAATGTATTCCGTTTTCAGCGGAGAGTTTTCATTTGACCAAACTGCAAATATGCACTTTGATCGTTTAGTAATGTGTAGTTGACCCTGCACTTGATAATACCATTGGTGGTTTTTATTGATTTCCAGCCCTTTTTTTGTGACTTTCCAAAAGGTCACTTTCCTTTTTTTGATTGCTTCGTCTAAACCTAATTTGAATGCCGTTATCGGGCATTTAATTTCAACGATTGTATCTTTGCTACATAGGCCATCCGGAGTGGCTCCTAAAAATGGCAATTCTTCGTCAATGAATAGACCACAAGGATCAATTTTAATTTTTTCTTGCTTCTCTAATTGCTCGATAGCAATTTTTTCATTGTCCTTGCCATGTTTTATTGACGACACATGGTCAATGTTACTTTTGTACAATACATTTTTTATAAAGTTATGACAACTTGTGTCACTTCTCCGTGTGATAACTTTTCCAAAGTTGGAAGCGGTTAACAGTGACCTACGCAATTCAAGCCATTCGCTGCATTCGCTTTGTAAAACTGTTGTCCGTTCGATCAAATTTCGTTCCTCATTAGTTTTTTTTAAATTTTCAATGAAATTGTCTTTAAGTTTATTAAAAACATCGATAGGCATATCGGGTTTTGTGCAGTCTTGACCATAATTGTGGTCCTGTTTCGACTTTTCTGAGAACATGGCTCGTTTTTTTGGTTTTCTATTTTGTATTCTTTTCGCATTTTTATTTATCCGTTTGTTTTCTAGCCGTTTTATTTTGCCTCGAGGGCTGTGTCCTTTATTCATTGATTTATATAGCCTAGAAATCGTTTTTTTTTCATTAAATGCTACGGCAGCGGCATGACATCTGGTTTGATAGGAATTTTTTAAAGAAAAATTTATTCTCTTGCCACCAACCAACTTAGCTACCACGCTATTAAATCGTTCAACCACGTTGCTATCAACGTCATACATGAGACTGCGAGCATGTCCTGCTACGTTTTGGATGATAAAACATATTTTTTGCCACAAAGGGCTTAAAATAAAATCATTTGGCAAGTCCGTTTTGCCGATATTATCACAGAAGTATGATCGGCACTTAGTGTGGTCACCGAAGCCATGGAGGTGGCTAATTAATAGGTCGTCAAACAGAAGTTGTACATCAGAGTTAAATTTATGTTTTTTAATTAATTTGCAAATTATAAATCTTGTTTTTAGTATAGCTCTTTTTGTAATGAATTTTCGGTATTTTATGTTATATTTAGTATCTGTGGTGAGTGCTTGTAATTTATTGCACAAATTTCTTAAGATGTGGTTCCGGCACTCTATTTTTTCAACAGTGAGGTCAGGATACGGCCTAGCCTGTAATATTTTTGAGTAGGTGCTAGCATCACCATCGGATATGAGTTTTCCGTAAATTAAATTATACATTCTAATGGATTCTTTAAATCCTTCCACAATTATTTCACTCTCCATGTTTGTGGATGGACCACTGTAATTTTTGAAACATTTGTGTTCTGAAGGATCAGCATTGTTGTTTTCTGCACGGGTACAGATGCAACAGTATTTATTTTTAATACCTAAAAATAGAATTTCTCCTGTATGTTTGCCAATAATGGCAGCTGCGCCCGAAAGAGCATTGTAATTCTTTTTATAACTACGTTTGGACCAGCAACCATCAGCAACGACATCTATTATGGGAATTCCATCTTTGTTCACCCTGCCATTAGAAATTGCGAATAGTTTTTCTCTTTCTGCAGCCTGATTCATAGATTCTACTAAAACATCTTTCCATTTCCTACTGACAAGGTCATGGTTCTCTGAATACGTCTTTTCAGATAACAACGGGAGGTTGATTGCAGACATAAGTTCATCCAGCTGTGAATGCCCCCCACCTATTGCAATAGTACCTGCGACAGCGCACGTATTAATACTTAGGTAGTTGTCACTGCAGTTGTCTCCATTAATTACAAACTTTTGATTGCAAAGCCGACATTTAAATGTAAATTTTGACTGTAGACCAATTAGGGTTTCAGCTACGAGGTCAAGTTCTGTGAAGCTACATCCAAGTGGTCCATGGTTTGAAATGCGTTTTAATTCAGAAAGGAAGTGGCTGACATCAATAATTCTTCTGTTTATATTTTTTTCGTAAGTTTCTGGTTCCTTTTCATACGAAACTTGTAACTAAAAAAAAAAACAAGTTTTATTATGTAGGTACCCAAAAGTAGAAACTGTTATTTATTTTCAAACATAAATGCCCTTTCAAACTTTTATTTTTATTGAAGTTCAAAACACACGTGGAAGGTATCAGAAATTTACCTCTTCAATGTTTTTATTGGTTTCTTCAGTGTTTTCAGCTTCTGTCAAGTCTCTTGTAAAGTCTTCTCGTAAACTGCAAAAGAAAAATATTTTGCATAATGATGGCAGATTTTTAAGTTTCGGGTGACTATATGTGACAGGGATAAGATATACTTGCAAAATACCAGGGCTTGTAAGTACGGGTACGTATGTAAAAATACCGGGGTGGAAAACCAGGTTTTAAAATACTTGAAAATATTTGGTAGCATTAAGTCTCGTTGGCAGCCGCCATCTTGGATTTTCATTTTGACCTCACTATCGGGTTTAGCTCGCTCAAATACAATGAAAGCGACACCCGTGACGAAAATTTTTAAAATATTCGCAGCCGCCATCTTGGATTTGAATTTGACCTCACTATCGGCTTTACCACACCTTCCTCAAGAATTGGGCTATCTAGCGCTAAAAGAATTTTTAAAATCTGACTGGTAGTTCTGGTGGTTACCCCCCTAACAAACAACCAAATTTTACCTCTTTATAATACAGTATGTTAACTAACAGAGGGCGTTCCCGTTAACCCGCAATAGTATAGTGTCCATTCATGCTAGTAAAAATATTGAAAGAGAAAAAAAAAAAAAAAAAAAATTATTTGTACGTATATGTAACACTCTGTACACGCTCACTTGTCTTTTAGCTTGGAAAGACAAGTGCGACAAGTACGCGTGTACAGAGTGTTAGTTTTACGTATGAAATTAATATTTTTCGTGAATATTTTATGATAAAAAAATAAAAAAAGTTTTTTTTTTTTCGATTTAAATATTTTTTCTGGCATGTATGGACGCTATACTATTGCGGGTTAACGAGAACGCCCTCTGTTAGTTAACATACTGTATATTGGGTGACTGGTAATTAGTGACTTAAACACGTGACTTTACTCATCATTATGAACAACTTTTACTATGGGGACAAACCTGAAATCGCGGAAAAAAGTCAGCTGTTCCCTACATTTATGTTCGCAAAATTCGTCAAAATGTATGGAACAGCTGATTTTTTTTTTTGCGATTTCATGTTTGGTCTCATAGTAAAAGTTGTTCATAATGATGAGTAAAGTCACGTGTTTAAGTATCGGTCACTAATTACCAGTCGCCCTATACGTATAATGTGTCTTATTTGTACAGAAGTGAGGATAATTGGCGCGAACTAATCTAAAAGAAGTTGAGGCGATTAGCTAAAGTTACGAATAAACATAATGTTTACGCAATTAAGTACCTACACAGATTGCGGTTCATTTTCTTGACGCACTCGGGCAGCTTCGGACCGAGCGGGTACTTCGGGCACGGGCACCGAACTCGCAACCAGCGCGGCAGCGCCTGCCCGCGCCGCCGAACGCCGCCGAACGCCGCGAGCCGGCTACCAGAGATACTTGTATAGGAAATCGATCCTTGTTGCTATATAAATAAGGAGCATAATCGCTTTTGCAACATTTGTTTTTTTTTTAATCAAAGTATTTTTTTTAATCAAAGTATTTTTTTTAATCTAAGTATTTTTTTTAATCAAAGTATTTTTTTGAATCAAAGTTTTTTTTTAATCAAAGTACCTACTTTTATGAATCAAAGTATTTTTTTGAAAATATGATTGTGCTCCTTATTTGTATGAAGACATGAATGGATTTCTTATGCGAGTATTCCTGGTGTATTCCAGTTCTCAGCCAGCGCCCGACTAGCAAATAGGTACTTTCACAATTGCTAGTATTTCCCGCCCACACAGAGGGTGTGTAATAGGAATGTGCTACTTTTTATGAAATGAAAGTTCTGTTTTTATCGCCAATTAAAATTAGTACGACATGTAATAAAATTGTACTTTAGCATGCTAAAAAGGAAATTTACCCTGTAAACGCTACGTAACCGAGAAAAGGATTATATTATCTAATACTTACTCATTATTGCTTATTTTCATCGGTTGTAAATTCGAAATTTCCATTAGAGGTGCATCACTTTGGTTATCTTGTAACCTAAAAAATATTATTTATTTTAAAAACAATAAATCTCAAATAAATAAAATCAATACATAACAAGCACAGAACCACGTAAGTACTGAATCAATGTGAATGTTCATGTCTGTAGTTTCATAACTCTATGGCACACGCATGATAACGAAGATTTGCGCGAAGATTCATTTTTATTTGTTGATAAAATATTATATGTCAATGATGAGATTTGTGATTTTACTCACACCTTAGAACAGTACTTATTAGGTTTATAGTAGGTAGGTACATACCCGCTATCAACGAAATTTTGTTGAGAATGTGTAGATGTTGTTGGTGTTACGTCATAACTATTTTGTCCTTTTCTTTTAGCCCAGCTACAAAAAAAAAAAGATAAATAAATTGCATTGTTTTTAATAAAAATATATTTTATAGTAATTTAAAATATACGATACTTAGATAAATAAATAATTTCACTGTTATTTAGAATAATACTATGAGACAGCTTACCGAACTTCATTTATCTTAGCCATTATTGCACGTCTTTGTCGCACAACATTCTTGCACTTTGGCATTTTGATTGTTTACACAACAGTAGCGTCCTTTCGCAAAATTAAATAGTTCTAAATACACACACAAAGCGTCCTTTCGCAGTAAATAACACAATAAATAACTAACACAAAAATCTATTACCAAAACAAACTATAAACATAGACTATTATCTACTGATAATGTGACGAGTCACGTGATCGACGTGGTGACAAGCGATACGTGTTTCACCCTCGAGCCCTTGCGGCAGACTGAATCCCGATATGGGGCGCATGAGTTGCAGTAGTGAATACGCCCAGATTTTGGAATAAAATCTTTATAAAATCTAAATTTAGTATTTTGAAAAAAAAAAAACGTTGTAAATGTTCGTTATTAAATTGCCTATCCATCAGTGTCAGTAGCAAAATTAAATAATGTTTACTTTACGAGTAGATTCATTTTATCAATCATTATTTCACATTTTTAAGGTTTCGTTGGAAGCAGATTAATTAAACGTATACATATGTAAAAAAAAAAAAAAACGATCCGTTTGGACTCAAGATTATGTAGAAATTTAATGTATTTTTATTAGTTGATATTTCTTTTTAAATAACAAGTAGTTAGCTCCTAAAAACTGTGCAAAAAACGGCTAGCGCGGGGTTTTGGTCAGGGAGCCGCCTTAATACATATTTGTTACTAGCTGCGCCCCGCGGCTTGTCTGACGGACGGACAGACAGACGGACATGGCGAAACTATAAGGGTTCCTTGTTTACTACGGAACCCTAAAAACGACAAAAAAATCACGTTCGTTGTATGGGAGCCCCCCTTAAATTCGTTCATCATTCAGTCACAAATAAAGAAAATATAGACGCTTTGACACTTTTGACAGGTGCCCGGTTCTGCCGTCTGAGTGCTGCTACCTAGTGAACGTCATTTCAGAATACCCTCATTGGACAGCGTCTAAGGAAGCATTTGTAAGCTATAAACAATTAACGTTAATTTTAATTTTTTCATTGCGGTACCTATTCACTCATTACAAGCCTCTTATCAATACTAATTTTAAGTTTTAGAATTTTTGCTTACACAGCTCGGGGGCCCCCGGAGGGGATACGGCATATGCTATTTCCAAAAAGACATCTCTAGCGTATTAGGGAACTTCAGTTTAATTTCACTATACCTACTGACGAAATCTTTATTCAAATGGTTTTATAAGACCTTATGTAGACGTTTTACTTGTAAAAATGTAGCTAAAAATGTCTCGCTAGAGTACACACCGTCCATCAATCAACTCTACTCAAGGCAAAGGTTGACGTTGGCGAAGTCTTAAAAACCCTTTGCCTTCAACTTGAAGATCAGTTTTAATTACTTTTTATTTTATTGCTCGCATAAAACACACTTTCTGTGTCACTGCGTATTGTCGCACCTCAATGTTCCTCCACTTCGGTGATTTTCCAGAGACTCAATGGAATCGCGAAAATAATTTGTTAGGACTTTAAAAAAGTATGGTGTGTAAGAATTAAGAATAGGTATGTGTCACCGTTATAGAGATATTCAGGCATAACATAAAATAGGAGATTTGGAAATTTTCTTGAGTATTATCTACTCAAACTCAATTATAGTTGCACTTAATTTATTCATTGTTCAGTATGTCAATCTGGTGTCCTTCAGAGTTTATTATTTTGCTCCTACGGGGTGCTATAAATTGGTCCTTGCGTCCATTATTGATATTTTAAATAGGTACTTAATACTTTTTAATACTACTTTGGTCGGCAACGTCCGCTCGCCATCGCTATAGCTCATTAATTACTCAACGCTCTGCTAATAACGTTGAAATATGTAATTAGGTTCACCACTCCAATCCTTGAACGCACAATAATTATTTTCTGGAACTCCCAATATAGAAAACTAGCTTATGCCCACGGTTTCACCCGCGTGGAGGTCAGAAATTTAGTAAGTCTCTCTACAGAAATATGTCAACAACATGTAAAAAAATACCTATCCGAAAAACGCTCTTCAGTAGATAATTTACACAACAACCAGTTTACTACGTCACACTATGGAGCTGACTAGAAGAGCATGTCGCGCCTGTAGATTAAGTCAAATTGTAAGACATGATATAATTTATCATATCTTGTCACAAACGTTTTGGGTACGTAAATATCCTATGTGCTAACCCTGGTCCACCTGTGCGCCAAATTTCATCGAAATCTGTTCAGACAGAACGAGTTTCTTTGGCATTTATAACATTTAGTATGGATGTACCTAGAATAACCAAAAGGTGTAGTGGCAATCTTTCTGCCTATCCCCATGCATGGGCAAAAGGCGTGATTTTATGTGAGCTGTATGTATTCCAATTAATGTCGTGCAGAAAATCCAGGAGTTCTGCGCTGAAGTTAACATGTTAGAATCTGCTGACGAGAATTACGCGTCGGTAATAAATCTTGAAACGTGAGACATTCAGTACAGTCCTACAGTTGGTTGAGAGGTACAATCACTTATTTATTTCTTTATTAACACAACATTTTGTTTGACTAAACCCGCCGAATAACATTTCAGTAAGGCTTCTACATACCGGGGCGACTTGTCGCGCGACGCGACGCGACACAAAGACACCGCTCGTTCCGCGACGCGCGGGGCCTTTGTGCCGTGTCGCGTCGCGCGACAAGTCGCGCTGGTATGTAGAAGCCTTTCTCATTGTATCAATTTCTCTGTACATAGCTTCGGCAGAAAACTTGACTTATATTTTGCTCTGAACAGATTGGTTTTTATGAACCGCATAGGGTTGTGTCTAGTTTAAGCCAAATGTATCTTTAACATTTACACGATGATTCAGATTTAAAAATAACTTTGTCTCGGATAATAATATGTCATTCACCGAATACTCATAATGATGGTGAATGTAACTGCACATAATGAAGTGTAGATAAAGGTATCTCTCTCTGAATTTTTTCTTTATTGTTCAAGGTAACTAATTTTTTTGTACACGAGTTTCTGTGACAAATAAACCAATATTCCTTTCTTTACATAAATTCACCATCCTGAATCAATCAAATCACCATCAATTAATTGGAGCTAATGAAGATAGCTACCGGTCTATTTAAGTGAGTGAATACTATAATTAGTTTATGCCCCTCATAGAGTTGCAATGACTACTCGTAAGTATTAACTTATTCAGTCAACCGAAGAAGCTACATCAGCCATTACTGCTAACAATTGCACGGAAATAATAAATTTTAATACAGATATTAAATCGATTAATGTCATACTTAGTAGCGATACCACAACATAATCATTTCTCTTTTGTGTAATGTTATTTTATGGAGGAACATTAAAACCATTCACTTTTTAAACGACTCATAAGCAGTAGAATCCAAAGTCGGAAACACTTTTGAGTGTTAATGAACTTAGTTTTTTTTATTCGTTCTACGCTTTGCCCGCGGCTTCGCATAAGTGGAGGTCGGAAATTGTCACACCGGAAGTTACTACTGGGATAAAAAGTACCTATGTGTAACTGTGCCGTGTGTCTATTTTTTTCCAAATCCGTTTAGCCGTGAATTGGTAACTGACACACTTATAATATTTTTCTCAGCATTATTTTGACAACCGTCTTCGAGATAAATCGAAATTGCTGTACTGGCCAAATACATGCGAGCAGCGGCCACCAAAAGTTGTATGAAAATCCATAGTGTCGTGGTTTAGCGGCCAAATAAATTACATAGTAAACTCATAACTATCGTGTAATTTAAAAATGGAACGATGTTTTACTCCGAAGCATGGCAACCAAGGAGGTAACTTATCAAAGGTTGTATTTAAATTTCGAACTGGCTTGCTGGCTGGCTTTTCGAGCTGTATAATGAAAAAAAAAAACAAATGAACACACGCGTGAAAAATTATCGTTGTTCGTCATTGAATCTGGAATTTATAAATAATTTACTTTCCCTCTTTCCCTGCATTCTTTTGAGAAAAGCACTATTTATGCCTCGGCGGAAATGGCAATTGCCTGTCTTGATACTCGACCTGCAAATGCCTATTTTACGGCCTTTGCAATAATGTACTATTATTGGATGTTCATAATATATTATACATATGTCCTTCTTATGGACCACTTCTTAATTAAGTTATGTGTAGGTAACTAAGAACTAGAAATCGGAAAGAACTAATTTTTACTCCTTTAAAAAAATACTCTATACTAAATGTTTGTTTAAATGAGCATTTGCATTTGCAAAAGTAAATTAAAAGTAAAGTTCAACACAAGTGACATTTTTGTATTCATTATGTCTGAGACATTTCTCAGTTGTTCAAGTTGGTTTAATTTGAGCTGTCTCTGAGTCGACTTACATACGTGACTTGAGACGTGACTTAAGATAAGCAAATCAGTCATTATGACATTTAGAACAGTGTTTATGTAACTATAGTTACCAAGTCAATTCGTAGAAAGTTCTTCTAAAGCGTATTATTTTAAACCGTTTATATCACGATTTCACGAATCATCCTAAGATTTTTATTTTTATATTTTCTAATCTATTTAATACATCTAAATAACTATAAATACTTATATTTATTAAAAAGTTCAGACTTCTCTTATTATTTAATAGGTATACAACATGTCTCAGAATTAACGCACAACCTCTTAAGGGGTGATTTTACTCATCATTATGAACAACTTTTACTATGGGACCAAACCTAAAATGTTTTTTTAATAGATAGTGTGATCCAAGAGGAAGGTCTAAATGTTTAGAAAAAGTCCCGCGGGCGAAGTCGCGGGCAGCAGCTAGTATTATTATAGAACAAAGTCCCCCCGCCGCGTCTGTCTGTCTAAACGCGATAAACTCAAAAACTACCGAACAGATTTTCATACGGTTTTCACCGATGGACGGTGATTCATGAGGAAGGTTAAGTATACAATTCATTATGGTTTTGTGTAAATTGAAAGATGACGATGATTGTTGAAGATGAAAAAAAAAAAAAAAACAAGCCGACTGGGAGCTTTACTGGCGTGCGCCGCGTAAACCAATACTGTTCTATGAAAACCATATGTAGGTATTTATTTATCAAATATTTGCAGGATTGGAAATAAAATACTTACATAAAAATACTCCAAGTATGATGAACATCAGTTACATTTTAATCTAACCCACATGCTCGACACACAGGCTGATATAACACTACGACAGAAAAAAAAATGGCATAAATATGCTCTGAACACATGCGAAGCCGGGGCGGGTTGCTAGTGATGACTAATTGGATTGAATAGGACACGTCATTAGTGAGATGCCTATGTACCATCGCGTTAGTTCCCGGTCGACCACTTTTCGCCCTTATTACTATGGGCATACGGGCGAAAAGTGGTCGATCGGGAACTAACGCGATGGTGCCTAGCTTATTATTTAATATTTCTACACCAGCAATGCAAAGCAATGCAATGCTATTACATGGGACTTCAACATAACTGGCGAAATGTGGCTGTACTCAAAGTCAAAGTCAAATGATTTATTTCAAATAGGCACATAAATGACACTCTTGAACGTCAAATATAGGTACACCTCTGCCTAACCCTTCGGAGATTACAGGCGTGATGTTATGTGTAGCAATGGTAGTATGTGTGAAACAATATTTAATGTAAGATCTCAATGTACTGAGAAAAAAAAATAAAAAAATCAAAAAAAAAAATTACGAATTTTTCGAACATAAATGTAGGGAACAGCTGATTTCTTTTTCGCGATTTCAGGATTGGTCCCATAGTAAAAGTTGTTCATAATGATGAGTACAATGACCCCTTAAGAGGTTATTGACTTTTTAAAAATAACCCTGTATAGTTACAATTTCCACGACTTATTTATGGGTCCTGTTGTAATAATTGTTTTGTAATAAGCATCATTCAAAACGCACATTAAACGTGCCCTTATCAAAAAAGTATATTATAAGATACTACTACGTTGAAGACAAGGAAGTTTGGCATTAATTCCTTCTGTACATGTGGCTTCCCTGGTCCCTCATTAACGGCAAAACTATGTAAATATCTATTAACAGCTCCCAAATTACGAAGTTATTTTTTTAATTTAATTTTATCTTTTTTTACAAACTTCACTGACATAATGTTTTTCTTACTAAACATTATTATACCTACAATTTAAATTTCAACAAGGTTCTAACTTTTATTATTTTAATCATATTTTATATTGTTTATTTTGTCAATGTGAGGACGTTGTAGGCATAGCAGACTGTAGATCTGTAGACCATTTTCTATTTTGTTAAGGTAAAACGGGGTGAATAGAGATGCAGGGGTGAACAGAGACGCAAATTTAAAATGGATTTTAACATTGAAATTATAAATTTTGTTGCCAAAAAGGACTATAATGTGTTACCTGTACTATAATTAACGATTAAGTGTCCTTGTTGGCAACAAAAGACATTATTTAAATGTTAAAATCTATTTTAAAGTTGCGTCTCTATTCACCCCTGCATCTCTATTCTCCCCATTTTACCCGGTACCTGGTACTTTTGACGGGCCTACGCTGTCCTCTCATACCTATTAACACTGTAATTAGAAAACATTGTAAAAGCCAATTTTATTTTTTTAAAAGAGTGACCGTGGAGTTTCTGGCCGGCTCTTCTCCATAGGAAACGACCAATTGGAACTTCTGACGTTTCATAAGTGCCCATGTAGGCTTATGTGAAATAAAAATATTTTTGATTTTGATTCTGCGTAATAAAGGACCAATTTATTTGGATTCAATCGGAAAGCGAGCACGAGTCTTTGGTCCCGGCTGTCACTTTTTAGATCTTTTATAGTCGGTACGAATAGTAGTCAGAAGCCCGAAAGTCTGATAATCTGATAATCAGTCTTACCGAAGGGAATCGTATTCCCAGTAGGTAACTGGGTTGTCGAGGTCGGATAGCGGTCGCTCCATGTCAAATATCTACTGATAATCAGCTGTCAGGTTAGATGATGATTTTGATTAAATTGAAGAAGTTGTAAAAGGTCAGAATAATTATCCATAGATCTATTCGTGTCTGTGTGCCCCAATGCTACGATTTAAAAAAGTTTTACAAAAAAGAAACTGACTTCCAAAAATAACACTTCAAAGTGAAAAACTAACAATTTTAATTTCGGAAGTCGGTGTCTTTGGATCTGTATTTTAGTTTTTTGCCACCAACTTCCGAAATTAAAGTTATTTTTCATAAATTGCTTAGCAACCACATTAAAGTACCTAATCGAATCGCAACCCGTTAAATACTTATTATTATATTGTTCTGGTGGCCATCTGTGGTCTCCATCATTAGTTCCACTTCACCAAATGGAGCTTTCCAAGAGCAAATGCACGAGTTACTATAAAAATTACCCAAATCGCTATAGGTTTGCCTATAGAACTCGAGTTTTTCCATGGGATCCCCTCATCAGATGAAAAAAAAAAAAACAAAATTGGACCATCATTGACGGAGAAATCGGTGAACAAACAAAACAAAAGAAAGAAAAAACATACAGCCGAACATATAACCTCCTCCTTTTTGGAAGTCGGTTAAAAATTACGTAACTTTTTCAGAAATATTGCATCTGAGTTACTAGTTGTACAAAAAAATATCTAAATATTTTTATGCAATAAGTACAAAATAAGATTACAAAAACATGAATCAAAACTATTATGCGACCGACCACAAGCAGCACCTAGTGTGTAATATATTATGATAACACATTATCACCACCAGGCACTCCTTAGACCCCATGGTCCAGTTCTGTCTCCATAAACTGGCCCTTTCTATCTAATTACTGCGCGGCTGATAAGCGCTGCGCACGCGCAGGTGTGATTCGATGCAACTTTCCACGTTGCGTCATATGTGACCCAAGTACAGACAGCAATCATACACAGATAATGTATCACTTTTGTAAAATAAAGTTGTGTTTTTTTACAGATTTAGGTAAATGCTTAATTGACAGTGAGCCGGCCGGCCACGTATGTCAAAGGACCGGTGGCCGTTAGAGCAGATAAGTCCCCAGCTAAATAGACTGACGAAAAAGCGTGCCTGGCTGAGACAGAATTGGTGCGGACGGTGGAGAACCGGATGTTGTGGTGCAAATTGAGAGAAACCTAAGAATGTCGAACCAGTGGACTGTGTTAGGTCAAAAGTCAAAGATTTATTTGCATAATAAGTATAAATTTTGGTGTTATTTTATAATGTAGGTACTTACAACTAAGTGGCCTTTTCAAGGCATCGCAAATTTGAGGGTTATTTTAACATTCAAAATTAAAATAACTATGCTATTGATACGATTTTACTAATAATCTCAATAATTTAGTCAATCAACTCAGGCTATAGCAGTCCACTGCCAGGCCTAGGCATAGGCCTCTCCCAGGCTGCGCCACTTTCTGCATCCAGTCTGACCCAGCCACCTTTTTAAGGTCGTCGGTCCATCTAGCTGGGAGGCGTCCCACACTACGCTTGCCGATACGCGGTAATAATTTAGTAGGTATTACTCATCTACCTAACTATATAAATAAATACACATTTTTATAATTCATTAATAATTAAAACACTTTTGTTATAAATTCGATTGCCTTATTAATTTATTTAGAATAGGAAGTCATCTAGGTAGTGGTGTAAGTGTGTGTAATGTACAGACATACATGTACACAGGTACGAGAATGTGTGTGTGGTAGTTTTTGATTTATTTTTGGTGTAAACATTCTTCTTTAGGATGTGATGACTTGTTGCGGGATATATTAAATAATCTTATGGTCGAGCGAAGCTCTTATTCATGTTGTGGTGAGGCCGAGGGTCGAACGATTATTTAGTTCAACAACTACTTACAATGGTTAGACATGAAGCCGACCCCATATAGTTGGGAAAAGGCGAGGCAGATGATGATGAACTACTTACTCTATCTAAGACTTGTGCTTAGGTTCCTCATCAATTATTTTAAATTTGATATTCATTGTATTGATATAATGAATAATGAACTAATTGATCGAAGATCGGAGAACCATGTGCGGCCGGAATTGTATACGTACACTTTGTAGTAGGTACCTAAGTATTTAACTAAGTCAGGAGACGGGCTTGTGATGTAGAGGGTGTTATCTTTTGCAGGATGCAATTATATAACCTGAATATTTAGATTATTTTAGAAGAAAATCATATTAATTTCCCGACTGTACCAAATCTAATGCAGATAAACGGAATCGTATCGTGTATGTGCATTTGATTAATACAGTTGCACTTTTTAACACAATCCACGACACTTTACTGTACAATTATCAACCTTATTTAGTTGTGATACAGGTTATTATGCTGTTGATTAGCTACGTAATAGAAATGGTCTGAGATTGGATGTTGATTTACCTGATTGTCAGCCGGTTTGGGTTTCTGAGAAAGATATAATAAAGACTAGAAGATTGTGTCAGAATTTACTGCACTTTTTGTCAGACTATTTTAGGAGAAAACTTAATTATATTAAGAAAATATATTGGGAACTTGATACTGCTTTTCCAAACACTAATTGCTGATGTAGGCCATTACAGCCGGCAAGCTCAAATGGAACTGGGCTTGAAAAGTCTGCCCCATGAGTGAGCTATATGCGAACATAACATTACCCAATCAAAAAACAAATGACTACGTTAGATATAGAAGGAGAATGAACTTAACTTCTATCAGAAAAACTGGCCCAAGTCAGCACTTGAAAAGGGCAAACGAAACGAGGGTAGCTTTAGGATAGCGAAGATTTATTTTCCAAGAAAACTGAGGCCCCAAAATTGTTATTTCAGATTGGCGGCGTGGTCTGCGAAACAGTAATGCTCGCGAAGGAGGAGGCGGCGCCCGTTCACGAACATGTCGCGTGGATCAGCACCATCCAACTCAACCATTTTGTAGGGAACCGAATGATCCAACACACGCGCTACCATCAGCAAGCCATTTAAGTGAGACTTACACGAACGTCAACATAACGACTCATTTCAGTTTATGTCGTTTTCTAGCTGATCTATCATTTGTACAATTTTTTCTATCAAAATCCTACAGAGGATAGATCTAGCTATTTGTATATAAAACGTACATAGAGCTAAGACTGTTTTCGGCTGAGAAATGTTTACAACCCTCCTCGGTCTGCCCTACGTTCTTAATGTAACTGAAATGTTTACAACCCTCCTCGGTCTGCCCTACGTTCTTAATGTAACTGAAATGTTTACAACCCTCCTCGGTCTGCCCTACGTTCTTAATGTAACTGAAATGTTTACAACCCTCCTCGGTCTGCCCTACGTTCTTAATGTAACTGAAATGTTTCCAACCCTCCTCGGTCTGCCCTACGTTCTTAATGTAACTGAAATAAAGTTAAAATTCGTAAGAATTTGTCTCTGACTACGACTGCGATGTCATTGATGGGCACAGACATTAAACTATTTAAGGCGGGATATAGCGAACAAAATCGTAATCCAATACATTTGTCCTAGTGGCCAATAGTGTCAAGACAAAATTCGCATTTGTGTCAACCAATAGAAAATTATTTTCGAAGTATAATGTCTAATTGTGCAATATAGTGAATATAATATTAAAAGTATAACATGTCACACTTAGCTTTTATTGAATTTTGCTAAGTATATTACGCTAAATGGCGTCACTGAGACATGGGATCACATTATTGATGATTGTTATTCAATCAGTGACTCACCAATTTGGACCAAACAATTTAATCTATAGTGCACCTTCGTATAATTTGGAGCGATGCGATAATGTTCAATGATCACCGTGACATTTGCAATCCTTTCGCCCACACTGACATTTGTTTTGGTAGTAGGACAGACAATATTGAAAGAGGATCGACTAAGTAGTTTTTAATTACAAAAGCAATCTATTTAATAAAAATACGTCGATGGCGTACTTTTATTAGCTAGATTACTTTTTGATTACTTACTACTTTTTGATTATTTTTTTCCCATGCCCCGGAAAGCACGTTAAGCCGTTGGTCCTGCGCCTGATCTCTCTCGGATGTCGGATTGCCGTCCCATCGGACTATGAGAGACAGTGCACCTGTATATGCACACACGTACACTTGTGCACTATAATGTAGCGGCATTAACATCGCTACAAGCGAACTACGCGTCACGCAGACGTCACGCAAAATCCTGCATCGCGCAAGCAGAGTTTACCGCGCAACTAGAATATACACCTACAACGTCCCGACATCAACCATCGTCGGGATATTGCCCACCAGACACAACACCCGTCTGGTCGGAGGATCCTCCCTTTTCTATAGAGCATGAGTGAACTTTACACCCTGTTCCTCATGCCTCTAAAATAATATCTCTCGTGCCGAAGGCTGAGAGCCTACTCCGAAGCGTTAATCCGAAGTATCGGCCGAATGTTCGGCCGTTTTATAACTTCACTTCCATAGTTTCCTTTTTTGACTTTGAATCCTTACCCGACTTCAAGTCACATTTATGACTTTGGCTTATCTCCTTGACTGTCTTTTTTTATTTTTCGCCGCAGTCAGCCGTAGTGAGCCGTCGTCGTCAAGCAACGGCCGAACATTCGGCCGATACTTCGGATTTATGTTCGGCCCCTGGTCTCCGCTGAGATTGGTCGCCACGTCTGGAGGAGTATTATTACTTTTAGATTACTTTTAATATACAGGGTCAAATTTAATTAAATTAGGCGGCACGGTTGGCGTTAGTTAAGCGATTGACTGCTGCGCTGCGTGTCGCGGGTTCGATTCCCGCACGAAACAAATATTTGTATGACCTACAAGTAGTTGTTCCGGGTCTGGCTGTTTGTTTATGTGAATTTAAATGTTTGTAAACGCACCCACAATACAGGACAAATTCCTAGTGTGGGGCAACGTTTAAAAAAAAAAAATTTGCTAGCGAAACTCCGCAGACGTGATAGGTACCGATGTCTAAACATGATGAAACTAAAGATGAAAAAAAAGTCATCAAATTAATGAATGTTTTCATTAATTTGATGACTTTTTCTTGAGGTCATCAACAAGGTATTGTAGTCCCTTGAAATATCAGTTTAAAACACAGACATGATGGGTATCGATAACTCAACACGATAAAATAAAAATGAAACACACTTTTTCGACTCGTACTTCCTGGAACAAAGCTACCAGAGGTTGACCCCCAAAAAAATCATTGAATATTTTTTATTGTCGTGTTTAAATATTGTTGCCCATTACGTCAGCAAAATTGCCCTGGCTAATTTAATTTCACCCTGTATAACGAAGTTGAGCACTAAGTAAGGAATTTTCAAAATTCACCCCTTATAAGGGTTAAATAGGGGATGAAAGTTTGTATTTATGATCGTCATTCGGATTTCTCAGCGGCAAAAATGACGATCATAAATACTATGATCGTCATTTTTGCCGCTGAGAAATCCCATCGGGGGCACGACTTGTAAATATAATCCCATCGGGGGCACGGCTTGTAAATATAATCCCATCGGGGGCACGGCTTGTAAATATAATCCCATCGGGGGCACGGCTTGTAAATATAATCCCATCTGGAGCACGGCTTGTGAATATAATAATCGTCTTACAACTGTGTCACGAGGATGTGAATTTGATGGAAGTTGATTCAGGGATCCGTTTGCGTAATATTAAAGCTTTGTAGTGCAATTTTTTGTTAAAGTCAAGTGCCAGCTAAATGGTTGTTTTTGGATATGTGAAAAACTCATGGCAGTAGTAATATAAACGAAATTAAAAGGAAAACTATCATAGTCACACGCACTTGGCCGGTTTTTTATAATACCTATCTACTTATCGTAAGCCTGATTAACCTGACTTCAAGGAGGATAGCGGAAATGACTAAACATGGAATTCGTAAACCGTATTTTTATAAAACAACTGAAGATCATGTACCGGTAGCTGTCGTGCAGATTCGTTTGTCTCATTATGTGATGCTGTTGTTACATACGATGTGGAGCGATGTAAAGGTTGGATAAAAGTGACGTTTTACATAATGCTTGCTTCCGTTCACAGCCATGTATGTAGGTACTTCGTGTTACAATGTATAATATGATAGGTTACATTGATATAAAACTGTCTTTTGTTTCCTAGACACCTGCCTCCATTAAATGCAGTCTATTGAGAGTTTTGTGGTAAATTGGGGTGCAGCCATTAAAAAAAGCTGGACAAAGTAGCTTATTTTGTATGTATGACGTTTCTTTCTTTCTTTAACTATCCAGAAAAAAGTGAAAAAATAACTGGTTGAAAATCTCATCTGATTAAGGCTCCCGCAGACTGGCGCGACGTGACAGCACAACGACGCGACTTTAGTATAACAATTTCTATGAAAACTTCATGTAAATAATTGTTCTACTAGAGCCTTTATTGCAGACGCCTCTTATAAAACATCGAGAGACATTAAATTTTGGAATACCTATATAGATACCTGATGCAAGACAAAAATCATAAAAGTTGAACGCGCACAAAGGTCATTCATTACTCAAAGTAATGCTCAGAAAACCCTTTCGATATTCCACAATGAGCCTATATAAAGACTGCAATATCTTGACAGTGAGGCAGCTATTCATCCTTCACACTACACTTCACAAGCATAAAGAACTAACTTACGATGCTAAGTTAACACATCCTGCACGAAGAATAAATAACAGAATATGCCAGACAACTAAACACAAAACTGCTTTCCTCAGGAGACACTCATGTTTCCTTGCTCCTTATTTATATAATAAACTGAACTCTCATATAGATATATTCCATAAAACCTCGCATGAATGTAAATCTATTATCCAAAAATACCTTCTAAATTTAAATTACAATGACACGGAATCCTTACTTATAATTTCTAAATAACTTCTTTGTTCTGTCTGCAGTGAATCAAGAGCAGTCAAAGCTCACTCGTCAATAACCACGCATACATACCTATATAGATACTCCCACAAACACAGATGCGTGCAACTGTACTCACATACTAACAACACATACTACATAATAAGGTGGTAAGTTTTATGTCATAGCCATTAAATTACTAACAAAAATGAATCTGGTTACTGGTGGTTAAACGTTAATCATATTTTTTTAGCCCACGACTTACTGCTTGATATTTAAATAAACTTCATCTCCTACAAGTAGTATTACTACAGAAACAGAGCTCGTCCGTGTGCCTCTCTGACCCTGTTCCCACGACGCATCACTTTCGGTTTCTGCCAGACGTTACATTCACGACCTCAAGTGATGTAGGTACGTATGCCTCATCTTTACAAAGCATCGATAGTTGACTTTATTTTGTCGTTCTATCTGTTTTCACGTATCGATAGTTCAATATTGAAATCCTATTGATTAAAATGAGGTCTGTTTCCACTGCCTCTTTTTAAATCCTGTTTTTGCGTTTGATCGTACTTGACATCGGTTTAATGGTTTGTACATTAAGGCAACATTTATTTTGCATAATCATAGAATAATTGGTAGAACTAGCTGATTCTCCACTGACTATTTTAGCCTATACACAAAAATTTAAATAAATCATCCGGACAGTTATCTAGGTACCTGAAGAACAACATTGCACTGTATTCAAACTGTGACCTGTGACAATCATATGAGTCACTCAAATGTTTTCGTACCTACGTCCTCATCACATTGAACAATACATACATATCGATAAACATTAATGTTCACAAACAATATCGACAAATTAGTCACAACACTAGCGTCGTGATTCCATTGATAGATCACCGAGTTCACGACTGTACCTAGACATAGCCAATATCAGTTACTTTATTAGGTTAACCACGTTTTAAAAGTCAATCTAGGATAATATGAGAAATGATTATTTCACTAAGTTCGCTTTTATCTGATTAACTTTCATCATCATCAGCCTACTGCAGTCCACTGCTGGCTATAGGCCTCTCTAATTGCACGCCATTCAGCTGGACCCCCAGACACTCTTATCCAGCTGCTACGAGCCACCCTGCGAAGATCGTTACACCTTCTGCACGTCTGGAGTGGTTTGCATTGAATTTGTAAGTATAATATTGTAATCAGGCCAAATCGTAGGCTTCTCAAGAAAAAATACGCCACGCCCTATTCCCATGCACCCAACCATCTCTTGTTCCGTCAAGGGCATTTTTTTTTTGGCTGGTTAATTATCAAATAACTTCTCCCGCTCTGGGCGGAGCGGGAGGGCGTGTCCGACTTCTACTGACTAAACCCCACCCGTGTTCCTTCCGTTGCCTGTGTGCCAGGGCCACGATATCCCTTTCGGACAAACTCGCAACCCTGGCAGGCATTGGCCCTAACGGATCCCATCAGTTATTATGTCAAGGGCTAAGAGCACAGCCTAAGAGCATACTCTCCGTGAACATACCTAACAAAATAGGTACTGCGTTTACTAATCAAATCTAGGATAGAAAAAAAACCATTGAAGAGTAATGCTAAAGTATAGTTTGACCGGATTCTCAGGTTAAAATTCCCAATTCAGAAACTAGGTGTGAGTACGATCATCATCATCATCATCAATGCCAGCCATGTTCCACCCACTGCCGAGTCTGCCTCCTCTCATATACAGTATGTAACCAAAACCCTGTTGTACCTTTTAGGGACGTATACATTTACCTACAAGCACAACATTTGTGGAATTATAATTAAAAAAAAATAAGTATTGGCTAGTCGTGAAGTCAAAATCAAAGAATGAAAGAGGTTAGAAATCAGTTAAACATTACAAATATTAATAATTAAATATTTATTTAATTTTTTTGTTGAACAGTTATTGTAAATGACTTGCTTTATTACGTATGTATACCGATTCTTAAAACGTAGGTAGAAGGAACAACAGGGTTTTTGTTACATATTGTATGTTCCCCCCTCCAATATTTGTGCCATACTACCCTGGTCTGTGCGAATCTCATCCAGGTCTTCCCCGCGATCTTCTTTAGATCGTCCTCGTTGTTCTCAAGAGTAGGATCCATAAAAAATGAAATGGTTACCCTACTGACAATAGAACAAGTTTTAATGGTAAGTTATACTAATAGGCACTTTTGTAATAGGATTAAGTACTGTACCGATGGTCAATACGATTACATAAAAACCGGCCAAGAGCTTGTCGTGTCGTGTCGACCACGCAAAATGAAGGGTTCCGTAGATGGGATGAATTTACCCCAAAAACAAACTTAACACTGTAGTTGAAAAACATGTGTTCTCCCATGCATCGATATACTTCTCCAACTGAAAATATAAGTTGGTCTACTATTACTCGTTAACTTGTAAACCCTACTTAGCTGTGATAAACTCAAACTCAAAGCATTTATTTCAATTAAACCATTGACAGGCACTTTTGAATTGTCAAGAAGTCGGTCAGTTACAAATATGAAGCTAGTTGCCCATTCCAAATAGTAGGTTCCTATGGAGAAGAACGGGCAAGAAACTCCACGGACACTCTTTTAAATTAAAATATTGATACAAAATATTGGTAACATCATTCATATTGAAGTAAAACATGTGAGAACGATGCAATAAGTCAAAAGCGTCCGTGATAAAAAGATAACAATTCAAAACTAAAATAATTAAAAATAAGCCGTGGTAGCTAAGAGATGACCAGTCCCAACTGACAGCGCCCGTTCACGAACATGACGCATGGATCAGCACCATTCAGCTCAACTATTTTGAAGGGAGCTAAATGATCCAACACACGTCACCATCAGCGAGACATCTGAGTGAGCATGACATACTCTCAGCCGCCAGGCAATAGTAGTGTTTCTTTTAATTTTGTTATATTATGTACTACTGCTGCCATGCAATTTTTCACATATCCAGAAACAACCATTTAGTTGGCAGGGGGGGGCACTTGACTCTAACAAAAATGAGCACTTTAAAGCTTAATATTATATTACGCAAACGGATCCCTGAATCGAAAATGGTCTTTACAGACCCTCAACCTCAATATTTCTGAACGTCCTATCCAACGGTACCTCACATCATGCATGGGATAGACGAGAAAAAAAATATCATCCCCACTTTACGTGTAAGGGAGGTAAACTAAAAAAACATTTATAGCTAGATTTTGTTTTACCAGTTTATCGGCGTGATTAATATGTAGTAAGTATACCCATGCCAAATTACAGATTTCTAGTACTAAGAGTCAATGAGCTAAGCTGGGGACAGACAGACGGACATGGCGAAACTAAACTACTTTTTTTAATTTTTTTTTTGTTCGTACAAATATGTATGTTTAGGTTAAGGTATTTTTATATGAGCCTGTGTCGCCTGAAACAAATGGTATTATTATTATTATTATAAGGGTTCCATGTTGACTATGGAACCCTAAAAATGATAAAGTATTATTGCTCTAAGCCTGTGTTTTTGTCAGAGAATTGAGTACCTATCTAAAGTACTCTAAAGTGTGTTAAATTATACGGTTTAGAAGATTTGTTCACTATTTTATATAAGTTGTAGGTAATGTTAGGTACAATGATAGGTGCATCTTCAAACTATAAAAGTACCGTCTGGCACATTGATGTATTAAATAGGAAGACAGGCCACTCTCTAACATCACGTAAATATTAAATGGACCCGATGTCGTGCGTCATGTGCTCGACAACCGAAATAGAGAGACCTATTACGCGGGCTATAGCGGGAACGAGATAGCAATAATTGTCACTGTTACGTACCGATAACAACTCGGGAACAAACTACGATTCGGGTATTCCCCGAAAACTGAGAGTAAAGGCTTTCACATACTGGCGCGACACGTCGCGCGACGCGACACCGGTAGAACAATTTCCTTGAATTTTTCATAGAAATTGTTCTACCGGTGTCGCGTCGCGCGACAAGTCGCTCCAGTATGTGGAAGCCTTAATATAGGTCGATTGTGTTCTTTCCCCTAATTTATGCAGTCCACGTCGAGGAGCGCGTACCATATCTTCCTATTTAATACATCAATGGTCTGGCACGATCTGTGTCATTGTGTGGTCACTGAACTTGCACATTTGAAAGATTATGATGGTTTAGTCTAAGTTTCAGTTAGTTAGCCAGTCCGTGATTTACATCCCATTTTGTAAAAATAATAAAAATAAAGTGGGTACTTATATTCCGTTGGTTTAGGTAGTTAAATAAAGATAAACAAAAAAACCACGTGACGAGACAGCTGTGAAGTAACCGACTAAACGTAATACCTGTCACTTCAGTTATCATGCTACTTCAAAGTTAAGCTCTTCAATTTATCAACGTTATAATTCATTGGCGTTTTGAGAACCTGTATTTTTGGGTTCTTTACTGGACAGATTAAAAAAATATTATAGTAAGTATTATTATTAATCTAATTAAAAATTTTGCTCAAGCAGTTACATCAATGAAGAGTAGTTTATGAATATAAGATAAATTTTAACATACATTAATAAAAGTGGAAACTATCGTAAAAATCAAAAATCCAAATTTGGTTTTATGTTACAATAGGATTCTAAAAATAAGAAAGTGTTATCTATAAAAACCCTTTTTACGATTTGTTTACCTTTATTTAACCTAGGATATTTAAGTTTTTTTTTTTAGTCCTTCATGGCGCTCCCAATCCTGGCTAACTACTTACCTACTTATATACCTACATGAACTGTCGAAATGTGGGTGTTTGTATTATTATACCTACCTTTGCCTACCCTTCGGAAAATACGACATAATCCAATGAAATTAAATTAAAACATACGTACAGACGCCAGCACATCAAGCTACTACAATCTGTCAAATTTCTTTAAAAGATTTTCAATATTATGGTTAAAGCATAAGGTTCAAGGTTGATTGGGAAAATTTGACAGTTTCGGGTAGCTTGACCTGCAGGCGTCTGTACATCAATGAGTGCGTGTCACAGCGTGGAGCGTGTCTCACATATTTTAACGCTGAATTACCAGCGACCGACACCAGTAATGTAGCGACATCTCTCTGTATGTAAAGACAACACATTTGATTGTTTCCAGACGTGGAAGATAGATGGCAGCACTATGTACTCATTTATTCATAATTTACTGTGCGATATCAAATATTTACTGTGTAATGTTTACACAGGCTCATAATTAAACGGTTCGAAGTATACTATCGTAATGATGCATTATTAAGCTTATTTATTGGTATGTTTTAAGTACATTATTATTATTATGTCTTATGACTTATTTTACAGTGGTCGACCCACACACAAAATAAATAAATTAATGGACTTGTTTTGTTCCACTAGTTTTAGAATTACTACCTAGATAGGCCTCAATCTGTCAACTTTTCAATGACCAATCCTTATTACTTACTGGTTACTAAGTTCTAAACTACTTCTAAATACAGACGTCTAGAAATTAATATCATGCCATTAATGACGTATGCAAAATAATATGTATGTTTTAGGTACTAATGAGTAATTTCAACTAACAACTACAAGTTTCCGTAGTGTAGCGGTTATCACGTGTGCTTCACACGCACAAGGCCCCCGGTTCGATCCCGGGCGGAAACAGTTCTTTTTGTTTTTTGAAAGCTTTGTTAAAAATGCAAACTATTTGAGTGGTCTTTGCTTGAGTTTTATGCTAGTTTATTGGTTGTTGTGAAAAAAACGCCTGTATTAAGCAAGCCGCAATGAGTAATAGATGCATTTTTTTTTTCTACTAATAAAGAAATGACAGGCGCTAATGCCTGTGATTTCTATATTTCTGACTGTGAGTACTGTGAAATACATTTATACATACATATACTCACGCCTTTTTCTCATAGGGTAGGCAGAAACTAGAGAACACCACTTGCTACGATCCTTTTATACTCCGTTTGCTTCGCTTACGTTCATACATCAGGCGGCCTAAAATGGACGCTTTGGCAGAATCATAATTATGATCTGCGTACAATTCAAACATCCTGTAACACATCTGTTTGACAGCTGCTATTTGACAGGGATATCGTGGCCCTGGCACACAGGCAAATGAAGGAATACGGGTGGGTTTTAGTCAGTAAAAGTCTGACACGCCCAGCTCCGCCCAGAGCAAGACAGGTTATTTGATAATTTCCCATCCAAAAAAAAATAAGACAGTCCGCAATACCGTCACGTCCGCTTAATTTGTGAACCATTTTACGAAACTCCATACAAAACTGTCAACCGATGAATTGCGGGTCATACACGCACGCTGGTTTCGAGTACTTTCTGAAGAACACCGCACCAGACCTTTCTGAAGAACAATACCTGTCATTATATGCCTGGTTCCGCTGAACTAATCTCCAATACCTAGTGTTTCAGATTTTTGGAAACTGACATAAGTATTCGTATTCAATTAAGCGGTTTATTACCTTAAAAGTGTTTATTTTCTTAGATGGTGACGTTGAGAGGCGAATGAAAGGTGACCAATATTAATAGGGTACTTAGGTATCACAGACTACAATATAATAATATACAACATTCTTTTTTGTTTACACTAAACCCGAAAAGGGGTCATTGTACTCATCATTTTGAACAACTTTTTCTATGGGACCAACAGTGAAATCACGAAAAAAAAATCAGCTGTTCCATACATTTGTGTTCACTTAAAGGCTCCTACATACCAGCACGACTTGTCGCGCGACGCGACACAGCACAAAGGCCCCGCGTGTCGCGCGGGACGAGCGGTGCCTTTGTGTCGCGTCGCGTCGCGCGACAAGTCGCCCCGGTATGTAGAAGCCTTAAATCGACAAAATGTAGGTATGGAACAGCTGATTTTTTTTCGTGATTTCACGGTTGGTCTCATAGAAAAACTAATGTTGTATGTATTAAGAGGGCTATCACAATTTTTCTTGAATTTGCGCGTTTTACTCGAGTTTTGATTTGTTTTTATTTTATGGCTATATCTAAACCATAAGGTTTAGATATAGCCATAAAATAAAAAATAAAATATGCCCAAGCAAGTTTAATTATTTATCTTGGGAGCGCTTTAAATAAATATTTCAATTTATTTACATAAATCAGTAAAAACCTTGTCTCTGCAAAGGATGTTTCATAAAATTTTACTTTTGGGTATCTTTTGATGCTTTTTTACACCGAAGATAACGTAATTTAAGAAATTATAAAAATGTCGGTACTTGGGAGCGCTTTAATCAATTTATTATATTTCGTACAGTAATTCACCAAAAATAATTCTGTAAAACAGAGAGTTACTGACCATTTTTCATCTGAAGTTTTATTTTTTATCTACGAATATAAAATCCAAATTCAAACAAAAACGATTTAATAACTAAGTTAACTATGTTACCTTGCTCGAAAAAAAAAAATAGTCTATTTAAAAGTAAAATAACGGCGTAAATCAACGGCGAAATAAGCTATATTTTCGAGAGCGCAAAAGTGATGAAACTATTAACGGGTGCTGAGACTGACACGAATGGTTTATCACTACGAAAACTGTACTTTTATAGTTACACAGACTTATTGTTTCGATTATTTCACGCTTTCTCACAATTAGATAAGAAATTGACGAAAAACTTTTTTTTTTGTGATAGCACCCTTAACAGGTTGGGCGCCCTAGAAGGACATTATAGTAACCTAATTGGTAATGTTCTTCAGAAAGGTCAGGTGTGTAGTACTCGCAACAGGCGTTCATGTATGACCAGACGTATGAACGTAACTGAAGCAAAAGGAGTAGGTACCTAACTAGATAAGGATTGTGGCAGGCGGCGTTCTATAGTTTCTGCCTACTCCCATGGGAATAAAGGCTTCTACAGACCTGCGCCACTAGCAACGCGACACAAAGGCACCGCTCGTCGCGCGACACGCGGGGCCTTTGTGTCGCGTCGCGTGTCGCGCCGGTCTGTAGAAGCCTGAAGGCGTGAGTTTATCTATATATAAAATTCAAAGTTTAAGGAGTGAAAAAGGGGATAAAATTTTATTTTTAATGAAATTTATTTTTAAGTTAAAATCGCTAACACAACGCAAGTCGTTGTCGAAAAGGGGGATATAGTTGTTCATTCGCAAATTTTGTGTTCAAGTAAAAATGCACAGATAGTTATTATAACGAAGGCATCCGCTAGGAAGGGGTTTTCTGGAACTTTGACCCTTAAGGGGGTGAAAAGCGGGGATTTTTTTATATGAAAAGTCTTTTTGCTTGAGTTAATAAACTTGAAACTTGGCACGAATACTCACCTAAGTAAATTATAAAGTTTCTCATTTTTGTTTTTCTAAACTTCCCTCTATAGGAAGGATTGGGGGAAATTTGGCGTCCACCAAATTTTGTACAGAAGAATTATAACGTGCGATCCGATTAACTTGAAACTCAGTATTTATACTTAAAACCAAAAATAAAGAATAACTTGAATCAGGGTTTTTCGAAAATGTACCCATAACAGGGTGAAAAGGTTTAGTCAATTTCATAAGGGAGAATTTTACTGGACGGCTTGATTAACTCGAAAATTTGTATAAATCTTCTATATATATAAAATTCAAAGTCCTGACTGACTGACTGACTGACAACGCACAGCCTAAACCGCTGGACCTAGAGACATGAAACTTGGAGGGTGTGTTCTTTGCGAAGAGTAGGTATCCACTAAGAGGGTGAAATAGTGGATGGAAGTTTATATGAAAGTCCGTCACTTTTGAAGTTAGGATCTTCAAATTTGGTGTATAGGCTGACGATTGAAAATTAATTTATACGTGTCTCAGCGTTTTTAATAATTCCACCCCCGAAGGGTTAAAAAGGGCGATTAAGTTGTGTATCAAAGTCCTTAATTTTCGAAGTAAAAATCACTAAATATATTATCTAGGGTTATGGTTGGAAGCTAATGCAATGGTGTTGTTTGGTTCTGAAGGTCAACCAATCAAACGATTACGTTTCTCTCAAGATCTGTCTAGCGGCCATTTCGACGCGTATCTGCTAGATAATAATCAGTCTATGTCTGAAACCAATTTTGATACGGCAGCTAGCCGTGCACCCGTTGCTAAAAAAATTACCAAGCGACGTTCCCATATAGAAACTACATCTCCTCGGTCTTTTCAATCGGACACTGCTGTAGAGTCATCATTAATTTTTAATTTCAGTATTACTGAAAAAAAAAATACGAAAACTTGTGAGGACTCACCCACTTTCACCATTGAGCAATCTGAGTTTGATTTAACCTTAGTTTCGTCCATGCCCGTACTTTTAAATACAGAAGAATATAATGAAGACTCACCCACTTTCACCTTTCAACAATCTAAGGCTGATTTAACCTTAGGTTCGTCAATGCCCATACTTTTAAATACAGAAGAATATAATGAAGACTCACCTACTTTCACCATGCAGAAATCCGAGTCATCTACTTCTTCCCTGCCCATTCCTTTAAATTCAAAAGTTTGTGGATACTTACCCACTCAGCAGTCTGAGACTGAATTAACCGTTTCATTAAATTCAGAAGACATTTCTACGCCGATTAGCTGGAAAGAGTCTCTTCCATTAAACAAAAAGCGTAGGGCTAGATTTACTGGCGTAGCTAGAAAAATGCAGCTTAAACACGCATTAAAGAAATATAAACAAAACAAACCTTCGGCACAACGTAAAGCTTCAGCTAAATATCAGCGGACACACCCAGAAGTTCATAGGCAAGCTGCATCTCAGTACCAACAGACTCACCCAGAAGTTCATAGGCAAGCTGCATCTCAGTACCAACAGACTCACCCAGAAGTTCATAGGCAAGCTGCATCTCAGTACCAACAGACTCACCCAGAAGTTCATAGGCAAGCTGCATCTCAGTACCAACAGACTCACCCAGAAGTTCATAGGCAAGATGCATCTCAGTACCAACAGACTCACCCAGAATTTCATAGGCAAGCTGCATCTCAGTACCAACAGACTCACCCAGAAGTTCATAGGCAAGCTGCATCTCAGTACCAGCAGACTCATCCTGAAGTACATAGAGAAGCAGTTGGCAATTATCAGCACACGCACTCTGAACAGCACCGAATAAAACAATCTCGATATGAACAAAGAAATGAGGGACAGCGAATAGCTAGACGTGCACGACCATGGACCACCAAAGCAAAGTCAGGTATGAAATATGACATCAATATTGGGTATGACGATGACAAAACCATTGCTTTAGGAACTATGATACACAAGTGTCAGTGGTGCAAAGCTTTAAAGTGGAAGGAGGAAACATGTGGCATGTGTTGTGATGCAGGAAAAGTCCAACTTGAGCCCTATGAACGTCTACCTGATTTATTGTACAGTTTAGTGATGGATCTTCACCCTGATCATAGCCATTTTATGAATCTCATTCGTAAATATAACAGTTCCTTCCAAATGACGTCTTTTGGTGGGAAACAAACGACATCCGCAGGATTTATGCCGACTTTTAAAGTACAAGGACAGGTATACCATTTAATTGGGAGTTTACTGCCGTCATTACATGAAGAACCAACATTTTTGCAAATTTATTTCGTGGGTGAAGATGATAGAGAAGTGAATTTGAGGTGCACCAATTTTCCAGATGTTAAACCAGGCTTAGTTAAATAACTTCAGAAAATGCTACATGCAGTAAATCCTTACATAAAAGATTTGAAAACAACCTTGGATAAAGTACCTGCTTCTTGTGATTCCTTTAAAGTTGTCATCCATGCAGAAAAAAACCAAGTGAGGAACACAGAGGCCGTTTCAACGCACCCTCAACTAATGAAGTTGCTTTGGTGATGGCAGGTCAACAGTTTGAACACCGTGACATAATACTTGAAAGTCACAGCCAAAGTCTGCGGCGAATCAGTGAGCTTCACCGATCATATGACGCCCTACAATATCCTTTATTATTTTGTCGCGGTGAGGATGGATATTCAATTTGCTTACCACAACACGATCCTATAAAAAAAACGCCTCTTAAAAAAACTGTCTCCGCTGCAAGTTTTTACTCTTATCGTATAATGATTAGAGAAGGGGAAGAAAATCATCTAATACTTTTTCGGTCTCTTTTTAGCCAATATCTGGTAGATGAGTACGCTAAAATAGAGACAGAAAGGCTGAACTTTATTAAACATAACCAAACAAAGCTACGCGTGGATAATTATATACATCTAAAAGATGCTGCTTGCAGACAGGATGCTGAAGCTGAACAGTTTGGTCAAATGGTGGTGCTGCCGTCATCTTTCACTGGTGGGCCTAGATACATGCATGAGCGTACACAGGATGCCATGATATACGTACGCCATTATGGTGGTCCCGACCTTTTTATAACGTTTACCTGTAACCCTCGATGGCAAGATGTAGCAGATGCATTGTTGCCCGGTCAGAAGCCTCATGATCGCCATGACATTATAGCCAGAGTGTTTCATCTTAAGGTTAAAAAGATAATGGCGCTTTTAACCAAAGGAAAAATATTTGGAGAGGTACGTTGGTTTATGTATTCTACAGAATGGCAAAAACGTGGCTTGCCACACATCCACATATTGTTGTGGATGGTTAACCACATTTCGCCTGATATGGTGGATAACGTTATAAGTGCAGAAATACCAAATCCAAACGAAGACCCTATTTTATATGAAATAGTTAGAAACAATATGTTACACGGTTCATGTGGAAGCCTGAATAATAAATCTCCCTGCATGAAAGACAATAAATGCACCAAAAAATGTCCCCGACAATTTTTAAAAGAGACACAGACAGGTGATGATGGATACCCACAATACAGAAGGCGATCTCCAGCTGATGGTGGTATCACACTGAAAATAAAAGACATTGAAGTGGATAATAGGTGGGTGGTCCCATATAATCAGGTTCTTTCACGCACGTTCAATGCTCACATTAATGTTGAATTTTGTAATTCCTGTAAAATCAATTAAGAATATTTGCAAGTATGTAAATAAGGGCAGCGATCAGGCAGCCTTTGCCCTTGAAAATAAAAAGGACGAAGTGACATTGTACGAGAGTGGACGCTACTTGAGTAGTTCTGAGGCAGTGTGGAGAATATTGGGATTTTCAATACATGAAAGGTTTCCCCCAGTTATACACTTAGCTGTTCATCTTGAAAATGGCCAACGCGTTTATTTTGACTCCGACAACCTTGCTGAGAAAGTTAGTAACCCACCACAAATAACTCTGTTATCATTTTTTGAATTATGTAGAACAGATGATTTTGCCAAAACTCTTTTATATTCCGAAGTCCCTTCGTATTTTGTATGGCAAAAAAATAATTTTTTAAGAAGGAAAAGGGGAAAACCTGTTGATGGCTGGTCGGAAATTAAGAAAGAACACGCTCTCGGTAGAGTGTATACGGTTCACCCGAATAACACCGAGTGTTACCATCTTCGCTTACTTCTGCACGAAGTTAGGGGTCCATCATCCTACGACGACTTGAAGACCACCAACGGCCTCCTCCATCCAACTTTTCAATTAGCTTGCATGACACTTGGCTTGCTGGAGGACGACAAACATTGGGATTCTACCCTAGAGGAAGCAGCCTTATGTGAATCCCCGTTTAAAATGCGCGAACTTTTCACTATAATGCTGGCATTCTGTCAGATTTCAAACCCACTTAGTCTTTGGGAAAAATACAGGGATAGTCTATCAGAAGATTACAAATGGCAAGTGGAGAGACTTTCCGGCAATATAGATCAACTAGCAGATGAAATCTATAATCAGTGTCTGGTCACAATAGAAGCAGCTGTATTAGCATTAGGAGGACAAAACCTACAGCAATACGGGTTGCCTCAGCCTCAAAGATATGAAGGTTTACACAACCGGGACTACCTGAGGGAAACAAAACCGGGACTACCTGAGGGAAACACAACCGGGACTACCTGAGGGAAACACAACCGGGACTACCTGAGGGAAACACAACCGGGACTACCTGAGGGAAACACAACCGGGACTACCTGAGGGAAACACAACCGGGACTACCTGAGGGAAACACAACCGGGACTACCTGAGGGAAACACAACCGGGACTACCTGAGGGAAACGAGCTACAATGTCGATTTTATAGCAGAAGTGGTGTCCAGTAGTGAAGGCTGTCTAACCCACAAACAAATGGATATTTATAAGAAAATACTTGCCAGTATTGATACAGGGGTGGGTGAGATCTTTTTCTTGGATGCTCCTGGTGGAACAGGAAAGACTTTTCTTATCAACTTACTACTGGCCAAAGTGAGAACCTATCGCGGTATCGCTTTAGCGGTTGCGTCTTCTGGAATTGCTGCCACGCTGCTCGAAGGAGGCAAAACTGCACACTCTACATTTAAACTTCCTCTCAATTTACAAACTGAAACCCCACTCTGCAATATTCCCAAACAAAGCAATATGGCCGAAGTACTTCGTAAAACCAAATTAATTGTTTGGGATGAGAGTACTATGGCTCATAAGGGGGGTTTCGAAGCCTTAAATAGATCTCTACAAGATATAAGGAATAATAATAGTCAAATGGGGGGAGTAACTGTATTGTTAGCAGGTGATTTCCGGCAGACATTACCAGTAGTGCCCAGGGGAACGCGAGCGGATGAATTCAAAGCGTGTGTGAAGCGGTCTCATTTGTGGCCATCAGTGAGTTAACTTAGTCTTACAAAAAATATGAGAGTCCATCTGAAGGGAGATGTATCTGCTGGGCAGTTTTCAGATCTTTTACTTAAAATAGGAAATGGTGATAGTTCTCCCTACAGAGTTAGGCACAACTGTGACCACTGTAGAAGAACTAATAGTTAAGATCTACCCAGATATTAGTAACGTCCACGATAAGCCTGCAGACTGGTTGTGCGAGCGTGCCATCCTAACACCAAAAAACGACCAAGCCACAACCATCAATGAAATTCTTTTGAGATCGTTTGAAGGAGTTGAAAGTCATTATAAATCAGTGGACTCGGTGATAAACAACGATGACGCCATACATTACCCTGTTGAATTTCTTAACACATTGAAGCCTCCTGGTCTCCCAACTCACATATTAAAATTGAGAGTTGGCGCCCCTGTTACGTTGCTGCGTAATTTAAACCCACCAATATTATGCAATGGCACCAGGTTGCGAATGTAAAACATTGCAACGAAATGTTATTGAGGCAACTATACTGACCGGTTGTTCCCGAGGGGAGTTTGTGTTTATTCCAAGGATTCCTCTTACACCATCGAACTACCCCTTCGAGTTCAAAAGAATGCAGTTTCCCCTCAAAGTTTGCTTTGCCATGACCATAAATAAATCTCAAGGCCAAACTCTTAATTTAGCAGGGGTAGACTTAAGAGAGAACTGCGTTCACACGGCCAGTTATACGTGGCCTGCTCCAGAGTAAGCTCACGGAGCAGTCTGGTGATTCTAGCACCTGCAGGCAAAACAAAAAATATTGTTTACAAACAAATACTGCGGTAGGACAATATTAATTATTTATTATCCACTTCTGATTGTCTCCTAATTAGATCTTTTCAAACACGTTTTGAGTTTTGTTATGTGGTTAAAACCATACTACTCTAATTCCCGAGATTAGTTTAATTATACAGAGAACTTCGTCCTTATTGCTTTGTTTGGGATATTGTCCGTTTGTATAGTCAATTGAGAGGGAGTAAGAGCGCTTATGTTAGTTTCTGAAAAAAAAAATCATTTGTTTCCTGTAGGCCACGCGGGCGAAGCCGCGGGCAGAAGCTAGTGTATGTATATTTAAAACTTGTAAACAAACGAAGACGAAGGAAAAGGCCAGTATGAAATAATAATCAATGAGATGAGGTCTCATTTTTTCTAGCTATTTACTTAAAATTCAATAAACTTCAGTATTTTTAGGGTTCCGTACCCAAAGGGTAAAACGGGAACCTTATTACTAAGGCTCCGTCGCCGCGCCGTCTGTCTGTCTGTCCGTCTGTCACCAGGATGTATTTCATGAACCGTGATAGTTAGACAGTTGAAATTTTCACAGGTGATGTATTTCTGTTGCCGCTATAACAACAAATACAAAAAAAACAAAACCAAATTAATATTTAAGGCGGCTCCCATACAACAAACGTGATTTTTTTTTGCTCGGTTTTGCTCTATATTGATAACGGCAACAGGTAGATGCTTGAAATATTCACAGAATATTTAGTTATACAGTATGTTAACTAACAGAGGGCGTTCCCGTTAACCCGCAATAGTATAGCATCCATACATTCTAAAAAAAATATTACCATTCGAAAACAAAATGTTTTTTTTTTTTAATATTAAAATATTCACTAAAAATGTTAAATTGATACGTAAAAGAAACACTCTGTACACGCGTACTGGAAGGACGGCAACTTCGCAATTTACCTATTTATGAATGACCGGCCGGCCGCGCGAGCGGCGATCTATTTGATATGCCTAGCCCCGCCCCCTGCCCCCGAATGTCCACCTAATTTTAGTCGGAACTAATATCCCCGGATGTGCATTATTTTCGCATTGCAACATCTTGCGTCATTCTTGTGTGAAAAATGCCGCGATAACAGTTTAAAAATAAATAATTATATTAAAATAAAACAAATATTTAAGGGGGGCTCTCATACAACAAACGTGATTTTTTTGCCATTTTTATAGATAATGGTACGGAAGCCTTCGTGCACGAGTCCGACTCGCACTTGGCCGGTTTTTTTAATAAATCTTTACAAGTTTTTGCTAACTTTGTCATTGAATGTTAATATGTACTGATGCCATTTTAGATGACGTCTTTTCACTTTATTATGACGTCCAAAGTTATTTAAATTTGATAAAAAAAAAACTGGCTAAGTGCAAGTCGAACGCACTTGAGGTTATTTGAATACTTAAATAATAAGCTACACTACTGCTGCTTATACTTATAATTTTTAATGTTTAAATTTAATTGGTCACAATTTTATGTTATTGGTATGCTGTTGTTTGTGATTTGGATGGAGTGGAGTGTTTCAATTAGTTTATTTTTGGCAATGGATGTTATTTACCTGAAATAAATGATTTAATAATTTAACAATATCTAAATTCAAATTCAAATTCAAAAGTTTATTGCTCAAAACTACATAATAATACATTTCCAGATGTCAAGTGAATGCGCAGTCCACTGTGTTGTACTCGTACCAATTCAGGCATGCAAAATTCATCATTAAAATTATACAATTTCATAAATTACAAAACAAAGTCAACACATAATTAAGAATAAACAAATAAAAAATAATTTCATTCACCATAATTAAATTTATAATATACACACAAATTTCCATATTTTCAAAGTGTAGTACTCGTATGTCTTACTTAGCAGTAGATTATTGAGTTGCTTCTTAAATACATTGATTTATATTTACTACATAACAAAGCATTAGGTAATTTATTATAAATACGTGGTGCCATTCCTAGGATTTTTTTTATGGAATACCGCTTTTTTGTGTTGCCTACTGCTTATTTTATTTTTATGTCGCAAGCTGTGTAATTTTTCAAATAAGTGCAAGTTCGTCTTAACATATATAGCCACCTCACATATTTATAGGCAGGGTACTGTTAATTTATGGAATTTCGCAAAGACCGGTTTGCAGCTTTCCGTGCTTTTGATACCGCCTATCGCCCTAACACACCTTTTTTGCGCTCTAAATACTGTCTCCATGTTCGTGGAGTTGCCCCAATGTATAATCCCGTTCTTTACCTAGTTACTGCTTTTTTTACATAGTTACTGCTATCATAGTTACTGCTATTTTTACATAGTTACTGCGAATTCGAATTTGGGCTTGCTTGATTCGACTTGACAGGTACTCTGGTTCTAAGGTCTGATGATTATATTGGTCGACTACGAGTATTATGTAAAATTAATAATTATACATATGTCTATAATAAATAACCACATCAACAGCTTTTTAACATTAGATAGAAAAAAATTTGTGTATCACGATAATATTTATAAAATAAAAATAAATAAATAATAATAATATATATATTTTTTTTATTAAATAAATAAATAATAAATAAAATAATAATGAATGTTTATTTCAACTACAAACTGCATTTGCATAATTATATGATTTGGAGATCACCTTTTAAGCATGTATTGCTTGTGTTAGGTGGTGCAAAATTGCGGGCGCGACAGGCAGCGCGGCCCTTTCCATGAAGTTTTCATACAAATTGTGCTATTAGTGTAGCGTCGCGCCTGTCTGCGAGAGCGTTTATCCATTAATTTGCAATTCAAAGTAAAAAATAACAAAAAAAAATAGGTTAGTTTTAAATTACATATAGAAAAAGCAAACTATAAATGAACAAGCGATATACATAGAAAAAAGCAAAAATGCGCGTATTTGTAAGATGTGTGCAGGTATGAGGTGAATGGTGCTAATCCATGCGTCATGTTCGTGAACGGGCGCCATCAGTAGGGCTGGTCTTATTTTCTTGGCGGCCATGGCTTATTTTAATTTAATTTAATTTTTGAGTTGTTTTTTTAAATCTTTTTATTACGGACGCTTTGGACGTTTTGCATCGTACTTATAATTTCAACAGGAATGATGTAACCAATATTTTGTAACCATGTGTTAATTTAAAAGCGTGTCCGTGGAGTTTCTTGCCCGTTCTTCTCCATAGGTACCTACTAAGCTTTGGAATGGGCAACTAGCTTCATCTTTATGACTGACCGACCCCTTGACAATTCAAAAGTGCTTGTAATTGGTGCTTTGAGTTTGAGTTTATGGGCGAGAGTGAGTAGTGTATATGAGTTAAAATTAACATATTGAGTTCTACCATAGGGTATAAGTTTAGGTTTTAAGTTAGCCCTGCGACAGTGTCTTGGGATCGGAATAAGTCAGATACAGCATCGATCACAAACCATGCACGCAGCAATCCGATTAAAGTAATATCGCGCGACAAGTCGCGCTGGTATGTAGAAGCCTTTAAGCCATTAAGTTAGTTAGAACATATTTTGTACAGTTAGCTCTGAACAGTGTCTATTTTAGTGTATAATTATATGATAGGGGATAGACGAAGGAGCTTCTACAGACCGGCGCGACTCGCGATGCGACAAAGGCACCGCTCGTCGCGCGACACGCGGGGCCCTTGTGTCGCGTCGCGTGTTGCGCCGGTCTGTGGAAGCCTTAAAGGTATAAATATAAAATGGCTCATTTTCAATCGGAATATAATTATTTTTTACTTTTTATCTCTTTTTTATTAACCACTAATAAAAGCTGTTTCGATTTATGGGTGCCTTCAATAATTATTAATTTAATCCCTTTGAGTAATGATTAAGTACCTAATTTAGTAAATAATCACCGTCCTTTAGAACATAGGGTCAAGTACCTCGTTGCTGCAATGGTACCATGCAGGCAGGTATGAGCATCAATATTCAGTTTAATTATACCCTTGTCTCTTTTGATTATTTTTTTGGTACATATTCAATAGGTACCACAGATCCAACCGTAAAAAAAACAAAACATCTTTAACCCACCGATCACCTAACTACCTAAATTATATTTAGGCATTGAAAAACATAATTCGTATTTTAAGAAACTTAATGTGCCTTTTCGTCCTGCACATTCTGGCTGCATTCATTAATAAGCATCGGTCTCGCATAGTTTATTAAAAATCAAAAGTCATTTATTCAAACTAGTCTGAGAAACAGCACTTTTCTTAGTACTGCTTCGCAGTAGGAGCTGACGTCCTCCCATGCACTCTCGCTTCGAATCATGGCCTGGACCAGGGCCGGACGCAAGAGATCGCCGCCGCCGATCGCCTCCGTGGCGATGGTTCTCCGCCCAAGCCGGGCAAACCTCCACCGTATCCTCCGGGCGATCCACACAGTGGTAACACCCGGGGGTTTCCTCCCGCTTTATCCTGAACAGAAACCTCCCCGAAGCAACCTTGTTCAGTGAGGACCTGCGTTAGGCAGGTGAGAACGCCGTAACGCCTCTCTAGCCACTCCTCAAAGAGGGGACTTATCGCCGCAATTGTGGCGTGCTAAGCGCTGGGTTGCGACAATCGGACTCTCCATGTGTGCGTTGACACCCTAAAGTTCACTTGTACGTCTTAAAACGACAAGGTCTATTAGCCTGTGAGGCAGTTAGACAGTTTCAACCTTAGTGAACTTTCAATTTGCTGGGTTGCCGAAAAGTATTAGGCTGTTATGGATCCCTGTGTAGGTAGGCAACATGTCAGTTTGCTTAGCTAGTTTACATGTTACAAACCGATTGCTAACGTGAATTTACTTATGGGGGATGCGCTAAGGTAACCCGCAAAATTCATTTTGACACTATTGACAGGTCACTTCACATAAGATGTCACGGTGACATTTAGCAGAGTAGACCGACTGTTATCGAACCTTTTACGCTTCTCTCTTGTGACCGACGGTTTATATACAGCGGTATTATATAGAGTCACGTTGTGGCTTTATAGCTGGTTTGCCATTTCTCATTTCCGTGAAATACATAAACAACATAATACGTTGATATTTTGCGTCATTGCAAGGTTGTATGTAGATTTTATCAAATGTTACATTCAAATTAGATCTTTTGAATACTACCTGTACAAACTTGTTTTTTCAAAAATATGGTATTTGTATTAATTAAACTGTATTCAAAAGTTAAGGGTTCTAAGTATGGTTCCGAGCGAGAGTGCATGGGAGGCCGTCACCTCCTTCTGCGAAGCAGTAATGCTTGCGAAGAAGGAGGCGGAACGCGTGAGGGAGAGGCAAGGTTCGCGCCCTCGCGCTCCTAGTCGCCGCAGGAGACGCCCCGGGCGTCGGGAGTCGCAAGCCGATTTCCGGCCACCGTAGGCGTGGGCCTGCGGACGGTGAGCGATGGGGAGCTCACCGTCCGATGAGGACCAGGCCCGGGTCGACGGCGCGTCGTGTTCCACGCGCGCCTCAAAGAGTTGTCAGCACCAACTGACGGGGTCCGATAGGGCCAATGCCTGCCAGGCTTGCGAGTTTGTCCGAAAGGGATATCGTGGCCCTGGCACACAGGCAAATGAAGGAATACGGGTGGGTTTTAGTCAGTAAAAGTCTGACACGCCCTCCCGCTCCGCCCAGAGCGCGAGAAATTATTTGATAATTTCCCAACCAAAAAAAAAAAAAGAAAGGGTTCTAAGTAAAAACTGCTGGATTTGTTGATTGTAGGTTAAGCTACACTTGCCAAGGTCGGTCCGTGGCTGGGGACCGTCCATTTCATAACGAGATCGTTGAAGATCGTAGTTAGATGCCCAAAAGTCTGACAACCAGGGGTATCATTCCCGGTAACCAGTAGGTTGTGGAGATCAGATAGGCAGTCGCTCCATGTAAAATACTGGTACACAGCTGCATCTGGTAAGATTGGAAGCCGACCGAACATAGTTGGCAAAAGATCAGGTAGTGATGATGATACTTAAGCTTCTATGATTCAAGATCTAGATAACTGACCGAGACTGAAATGTAATTGGAACGGCATTTGGACATTGAATGACGGAGACTTCATATTTGTAATATTGCAGTAGATACCTCCTCCTAGCACCCATTTAGTTTATATAAGTCGTGTGCAGACTGAGTCACACCAAGTCACCGACTTCCGTGTAAAATCAATATGATTTAAATTAAATAATGTTTTTGTTACATTAATGAATTATGTGATGGACGGGCGTGATCGCTGGACCCGAAGGGTGTGTAGGGAGGGTGTATGCCTGTCCAGGGTTTTATCCCGGTGTGTGTGTAGGCCTCCCAGTCCAAGTGGCACTGACGTCCTGCTCCTATAGTTCCAGATATCTTCAAGACAGGCTGCTACTCTCAGCTTCTATGTACCGGTTTTTGACGCAAAGAGTTTTTACTGAACATCTGTCGAAGGAGTACGTTTTGACGTTCCAGTCATAGGATTTATACTATCTGAATAATAACACAAGTCTTCATGATCATTCAGTAAGCAATTTTCGGGGCTCTAAGAACACTACTTTTTTTTTTTTTTACTTGATTACATTGAAGCTATTTAAATATAAAATACCTTGCCGATGACTACAAATAAATTTTTTATAAGATTGCTTAAGTACAAGCCTACCGCGTATCGTATCGAGAGCCTCTAATTACTTCCTGATTTAAAGTTTATTTTATTGAAATTTTCACAAAGTAAACGTTACATGTTTGCATAATAGTACATGAAATACACAAGTATACAAGGCATGTTATATATCGTTGGATTCTGTATGAAATTCCTGTAACCCTAAGCATCTTTATCAGCTATACCTGTTTCCACCGAAAGAATATTTCAGTGGAAACAGGAAAAATATTATTATTTTTAATTTAAATTGATTTTCTAAACGCTTTTCTCAGAAATTGTTACATCAATTTTCATTCTGATTATAGATACCTCAGGCTGGTCTATAGACCTACAATAATCTCTTATTTAAAACAATAAAAATATATTTTTCAGGGCCTGAAGCGCCCTGAAAAATAGAGTGTTAATAAATTGAACGAATTGCCCTTTTTTATTGTAAAACACAAATTGTCAAAATATCGGCGGCATTTTCCCGCAACAGAATACCGTACAACATCACAACATGGAAATAACTAAAGTATACTAAACGGGCTGTCTCTAAATCAGTTAATCACGAATTTTTCTAACAGCGTATGCTGCAGAGCTAAATTTTTTTGATAATTTATCTATACCTATGGGGTGGGGTCCCTATTGAAGCTTGGCATCCAAAGTTATGCTTAAGAACACTGTGGTATCTTGGGGTTTGAACTCTTTACCCTTTCTCTCCTTTCCTCTACCCTATAGGAGCACACTAGTTTTTCTTGTATAACATGAGGTATTGTAAACTTAATGCATTTTTTTTTCACATTAGAAGTAGGTAAAACCAATTTTGCGAGGGCACTATTTATATTGTCAGTAACCAACCGCTGATGTTTGAGTTTAAATAAAAGTGAAGTGTGGTCTGCAAACAACGCTATGATTGTAAAAACCCACCATTCAACATTTTTTCCGAAATAGATTTAAGTATAACGTTTTGTTCTTGAAACAGAAAAGTACATTTTGGCTATAAAAACACATCATTATCAACCCTCCTACCTACTACATTGACAGCTGTTTCAAATGATGAAGTGTAAAAACACACCATATCGTCGCATTTGGTGGGTTTTTACATTCAAGCTCTGGTGTGTGTTCACATGGGGACTAGTGAGGACATCTTAAATTTTAAGTAATGGTGGACCCGCTATTACAAGAAGACTGCGCTATCCTTGGAAACAAAAGATAGAAGAGACCCAAGATCTCGAGAAGTGGATTTTTCCATCTTCAAATTCCATCACTTTAATTTCACCAATGTTGATGGTGATGTAACAGTACAATGCCGTGAATTTATCAATGGATTGATAAAGCACACGTTTTTACCTGTTTATTTAGAAAAAATACCGATCAAAACAAAGAAAATGCTGATTTAAAAAAATGTGTAGAATATTTACCAGAAGATGAAAAATATATTTCTGGAATGAGCTGCTGAGCTGGCCCACTGTTGGTGAAGAGGAGGAGTGACTAATGTTTTATTAATTTTAATTAAACTGATTAATAACTAGAAACCTATTTTTAATCCGAATATTGTTTGTAACACACCAAAATTGTTATTTTTTTTTATTTAGGATGGGTTTGCTCTTGACCTTAGTCTAGGGCAGAGGGGGGGAGGCCCCCTCCCCCCCTCTGCCCTATCGCATTGTCGCATTTTAGGTACCTCGGCCACATAGTGAATGATGACTTGAATGATGACCGTGATATAGAAAGGAAGCGAAGAGCGTTGTCGGTCCGATGTAATATGCTGGCCCGTAGGTTTGCACGATGTACTAGAGAAGTGAAACTCACACTGTTCAAGGCATTTTGTCAGTCCTTCTAAACGAGCAGCCTGTGGGTTAAACATACGCAGAGGGCCAGAGAGAGAGTACAATAACGCCTTTAGGGTGCTGTTGGGGCTCCCGCGGTTCTGTAGCGCATTGGGCATGTTTGCTGAAACACACACAGATAGCTTTCAAGCTATTATGCGAAAACGAACAGCATCCTTGATTCGAAGGATTCGGGGGAGCACCAACAGCATTTTAAAGGTAATTGTGAATAAACCTGATTGCCCATTCCTGGGGCACTGGACCCGTATGCACAGCTGCAGGTCTAGGGCAAATATTCATAAATATTATTAATAGGACCTAAAAAATGTTTTATTTTGTACACCAGTTTATATTTAAAATACCCATTGTTTCCATTAATCACCAGTAAACATTACAAAAAATAATTTTACTAGACAGTTTTTTTGGATTTCCTATAAGTTAGGTCAATCTCAATTGGTGGGTTTTTACAATTATCGATTCATATAAAGTTTATCCTTTATGAGGTAAGGCAAGTCATTTACAAAGAAACAAAAATGAGCCAAGAATTTAACCCTGAGGGAACCCCATTCTTACTACAGATCCGGGTGATCTTTTTCCGTTAACATCAATTCTCTGAATCACTTAAATAGGTAAGAAGATCCAGAGAGGCGTTTCGGATTCCGTAGTGGTAGAGTTTCCTGATTAATGTTTCATGAAGAATGCAATCGCATGCCTTGGACAAATCGCAAAAGATACCCAAAACATCGCATTTATCCTCTCATGCATTATAAACATATCCTAATAGTTCAGTTGTGCCGGTTGATGTCAATAGGCTCGCCCCCTATAACATGGGACTTAAAACATAACTGGCGAAATGTGGGTGTACTACAGGTACACCTCTACCTAACCCTTCGGGGATTACAGCCGTGATGTTATGTTATGTGTGTATGTTTATTAAAAAAATAGCATTTATTCTAAAATAAGTTTTTCAAAAATATTACTAAAGGTAGGCTGAAATAGGTCTATAATTAGTAGGTCAAAATCAAATTATTTCATTCAAATAGGCACATAAATGGCACTTTAGAACGTCAAAATTTACAAAAAAAAAACTAGTCGCCCCATCCAAAAGGTAGTTTCTTATGGAGAAGAATGGGCCAGTAACTCCACCGTTACTCTTTCAAATGTTTTACAATATTTTTTATAGGCACATTAATTATACAATTAATAAAATAGCAACCAGTTTGATTTTGTCTAGACTCTAGTGGTCCAGCGACATAGGTCAATCTAGAGTCTAGATTGACCTATGTAGCTGGGCCTGCATGTTTCCAAGCATTCTTATCTTGGATATAATCCTCTAATTCGTAATAATATATGCTTGTTTTCAAAGTGTACTTTTAATATAATTTTTAAATTTTCTTTAATTTAATTGCAACATATCACAAGGTATTTTGTTGTAACATTTAACACAGTACCCCATAAAAGATGTATGTATGTACTTTAGATAATCTGAAAAAGCATAGCATAGCATACAATGTGGCAATGCCGCCAGGCTCTTGGGTACATTACCAGTCGACAGCGATGTGAAGGAATTTTTTGACGCCATATTTTAATTTGTTAATAGTTTTAGTTTAGTTAGGATATAATTTTGTTATTTTTATAAATTAATTAGGTATAAGTTGTTATTTATGTACGAGTATATGTCGGAGCCGGTCTTATATATTATTAGTACGGACACTTAACGAATCAAGCGCGCTACTACTGGCGGACATCGCGTGATCTACCCACACCTCTGGCGCGCTACTACAGAGTCGTGATGTTTTGAGCCGATGGCGAGGAGGACATTCAAGATTCAGTGTATGGTCTGATCGCATCGGAGTTAAGACGTCATGCAATTGTACTCGATTCGTTATGCTCGGTTATTATGGAAGTTTAAATTTGTAGTGATTCTGTTAATTTGTAATTTCATTAAACGCTGTGTATCTCACCCAGTGTGTTTTCATTGCACGAAACCCAACTTCTGCCCACATGATGTCCGAATCTAACTGAGTAAAATCCTGTCGCTCCGACATTATATATTATTTTAATTACAATTTATCAACTCCAAATTTAACTAGAAAAAAGTACAATAAAGTATATCTGAAAAATGGTTGATCTATTTTATCTTGTAATTTGTAAATATTTTATCTATGTTACTATTTTATCCTGTAAGGCCCAAAATAGCATGAATCAGGCAACGAATGTGGCAGAAGATTTAGAAAAAGTGAAGAAGAAATACACCGAAATAAGAACGAACGTGAAAGAGATTGTAAAAATGAAGAAGGATGAAAAGTATAACAGGAAGTTCTCTGATAACTTCAGGGCCAATGTTATGCTGTTCTAGAAACAAGTAAGATTGGCTCGCGGAGTAACAGGAACATCGAGTATGAACGTTATAAGAGCAGAAGATGGATGTTTACTAAGCGAAGAATGCAAGGTCTTGGAACGCTGGAAAGGATACTTTGAAAGTTTATTTAGTTGTCAGGATAGTATGCAAGGTGCGGGTAAATGGGCGGAAGCCAGTTTTGAAGACGCATCTGCATCTGAATGCAGATGATGGGAATGAAATAGAAAAAGATGAGATTGTAAGAGCGTTGAAAGATATGACAATTGGGAAAGCTGCAGGGTATGACAGAGTGTCTGCTGAAATGCTGAAGTGGTGATGCGGTGGTAGCAAGCCTGTTTGTGCCGGATCTTTAATATGTGTTGAAGATATGGCCGTGTGCCAGATGACTGCTGCAAGGCTATAATCGTACCACTATATAAGGGAAAAGGCTCTCAGAAGGAGTGTAAAAGCTATCGTGGCATTAGTCTTTTGAGTGTTGTCGGCCAACTGTATGCGAAGGTTTTAATAAATAGAGTGATAAGAGTGACAGATGAGAAAATATTGGATATGCAGGCAGGATTTAGAGAGGGAATGGGATGTATGAATCAGATCTTCTTAAGGTGCATAGCCGAAAAACATCTACAAGAAAGTCTACTGTGCTTTCGTTGACTTGGAGAAGGCCTATGACAGTGTGTGGAGGGAAGAACTGTGGTCGAGTGGGCACTGAAATCTTTATACAAGGATTCCAGTGCTAGTGTTAGGTTAAATGGGGCATACACAGACCGGTTCAAACATCTCAAGGGGTGTTAGACAGGGTTGCGTATTGTCACCGTGGCTGTTCAACTTGTACATGGATAGTTGTCTGATAGATTTAAAAGAGAGTGAGTGCGGATTGGGAATGAATAAGTTGCCTGTCAAATGCGTTCTCTATGCAGATGATCAAGTTTTACTTGCTTCGTCTGCAGAACAGTTGCAAGACATGGTGACTGTGATGGATGAAGCATATAGGAGGAAAGGGATGAATATAAATGCGTGTTTGAAAGAGAAGAGGTGAATGTATAGGTGTGTGATGTGAAAATAAATGATAAGAGTGTGGAGCAAGTGAGTTTATTTTATTTGGGGAGTCAGTTTACAAGGGTTGGAAAGATTGATGAAGATGTGGAAAGGAGAGTAAATGCGTGAAATAAAGTGAATGGTGCTATACATGCGATTGTGACCAATCAGTCTATGCCCAAAAAGGCTCGACTAGCTGTTCACAGTGGTGTTCTAGTGCCTACGCTTATGTATGGAAGTGAATGTTGGGTGTGGCAAAAGAAGCATTAAAGTAGAATAAATGCTGTGGAAATGCGTTCCTTGCGAAGCATGTCGTCATGTTGAGACGATGAGTGAAAGGCGACTAACAAAAAGTATAAGTATAAGTATTCATAAAGCGGAAGTGAGTGGAAACGCCGAAACGGGACGCCCTAGAAGGACATATAGTGACCTAATTGGTGATGTTCTTCAGAAAGGTCAGGTGCGTAGTACTCGCATGAACATAAGCGAAGCAAACGGTGTATATAAGGAGCGTAGCAGGTGGCGTTTTATAGTTTGTGCCTACCCCCAAGGGAAGAAGGCGTGACTTTATGTATGTATGTAATTTATTTTTACTTCTAGTAATACAATTATGTCTGTCACTTATTTTATTAAAGTAGTAAGTAGGGTCTGATGTACTACCCGATTTAAACAATGGTATTATTTTACTGTCTTTCATAAGATCAGGAAACTAACCGCAGTCTAAACAATTATTAAAAATAACAGCTAAAGTAGGAAGTTACACGTGCCGAAACAAAGTCCTTAATATGTTCTAAGTATCTTAATTTCATTATTCTATGAATAGAATGCAATTTATGAGCATTTTGTTTTCCTACTTCACACGACTTGGAACAGAAATTAAAAACTCGTTATTTAATATAGACTTGAGGTAGTGTCTTAAAATAAAAATTTGCAAGTCTGAGATGTAAAACCAGCTTAAGTATCCACAACCATTTGAAACGGAGAATCGAACATCAGTAATGTTATTGAAAGAGCCCTCTGATAGTTAGAATTTAATATTTTTTAATATTATTATTTTCTCTCCATCAGAGCACCCGCCATCTTATCTCTTCACCACCCTTGGTTGACTGGTAGAGAATGCCTAAGGCATTAAGTCCGCCTTTGTACCTTATTGTGTGCGAGAAGTTTAAATAAATAAATAAACGCTGCCACGCTGTTCACAAATCCGAAACACGAAAATGTTAAACGACCGCTATTCTTCTGATAGCCCTTTTGCTGTCGGAGAGTAGGCAAATCAGGTAACCGAAAATATGTTATTTTCGACTCGGGAGCCTGTCGAATGGTCGTGAATAGCTATGCTGGACAAACGGATTTATAACAGTCCATGGGGCACACATAAAATTGTTCCAGTGGGAATTGAACCCGCGACCCGTATTAGAAATTCCATCGCATGCCACTGTGCTGTGACTTGTGACCATCGTGGCGACATCAGTAGGTATGTGTCTACCTTATTGAAGATGCATCTAAACTGACATTTTTTTTATTTGATTAATGGGCCTTGTCGCTTAGCGACCACATCACCCAGTATAGAAAAAAATAAAAAAAATGGTTGATTATAGATAATCTACCTTATTACTAACTCTTTCATAGGACATTTTAAAATAATTGACTATTTTTAAATGCTACATGCTGCGGATATTGACTATCTGTATCTATCTAAAAAACTAGCTCAAATAATTATTATAAAACATCAGAACTGTGTTCCTCGACGGGGCAGGCAGAGTACACCCACATCTTACTAGTTAGGTTAAAATATGTTCTTATATGTCTAGCCTTTAATACAAGTTTTACTGAAAAAAGATTGTAGTAATATTGTTTTGGCGGGAGATTTTAATATAGATGTACATAAAAGAAATAATTAATCAATAGAATTCGAAAATAGGTTATTAAGCTTTAACTTGAAACGCTTTATCAACCGACTCGTCTTCAGAACAAAACATGCATCGAAAATTAAATTTTGCGCATAACTTTAACAGGTCCTGTAAGGCATCGCATCAGTATTGGAGTTAGCGTTTTGCCATGGTTTTGGATAACACAGCCCAGTTACTGAGATGCCCAATCAGCACAGTATTTACTATTAATCGGTGGAGTAGGAGAAGAAGTGACTATCATAGCGATAACATTAATAAATTTAAGGCGTATCTGCGGAGTCTGACGTTTTCAGAAAATATATGAAACAAATTACCCAAATGTAGCATTTAACGCGTTTTCAGACATTTTTAGGGTTCCGTACCTCAAAAGGAAAAAAAGGAACCCTTATAGGATCACTCGTGTGTCTGTCTGTCCGTCTGTCACAGCTGCTTTGCTCCGAATCTACTGGACCGATTAAGTTGAAATTTGGTACACATAAACTTCTGTAACCCAAACACGGACGTGATACGTAAATAAATTAATTTTGAATATTATGGAGATCTCTTTTGGGGGGCAAATAAGAAAATTAAAAAAAATAGTTTTGCTGACTGTACCGTGTGACATATCAAATGAAAGGGTTTGTTTTAAAGATCATATATTTTTTTTATAATTTTAAAATACATACTTTTGAAATTATTTAAGAAAATAGATGAAAAATTACCATTCCCCCCCACTTATCTCCGAAACTACTGAGCCTAAAATTTTGATGAAAATACAGAAAATAGTTCTTTACTTAAAGATTACAGGAAAACCTATAAGAAGACTGTGATCTTAAAACAACATGGTAAATCACTCAATATCGTGCGTACAAACTTACATTTGCAGTTGGAATGTATGGGATCATGTTTTTCAACTACAATGTTAAGTTTGTTTGGATAAATTCATCCCAACTACGGAACCCTTCATTGTGCGTGGTCCGACACGCACTTGGCCGGTTTTTTTTTATTACTTTAGAGACAGTGCTTCCTCGAAACTATCGTTTCGGTAAATGTCTACCTATATAAAACAAAAATGGGTATCACGTGGTATCAAAAACTGCAGTGAGAAGAAACGGAAATAACTGTGGCAGTTCTACGTGAAACCATGAGAACAAAACGCGTAAAAATTAATCAATAAATATTTAAAAAAATATAAATTTAAAGGCTTCTAAATACTGGCGAGACTTGTCACGTGACGCGACACCGGCAGAACAATTTCTATAAAAAAATCAAGGAAATGATTCTACCGGTGTCGCGTCGCGCGACAAGTCGCGCCAGTATGTAGAAGCTAGCTCAATATAACCATAAAATAAAGACTTACTAAAATAAATCCAAAACAACATAGCAAATTATAATATAACATAACATCACGCCTGTAATCCCCGAAGGGTTAGGCAGAGGTGTACCTATACACACCCACTTTTCGCCAGATATGTTTAAGTCCAATTATAAATCAAACAAAGTTAATTATGCCAAAGAATAATATTAATAAACTTAGAATTAATAACAAAGATACTTCGGATCCAAAATGTATTTCTAATGTATTTAATCATTATTTTATTGATAAAATCCAGCCGATTATTCATTCGGGAGATACAGTCACAAAACATATTTTAAACGGGAAGGATTCTTTGTTCAAGTTTTCCAAACGACGTATTAAACATTTGTTTAGCCCTTAAAATACAAACAGTGTAGGTTACGATGGCATTTTTACAAAAAAATACTCAAAGCAGAAGTCGAGGATATTTGTTGCCCTTTAAATTACATACAAAGTGTATGTAAGCGATGGTATTTGTCCAGATGCCCGGAAAAAAAAACAGTAATAAAGCCATTGTTCATAAAACCGGACAAGTGCGAGTTGAACTCGCGTGGTTTCCATACAATGTTTTTTTTTTAAACCATGTTTTTTGTCCCAATAACAATCTTAACATTGTAGTTGAAAATCATGTACATTCGAACTGCAAATGTACGTTTGTAAGCACAATTTAACACCATAGACGTTTTTTGGATTTTCCTGTAATCTATATGTAAATAATTACTTACTGCATTTTTTTTAAAATTTTGGGCTCATTCGTTTCGGAGACAAGGGGGTAATGGTACATTTTCATAAATTTTCTAAATAATAAAAAATTAAGATCCTCACAGTAAGCCCTTTCGTTTGATATGTGACACGGTAGCACACACCTTATAGAAGCCCTGACTAAAAGGATAAGCAGTAAGTAGTGCGTACGCCTTGGTATGTACATTCTGTCACGCACTCTTAACATAATTATGTTACTAACTGCTTAAGCTACGGGCTAACTGAATTGGTTCTCAGATACGGTGTTATCTTTTGGGACAACTCTTCTAATAAAGAGGTTGCATTTATAACACAAAAGAGATGCCGCCGATAGTAGTCAGCCCTTTGTCTTATGGTACAAAATATTGACATTGGCATCCCTTTTTATTCTGGAAACAGCTGCTGGACATAGGCCTCCCTTAAAGGGGGGGGTTGCCATAATCGCCTCGCTTGGCAGGCGGGTTGGCGATCGCAGTATGGTGTTAAAATACGTAGAGAACGCTGCTGCCCATTCTCTAGTAAGTCCCTTAGTCGCCTTTTACGACACTCACGGGAAGAAATGGGAACAGTAATGTTAGCAATATCAGGAAACAGTAATGTTTGCTAAAAATAATAATAACTTATTTTCGCGAATTGCAGATAAATTTCCCGAAACAGGCATGATCAGTCAGCTGTCTGCATAGGAGTAGGACTGCATTTATGCGCAAAAGTGTTGGCTGCATGGCTCCCACTATTTATAATAAGTTACCCAAAAGTTGGAGGCAACTTAAATAGTAATGTACAGTAAAAACAACTAAAGTCATTTCTAACTAAAATAGCATACTAGCATAAATACTATTAATGAATTTCTGACTGAATCTTTTATTTTGACATAGATTTTTATTTTTTAGGTTTTATCTTTTTTATTATTGTTTGCTGAATTGAAGTTAAATTAATGAATTATGATCTTTTTTTATTTTTTTTGTTATTTCTGTAAATTTATTTACAATTGAACATTATAATTGAAACCTTAATTAAAATATACATGTTAAAACTAAAATATATATAGTATGTACAAGATTAAAATAAAACAAAATAAAAAATAAAGGGGGGGGAAAGCTCATTGGGCATCAAAAAATTCGTCCGCATCGCTGTCAATGGGAAAAGTGCCCAAAAGGCTGGCAGCATTGCCACGTTGGATGGCAATGCTGATTCTTTGGGCTAAAAATAGGCCAATTATGGTCTTGAAATTATTTGTTACCAATCATAATATGTGCACGCAATATATATATATGTATGTGACAAACATGTTTGAACCTTTTTATTTTGATATTCCATGCATTTTTAATCTTGTATGTGTGCCTTGTCTTGTGTCCTTGTGTTGTGCCTTGAGCAAATAAATAATCTTGTATGTGTGCCTTGTCTTGTGTCCTTGTGTTGTGCCTTGAGCAAATAAATAATCTTGTATGTGTGCCTTGTCTTGTGTCCTTGTGTTGTGCCTTGAGCAAATAAATAATCTTGTATGTGTGCCTTGTCTTGTGTCCTTGTGTTGTGCCTTGAGCAAATAAATAATCTTGTATGTGTGCCTTGTCTTGTGTCCTTGTGTTGTGCCTTGAGCAAATAAATAATCTTGTATGTGTGCCTTGTCTTGTGTCCTTGTGTTGTGCCTTGAGCAAATAAATAATCTTGTATGTGTGCCTTGTCTTGTGTCCTTGTGTTGTGCCTTGAGCAAATAAATATATTTTTATCTTTATGTATAGAGCAATTAGCTGAACCCACATCCAGATTCTGGAATGCTACTGAGACCTTCATATTGGAAGAACACAATATCAGTTTTCCCAACCCGATGATCGAAACTAGTAGGCACCCAGAAGCAGATAAGCTTGCGACAGACGCGACCAAAGTTAAATGAACAATGTTAATTTTGCCAATGTCCTCAGTCAGAACAAATCTAATTTTTTTATTACCTTATTTTGGCAACTCAGCTTCCCACGCGAATAATGTAGTAGATTATGTAAGTAATGTTTCGCTCGTCAGAGTCTACCTAACTATATATTTTTTGTACTTAATTAGTTTTAAATTAAAGTGTAACCATTCTACTAGGTAATGAGAATAGAAGTTGAACTGCTTTTTGTTTCCGTGGGAAATAGAAATAAACTAGTAGTAGCCACATTGCCATTAGGGAGAGAACAAGACACGGGTGTTTTCTTCTCCTTCATTTATAAACTGGAAATCACACATACAGAAATCTTACTCAAAAAATTCTAAATTCTCTTACGCCCTTCGTGAAATAAAAAATACCACCAATTTACAAACAGCTCTCTCCACCTATTACGCTTATGCCTATGCATGGCTTAGCTATGGTGTAAGCCTTTGGGGAAACAGCAAGGTGCACACATACTTTTCACCCTGCAAAAGAAATTGGTTAGAATCCTGGTAAACATTGAGCAAACAGATAGTAGACCTTCCTTTCAAAAACATAATATTTTAATCCTTCCTTGACATATTTAAGTTTTTTTAAATATGTTAATTTTCTCTTGTTTTTTTAAATTTTATAAGTTTTTTTAAATATGTTAATTTTCTCTTGTTTTTTTATTGTTGCAGGTATTTTATTATATAAATACACATTATATAGGAGTATACCGTAGAGTGCATTTTTAATCGAGAACTGGGTAAGTTTAGCCTAGATCGGTGTCTGAATGTCTTCACGTTTTGAATAAAATTCTTTGTTTCTGCACATTTTTGCATATTTATAAAATGCACTCTACGGTATACTCCTATACAATGTGTATTTATATAATAAAATACCTGCAACAATAAAAAAACAAGAGAAAATTAACATATTTATAAAAACTTATAAAATTTTGCTAAAAAAGAGCTATTACTCGATAAACGAGTATCTAAAAGTGATAGACTTAAGTCATAACTTAAGTACTCGAGACTTTAAATTTTACTGGTTTTTATTAATTATTAGTACATCTCTCAACCTACCTCAGAAAATACCTACATCATTATTATAAGTTTTGCTAAGTAATGTTATCTTAATTAACAAATGCTTTCTCTCTCCTATATCACTTATTTGCTGTCCTCGACAGGGTCCATAATAATATGATCTAGTTACAAGTTTACCACCTAAAAATACCCTAAGAATATGTGGAATGCAATAATAGTATTGAGTATTATTTTGATTTTAAAATCTGACTTCCGTGAAATATGTCACGATAGTTCATTTGATTCGAGTGATTTGTAAATAACAGTCAGTGTCTAGAGCAGTTAATAATTATTTTTGTATCAATTTAATTTTGTGTAAGTATTAAATTAACATTTAGTCATGTCAATTTAATCATTTTCCGTCACTGTTGTCAGAACAACGCATTATTTTCCACATCAGTAAGAGCTTGTTTTACGATATGCTTGCTTGGATTGTTCTAACTACTCTTTTCTGCGAACATATTACGATTATATAGTAATTCAAGCGTATTATTGTACCGCTTACACCCCTACTTATCTCATAGCAGCAATAATAGAGGCAGGTAAGGATTCGACAAAGTATCGATACTTTTTGTATATTTTGTACTCAATTCTTTTCCAACGCTTCTTCCATGCTATCGACACTGCTTTATCGAATAAACCGTTAATTTCTGAAGAAAACTGGCAAGTGCCTTCAGGAAGACTGTTTCTTGTTTTGAACGTGATGACATTTTATTCATGTGTTAGTAACTAATAACAAAATTGATCAATATAATGTAATAAATATAATAAATAATGTTAAATAATATAATGTAGACTAACTTATGTAGGTATCGAGTGGGTGTTTATTAAAACTTTATGCTTAGGTTAGTTTATTTATGGAAACTATAATTCCGATGATAGTACAGGCATCGATACTTGTCACGATTCATGTGTATAAAGCTGATATCATGATAAATTCATTTCTGTGTAATTTTGTCAGTGTCGTGTGAACGTGTCACACGACACTGACAAAATTACACAGAAATGAACGTTCATCTGCTCATTTAATTTAATTTTTCAATCATTGGGAGCGCGAGTGCAATATGGCCGAATGCCGAGTGAAAGATGCCAAATGAATTAATTTTAAAATTTTGATTAATTTTGTGTTCAGACGTTTCACTTACAGTGAATATGGCGAAGGAAACATTCGCTTAATAAACAGAAAGTGAAGCGGCTGATGTCAGCGTTTTATCTATGAAGAAGGTTAGAACTCTATAGGAATATGAACATAATACAATATTGCTTATCCCCCAATAGCAAAAAACGTGATAATTTATAGACTACAGACTGACCAGACTTATATGGAATATCTATCTAAAATTTTAACAAAATGTATCCGGTTGTATTTGCGTGATTCTGGAACATACATTCAGACAAACAGATAAACAGACGATAATTTTAAAAACGTTATCTTCGAGACTAATATCGTTCGCAGACCTTATAGCAATTACTTTTTTTCAGAAATATTCAATGTACAGTTTTGACTTTGCTACGATTTTATTATAAGTATAGATATAGATAATTTTAGTATCGATACTTTTTCGAACCCTACTCCCATCCCTGTTTACTCGTAGCGGCAATAATAGACGCAAGTATTGTAGTTCGACGACCATGCACAGTTTTCATTCGCGAAGGAACCTCTCGCGACAAACTGCGTCTACACTTGCAGTTTATTCCAAATAATTATTATCTTAATTCGCGCTCTGGCTTTTCTTTAAAAGATTAATTTTAAATTGGTGGTCTATGATTTAAATTGTGTTTTTAAGTGTTTGACGAAAGATTTTTGCGGTTTCACTAAATAATTTTGTCAGTTTCTGTTTTTTTTTTCTGGATTGTTTGTGTATTTGGTGAGTGCTTTGTTTTAATTAGGATTAGAAGCTAGAGCTTATTTTATAACTTTACGTTCGGTAAATCTTGTGAAATACCATCATCACCATCCTGTCCCACGTTACTCGTGGTCGGCGCATCAGATTCTCTTCTTCCATTCCCCCCTGTCAACAGTCACGTTATCATTCGCTCCCTTCTCTTTAACACGTTCCTACATAAAGTCACGCCTTCTTCCCCTTCTTTCATATCGTTCCTCATACAATCCGTCTTGCCAACTAAACCACATTATTTTTGCACCAAAATGCAACATATTTCAGTTGCTCTAAATGAAAGAAACATTTCTTTAATAAATGAAGAAATCTCAAAGAACCTCAGTTTTCTTGGCAACTATTAGGTATCTACCTACCTACGTAATTTATAAACAGGGAAGTCTGTTCGCAGCTTACCTCTTGGCATTCCACTATTGTTTACCTCAGAAAACTTGGCATCACGATTATCATCATTGATATAAATCTTGATGGTTTAACAAAATATTTTTTTTAACATAAGCTTGCCATCTTAAGCAAGCGTGGTGATTAATATATGTGATACCTTCTCTGTATGAGAAGCTGCCGTTGCCCTGTAGGGGGTCAATAAGAGGTTGGTATTAAAAAAATAAATAAAAAAAAACTGTTCGTTATAAGCGCATCACTTGAAAACGGCTGGACCGATGTGGTTAATTTTCTTTTAAATGTCTGTTATTGTCCAAAAAGGTTTTTAGAGAAAGTAAAATTGGAAAAGTTGCCCGGAAAATTGGGAAATTCGGGAAAAACTGAAAATTGTGTTTTTTATGTGGTATTTTAATGAATTATTGGGACATGACAACGTCTGGTCAGCTGGCACGTTATAATAATAATAATACCTAACCTGACCACCGTATCTCTACGTTGACGTCGTGGTGGGTTTGCGCGCTCCTGAACTCTAGCCCGGTACCGGTAGAGATTACTTTGCCGAAACAGGTCTACGGTAAGGAGCCAGACTAAGAGACACAGAAACCTGCAGAGCAGCATGTAGCGAGCTGTTGGGCTGTACCGAACCCACGGACCCTATTTCCCGGGAGAAGCCTTGTTCCTCACGTCTGGCTTGCCATTATTGTTCGGCTGGAGTGGAGATTCGCAAGAGCAAACGTGCTCGGAGGAAGGAAGTATTCCAGTAAGATGCTGGTAGGGATCTTGAGCGTACTTCCGGGATTGTCCTGATAGCTGTGGAATACGTCTCCACTCCTCATAAGCACCTCAGGACATGTTACTCCTTTGTCGCTTTGACACTATGTGCTAGCGACCGTTTTAGGGGGTCCATTATTGAGTGTAAAAGTCACCCCTTCTCATTTTATGTTCCCACTGCTGGGACACAGGTCTCCTCTCTGTGAGAGGGAGTGGGCTGTAATCCACCACGCCGGCCCAGTGCGGGTTGGTAGATGTCACGTCATGTCTTCGAATTATTAGTTCTAGGACGTGCCGGTTTCCTCACGATGTTTTCCTTCAGCGTTTTGAGAGTAGTGGTGATGAAATAATGGTGGTGGTGGTATAGCATAAGCATAGCATAAACAGTCTATAATTCCCACTGGTGGGACACAGGTCTTCTCTCGGTGAGGGATTGGGCCACCCAAACACAAAAATATTTATTTCCATATTCTGCAATAGTCCTCAACCGGGGGTTGTCCTTGGGTGCACTTGTATACTGCGAACAGGGATAATCGTCTGTTGGTGCTTCATTCCATTCAAAATTATCTAAGGGACTTCTGCGAGTTGGCTTCGGGCCTTCGGGCCCTTCCAAAGGACCGGGGCCCCATGGACCCGAGACACATAAACACATAAAAATAATAATATACATAATGCCTTCGTTTGTGTTCCTTATTGGTTGACATAATATTATAAATACAGATTAAGTAGTATAGTAAAATGAAAAGGAAACTTCCTGATTACAATAAGGAAGTTAGAAAGGAGATAATTTAACACTGTGGTTAGTAGAGAATAGAGATACCTAATTTGAGATTGTATCTACTAATATATTCCCTTATGGTAAAGCTGATATTTGCAAGTTTATAGTAAGCAGCAGTTAGGCTTTTCATCATATGTTTTTAAACTAGATTTATCTACCTATGCTTATAATGTTATAAAATGCTTAAAGGCTTCTACAGACCGGCGCGATACAAAGGCCCCGCGTGTCGCGCATCGAGCGGTGCCTTTGTGTCGCGTCGCGAGTCGCGCCGGTCTGTAGAAGCCTTTACGATAACAGATTCTGATAGAGGTAATCAAGAATTCCAAGATAAATACTATTATATTATGAATGCAATTCCATGAATTAAACATTGATTGGTTTTTTTCTAGACAACAGATAATTATAAATGAATAAATTTGTTTTTATAATAGCTGAAATCCGTCAACAATAGTACGAGTATATCTAGTATCTAATGAAACTCAGGCTAGAATGGAGCGAATACTGTGATGACCATAGATATACTTAAGCAGTTTTTTTATATTTCTATGGTGATGACGATTGATAGAGATGACGTGTTGTGCCTCACTCCAAATTAATTAGAATAGAACAGCGAGATAATCGTGTTACCCAGTGATTAGGTTGTTGAGGACAGATACGCAGCTGCACCTTGTAAAATACTGGTATTTATTCTGGAAGCAAACCCCAATATACTTGGGAGAGGAGAGACAGAGCGAGGCAGAGAGAGAGAGAGCCTTCTGGCTAAGCAGATGATAAAGGACAAGATCATGAGGACTCAAATCAAGTCAAAGTCGATGAGGTAACAAAACCCATAGCTTGCAACATTTAATAAGCAGTATTTCGCCATTATAAAACCGTCATAGAAAAAACATAATCACTACTTACGAGTATACGACTTCTAAGCTAAAATTAGCAGCTTATTGATAACGGATCTACAACCGGTGATTATGTACTCAAGTGTGTGATCAACTCACAAACCTACAATCTTCTCATAAGCTTATCATGTGATTATCATCGGAAATAATTAAAGGGGAATTTCCTTGCTGATGGAAATTGACAAATTGTAGTACACACGGCTACATATCAAGCTATACATGTCCAGTTTAGACTCGTCTCGCATTGAATAACATTTCCTTATAATGAAAGGTCAGCTTATACTGGAAATGTATAGCTTGATGTGTAGCCGGTACACACGGCCTACCTAAGGACAGAGGGACCCGGGGGGAGGGTCCCGAGGAGATTCGCGAAGAGGTTCGATTGCCAGTAATTGCCAGTACCTGAACCATTGCTGTATGGTTCACATACTGAGCAATCAAGGTCAGTAATGTGTTTATGTGGTATTTTTAATTGTATTTTTATTTATGTTTTAATGGGTGTTTTTATTTTATTTTTATATTTAAATTTGGAAAAACATTTTGTGCATATGAACCTTGTTGGTCGAAATAAAAGTATTTTATTTTATTTAATTTTTTTTAAGTAGGTACCTACTTACTATTAATTGAGTAATCAAAAACTCTGCATAGGACGCCCTTAGGCTAGTAGGTGGTGAAGCGACGATCTTCGTAGCAAGGAGGCTGGTGGTAAAGGAATGAGGAGGCTAGGAGGCTAGGTACCAAGTAAGTCGGGTGCAGTTGAGGTGGATATCTGTAATTTGTATGGTGTACATAATACAAGTTTTTTTTCCACTATTTTCTTTTGGCGCCAAACGTTACGGTTCTTTGATATCCACTATTTAGTTAAAATGTGACAAATTCGTTATGCATCATTTATAAGTCCCTGTCTACCGCATTAAGGCGACGATAACCGACTTTTAATGATTTTATACTGAAGCTCACGTCTAAACGAGTAGTGTTAATGATTTGAAAAAAATATATGTTAAATTAGAGCATATTCTCAATAACTTAACATGCGAATATTTTAGATTATGTTTATATTAATAGTGTAAGTAATTAATTTTGTAGAGTTATGTCTAACGCGGATAAAAAACTGAGAATGACGCAAAATCTACCAAGCGTATTTTTCTGAGACCTTTACCAATTTAAAGATGATCAGTTCAGTTGTTATCGAACACAGAGTTTCTGTACACTGAGTTTTTTAGTTACAATTTTTTTTTTTTAATATTTATTTACTAGCTTAGAAATTATATCTTTACAAAAAAGTAAATTGTGTGCGTACATTATTAAACATTACGTCATTATAACATACTTTGCTGATCCTTTAGGGTTGCTTGGATTTGCTTTAAAATTACAAACTCCACTAGTATACTATCAGTTTACACACTGGTGTCAGTAACTTAACGTAAAAGATTGTTATCTTTGAAATTCAGTATGTAGTGTAGATTCATCATCATCATCATTTCAGCCGAAATACGTCCACTGCTGGACATATGCCTCCCCCACAAGACACCTAGTCAAAGTCAAAGTCAAAGATTTATTTGCAAAACTAAGTGTACATTTTGGTGTTATTTTATAATATAGGTACTTACCGGCCAACTTAGCGGCCTTTTCCAGGCATCGCAAATTTGAGGGTTAACATTAAAAATTAAAATAACTATGCTATTGTCAACATTTTTACATTCATAATTTCAATAATTTACTTATTCAAATCTACTTATTATACTACTTACTTATACTTATTACATATATTATACTTTTTCCTATTAATTATTCAATTTTACTCATTTAAATAATAATCTATACACATTTTTATAATTCAATACTTAATAATATAAATACATTTTTTATTAATTAGATCGCCTTATTAATTTATTAGAATAGGAAGTCGGTAGTAAGTGTGTGTAATGGTTACTAATTTATTTTTGGTGTGAAAATTCTTCAATTGAATAGTAACAATTTTTTTAAAGTAGTATCCTAGTAGATTATGTGTAGTGTAGATTATATGCAATTTATTTTCTTTTAACGCGCTTCTTTTATTTAATGCGATTTAAAGCCAGTCAAGTGCAAGGTTGTCTAGCAATGGATCGGGTGTTCTATTTTATATACGTCGTTGAAACAAGTAATATCCATTTTCAATAAATTTAGGTATTTTAATGCAACCTCTGGAGAGAATATCGTTTTTGCTAAAGCCACGTTCAACTAAATTAATGATTTAATAAAATCGTTATGCCTCTATGCAAAGGTTTAAAAAAAAACGGTTAAGAGCGAGTCGGACTCGCGCACCGAGGGTTCCGTACGAATATATGATGTTGATGATTTCTGAAAAACTGTTATTTAGAGACATCGTTTTATTTTTCCTGTAATCTTTACATAAGTTTCTATCATATAGAATAATTTCTGATTATTTTTATCTTTGCAAACTTCGGAGATAAGGGTGCGGGGGACGGTATTTTTTTTTACATTTTTCATCAAACTCAGAATCTATGCTGACTAAAAAAAAAAAAAATTTGAGAATGTGCAATCAGCGTTCTTTCCTATGCTACCCCACATGCCCTATTAGCCCCACTTCAAATTTAAGCCCCCCTTTCAGTCCCTTTTGCAAAAAAGGTATGTTTTTTTAAATTTCTTTCTTGCTTGCAAAATAGTTGGGCAAACGTCATCTAAAACCATTCTAAATTTCAAGTCGATAGCATTAGTAGTTCTTGAGATATGCAGGTGTGACAGACAGACAGACAGACAGACTTAGTCTCACCATAAGGGTTCCTTTTTACCATTTTGGTACGGAACCCTAAAAACCTTGTTCTTGAATGATGCGTAAAATAGATATTAAACTTCTTTAGATTCCCACTCAATCGCAATGTAAATGAATTGGTAATTTTATATCAAAAAATTGTTAGGTTCACAAGTGCTTCGTACACAGAGTATTTTGTATAAGAAGTTGACTTGAACACGATTTATTATTTGCAAAATAATCCATGTGAATTGAGCCAGCAACTTATCAAGTGTACCTACTTGTAATAGCCGCATTTAAACTTGAGGGTACTTATTACTTTACCTTGACTTGGAAACGGGCAAATATACAAAGCACCAACATATACACACTTAGGTAGCACTCTCGTTGGTTTGGTAGCTAAAACTTGGATTTTATGGATCTAACGTCATCACGAGTACAGGGTTCCTGCATTATTCAAGCTGGCAATATATTTATATGGTGTAATATTGCAACATTCCAGGAAAGTACGAGTGTTAATAATAGTTTTTATTAACATTACATATTATTTTTTTCTCCGAATTATTTTTTCATACAGATCATTCACTCGTGTTATTCTCTGATTTACTCTTGTGATCTAATTACTCACTTTTCATTCTGAATGCTCAATTAAATCAATTTATTTTTCTTAGTATGATTTTTTTTGGGTTAATTAAGAATCCTATTGTTTGATCCCAGCCCAGAGGGTTTTTGAGCAAGCCTAAGCAAGGTGAAAAGTTGATAGTTGAGTAGGTGCGGCAAAAGGAGAGGACTCTGAAAATATATGTATGTTACCGGCCAAACCCGATTTTCGGATGAACTAGTTTCGCCTAGGCCAAACCAGTTCTCTCTACACACGATAGGACACACTAGTATCGCCTAGGCCAAACTCGTTCATCCTTGTACCGATAGGATAAACCAGTTTAGCCTAGGTCGAATCGGTTTATCCTAGTTAGAATTTACATGCTTTAGGATAAACTGGTACGTCCTAATCTGAAATCTGTTTGAGCGTGCTGCGGGAGCGGCGTGACAGAAACGAATCGCAGCAAAACCGACTCCACGTAGTCTTGTCTGCCCTACTCCTAGAGTGTTATTTAAATACGCGTAGGCGCGTAGGGGCGAGGCGGCCCGCAAGCTGAGGAGCAGGTGGTTTCAACGCTTCCCGCCGCGGTGGTGAGCGTGAAACACATCTGTGACGATCAGCTCGCATGGGACCGCTGGAGCCCTGCAGCGCCGGAGCCGTGACAGAAAACATGCCTGCTGCATGCTTGCTTGCACGTTTATCATATTAGACTAAATAGGTTTTATGTCTTTTGAGTGGTATATCAAACGATTTTATATTCAATGTATATGCTTATAAAAAATAGTTGCTTTAAAATTATATCAATCGTTTATTATATTAACTGATCATTATATCAAATAAAATTATAGATTCAGTTGTTATATCTTGTAAATATTGCAGATTTTGTAATTATATCAAAAATTACTTACCCTTTTAATTTTATTCCTTTATTCAGTTTACTTTGAAAAGAAGTTTATAGAAGATACAAACTAAGTGAAATTAGTTCAGACTAGGACGTACCAGTTTATCCTAAAGCATGTAAATTCTAACTAGGATAAACCGATTCGACCTAGGCTAAACTGGTTTATCCTATCGGTAACAGGACGAACGAGTTTGGCCTAGGCTATACTGGTTTGTCCTATCGCGTGTAGGGAGAACTGGTTTGGCCGGTAACATGTATATGTATGAAGAGTTAAGGCTTCTACACACCGGGGCGACTTGTCGCGCGACGCGACGCGACACAAAGGCACCGCTCGTCCCGCGACACGCAGGGCCTTTGTGCCGTGTCGCGTCGCGCGACAAGTCGCGCTGGTAAGTAGAAGCCTTTACAGAGAGAGAGAGAGTTATGAGACTTATGTTTACTTACCACCTAAGCACATTGTGGAATGCAATAAATGATTGAGTATTGAGTTTCAGATAGGCGCTCCGTGGTCAGGAGACTACTATCAGAAATTTTCACTTTCAAAAATGGGCTAAAAATAATTTAATCTTCAGAGCCGTTGATTTTTAAAATGATCTTGTGCGGCCTAACCCATAATGACAATTGTGGGCATCGGCGTTTTCTTATTCATCAAAGGATGAATAAGAAAACTCAAATTTTGATAGTTTTTAAAGGGATAATTATGCAGAACGGATAAAGTTCTTCTGTGCAATAGTGTTACATGCCTGATAGTGAATATATAAATATCAGACAGATTGATGGAGCTTTTTGACAAATATGACGAAACATCAATTCAGAAAATTACCTAAAAGTGGTTATAATTTTGTATTTATTCCTAAATCATGAAACCCAATAGCTTCGATTACTATTTGAATTTGAAGCTAACACTTTTGTGATGATTTTTCGATATTCAGATGTTTGAAAATACCAAACACTTAAACGTAATGTTTAAAAGTTAAGTAGCAATATTCCAAAAAAATTCTATAAGACTAAGGGCCGCTTTCACCGATCGTATTACAAAACGCGTTTATGAAAACTAAGTTCTGCATAAACGTGTTCAAATGTCAATATTGATCTCGTTTTACGTACAACCAATTTCACCAGCTACATTTTGATCGCGTTCACGAAAACGAAGTTTCCATGGCATAGAATGTAAATGTTGTCATAAGAACGCAATTCGTTTAGCATTTGCAACATACGATATGGATCTACTGTGCTTAAATTTTATTACCACGTTTTGGGGGTTTTCAAAATAACACTTTTTGGGGGTTCCCCCTAAGGGGTTTCACTAATCATGACACATCGAGAGCTTCGCAAACCTGAAAACGAAACCTAAAATTTAATTTTTTTGCTTCTAACTTTCAAAGATCAGCAGCAAAATCTGTTGTTATGAAGTTGATGATACTGCTCATTCTCATCCTAGTTTTCGTTATAATATAGTCTTAACAAGTTTTTTCATTTTAATTAGCCAAATACTAACAAAATAAATATTAACAATAAAAGACAACAAACAATATTTTCTAAAAAAACACGACACTGACAGCTCATGAACTCGTTTAGAGACTTGAACGCCGAAAATCAGGTGTTCAGAATTTAAACTAGTTTGTGCTTGAACTGAGTTCACTTTATGTTGGTGAAATCAAAAGTGGAGTTCTGAACTCAGTTAAACGCTTGAACTGAGTTCAGCGTGAATTGATTTCATAACTGTGAGGATTTTAAACGAACGACGCCGTTTGTAAAAAGCGGAATCATACAAATTGCCTGCTACATATAAGTACATGCTAGGTCCAAAATTGGTCATTTTCTGTTTTTACATCACCACAAAATTAATTTATTTTTACTTTCGTTTGGTCTGTTCGTTGTAAGTCTCCAGATGCTATAAATACATGTAACTGTTTGATCATCAACTGATAAGTCATAAAAAATAATTCTTGTTTGATCAATTTATTTTAAAATAACTGAACATGACCTTGCATCACCAAATATGTACCGAGTATATGATTATATTAAATTTCATTTACGACGAGTACCTACACTTTTTGACCAATTGTCGAAATGAATGATTATTTTTCTCGTGTAACGGGTTCGATTTCCGGTTCAACCATGTAATTATTTAAATATCTACGAATGCAATTTAAATTGTTTTTTAAATTCAAATAATGTCTTCTTTCAGTAAAATGTTCCATCTATAATATTCAAGGGTACTTTCCCTCCATGTGGTATATCCGTGGGACGCCCTGTATATTGATCAGTAATAAATTGGACCGTAATAAATTAGTTGAGTGTATTGGACTAAAAGTTCCTTACAAAATACCCAGATAGGTATCCTGTATTTACAAATGTACTCCACACTCAAACGTCCAAGATAGATATTGGGGTAAACTCCCCACTAAACAGACACAGTAGAGCTATGAATCCTTTTAAATATGTTTGTTCCAGATGTCGACCTATACCACAATTCCATAAAAATCTTCAAAACCAATACACTGAAGTCCTGCAAAACGCAATCTGACCTTCCGCGACGAAGCACTGTAGAACGATTGGTCGAACCGGTCATCCGGGTCGTGGCTCTTGATTGGTCGAATCATTTAGATGTGATCTGGAAGCCGGTTGCAACTTAATTGCAATAAAAAACCTAAATAGCATAAGGAAAAGACAAAGCCAAACATTTTTTTCCTTTTTTGGCACAAGCTTGTTAAGTAACACAAACTCAACTATATAAACTATAGCACGTTTTAATATTTTTTTTTTTACTTTAAACTTTAGTACAATAAAGATATATTTATCATTTATTCGTTTTATTGTGCACTTATTCCGATTTGTTGTATTTTTATTAAGTTTCAAATGCTCAGTGTAAAATCAGATTTTTGGACTTATCATGTAGATAATATATATTATGTTACCAGACACCACAGATATGTATAAGTATTTATAATCGTTGATTTGTCGATCAACAAAACAGCACCCTAATTGCGCAACACAGTTTGAATCGGAATCGGAATGATTTTGAAGTATATTGCTAATCCATTGCTTCTAATTTAAAAAAACAATCTGCTCAACAACGTAAATAACGCAATGAATGTTGTTGAACTGTCAAATTGAAACCGATTCCTACTGAAAGTGTGTTACGCAATTAGCCCTCTGATCCACAGTGGCGATCTACAAAAAACACGACGTCGGCCGTGTGTTGTTGATACATTTACTCGATATTGTGTGAGCGCACGTGTCGATCCTTCGATATTGTGTGAACGCGCGTGTCGATCCTTCGATATTGTGTGAGCGCACGTGTCGATCCTGAAAAATCGACCGAATCATCCTAAAGGAAATAATTTTGAGGAAGCTTCGACTCAACGGCTGCAAAATGGTGAATAGTTATTTTAAAGCAATTTCATCGAAATCGAAATAGAAAAATAAAAAAACGGGCAAGTGCACGTCGGACCACGCACAAAGAGTTCCATAGTTGGGATGAATTATTTATCCTAAAAACAAACTTAACACTGTAGTTGAAAAACATGTTCTCCCATACATCGATATAGCTTCGTCACTTTCGATTCTCTAACTGCAAATGTAAGTTGGTCGACTATTACTCGTTAACTTGTAAAACCTACCTAGCTGTGATAGTTTAATTAATAATAAGTAAAAATGTATTTTTTTTAAAACGTTGCCCCACACTAGGAATTTCTCCATCGTGGGTGCGTTTACAAACATTTAAACTCACATACACAAACAACCAGACCCAAAACAACTACTTGTAGGTCATAAAAATATTTGTTCCATGCGGGAATCGAACCCGCGACACGCAGCGCAGCAGTCAATCGCTTAACCACTGCACCAACCGTGCCGTCATATTTCATCAACATAATTATGTAAATTACATTGTTATGTTTGGAGTCACTTTTTAAGCAAAGATTTGCTTGTATTAGGTGGTTCCGCTCTTCCAGTCTACGTTGACTATACGGGTACGTATTTGAATATCGAAGATTAAAATACCTACGCTTAAAATACCAATGTTCAAAACATCGAAAATGTAAATATCGATTATATCAAAATGTCGAAAATTTTTATGCCCACGCTTAAAACGTCGAAGAGAAATGCCGAGTGATTATTATTTCGAATGATTCAAAATATCGAATGACATTATGCCTAAGTTCAAAATATTAACATTTAATACATCTAAGTTCATAATATCTACGTTAAAAATACCTACTAATTGAAATACCAAAAAAACAAGCAAGACATTACATGAGGTTTTCCTTGTTTTTTTTGTAACCCACCTAGTAACTGATTACCATCTAGCAAACAAGCATGCAGCAATCAAGCAACATGCAAGCAAGTATGGTTTCTGTCACGGCTCCGGCGCTGCAGGGCTCCGGCAGACCCACGCGAGCTTAACGTCGCAGATGGTCTAAACGCTCACCACCGCAGCTTCGGCTTGTTGGCCTGCTTCGCCGGCCAGCCTCAGCTGCGGCGGTGGGTGTTAAAACCACCTGCTCCTCAGCTCGCGGGCCTCGCCCCTCCGTGCCTACGCAATTCTAAATTACACTGTAGGGGTAGGGCAGACAAGACTAGAACTAGCTTCATCTTCATGACTGACCGACCCCCTTGACAATTCAAAAGTGCCTGTAATTGGTTTATTTGAAATAAATGCTTTGAGTTTGAGTTTGAGTTTGAGTTTAGACTACGTGGTTTCGGTTTTGCAGCGATACGTTTCTGTCACTAACTTTAGTAGCACGACATATTGACTTTCAAGAAAATATTTTAATTTAAAGGCCTAAATAATATCTTCACGATTGACCTATGCTTGTACACTAGACACTGATTTTCATGGATAGAATAGGTCGAAATTGTTCCAAAACCGAATTGGGGCGCCCCGAATTTATGGTAGTCTTTTGGCTGTTACCCATAGAGTGTATATAAAAATCCGGAAGCGCGAAGAGAGGGCCACCCCCGCCCGCTGTAACAAAGCATAGGCACCCGCGGGAGCCGTAGCGGCTGAGGCTGTTCGCCCGAGGCGACCAGTGGTCGCCCGAGGCGACCAGCAAGCCGAAGCTGCGTAGGTGAACATGGGTGCCTATCCTTTGTTACGCAAGGGCGAAGGGATTGCACTTCCCGTAGCGCCGGAGACGTTGCAGAAGCAACCTTTTTCCACTCATACTACTTATATCAAAATTTGTTCGATATTTTAACTTGTACGTATTTTTAGGGTGAATTAATGAATGTATTAAATGTTGAAAATTAACCCATTTTTACACGTAGGTATATGAATTTTCGATGTTCAAATAATATATGTACCCATCGATATTTAGGACGTTCGATAGTTTGTACTTCTATATTTAGGACATTCGATAATCTGTATTTCGATATTTGTACTTTTCGATGTAACTTTTGTAGTTATTTAGATTTTAGTTATATTGGACGTAGGATATTTAACCATTCGATACTTTCGTTGTTTTAATTTTCGGTTTTATGGTCGTTCGATTTTCCATTTTCGATGTTTTGAACAGTAGGTATTTTAATCTTGGATATTCAAATACGTACCCTGACTATAAATGAGTGAGAGAATAAACAATAGATCATTTTGAAAGCATGCCAAAGGTTTTTAACAATACATAATAGAAAAATAATAAAATAAAAACCGAAAAATAATTAAATAAGGAATAAGGAGTTTTTCTTTTAATTTCGTTATATAAACACTACTACCAAGATTTTTTATACGTAACCATAAACAATCAAGCTTGCAGGGAGGACTCTTGACTCTAACAAAAAATTGCAGTTTAAAACTTATTATTACGCAAACGGATCGCTTAATCGAAGAATGGTTTCCACAAACATGCAATATTTTTGAACGGCCTATCCAACGATACAACACACTATGGGACAGACGAGAAAAAAAAATATTATCTCCACTGTACTTAGGGACGAGGTAACCAAAAAAAAAAAATATCAAGATTTGATTTTACCACTTTGTCGGCGGCGTGTTTAATATTTAAACTCATGCCAAATTACAGCTTTCTCGTACTAAGCGTCTCTGAGCTAAGCCGCGGACATACAGACAGACAGACGGACATGGCAGAACTATAAGGGTTCCTTGTCGACTACGGAACCCTAAAAAGATCAAGAAGGAAATAAGTGCTGATTTTTCTAAGCTGACATACCAGATGGAAAAACCCAATAACAATTTGTCCGACTCTGGAATCGAACCTAGGAACCACATTAAAGGAAATAATTTTGAGGAAGCTTAGACTCAACGGTTTCAAAATGGTTATTTTATTTATTACTAGCTTTTGCCCGCCGCTTCGCCCGCGTGGATAACGGAAAATATCCCACGGGAACGTTCTACCGGGATCAAAAGTGTATGTGTATCCAGGTTATAAACTATCACTATGCTAAATCTAATCCAAATCCATTCAGCCGTTTGTGCCAGTCCGGAACATACTTCCAGACCAACGGACAAAAGTCATCTGACTCGTTCCCACACCTCATAGCAATTACTTTAATTTTATTTTAATACTAGCTGATCCGGCGAACGTCGTACCGCCTTAAACCGACAGCAGCGCCACCGACCGGGTCCAATTATGTTTTCAAACCATCCAGGAACCCGTTGAAATATTGTTAGAAAATTCCAACCAAATCGATCCAGCCATTTAGGAGGAGTTAGGTGACATACATACGTACAGAAGAATTATACATATATATGATGTACGAGTACACATTTATTTTTAGTGATGAATGCACAATGAAGGATCGACCCGGTTTTTTAAGTAATGCGTAGCATATCACTGACAAGGTCAGCAGGTATACCAATCACCAAAATTATGCATATTTTTTGTTGGTTCTTTTATTATAAATATTTTGCAATTTTTCGGTACGGTAACTCTATAAACTATAGAACCGGAATTCAGATAATGTATCAGTGATAGATAGTACATTGATGTAATGATAAATCTATGGATTAGATGAAGTTTAAATAATAATGGAACAGTACACAGTACGTACTCTAACGTATCATAATTTTCATTATGGATGTACAAGTATTGTTTAGAAACTATTTCGTTTTAATGATAATCATAACTAAGATATATAATGATTACGTATTCATTTGAGAATTGATCAAATGATTAATGCGTTTTATGGAACCAGGATTTTTTTTATTTTTTTTATTCTTATTTATTTAGGGACTTTTATAATCGCAGTGCGTATGACAGTCCCATCATACCCTGATTATATAATAAAAATTAAACACTGTTATGGATTTAATTCGGGCCATGAACCTGAACAGACTCTTCGCATCATCACCATTTGGTGAGGAAAATATATTTAAAAAGATTGACCCAACGAAGATTCTTAGAAACCTAATTTTCAAAACCACAATAATAAAACCGTATTTCTCAAAACTTCGTGACTAATTGAGGAACATCCTCCATGTTGCCAATCTAATAATTTTCCTCATATGAACCTGTTCCCTTGATCTTGAACGATCGCTATATTAGTCAACCACCGAAATTCATTATTATTAAAACTTTTCTATATTATTCATAATAGATCATACGTGACAATATTTTTGCAAGGATGTAAATTATTGTATGACCCTGACCTTATCTCATTTTAATGCGTCAGTAACGTCATTTCGGCTATACATCTATTTCGCCGTTTGTTGTTGGGGATAGAGCCGAAAGAGCGCAGTTTGCAAAAGTTGAATTTCGTAATTTCTAGGCAATAAATGAAACCGCAAACCGAAACGCAACGTAGTTTCTACAACAGATTTTTTTTAATGGTTAACCAACATGTATCATAGTGGATGTTTGATCAAAATAATTTATTATTAAAGTGTTGACTCTCCTCTATTTCAGAAACAAAATGGCGGGTGTAGTGAAGCCGATAACGATAGAGGAGGAGTATGAAAAGAATCCGGACATCTCACCAGAGGAGATCAAGAAGTTTCGCGACTGGCTGAAGACGCAACCACATCTGCCTGAGAAGCATCTCACAGGTTAGAATACACTTACATACATCGCACTTGTATTCCCGAAGGGTAAGGGCAGAGATAATATGTAGGAGGTACACCCAACCACATTTCGCCAGTTACGCTTATGTAATAAGGAGCGAACCTGTTGCCATCAACTCAAAACCAGTATCGACTGAAAAAATATTTTTGAAAAAACCCAATACTGGGTCATTTAGCACATTGTCCAACTTAGAGATCGAAGTCAGGACCCCATGGTCAGCACTGCAGTACAATTGCGCTTGCGACCACTAGACTTGCTAGGCACAAGCAGGTTAGAATATTATGTAAAAAATAATAAGTAATTGCCCAGAAATTGGATTGTGAAGGTCAGATGGCATGGCGGTCAGTCCAGATAAAATATTAATATTCAGCCTATGTAAGGTCTCTTTAAAAATCATGACCCTAAAGAGGTTGCCACTGTTTTGCTGTTTTACAAGTAAATTTTTTATGTTATTGGGCATTAAACCTGCCGACGGGTTTCAGCACCGCCTATGGACTTGTGCAAAGCAATATCAGAGTTCTGATGATACGTTGCCTTCCCGGACACACAACTGAAATGTCTTGTGGGCATATAGTACAAAGACACTCGCTAAGCTATGCAATGAAGTGATTTCTAGATTAATACTAAGTACTGTTTTTGTTCGCACATGTATACATAACCTATTGTATCTTGGCTAAATATTATCCATCACGTTCAGTTAAAACGTTAGATTTTATGAACCTTTTACAGTCTGATAGTTATCGCTCGGACCGTCCTTTTCTATTGTTTATGATGTAAATAATAGTTTCTTACTGTATAATTTACATAAATACTTGAAATATCGTTTAAGGTCGTCAAAAAGATTCAGCCGTAAACCAAGCACTTACTCGTCACTATGTTACCCCTCCTATTACATGGGACTTTAACATAACTGGCGAAATGTGGATGGACTAAGGTACTTGTTCTAAGGTTTCTGCGTAAACCTACGAGGAAAACAGCCGTCATTTTGTGAGTGTGTGTCACTATAGTTACCGATTGTGTATCATCATCGGCAAGTTTTGTTGGAATTTGTGACATTACCAGTTGCATTTGAAACAGCACAAGTTTTAAACTTAAGGCGACGATAACCGACTTTTAATGATTTTATACTAAAGATCACGTCTAAACGAGTAGTACTAATGATTTGAAAAAAAATTGATAAAAAACTGAGAATGGCGCAAAATCTACCAAGCTTATTTTTCTGAAACCTTCACCAATTTAAAGATAATTTAACTATCGATCTTTAAGTATACGCGTTTTATTAAAATTCCTTTTGGTTTGTGTATAATAAATTAATAATGCGTCAAATTGGGGACAGCGCTCCTTGATGGGCGAGTCCTATTACTGGCTGAACGTACGACGCGTTGCGTGAGCTCAGTACAGAACACGCAAGCTAACCACTCAAGGTCACTGGCAGATATCTCCGTCTTAACAAAAGCACGAAATTTTATAATCGAGTTTTACGAAAGATTAGGCGATAGTGGACTTAGTCAATTCATATACGACCCTTTCAATCTAATCCAACCCATCCATTCTTTCTTCCAATTTTTATCCTAGCAATGGTTTTCTATATTAATAGGCCCGTATTATAAAACCAAATCACTGTTCGTGTCTGTCTGTGTGGCTGTTTAGAGCTTCTAAACAACACAATAGATGTTGATGTGGCTTTCACCATTATTTAGAGAGTTTTTAGTTTATTCCAAGGTTTATGTTTAACAGTGTAAATAATAGGTTGAAAAATGATGTGATAAGGCAACGGTGTAGTTTAAAAGAACAAGATGAAGATGTAGTGACAACATTTTGAAAAGAGTATTCTTAGATGGTTTGGTCATGTGGAGAGGATGAATGAAAGGCGACTAACAAAAGGTATTTACAAAGCAGAGGTGAGTGGTAACGCCGGGAGGGGATGCCCTAGGAGGACTTATAGTGACCTAATTGGTGATATTCTTCAGAAAGGTCAGGTGCGTAGTACTCGCAACCGGCGTGCGTGTATGACCAGCACCCTAATTGTGTATCACAGTTTGAATCACAATCGGAATAATTTTGAAGTATATTGGTAATCCATTGCTTGATATGGACTTGTGCCGTGTGGTGCCGGACGTAAAGAATAGCACCATCCTATTTCTTCCCGTGGGTGCCGTAAAAGGTGACTAAGGGACTTACTAAAGAATGGGCATGTTCTCTATGCATTTTAACAGCATACTGCGATCACCAGCCCGCCTGCCGAGCGTGTGATGATTACGGCAACCCCCCTCAAATGTTAGGGGAGGCCTATGTCCAGCAGTGGACGTCATTCGTCTGAATGATGAATGCAATGATTGCTTGATATGTTAGAAAAAATTGTCTGCTCAACAAAGTAAATAACGCAATGAATTTTGTTGTAACAAAGTCAAATTGAAACCGATTGTTACTGATAGTGTGTTACGCAAATAGCCCGCTGCGGGGCGAGCACGGCTTACTGTGACATGACTTAAGTCACACATTTTATCACAGTTTGAACGACAAAAACGTTTTGTCTTAAAATGCTAGTACAAATTGACAAGACATAATTTATCATGTCTTGTCACAAATGTCTTGGCACGCCAGAGCTCGGCCCGCTGGTGTATGAACGTAGATGAAGTAATGTAAGGAGCGTAGCGGGTGGCGCTCTATAGGTTCTGCCTACCCGTGAAGGCGTGAATTTATGTATGTATGAATATTTATGTATAGAATTAACTATTATTTAAGTTAATATAGCTAGAGATCGGATATTCGGATGCATATTTATTTACCTAAAGTACGTTTTTTTTCCCGGCAAAGGATACAAAGTTTGGAAACTGCTTCTTAAAATATATTTTAGCTGCGGGATCGCGGGGTTTCATTAATAACAGTGTGTAGGTAAACAATTTTGTATTCCTAAGTATGTACGTGTATAACTAGGAATTTTTCCTGTATTGTGGGTGCGTTTACAAAAATTTAAACTCACATACAAAAACAGGCTCTCTTGTATCTATTTAGAACTACGCAAGAATTTTGTGAAAAACATATCACGTTTAAAAAACACTATTAATATTTTTTCAAAACCTTTTATTCAAAAATGAAATATTGAAAATAAATATTCGGGGATACACAGTACAAAAGAGTAGTTCTTAAAAATTCGTCAGTCCTGGAAACCGACACTTTTTCCCGTACCGAAGCGCACTCCATACTAGTGAACTCTCAAACTTTAGGTAAATATGCATCCGAATATCCGATCTCTAGATATAGCACAGAAATCTCGATTTTCTCTTCTTTTTTGTACGAAACTGGGCGGGTCCGCGTGTCGCAATAGTAACACAATAAAACAATATTAATGGGCATTCGTTATTAAGCATACGTAAGTGCAATTATCCGATACGTTTGTATTATTAATTGCTTACATAGCATCGATTCTAAGGAAGCGGTTAAGTGCGATGATTGGCTAATCAATGATGATTGATATCTTTTTGAGGCCGTTTATCAACGTCTAATGTAATAGAAGCTGAGAATGGGTAGTTGTCTAGTGCATTAGTGTATTGTTTGAAGTTAATTTAGCTGGAATTTATGTAAAGGAAATAATGACAATGCTTACACGCATACAAACTTAGGTATATAAAGATATTTGTTAGAGATATGAAAATAAAATCGATCGACGTAATCGACGATACTTAGGACCAGAGGTCCTAGATAAGTGATGTTCTATCAGTAATGGACAGACAGACGGACGGACAGCGGAGTCTCAGTAATAGGGTCCCGTTTTAGTCTTTGGGTATGGAACCCTAAAAAACATGCTGGGCAGTCTTTGGGGACAGCCAATGGAAGTGAAGACATATAGCTCATGGAAAGCGTTCGGTGACGATGACGCGAGTTCCATGATTTTTGTTTACCCAAAAAGTGTTCAACGCGCCTAAAAAAGTTTTCACTTAAAAAAAACAACAACAAATGATGGCCCCTTGACTCAATGCTAATCGACTATCGCTGTATACTTATCCTAGTTATACAGAGAAACTTATTAAGTACTAGCTGCACCCTGCGGTTTCACCTGCGTAGGAGAGGATCCCTAATTTTTTTAAATAAATTATAGCCTATTATTCCGTAATAATGTAGCTATCTACTGGTGAAATATTTTTTTAAATCGGTTCAGTAGTTTCGGAGCCTATTCGTTTCAAACATAAAAACAAACAAAAAAATCTTTCCTCTTTATAATATTAGTGTAGATAAGCCATACAATAATACTGTGACATACATACTCTGTAACATACTAGGTATATGATGTATGCCTAAATAAATACATTATATTCCAGACGTGGACCTGGTAATCGTATACCACTGCTGTGAGAACAGCATCGAGGTGTCGAAGCAAGTCCTGGACCTGCACTTCACACTCCGGACACTCTTCCAGCCCTACTTCATCAATCGAGCCTTTGACAAGCGTGCTGAGTTCATCAGTAATACGGTGTAAGTAAAACTACTACATTGGCCTTTAAAATATTCCGAATTATAGGTTTAATGGATGGATACTGAGAAACTTCCAGAATTATTAGGCTTGGTAGATGGTTATACGATGGATGTGCTGTTTCAAATGATGATATATACTGGTATTAAGGCCAGGTTTCCCGGGCCTATAGGCCTTTGAAACGCTACCTCTGCCTTCCCCTAAATGCAGTGCGACGAATTTATTTACGATGCGCCTCCGCCCATTTGGCGACCATGCCACAGTATAAAATATTTGCAGTTGATCAACTGAATTCCTTTTTCTTTGGTTATTTTTTTTCCTTAGGTTTACCATAACATATATGTATTCACAGAATTATAATCATTAGAATCATTAATACATCTCTCTAAGTTAGAATTGTTCCATTGAATTATATTTATGAAATAATGACATTAGGGACCAAATCTAAGTTAAAGAGGTGTATTATTGGTTCTAGTGATTACAATTCTGTTTGAATTTTACGGACTATAGCTGTGGATCCTACTATTAAGATACTTTTAAGTGGCGTCATGTATGGTAGGCCTCATTTTAAAAGGGCGCAGATATATGATTTTAGTGACTATTAAATTTGTGATTACTGGTTATTACGCCTTCATATAACGCAAGCAAGTCATGCAAAATATATATGTCAAACTAGAACGCAAACACATCAACTATATATGTGAATATAAGTATTTGTAGTAAAATACTTTAAGAAATAAATTCGGGAAATAATGTCTACCCAAAGCATAAATAACGATATTACTTTCAAACTACTTAAGATATTTTCATGTTTTTTTTTGTATGAATAGACTGTTATAATATCTATAATTCTATCTGTGATTTTTTTCAAATATTCATATTTTCGTTACTAAAAATAAATATTCCCTATGAAAGTTAATGGTGGCGCGGCGTGAGCGCAACGCGTATTTGTATGGCCAAGGTCAACGGCGATTATCTGACCCTTAAGATTTTTTTATTAATATCGGGTACAGGTAGTCCCATGAATCTGTTATGTCGTCGAGATTTGTGTCCTTAAAACTTCGACAGAACAATACTGCTAAAACAAAAAAATAAATAAATAGGTAGTTATGGGGACTGCCGACAGAAGTGAAATTTAAAAACTTTGGAATAACATAATTATATACAGGTTGTTAAAGTAACTGCGTGCCATAGCTTAGGGGTTAGGTTCAGAATAGATAAAAGAACGCAGGAAAAAAAAACAAAAAAAATATTACAATATCAACCTTATATTTAGTACCTACTTACTTAAAATAACAATCGTTAGTAGGTACTAAATTAGGTTGATCTTGCAATATTTTTTTTGTTTTTTTTTTTTTTAAATAAAATAATTTTAATTCTCTACCATTGCTATTTTATGTTAGTAGGTACTAAATAAGATTAATCTTGCAATATATATACAACATTAGTTTTTGTATATACTAAACCCGAAAAGGGGTCATTGTACTCATCATTTTGATTTTTTTTTCTATGGGACCAATCTTGAGTTTGAGAAAATAAAATCAGCTGTTCCCTACATTTGTGTTCACTTAAATCGACAAAATGTATGGAACAGCTGATTTTTATGTCGCGTTTTCCGCTGCGCGTCGCCAGTCTGGCGCAACACGTCACATTAGCATGTCGCACTTAGCCTATGGGTGATGCGATACCATAAGTTTTTGCCCTACCAAAAATCACTCAACACAACTAAAGAAGTGTTCACTTCAAAAATATGCCAATTTCCAGCTGCCACATACAATCGTGATTCCATAAGAAGGGAAAGATCGCGCTCTTCATCAATCTTGAATGATAATGTATGTCATGCTCACTTAAATGGCTCGCTGATGGTGGCATGTGTGTTGGATCATTTGGTTCCCTAAAAAATGGTTGAGTTGGATGGTGATCCACGCGTCATGTTCGTGAACGGGCGCCGTCAGTTGAGACTGGTCTTCTCTTAACTGCCAGGGCTTATTTGTAATCTTTTAATCTTATATTTTGTATGGTTTTTTAAAATAAGCAATTTAATTTTTTACATTGTTCTCACATATAGAAGCAACAATAATAATGTACCCAGGATTTTGTAATATCTTAAGTTAAAAGAGTGTCCTTGGAGTTTCTTGCCTGTTCTTCTCCATAGAGATCTACGTTTTGGAATGGGCAAATAGCTTCAACTTTCTGACTAACTGACCGACTCTTTGACAATTCAAAAGTGCCTGTAATTGGTTTAATTGAAATAAATGATTTGAGTTTGAGTTTAATAATGCGAAATATTTGTTTCATGTTTCCAGTTTATATGCTCCAATAGCGACCCCGACAGTGGAAGGCTACCGGGTGTTATATCTTCGGCTGCTGGACCCAGAGCCTCGCAACTTCAACCTGTTGGAAGCCGCCAGAACTCTCATGATGGTCTACGATTTGTGGCAGTATGAAGAAGGGTCCTGGCCTGGGTAGGTTTCCTATAGACATTTGCAATACTTGAGGCATCGCAGTTGCGTTGCCGTCTCAAAAGATTATATCCCGTGTGCCTCGGAACCTATAACCTTTAAACCGGAGACTTCTAGCCTAGCTACTACTACAATAATGTCCATTGCACTTAATACATGATGAAAGGGCCGATGGGCCGTTGCAGCGGCGGCGCGGCGTCGGAACGTTTTCCGCTGCGGCATCCTAAACAAAAAATATCCATGGTATACCACACGGTGCGTTCCTGCGTCGCACCGCACGAACACCGGACTTGCAACCCGAGACGAGGCGGGGAGGGGTGTACGCCGCGTCGGATTTTTTTGTGAGGCAGAAGAAAGGGCGAAATCATTGCGGTGCGGTGCCGCTGCGGCATATCAACGTTACGGCGCCGCAACGCCCATTTGACCGCCTATGGCATATAAAGGCATACCTAAGGCGAAATCTTTGCGTTGCGGCGTTGTATGTATGACGCCGCAGTGACACCGTGCACCGACCCTAAGCATCGACGCACAAAGTGCTTACATGAATTCAGCACATGATACTTGACACCACAGTGTAGAAAAAAAAATCGAATATTATTTAAACTAAAAAAAATTGCTTTTTCATAAGCAAAAAAATAAAAATGGAACAGCTGTTATTTTTTTTTAAATTACCGACGATATATTTCACCGCTTGTGGTTCGATACTCGTGTAGGTACTGAATTCAAGGTAGCAGTTTGCGCGTCGATGTCCCTTACACGCATGTGTGAACATGAGTCCCACTTATCTTATCTTAACCTAAATGGAGTTTAGGATAAGATAATAAAAATAATTAATAATATGAATAATTTATTTTCAGTACAGTTGTTAAACATGGCGTACTTTCAGAGGCTATAATTATGATTCGAAAATTAAATCTTTTGCATAGGCATCTTTCTGTTACGCGGTCGTGACTTTGTTTTTGCAGTTGAGTTTTAAATTTATAAGTCAATTAAAAAAGTTTAGTAGCAAGGAGTTTTCATACATAGAATAAAATGGGATAGATTTTAAACAAGGAAAAATGAATGAGTCCGTACGTCTTAGCATTGAAATCTCAAAAGTCTATTAAATGGTTCTTTAATATATTTAATTACCAGTTTTAATTTAATTATTTTCACATCAACATTTGTCAAAAATCGAATAGGCTGTAGAGGCTGTTTTTGTTGCAAAAAAAAATTTCGCCATTTTCTGGAAAATTTAATTTTTAGTGTGATATAATGATCATTTATTTAATTCTTTGATTTGTTTTTTACTATACGTATTTCCCACAAGTGTATTGAACAACGTTGCGTGATACACGGGTGTTACTTTCCACCCTGTATCACAATGTACTATAATTCTACTTTACGTTTCATCAAGCCCACAGTAGAACCAATAGTCTTTCAGAAACTGACATTATTGTGTAACTAGGAACAGGTCGTCGATCCAAGTGTTTATAGCCAACAATGGCCGGAAATAAGTAATTGATTACTGAGACACAACCAGTTATAAGATGCTATTAATTAGAATGACTACAAACTTTAACCCGGAAACTCAATGTCTCTAATTTCTTAGACAAACAAGTTTATTGCACTAGTGTGATAGAGCCCTATGAGTTATAGAAAGCGCATTGGTTTCGAAAATTTAAAATACCAAAGTGCATCACCCTATCGTCTTGTTTGAACATTGAGATCTTTTCTAACCTACACGAACACGGCCATCGGGATTTTTGATAAGAAAGAAAGAAAGAAAATACATTTATTTAGCAGGTCTCTGCTAAATAAATGTATTTTCTTTCTTTCTTTCGTCTTTAGTCTTAAAAGGCACACAACATATTCTGCAAATAAAAATAAAACAAAAAGTGTTACATTCCGTTCCGTTGTCCGTGAAGGACATTACTCCTTCTACCCATTTAATGCTTGGTTCATCCATGGATAATACAGGAAAAACTTCCATCAAAATTGCTCCGAACCTAAAAAGTTGTTAATTTGTTGGCAGGTTCGTAATTCTTATCGACATGGACACGGCATCTCTGTCTCACATTGTGCGGCTGGATCTCATGGTCGTGAAGAAAGTCTTATATTTCCTACAGGTTAGTAAATTTTCGATCTGGTTTCTCTCTAAACCAAAAGTTAAAAAAAATCATTTAAAGTTTACCTGCTTTGGACTTTGGAACAGGTAAACTTTGAATTGTTAGAAAGAGTAACTGAACTTCCATAAAACGAATGGGGTAAATAATAAGTAACGCTGTTCTTCAAAAAGAAAATCCCATCGTTTTTTCTACCAGTGGGAGTGGATCTTAGGGAGACGGAGGAACTTCATCAAGAGGTGCAGCAGCAGTGTCCTCTTATCTGCTAATAGCAAAACACTGCTTAACCAATACGTGTGCCCAGCGATCCTGTGGCCAATTATCTTTAGACCAGTTATGGTGGCCGTCAATAAGAACGCCTTTATTTATTTGCAAATGATATGTTAATAAATATTAATAAATAAAGTTAATTTATTTCAAGTAATAAGATAAATTGTTTATTTATCTATTTATTTGTTTTGTGTACGAGTATACTGTACAGTATACTCGTACACAAAACAAATAAAATTAGATACATAAAAAGGATACAGACAAGATAACAAGCACAGACGAGATAACAAGCACGGACAAAATAACAAGCACAGACAAAAACGCTCACAAGGCAACAATATGCCTGCTACAGCATTGCCGGATATAAAGGCAATCCAGTCTGTTGGCGATCATTACCAGGACGGTATTGGCACTGCCCTGCACTCTGCGCACCAGAGACGTGCACCGCTTGCGCATCGTCGCGTGAGAGCAGGCGGTGCGCGCCTCCGCGAACATGCCCGAGGCGCTGCAGTGGTGGGGCAGCCCCAACACCGCCCTGAACGCGTTATAATAAAACATTGACAAATTCCAGGAATGCATGTTCTGCAAGCTAAAAGGCGTGCACTTCATGAACGCGCCGTACTTCATGGACAGGTTGCTGATGCTGATCAAACCCTACCTCAAGAAGGAGCTGATGTACTTGATCCATACCCACCAGGCCGGCGCTGAGTCGCTCGGAGAGCTGATCTCCAAGAAAGCCTTGCCTAAAGAGGCGGGCGGGGAGTATAAGGATTTTAGTACTTTAAGAGGTTAGTAGGGGCTTTTTTAAATTGAAAATTTGTCATTTTTATGGTTTGAAGGCACTGAATACTGTAGTACTAAGTATTGTTCTAGAATTTGATAATGGGCCCTCTGGCAAGAATAATTAGTTTCTTCATTTTGAAGAATGAGCGTCTTGGCTGTTCAGTTATTTACGTTAGCTTATATTTTTGTACCAATCTTTAAGCCTTTTGTAACATCTTTTTACAATATAGAATGCAAGAAATGAATATGAATATTTATAGCAGTGGTAGTGAATGTAATAGGATCCCTATTATGAAACACAGTAAAAACAGTTTCTTCTACGTATTCTCCTCCATAGGTATAGGCATTCTGATTCAGAGTCTTTCGAATTTCTTTAGTTTGAGTTTAAAAGTGACTATACAATATGTAACAAAAACCATGTTGTTCCTTCTACCTAAGTTTTAAGAATCGGTATACATACGTAATAAAGCAAGTCATTTATAAAAACTGTTCAACAAAAATAATTAAAATAAATATTTATTAATAAAGTTTAACTGATGTCTAATCTCTTTCATTCTTTGATTTTGACTTCTCGACTAGCCAATACTTATTTTTTTTAAATTATAATTCCACCAATGTTGTGCTTGTAGGTAAATGTATACGTCCCTAAAAGGAACAACAGGGCATTTGTTATATACTGTATAAGATAAATTTATTTGTTGAAACATGTTTAACACGATACATGAATATGCACATACATATAGATGGAATGGAGACATAGTTTCAACCGGACCAACATGTTTTGTCTCATTATGCGTAAAAAATGTTAAAATTTTAATAATTAAGTTGGTAATTATAAATTAATTATTAGTGGCTTTTTCATTTATAAAATTAAAGTTAGTGCAAAATATAGGTAGTCAATAATTCAATTTACAATCAGAGTCAGTACAAAATGTAGTCAATATTAATTACAAGCAAAATATGTCAATATAATAAAATTAAATCAACAATTAAATTCAAAATTTATCATTAAAAAAATCAACAATCTAATTGATTGCGCCATATTTTTCTTCAAGAAGGAATGGTTAAACTTTCGTGATATACGCAGGGTGCAGTCGGCATTTGCAAACCTTCTACATCATCCCACAATCTCTTCGTTTCCAGATGAGTTAATCAAACGCATGCAAGCGAACACCGCCTTCCTTCGAGAAGAGAACAAGCGCCGAGTGAATGAGTCGCTCCGACCTAAAGGCAAGCCCTCGCCAGCAGAGGAGGAATTCGGGCTTCAAGGCAGCTTCAAGAAATTAGAATTAGATTAAGTTGGTTTAGGGATGGATGTAGGAATAAATATTTTATTTTTATTGGTGTTGTTTGATTTTAAATTAACAAACGTGTTTGATTTTAAATTTATAAATACTGATGTGGTCTTCAACGCATTGTCATTTATTAAGAAGCTGATCAGCTTGTCTCGTTTTGAAAAGATGGACGCGAATAGGGAATGCAATGTCGAGCCTTTTTTCCAGATTCAATTTCGCGGGAAGAAAATTTCGTTCGAGATGTCGAGAGTTTGACCGACCCAGCTTCTGGAGAAGCCAACATAATAATTAATGGATTTATAGTGTGTGTGCTGATCTGTTGCTGCACAGTGCAGATTATTATCTAAAAATAATAAGCGTCTATTTTTTATTTCAAGATTCGATAAATGTTTTTAATTTATAGCGGCATCAACATCGCCACATGCGAACTATGCGTCATACTGACGTCACGCAAAATCCTGCATCGCGCAATCAGAGTTTACCACGCAACTAGCTTAAATACAACATCCCGACATCAACCGTCGGGCAGTTGCCCACCAGACACAACACCCATCTGGTCAGAGGATCCTCCCTTTTCTATATAGAGTATGAGTGAACTTTACACCCTGTTCCTCATACCTCTAAAAATTTACAAAATCTAACACAACTACCCGAAGTAGGTGCAGTTTTCATTTTAATTAAGTTTAATAATTTTTGATTATGGGCGAGATCTCGAAAGGCCAATCTCGACTCGTTCGGAAATTATTTAGCAGGCAACTAGAGTTCAAATAAACAAGTTGACTCGGGAATTCTTTCAGATTTTATTAGTTACTCGGCTCCTATTTGATGCAATGTCTGGTATGACGTTGTGACCATAATGTCGTGGAAGTTGGTTAGACCTTTGGTGTGGAATGCAACCTGTGTCGACCTCCTCGCGCCATCTTATCTTCCTGGGCGGGCTGTCCTGAGGAGGCTGCTGCAGGAGCACAAAACCTCGAACGGCGCAAATATAAGAACCTTATTGGAGCTATATGTTTGAGCCGTTTTGGGTTGAAACACTAGGACCGTGAGGTCCCAGTGCTCATCGAGTATTACGGGATATCGCCAAGCGGTTAGTTGACTCTTCACGTGACCAGAAGGCTGGCCTATTTTTAGTACAAATCATCAGCATTGCCATCCTACGTGGCAACACTGCCAGCCTTTTGGACACTTTTCCCATTGACACCGATGCGGACGAATTTTTTGATGCCCAATGAGCTCTTCCCCCTTTATTTTTTATTATAAACCTGTACATACTATACCACATTAGTTTTTGTTTATACTAAAGACGAAAAGGGGTCATTGTACTGATCATTTTGAAAATTTTTTTCTATGGGACCAACCTTGAAATCGCGGAATAAAAATCAGCTGTTCCATACATTATGTCGATTTAAGTGAACACAAATGTAGGGAACAGCTGATTTTTTTTTCGAGATTTTAAGGTTGGTCCCATAGATTTTTTTTTGAAAATGATGAGTACAATGACAACTTTTCGGGTTTAGTATAAACAAAAACTAATGTTGTATATGTTACCGGCCAAACCCGATTTTCGGATGAACTAGTTTCGTCTAGGCCAAACCAGTTCTCTCTACACACGATAGGACAAACCAGTATAGCCTAGGCCAAACTCGTTCATCCTGTTACCGATAGGATAAAACTGTTTAGCCTAGGTCGAATCGGTTTATCCTAGTTAGTAGTTAGAATTTACATGCTTTAGGATAAACTGGTACGTCTGAACTAATCACTTAGTTTGTATCTTCTATAAACTTTAAAAAAAGAAAACTGAATAAAGGAATAGAATTAAAATAGTCAATATGATTTATTAAAGTTATTTATTAACTAATCAGTAATTTCACATCTATCACTAGATCAACTTATATTCATCTACAAAAATCACCTTATCTGCAATTTGTTTATTATTAACTATGTTATGTTTTATTATTAACTATATTTAGATACTATTGTAAGGAGTGTCCATGGAATTTCTTGACCGCGGTCAAGTAATTCCATTAAATATTTTTTAGATTGCTATAAAATTACTTTCTGTTACATTTCCATTATGATCTGCCGCAAAGTGGCTGCCATCTTTTATAGTGACGTGGACTCATCTAACTAAATACACATCATCATTATTATTGAAGTTTCGCATAACATGACTATAATTATTGTGATTGTGTATATAGGTACAAAGTCCACCGGAAGAACACATTATCGCCTTTGTAATTTGCCCGCTTGTATTTTTTTCCCATATTTTACATATAAAATGAGTTAATAGTTGCAGTGTCCAGTTCTTGGAGTAACACCAAGGTTTCAAGATGAATTTAACTGGAATATTTGTGGTTATAATGGCTATGGCGTTGGCTCTTGTGGTAAGTAACACGCCGAAACACGATTTAAAAAAAAGTATCATAAATCCATGAAAAAAGTAACTTAGATATTATCACATTTAGACGATCATCCCATCATTCATAGATTTCATCACTTCAGAAAATTAACCAGCATTTCGAGATGATCACAGCAAATCGTTGCAAATCTTTCGCTTTTTGGGGTCAGATTGGTAATAAGAAAGATTTTTTAAGCCAAATTAGCTTTTAAACATTAATTTGAAGAATCTTCAAATTAATTATTAAAAGCAATTTGGCTAGAAAAAGAGAAAGATTTCACTTGATCAAAGCGACTTTGTAATACTGCACAAAGTAAGCTGTTGTTTGTTACTTCTATCTTCTATATTATAAAAATCAACTGCAGTTCTTTGGTTTGCGTATCACTCGACTGAAAGTATTTGGCATATTTTTGTTTTAAAATGTTCGATATAGTCCAAACCATGTTCTAACAGAAACAAAAATTTGAAAAGTTGCCGGGGATTTGGGAAATTCGGAAAGTGCATTTTTATAAGGGAATTTTGTATGAATTATTGAAATTTGGACAGGAGAACGTCTATCGGGACAGTATATAATCTGCTACCTACAATATTCCCACTGCTCCTCTCGGTTAGAGGGAGTGGGCCGTAATCTACCTCACGGGCCCAGTGCGGGTTGGGTAGCCAACCCGCACTGGGCCTGGTGTATCTATTTAATAATAGTACATTATTGCAAAGGCCGTGAAATAGGCATGTTTTTTTTTAATATACAGCTTTCTATTTTTGCAAGCCAGTTCGAAATTGAAATAAAACCTTTGATAAGGTACCTCCTTGGTTGCCATGTTTCGGAGTAAAAGATCGTTCCATTTTTAAATTACACGATAGTTAAGAGTTTACCTTGTAATTTATTTGGCCGCTAAACCACGACACATATGGATTTTCATACAACTTTTGGTGGCCGCTGCTAGCATGTATTTGACCAGTACAGCAATTTCGATTTATTTCGAAGAAGGTTGTCAAAATAATGCTCAAATTTCCAAGCATGTTTGAGAAACCCCAGCACGCCGTTTCATAAAACATTGCTGCGGGGCGAGCACGGCCTACTGTGACATGACTTGAGTCACACATTTTATCACAGTTTGAGCAATAAAACTGTTTTGTCATAAAATGCTAGTACAAATTGACATGACATAATTTATCATGTCTTGTCACAAACGTCTTGGGCAGCCCGTGCTCGGCCCGCTGGAGCGTTGTAATGTTCCAAATTAAAAAAAAGCTCTTGTAATGGATTTGATTTTCTTTGACCGTAAATTCGATACTTCGCGTGTTCTTTGTTTGTAAATAATGACAATAATTCCATGCATATTTGAGAAAAGTATATTCTATGTATGACGGCGTTAGAAACAGAATTAGATAAAGATTTATCAACAAGGTTGGTAGCAGTTATAGGCCACCGTGTTTTCTAATCATCATTAGGAGCTGACAGAGAAGAAAAGGAATATATATCCGTGCCCAGTGAGTTGTCATTCTTATCATCTCGTCATTCTCCGGCCTTTACCCATTTTAGGATCGGCTACCATTCAAAACGGATGCTGGTGAATACCAGTGTTTTACATGGAGCGATCGGCATCGCTTATCTGAACTCCACAACCCAGTTACCGGGTATCACGACACCCTTTGGTAAGACTGGTTAACATTGTTATCATTATGTAAAATATTTCGTCATGCGTTCTTCAAACGACTTTTAAAGACCGTCTACTTCTTTGCTTCTATACAAAGCTTTGGTCCGTTCTCAATTGGAATTCGCAGTACCGACTTGGAGTCCCATTTTTTATATTTATATCAAAAGAATTGAAATGGTTAAAAAAAAAATACTTACTAGTTATGCACTACAGATGCACTAAGTCTAAATTACCATGCACTCAATTATTAATGCGTTATAAACTTCTGAGCTTGGAGTCAAGACGCAGCCTATTGATGGCCATGATGATTCATGGTCTGTGTAATAACAGGTTCGATTGTCTAGATATTACCAATAACCTATGTTACATAGTACCTAGAACTAGACGGCACGGTTGGCGCAGTGGTTAAGCGATTGACTGCTGCGCTGCGTGTCGCGGGTTCGATTCCCGCACGGAACAAATATTTGTATGACCTGCAAGTAGTTGTTCCGGGTCTGGCTGTTTGTGTATGTGAGTTTAAATGTTTGTAAACGCACCCACGATACAGGAGAAATTCCTAGTATTGGGCAATGTTTTTATTAAAAAAAAAAACGCACGTGTGCCCCGGCTGTTCCACACCGCAAGGTGCAGAACTCATGCTGGTGCACGGGCGCCTCTCCGTCGCATTGTAGATACGTATAACATCCACTTCGTCGAATTGGATATTTTTGCGCTTACACAAATAAGTTCAAAAGGATGGCTATTGATTCTTTTAAATAGCCACCTATTATTCCAAAATAGGTACGAGTACTTCTTGTTTGTTTTTTTGTGAAATCTATGCACGATATCTAAGCTTAGACCATTATTTCGCGGACATTGGTGTGGGTTACACGTTTACCTAGTTTTTAATTTATTCTGTCACACATATAATGTAATTGTAACTATTTTATGTCCCAATAAAGTAAAATAAAATAAAATAAATATTTCCAGAGTGGCATGTCCACAGCTGAACAGCCTGCTGGCTGCCACGGCGGTGGCGGTGGTGGCAGACCTCCTGGACCACCACCAACTGCGGCCACCACTGCAGCACCAGCTACTAGTGAGTATACTTTCGATTGATAAATACTATTTAATACGAGGAGGGATAAAATGGATGTGACTAGGGCCTGCTTGAACCACGTATTACTAAATACGTTTACCGCTAAACGTATTTAAAATTATGTGTCTGTCATTTTCAAAAGATTAGCAGAAATGGAACGATGATTTAAATTCGATTAGCGCTAAACTTATTTAATGAGTATATTCATCATCTTTTAGGCCCGCTTACACGTGTCTTGTGGTGCAAGCCTTAAAGAGTGATGAATATGATTGTTAAGATTGTTGATGGATGGAGTGAGAAAGAGAAATACCAAAAAAAAGATGGATGGATTGCGTAAGGGATTATACACAGACATTTAAATATATCTCTTTGGAATGATATGACAAACAAAGGAAAACATGGGACAAGGGCAGGAATCACACAGAAATCACAGTATTTTCATTAGACAGTTTGGTTATTTCGTGCAGTTTTGACCATATATAAAGTATAGGTACTGTTTTAAAGAAATGAGGCTGTTATCCTAGATTTGACCGAATCATATTTTTTGTATATTTGTTATATTGCCGTTTATTTGTTACAGATGCAACAAGCAGCGGATAAACCTCAACACTACAGAACACTGGCAGGCCTGAAACAAAATGAATAATCGCAAAATATACTGATGTCGTAATAATACAAGTTATTCACAAATAATTAGCTTAATCCCATGTTTTGTTTTATTGCTCTTCCATATTCCTGAAATATGAATACGTGAACAACCCGTTCTCGCTGTGAAAGTCTCTCGCATAGTGGTGACAATCAAAGTTCTCGTGAAAGATCTAGGTCACGTACGGTCAATTCATATCGTCGTCGTAGTAGATCTCGATCCTACCCTGAGGATGTTTCCACGTAAATATGTGTTAGGCACTATCATGTCGCGACTGACTGCTATTGATGAAAGCACTGCCAATGGTTTGCGTGTTACGCCGTCAATTCGTGACAGCACACTTCCGTTAGCTGAAAATAATGTTTTCACAACCCAAGCGCTTGTTCATGCGTTGGGGGTGTTAACAGTCTAGTCTGCAAGTTATTACGTGTCAAGTTTTGATCCAGCTATGAGTAGTTTTGAGGTGTGGTGCAGCAAGGTGGACGGGGCTGGGTGTGTGAACCATTGGGACGATCTCGAGTGTTTCTCGCGTGTGTCTTGCTGTTTGAAGGGTGACGTAGGATCCTGGTTAGATGAGTGGGCTACAAATTATCGCTCATGGTCCAATTTCGTTGGGGAATTTTTGTCATTGTGTCCGCAAAAGATTAATTATGCCCAAGCTCTGCATGAGGTTCTAAACGCCGTGCCCGACAAGTTTTCGTCATACGCGGAGTATGCGCGTCGTTCGTTACTGAGATTACGTTTAGTAAAAGAGTTGAGTAGACTAATAGATAGCTGATAATTTACATAACCTGCTATCTATTAGCCTAGGTACTTAATTACTAATCTAGTACTAATTATTATACTTTGAATAAATTTTCTATTAAAAGTCACAAAATTATTGAAACAATATTTTATTTCAATACCAAGGAAAACTGTGCAACTTTTAGGTTAACATAGGAATGTTTTCTTACATGTCAAATTAGATTACTATTCAGACATTTACTAAACCAAATACCTGTAGACATCATCAATGAATAGTAAAAATATAAAGCATAAGCGAAAGAATCAATCACATCAACTCGATTAATTCATAATGGTCACTACCTTGTTTTTATAGCATATGTAAATTATATCATATGAAAGTTATGTCAAATGAAATTAGACTATCTGTTATTATACCAAACATTACACACCCCACTACCTTTTCCCTGCTTTTTTAAGAAAATAATTAAAATCAACATCAGCATCAGCATTCGCTGATGTCAATGATAAAAAATCAGCATCAGCATCCGCTGATGTGAAAAAAATATGCTATGTACCACATAAAACGGCTCTATTTAACAAAAGCTTCTTTGGCATTACATCAAAATACCTATTGACATTCTGTGCACGAAAGAACTTCCAGTATTTAAAAATAAAACACAATCCAAGATTTCTTGAATTATTGAATGATTTGTTGACCATGTATTAATTTCACTGTTTTTTGATATTTTGACATTTATAATAACTAAATTTGACATGCGAAATAATTTAATAGGACATATTGGAACTTCAATTTATTTTTAAGACCTGTAACAAACATATGCCCACAATAAAGATATTTTGAATGTTGAATTTTAAAAACAATGGGGAAACATTACCGTTGTGATGATACTGCCAGCTTCTTGCGAATATGTTGCGAACTTTAACTTTAAAAGATAAATAATCGTTGGTTACCATCCTGATTACCTGGGGGAACGCATTCCACAGAGAGATAGACTGAACGAAAAGTGAATGGAGTCAGTACGGTGAGTGGGACATTGAAGAAGACGATTGTGTGATGAACGTCTAACAAATGAACAAAAAACTTAAAATCTTCCCCTTGACAAGGTTTGGGTGCAAAAATCAGGTTCAGGATTGACTTCTTGGGCTTAATTATGCTGAAACGGAAAATCTTTTATCTTTCAAATATTCAAATATTCATCAAACTAATACTCATCACATGCATACATACACTCATCACATTCACACTCATCACTTACACTCTTCACATACACACTTATTTGGTCACCTTTAAGTCCTAAGTTTGATTAATTATACTGAAACCGGTGCATTTGTTAACCTATCTTTTGTAATTTATGTAATCTGTCGAAAGAGCGCGATCCTAGTGCGGGATCCAGTGTCATACCTAAATATTGTAACACTTGTTTATGAATCAATAAAACTTTTTATTATTTATTATTAATATTACATAGATTTCTATTTTGGTTGGCGTAAATGTACGACATGGCAGCATACGACATGACAGTGGGGGGAAATGAAAATAGTCTCACCTTTCACTCTCCTCTTAATAATCCTCCACTAAACTCTTTAGGTATCAATAGTTGGAAACAAACTTACAACCATAGGTTTACGAAGCAGTCATCAAAACGCTAAACTAATTGCTTTTTTCATAGTTGACGAAAATAGCCATTCAAATATATGTCATTATATCTATATGTATATCATGATTGACTGCTTAGCCCCATAAAGATATAGTGTGATGATATTCGTTTAAAAGTTTAAATTTGTAACTATTTACAATGTTCTAACCGATCGGCTCGTCTTTTTAAACATTTCTGTAAACTATAGAGGAATAGGAATACAAACATAATGCAATATAGCTCATCCCCCATAGAACATTGTGTGATAATATGTAGCCCACCGACCAACCAGACTTATATGGAATATGATCTATGAACAGAATCTACCCGGTAGAATTTGCGTGATGCTGGAACCTACATTCAGACAAACAGACAAAAATTCTAAAAACTCTATTGTCGGCATTAGAATCGGTCCCTAGGTTTCATATACCAAATACTTTTTTCAAAAATATTCAATGTACAGTTTTAATGACTGTGCTGTTTTTGGGACTCCGCTACGATTTTAATATATATGTAGGTATGAAAGACGGCACGATTGATATCTGTCGGGCATGCCTCCGTTCGAGGGAATCAAACACATTATCTTCGGATGTTCTCGTCTAGCAAACGAATAGTATTTGCATAGACACACCTTGTAGCCATGATTATCCATAAGCAACTTGATCTAAAATACAGCCTTGTAGAATCTGAACGGCCTTACTACAGGTATGTGCCCGACCCAGTTCTCGAAAATGGCAAACTTACATTATACTGGGATCGACCCATCATCACTGACAGGACCATTTTAGCCATTAAGCCCGATATAATGGTGGTGGATCGAATAGAACGGCACGCATGATTGTTGACATAACGGGCCTGCATGGCGGAAACCTCGTGAAAGCTGATAAAGTTGAACAAATCAAGTATGTTGACTTGGCTCGCGAGGTTATCGACAAGTGGGATGTGGACTCGATTATTGTGTCGATAGTCGTGACAGCCAATAGCTTAATAGTTAAGAGCCTCGACCAACACCTGAGGACGCTCTCGTTGGGCAGCTGGATTAAGGGCTTGATTCAGAAAGCGGTACTTCTGGACACGGCTCGCATTGTTAGGAGGTTCCTCTCTCTGGAGCCCTGACCGCCGGTAGCTTAGACTCTGTTCTCGGTAATGTTACTGACTAATGTAAATGATATGTGTAAACTAAAATAAAGTATACATATATATATATGTGTCGGGATAGGTCCAGGCATCAGAAGTAATACTCAGATATGGCAATACAGAAATATATTTCAATCGGACAATCAGTTATTTTAAATCGAGAGAATATAGAAATTAAATAGAATTAATTAAATAACTAATAATGGTAGTAGCGGTCACATAGGGCAGTACTGACTGTCAGGAACAGTGGTCCATGCACCCACCGCAATAAGGATAGTACTATTTTGTCGGAGACAGCGTTCCATATCCAATAACCGGGCAGTACTGACTGTCGAGAGACAGTGGTCCGTGTACCAAGACGCATCCGTTCAAAATGACCAGACCAGACCTAAAGAGGTCGTTGCTACTTAACCGGATATTCCTGTGGCTGCCCTAAGGTTTTTAATCTTAAAGCCTCCAGCCAGGGCGCAAATTATATATATTAAAACTAAACGACAGCGCACTAAGGGCACCCCCTGTGGGGTACGGACCTCGGCTCAGGGCGTCGTTGGGGGATCACAAAATTAGTAACAATTTGGGGACGGGCTGGATCAACATTTTGATCATGATTATTATCAGGGGATATTATATTTATTGTTACGGCGCTCTCAGCCTCTAACCGGGCGGCTGGCGCATCGAAATTCAAGGGACGGGGGGGAGGACTTTTATTACCATTTACTCGGGAAGTTCGCGTGGTACCTCGGCGGCGAGGACGGAAGGTCGGTTTGTGTATTTTGTGCACTGTACTCGTGGCCCTATTGCTTTCCTGAAGGAGAGTGACGGGGTCATCCGGATCTAAGAGATTGTGCCTCGGTCGGCGAGTCTGACTAATGGCAGAAGGCCTGTAACTAGCGGCCTGCACAACCAAGGGGTTGCGATGTCGTTCCGCGGATTCGAAAAAGCGCTTTGCAAGGCGCTTCATAAACTGTTTGATGGTAGGCATCTTAAGGTCTACGTGAAGTTGTTCGTTCCGAACGAACCAAGGAGCCTTCGTAATTCTACGGAGAAATCGGTTTGGAAGCGTCTGCATCTTATGAATGTGATATGACTTTGCGTGAGCGAAGACTACGCAGGCGTAAGTCATGATCGGTCGAATGCACGCGGTGTAAATACGCAATTTGCACTTAAGGGACAACTTGCTGCGCGGGTTGAGTACGGAGTGTAGTCGGCCGAGAGCAAAACTGGCGCGTGAGCGCACCTGTTTTATGTGCTCGCCGAACGTCATGTGATGGTCTAAGACCACACCGAGATATTTGGCTCGCTTCTCCCAAGGGATAGGCTTGCCGAACATGGTGATCGGTTGGGGCAGGGCGGGTGATCGCCGGGGCCTACAGAATAGGACCCCCTGGCTCTTATCAGGGTTGACTTCAATCCTCCACTTCCTGAACCAGGCCGCGAGTCTGTTGACTTCGGCCTGAAGGATGCGGGCGATATTGTCTTGCTTGAGGCCGGAGTAGTAGATGGCCGTGTCGTCTGCGAACAGAGCTAACTGCGCCTTTCTACATTTGGGGATATCACTAGTGAATATAGTGAATATCAGCGGTGCCAGCACAGCGCCCTGAGGGACGCCTGCGCGGAGCGGATGGGGGGAGGATAGCGCACCCTCGATGCGATAGCGGAAGGTGCGTACCGACTCAACAGCGTAGCTCCTTATAAAGGCGATCCGCTAGTGGGGGGTAACGTTACAATATTTCACTCAATTGACTTCAAGTGTTTTAAGTCAAATGACCGATAGAAAGAATGATTGTCTATGGTGCACGTTCCACTAGCGCCATCTAGTCAGCTGTTAAACAATATGGCTTCCGTCACGGCCATTCTGATAAATCACTCGTCCTCGAGTGCATGAATTCATCCAAAAAAATTAAAAAAGGACTTTCATTACTTCACATCATCATCATCGTTACACATCAAAATAACAAATATCACTGGTCTAGGTATTTCTTTACAATAGAAACCCCCTACAGTTCAAACATGCTGGTCTAAATCGTCACCCACTAAAGCAGGTGAGATTCCTGCAGCTCACAAAGCGCTGGGCTAGGTTATCAACCCACAAAAGCAGGTGAAACCCCTTCAGCTACATATTTGATAGTCTAAATCGACAAAGCGCTGGACTAGGTCATCAACCCACAAAAGCAGGTGAGACCCTTCCAGCTACAACTGGGCTAGGTCACAACTCTTGCAACCCCTACGGTATAAACCAATACTAGTACATTTAGTCATCCAGCAAGGGACCTTGTTCCGGTACTGAGTTATACAGAACAGAATTACAGGATTCAGAATTAATAGTTACTGTTTGTGAATCAATCGATAATGTTTTTTGGATTCTAAGACACGACTGGCATTTAAGTTTTGAGAACTATCTCTTTAAAATTTAAAATCCGTTTTAATTTCCAAGCAATTTGAAACTAAAAGTTGGAACTATCTAGTTTTGAGATTACCGAGACCAAGCACAATGATTCCATATTAAAATAATAGGTATCTCATTCATGGTCAATAACACACACACTATTCCCCACGGGAATACCGAGTCAACCCTTGACTCTATGGTCTTTGCTTCTAGGCAAAACCCGATTATACAACCCAGAGCTACCGCCTACCGCGTACCCATGGACTACTCATTGAGCACTACGATACTCTGTTGTAGTCTCCGACCCAATGAACCGAAAACATGTTACATAAACTAAAGTGATGTCAACTCATCTATTTTTTCTACAATCTCAATTGGTACTTGACATCGGGCATCTTCCGAACACGGTCATGAGCGTTTGTAAGTACGCTTGTTAACTAGAGATTTTTAAAACATACCGATCGCCATCTAACACTTCAACAATTTGAAAGGGCCTCTATACTTCACGTCAAGCTTAGTTTGATTACGCTCCTCGTTCGTTCACCCACATACAAGCGGAGAACTGGTGGACCTCGACACCGGGCTGCAGGCAATCCAGGAAAGCCATGCCATCCCTAGATGGCAGGCTAACCAGGCGCTTGCTACGCCTGGACAGGAACGGTCTGCGCCCAGTGACGGGGACCATCACGGAACACTGATCACTTAAACAAACAATTTCACACAATATGTATAACGCACAGCCCTCTGTGTAGGGCTTACATGGAGGCTGAAGAAACCGTTTCGCATGTGCTCTTTGACTGCACAGGCGTCACCCTGATCCGAGCAGAAACCCTCGGGTCACTCAGATCCTTCACAGATATTCTATGCAGTCCAGAAGACCTAATCAGCTTCTGGAGGTAGGTGGACTGGTTGGAACAATGGTCCACATGAAGGACGAAGTGCGGAAACCAAACCCTCTAACATAGAACGCTTCTCGTTCTCAATAAGCACAAATTCCCCGACAGAGAACTTACTCACGCTTGCCATTGTACTATTAAAACGACTTTCATCATAACGCGTGGACTTCTCAACGCCTTCAGATGCCAATCTCCTAATGTCATCAAGGTCTTGTCATCATTGTCGTAAGCCATTAAATGAAGTGAACATCTGATTTGTCAGAATTAAATAAAGTCAAAATTTGACAGATTTCTTTACAAGAGGCATCCACAGTGGCATGCCAGCCTCATCATAACACAAACTATTCTAAATTAAATCTACACATACAATATAAATTATTAATGTCTAAAGAAATCAGTAAGTAGGTTTGCTATCTCGGGAGAAGGCTGCGCCAAAACTTTAACATATCTACCAATATCATATTCATTACCTTTTGCCACACTCAACAATGATTCTCTTTCCTTTTTAGTCTTATTACACTCTTTATGTAAATGGTGAACATCTTCAACCGATCTGCATGTTCCACAATTGGGATTTACTTTATTCATCAAATAACCAAACTTGCGGGATGGGTAGTGACCAGAGCGTAATCTATGAAACAGAACAATATGATACCTACTCATTTCCTTGATAGCAAACCACGGTATACGAGAAGGCTGACACTGTATAGTTTTATACCAGATACCCTTTTCACTATTTCGTTCGTCAAAGTACTCTTTAAACCTAACTCTTTATTTCATTTTGAATTAAAGTAGAGTACCATATTACTATAAATCAATGAAAAATTAGAAGAAAATTAACATGTTATCAATAATCAGGAAATTCAGTCGTAGTCAAAGATCTGACTACACATTTATCGCGCATCTCGCAAAAGACAAAATCAAACTAAACATGTGAGAGCAATTCATAAATCAGCCTTAGACCATAACAAAACACAAAGTAGGAATCTTATCCGTGGCCTGTGGCTTTTCACTAAGCCTGTTCAACAAACCCTATGTTTGTTTCACTGAATTCACCTGAATTCTGAGTCCCACGGACTCTATGGTCACTACAAGACCAGACCTCCGCTAGGGCCACCCGCGCACCGCGCATCTACTGACTACTATAAGCAGATACCGACTTCTAACGGACTACGGCTACGAAATGGTTACTGGTACGGTCCGACCAGCCGAACCAAGATTCACCACTATCACTCGACTCAACGTCTTCTACTTCAAATGGCTATCATGCACGTACCATTGAAGAGACCGCCGCTCGACCACTTCTCAACCCTATGCTCCTATGCTCCTAGTAATAAGGTCGAAAAGCGGCTAGGCGCCAGCGTCCACGATAGCACTTGTAAATACGCTTGAAATTGAATGCTCTCAGTGTGTAGCGATCACCGTCAAAGAACCTCTATGACCTCAAACGGTCTCTTAAATTTTTGATGTAACTTTGTAAAGAAATCTGGTCAGAATTCAACGGTAATGGATAACGATCTGTCACTTTATTATTATTAATGTTTCTATAATCTATGCACATACGGTCTGATCCATCATACTTTATAACCAAAAGGGCTGGCCTAGCAAACTGCGTACTACTGGATACTGATGGGATGACATTTAGCAAATAGTATAGCATTAGCAATTAGCATGGTAAGAATCAAGAATTCGCATTAATTTACATTACTACTACTGGGTCTAATTATTTAGGCTTGCAACAATAAATTAACCCTATCGCGCATGATTCGACTTTTGTCCGGAGACAGTCTGTAAGAACGTCTTTGCACTGTACGATAAGGGTCTATCAATCTTACTTTCAAATAGGCATTGCAATCAAATATTCGAATACCGAGTTGTTCGAGTAAATAACTCTAACATCACTCGAACAGTTCGAACATCACTAGAAAAATTCGAACAAGGCTGAAGAAGTATTCGAATACTAAAAATTATCGAATATTTACAATCCCTACCTCCAACTCACCAGTGTTAACACGTGTTGTTGGAAAACCGTTACTAAAAAATTCCAGAGTATAATTCTAAGATGTTTACAAGGTCACGTCTTCTATCAACTGGTAAAATCAAATTTGGTCATCTCCAAAAAAAGCGAAAATAAGTTAAGAACGTTATTTAAAAAAAACAAAGTCTTTTATCGCTTGTCATTTACAAAAGTAGTCAAATCCACTTAAATTAACAAATTTAGTCAAATCCTTTCAGTCAATCAGGAGACGTCAAATCCTTTCAGCAAATCAGGAGCGCGAGATTGTTTTAACTGACAGAGGTTTAAAATGACCATCTTTCTCAGTGTTGGTAACGAGTTGACTCTGTACTTATTTCGCGCCGAATTTTAATAGATTTACTTCAAAGAATCAACCCCTCAGTTATCACGAAAAAGAAAACGACAAGAATCCAATCGACACAATTAATTATTGCCGTAGTCTGAATAGCTTTACACACGTTTATAGTTCTAAGCAAAATTAATTCAATTGCTTGAACAAAAACCGTTACTTAAAATGTCTCGACTCAATACGATGTTACTACGCAAGTACTTATCTAGCAAAACTTGGAATAGAATCTCCGTCACGAAATCGTTAATTTCTGCCTGACACAGCAATTGAAAAATATTATTGATATTTTTATTGCCTATACCTACTAAAGGTACCTCTTCTACCTCTTAATTTACAAGTAATTCTCTCCTTCATTAAAGTCGATGCGTGCGGACGCGTCACGGTCGAATGAGATTAATGGACTTAGTGTACAGGAGGTAGATGACAAACTTCCGATAATTTTAGAAATTGGCTTCCATGCCGTTACTAAACAAAAGCATCTGGTCTTGCATGATATTGGAAGCTGAGTCTCCAGAAGTGGGGTGGTCTTCGTATCCCACTTCTGATGTCGGGATAGGTCCAGGCATCAGAAGTAATACTCAGATATGGCAATACAGAAATATATTTCAATCGGACAATCAGTTATTTTAAATCGAGAGAATATAGAAATTAAATAGAATTAATTAAATAACTAATTTTGGTAGTGGCGGTCACATAGGGCAGTACTGACTGTCAGGGACAGTGGTCCATGCACCCACCGCAATACGGATAGTACTATTTTGACGGAGACAGTCCATATCCAATAACCGAGCAGTACTGACTGTCGAGAGACAGTGGTCCGTGCACCAAGATGCATCCGTTCAAAATGCGTACCGACTCAACCCTTATAAAGGCGATCCGCTAGTGGGGGGTAACGTTACAATATTTCACTCAATTGACTTCAAGTGTTTTAAGTCAAATGACCGATAGAAAGAATGATTGTCTATGGTGCACGTTCCACTAGCGCCATCTAGTCGCCGCCTCTCGCAGCTGTTAAACAATATGGCTTCCGTCATATGTATAATTTATATACACAATACAGTAGAATGTTGAATAACTAAATTTTCCGAGTTGTTTATTACTGTTATTTAATTATTTAACAGCATACGTAATTATAAACATACAAGAAGAAAGGAACAGAAAAATACGTACAAAGGTGATGCTTATTTCTAAAGAAATCTCTTCCAACATACCTGCGACAGGAAAGTAGACAACGTGTGTAAGAGTAGAAACACAACAAAAATAACAAAATACATAACATCAAAAATCTATTCACTAATTTAAATATAGACATACAATCCATATGAATATACTTACATACTTACTTCTTAAATAAATACCACTAAAATATATATAATGAGAATGTAGTTTACATTAAATAAGTATATAATATGCAACTATGACGAAGTGGAAAGATAGTATGTTCTTTCACTCTTCTTTTAAAAACTGCAACAGCTTGGCAGTCCCTAATGTCAGGCAGAAGTGAATTCCACAACCGAACCGCGTGCACAGTGAAGGAGTAGGAGCAGAAGTCGGTTGAGTAGGGAGGGGATAGAAAGGAAATTATTTTCTAAGATGCGGCCTACAAGGTTCATCAGAAGGACGGGCGTAGGAAAAGCGTTCCCGCAGATATGATGGCGTGGTTACTGTTACTATGGTAGAAACTATTTAATTTACTTCATTTTTCACAACAGTGATTACTATGGACGATTTCTAGTTCAAATTGTTCGGAGCTCAAACTACTATTTTATCTGTTTTTTTTAAGTTTTCCCATTTTTATGAAACCATTAGGTGTTGGATCACAAATGTGCAGGTAAATCTGTCTATGTAGGTTAGCGGTGCACCCTGGTTGTAAATAGATACGGTCTGTGTGAGTCTCATACAGGTCTTTCCCTCTTTCTTCTGATCGTCGTCCAGCCATCTGGCTAATAGTCTTCCAACACTCCACATACCGTCTTTCGGCAACCATTCCTTTAGGTCCGATGATTAAACTGGTGAAATGCTTAAATCTTCGAACTGTACAGTTGATCGCAATGTTAGTAAATAGATTTAGATGACTTAGTACTCTTATTAATCGTTCGAAAGAGCTTGAACATGTTTTTGCCATCAAGATTTGAGTAAATAGTACGTACTTATACGCTGATCCCGAAGGGTGGTGGTCTTTGGGTAGCTATAGACATAAGTGATTTGCGAAGAAGAAGCTAAAGATTTCACGAACTTTTTCGTTCAGGATCTCCATGGTTCAGGGTTTTTAGCATATTTTGTGATGTTTCATTAACAGACATACCTACACCGAAACTTTGCTTCCATGTTATGAACACTATCTAAATAATTAGCTAAGCTCTATAATTTTGTCGCATCGTCGCGTACAAATTTCTGAAAAACACTTAACGGAAGGTTATATTTATAATAATTGTTATTATTTTGCTCACCGGATGCACAATTGTCACAAGTGGTCAATTTCCTAGTTTTCCTCTGGTATATAAACTGGGGAACATAGTAGTTTGTCAGTTCGTGATCAATAGCTGAAACATGAAGTTTTTTGGAGTACTCTTGGCCATTATGGGTATTGCCTTCGCTGCGGTGGTGAGTACAACTTGAATTATGTCAATCAACGTGGTCAATTTTAGGAATATCATGAGGGGAAATCTTTTGAAATGCATTGGGTTAGACAGATAACCAAAAACGTGTTTATAAAATTGCACAAAATCGTTCTAGAGAAAGTTGGATTACCTAATCTAATAACTTTATAACATGGGCATTGCCCAGAAATTGGGTTGTCGAAATCAAATAATATTGCAGTAAATCATCGTCAATCATGTAAAATCTGTAAAAAGCGTACGCGGATTGTCTCTCTTTGGTACACCATAGAGTCACCAATTAAACATTTCTCACTATCGGCGTAGCCTTTTCCTAACAATGTTGTTCGGCTTCCAATCTAACCAGATTCATCTGAACACCGGTATTTTACATAGAGCGATAGCCTGTCTGACCTCCACAACTCAACATTGGTCAAAGGTGTATGCTATTTTGATTTCTCTTATCAAGTAATTGTCTGCGTGGTGCCGGACGTAAAGAATAGCACCGCCCCATTTCTTCCCGTGGGTGTCGTAAAAGGCGACTAAGGGACTTACTAGAGAATGGGCAGCAGCGTTCTCTATGCATTTTAACACCATACTGCGATCGCCAACCCGCCTGCCAAGCGTGGCGATTATGGCAAACCCCCCCTTTGGGGGAGGCCTATGTCCAAAAGTGGACGTCTTTCGGCTGGAATGATGATGATGATAATCAAGTAGGTAATTATATATAGTTATTTTTTTTTATGAAATAGTCTGTTTAGTGGCGCTGTATCTTTAAAAGGTCCGGAGTTGATAAAGGAAAGAAAGAAAAAAAGAAATGTTATTTGCTCGAACATTTTTTTATACAATATGTAACAAAAACCCTGTTGTTCCTTCTACCTACGTTTTAAGAATCGGTATACATACGTAATACAGCAACTCACTTATAAAAACTGTTCAACAGAAATAATTAAAATAAATATTTAATTATTAATATTTGTAATGTTTGTAGCGGCATCAACATCGCCACATACGAACAACGCGTCACACTGACGTCACGCGAATCCTGCATCGCGCAATCAGAGTTTACTACGCAACTAGCATATATACAACGTCCCGACATCAACCGTCGGGCAGTTGCCCACCAGACACAACACCCGTCTGGTCGGAGGATCCTCCCTTTTCTATGGTGGATGAGTGAACTTTACACTCTGTTTCTCATTACCACCAAATGTTTAACTGATTTCTAACCTCTTTCATTCTTTGATTTTGGCTTCTCGACTAGCCAATACTTATTTTTTTAAATTATAATTCCACCAATGTTTTGCTTGTAGGTACCTAAATGTAATACGTCCCTAAAAGGAACGACAGGGTTGTTGTTACGTACTGTACATACGGAATTAAAATATTTTTTTTTTTTGGGTGGGAAATTATCAAATAACTTCTCCCGCTCTGGGCGGAGCGGGGGGCGTGTCAAACTTTTACTGACTAAAACCCACCCGTGTTCCTTCCGTTGCCTGTGTGCCAGGGCCACGATATCCCTTTCGGACAAACTCGCAACCCTGGCAGGAAAATAATACATGCATGCAAGATCTTAAATAAGAGTGGCTCACGGCATGGGAAATGGACACGACAAGGAAAGAAAGGAATTTGAAAACTGACAAAGATATAAAAGACTTGACTGTACTAACTTATGATGGTAATGTGTTCCAGAGCGGGATGAGCGCCGTTCCCAAGGCTGGCTGCAACGGTGGCGGCCCTGGAGGACCACCTCCTCCACCACCAACCAGTAAGTGCTTACATCCTTTGTAGTTCACCATTAGAATAGAATAGAATAGAATACTCTTTATTATGTACACCATAAATGTTACAGATATAAAAGTTTAAATTAGCATGAGAATGTATCTGGCTGCAGAGGGTTATATGCACAACAACATAACATCACGCATTTTCTCCGTTGGGTAAGGGAAGAGCTGTACCTACAGTACACCCACATTTCACCAGCTGTTAAGTTTAAGGTCCATGGGGCTGGGGCGAGACTGTCGCAAATACAAATTCTCAGCTGCCACTGAGAAATTCCTAATGGAAAACCCAATATAACTTTGCCCGACCTGGGATCCGCTGGACCAACGACGCAGTTTGCAGAACAAGAGATTACCCATACGTTCTGTAGAACTGTAAAGTGAACTGGACTCATGGTAACATGAGAACTCCAAGATTTGTCGATAGGAGTCCGAAATAGCCTGACTTAACTGCCTCGTTAGTCTAGTGGTCGCAAGTGCTACTGGTGAGGTCCTGCATTCCGACGTTGGGCAAAGTGGTATTGGGGTTTTCCATTGACAACTGTACCTTTGTCGTTTTGTCTACCCTTCTCATCGTCAAAATTTTCGACGAGTAAAAGCATGACTTATCACGTCAAAAAGTGTCAAAATTCGACAAAAGTATGATGTTATGCGCTGCCATGACAGGGTTTAGTGACTGATTTGTCACGAAGTCTCATTTGTCTAAATTTGACTGCACAAGACGAGTTGTTTGTGCAGTCGTGTTAGCACCGGACGAGAAACTGTCGTATCTCGTTATAACTCGTCGAGAAGCGCTTGTCGCGCCTGTCATGTTAGCCCTACTGGTATTTCTCAGTAACAGCCCGGAGTCTGAATTTGTGCCCGGTTAATGGCAGTGGGCTTGCCTTCTATTACATGGGGCTTGAACATAACCGTCGAAATTCACCTCTGCCTAACCCTTCAGAGAGTACAGGCGTGGTGTTATGAGTTAACAAAACAAAAAAACCGGTCAAGAGCGAGTCTGACTCGCGAATCGAGGGTTCCGTACGAATATGTGATGTTGATGATTTCTGAAAAACTGTGCTATTTAGAGACATCGTTTTATTTCTCCTGTAATCTTTACATAAACTTCTATCATATAGAAAAATTTCATCTCTGCAAACTTCGGAGATAAGGGGGAGGGAACGGTATTTTTTTTTTAATTTTTCATCAAAAGTCGGAAACTAAGCTGCCCAAAAAAAAAATGTTTTGAGAATGTGCAAACAGCGTTCTTTCATATGATACCCCACATGCCCTAGTAGCCACACTTCAAATTTTTAAGACCCCTTTTCAGTCACTTTTGCAAAAAAGATATATTTTTTTAAATTTCTTTCTTGCTTTCAAAATAGTTGGACAAACGTCATCTAAAACTATTCTAAGTTTCAAGTTGATAGCATTGGTAGTTCTTGAGATATCCAGGTGTGACAGACAGACAGACAGACAGACTTAGTCTCACCATAAGGGTTCCTTTTTACCATCCTGGTACGGAACCCTAAAAAGCGTCTGGATTGATGCCATGCATGAAAACTCAACAGTCACAGCACATAGGTTATACAGGGCGTCCCACGGATATGCCACATGGAGGGAAAGTAGCTTCAATATTGTAGGTGGAACATTTTACTGAAAGAAGACATTATTTGAATTTAAAAAACAATATATACTGCATTCATAAATATTTAAATAATTAAATGGTTGAACCGGAAATCATATTTGCAGTTCACTAACTGTCATCGCATACGTAACATCAATGTTATTTGTATCATTGTATGTACAATAAATTGTACATGTGCAATGTGATAATGGACGATGTAAATCGATGATAGATGACACGATAGGTGTAGGTGGTTCTAAACATCACGCATCTGCCTCGGTTTTGAATTTTACTGTACCAGATGCAATAACACGGTCATGTTTTCGTTACAATGCAAATGTGAATTATTTCACTAATACTTTTTTTTTTATCTCTTTGATTGAATTGTTTGATTATTATAGCTGTTCATGGTTTTTTTGGCGCTTGGCCAAGATCCGAACTAACGCCGCCATCTTGTGTTTTCAATACGTTTCACAAAACAATTGCCACAATGTTCACCAAAAGCGCCCCCCTGTCAATGTCATAAGTTTCACTATGACTTTTGTTCATTTGTATTATTTTTAGTTAAATGACTTTATGTTTATTTATTTGTATTATTTTTAATTTAGCTAAATGTAATGATGATTAAGTATTATTTATTTATTTAACGGTTTATGTACACACATGACATATAAACAGACAAGAAGAAAAATACGTAGGAACATACAAAGGTGATGCTTATTTCTAAAGATATCTCTTCCAGCCTTAGATTATATACTTGTATATAATCTAAGCTTCCAGCATACCTGCGAGAATTGATAAAAAGAGATGTAGACGCCGATTATTGCTGTTGACAAATTTAGTGTTGTCAAACACAAATAAACGACTAGGACTGACTATTCATATTTTTTCTTTATATTTTCAGACGCAACCGGCTAAACAACCACGCGGCAAACACTTGGACGACTTCGGCTAACATTACCCACAAATAAATACGTGCACCAGTCATTACTGTCGCCTTTTATTTTTATTCCTGCATATTTTCAAGGCCTTGAACCGTTCAAGTTCAGAATGTCGACTTTCCAGAAATGTTGAATGGTTTCAAAATGTCTAATTCATTAAAAATGTCGCATTAATTCCTAATGGCTAATTCCAAACTGAGCATATTTGAGAATGTAGTTTTGTTCAATCCTCGAAGCGCTTTTTTTTTAATTTGTAGGTACCTGTCTACATAAGGATTACTAACAATAAAAATAAAATAGGTCCCGAAATAATGTTTTTTTTTTCAATAAAGTAACAGGTTAGAAACAAAACGTTAGAAGTTGTATGTTTGCTAACAAAACAGTTAGACGCCCCCAAATCAGTTAGCTAACAATGTTAGGTGTTTGTAAATCACGAAAACATGGCGCAGCGGACCCGCAGTCGATACGTAATGCTCGTTATAGTTTCCTTATCAAGCGACAGAGAACAACTTTTTCTTCGGAATAAGACCGTAGTACCAGTGCTTTTATTTTATTTATTTTACCTAAGTGCTGAAAGCATTTTATCGTAAAAGGAATTTATCCATAAGTAAAAGGAATTTCTTAAAACGCCTGCACATTTTTATTCGTCTTATATTAAAAGTATCCTAAAAGTCAGCATATTATGTACAAAATACAAATCAAAAATACGTTGAAATTAGAGGTGACTTCGTGCTGATTTTCTATAGAGATCATTTTATTATTGTTAGGGTTCCGTACCTCAAAATGATAAAACGAACCTTTATAGGATCACTCGTGTGTCAGTCTGTCTAGCTGTCTGTCCGTCTGTCACAGCCGATTTGATCCGATTTACGATTGGTAATTTATGCTTTCGGCCCGCTCCTAATTAATAAGGCATTAATCGTACGTAATCTGTACTGTAGTGTGTGACTCCGACTATACGAAAACTGAAAGAAATCGTCTTGTTTATATAAACCTTTTTAGTTAGCGTGTTTTGTCGTAGTTGGGTTTTAGTTCTTAACTTTCATTTTTTTATGTAAATCTGTAATATCGATTTTAATGTAAGTTTTTTTTTACCGCATAATCATTAAGTATCTTTATATCGCAACATTACTAAGGCCACTAAGATCAGGCTCGTCTGTACACTCGTATTCCCAATATTCTTAAGCAGCTGAGACGCGGACATTACGAGAAATAGAAAATAAAAAAGTGGACACTCTAGAAATGTGGTGCTGGAGAAGAATGCTTGCGATCTTGTGGACAAAATTCGGCACAAACGTGTCCATACTACAAGAACTCAGGATCTAAAAGCGTCTATTAGCACTAGTACAGTCTCGAATACTGAAGTTCTTTGGTTATGTCTCGAGGCGGACTAATGGCTCCATAGAGCTTCCTGTGGTGCAGGGCAGCGTAGAAGGTAACATGCGACGCTCCCAGGTCATCGATGAGGTGGACCGTTGAAATTAAATCCGCGGTTGGAGGCCCTGTTCATGAATGCGGCAGACCGTCATCTAACAAAACCACATCTGTCGTGATGCGAGCTACGATTACACCTGCGATCGCAGAAAACTCATCAATCAACCCGCCACAACCGCTCTGTCAAGATCGAAGCGGAAAAGAAGATTATTATACTTTTTTTTTAATTCTTCTATCAGAGGTCAAAGTTGTTGGGTCGCTCGATAGATGGCGTTGGCATCAAATTAGATCTCGCTATGGTTTCGTTACCACGCTACACATGAAAGGGTCGGAGTTCTATTATTTAACAAGGTCGTACTCTTGCAAGTGAGCACGACTTATCCCACTTCTGATATTAAAATATTTTTGAAAAGATCGGACTTTTGAGTAGGTTCGATCTTGTTTAATTAAACTGAGTTGTTAGTTTCATTATCAAATATAACTTTATATACAATAGCTAAGAAAAGGACAGTACAGCTAATTATTGACAGTAAGAAACAGCATAACGTATTGAAAAAATAAATAGCATATTGAATGTGCTACTATGGAGTTATATTGTTATTTGTTATGTCAAATTCGGCACCTATGGGTGGGGTGGGAGTCGGTGGGATACATCTTAGTAATTTACTTCACATTTTTCGTAGTGATATTTACGAACAAATCATGAAAAACACTTTATTGTAGTGAAATTCTAATCGAAATTATCGTTCAGGGGCAAAGTGTGTGTAAGGTTATAATGTAAGTAAATAAAAGAACCCCCCCGTTTGGGGGAGGCCTATGTTCAGCAGTGGACGTCTCACGGCTGTAATGATGATGATGATGATGAAATAAAAGAATAGTACCTAAATATAAAAAATAAACATACAGACGAACGTAATTATAACCTCCTCGTTTTTGGAAGTCGGTTAAAAAACCGTTTCGAGATGATTCACGTGTTCATGTAGCTTAGGCAAAGGGAAAAATACACCAACTACATTGTTTTTTTTGAAAACGTGACCAGAAGTGTTCAAATTTGATGTGTATTGCAATTTTATACATATTTATTAATCAATTATTCGCTGTAAGAACCGTGTTAGTTCCCATTACAGTTGGAGCTTACTCAATATAATACGACAACAATAATGTGCTAGCTTTTACCTCGTTCAAAAACGAGGAGGTTATAATTATGTCCGTCTGTATGTTTATTTTTTATATTTAGGTATTATTCTTTTATTTCACCATCATCATCATCATTACAGCCGTAAGACGTCCACTGCTGAACATAGGCCTCCCCCAAACGGGGGGGTTCTTTTATTTACTTACATTATAACCTTACACACACTTTATATTTTAAATATTAGAATATAAAAAAAATATAAAATATTTAAAAATATAAAAAAATAGTAGCCCACCGGTATCAGGAACAGGGTCCAAGATACCGGCGGTGTAAATGATAAATGATTTTATTTTCTGTAAGTAGGTTTGTACAAACACTTTTACACGTCAATCATATTTTTAAAAACTAGATGAGGTCGGCGTTTCCTATCTGACTACTCTGAGAAGAAAGGCCGAAACAAACTCAGAGGTCATAGTCTCTTTTAAAGTCCAGACATAATCTTGGTCAGATCATGTGAAGACCATGTAGATTGGTGTCTGAAATGGTCTTTTGAGGAAAGAACCACACAGGTTGAGTGGACCTGACCAGTCAGTGCACGCATTTGCATTTGTCAGTAATCGTGCAGCTCCACTCAGAATTTAAGGAGCTCAACGATGCGACGATCAATACCAAAGAACGGACATTTGGGTAGGCCACTTATATGACTCAAACTTGGGGACCATGATTAACACTAACTGAGAATAAAAGAAAGGAAAAAAAAATAATGCAATAACCCACATAGTCTTCACATTCACAATAATTAAAATAATATAATACTTTACAAGTAAATATTCATGTCATTGTGTATAAAATAATAATTAAATGTCACTGTACATAAAATAAAAAAGTTAGCAAAAAAAAAAAACAATAAAAATAGCTCAATCCCAAGCCTTTTTGTCCTCAATATAATCTTTAACAGTATAAAAGGCTTTCTGGCACAACTTACGTTTAATGAATGATTTGAATTTATTAAGGCTTAGATCTTGAACGTGGCTTGGAAGTTTATTATAAAAGCGTATACATTGACATCGAAACGAGCCACCTATTTTCTTGAGCCTTGTTGTAGGGACAACAAATTTGTGTTTGTTCCTAGTATTTATATTATGGATATCACTGTATTTTTTAAATAATTTTATATTTTTATGGGCATATAATAGATTTTCAAAAATATACTGAGAAGGCACAGTCATTACATTAATCTCCTTAAATTTCTCTCTGAGAGAGTGTCTTGGACTTAATTTATAAATTGATCGAACAGCTCTTTTCTGCAAAACAAAGATAGTCTGAATGTCGGCAGCACTTCCCCATAACAGAATACCGTACGACATTACAAATAGCTAAAGTACACTAAACGGGCTGTCTCTATGTCAGTTAAATTACGAATTTTTCTAACAGCATATGCTGCGGAGCTTAGCTTTTTTGACAGTTTATCTACATGTGGGCCCCACTGAAGCTTAGCATCCAAAGTCAAGCCAAAGAATCTCAAAGAAGGTCTGGCTGTTTGTGTATGTGAATTTAAATGTTTGTAAACGCACCCACAATACACGAGAAATCCCTAGTGTGGGGCAACGTTTTATAAAAAATAAAATAAAATAAAAAATTATAAAATAATAAATAAATACTGTGCTATCTTCAGGATTCAATTCTTCGCCCTTTATTAACACATTAGTTTTCACCTGCCTAACGTGAGGTAGCGTAAACTTAATGCATTTGGTTTTTTTTTCGTATAGAAGTAAATTATTAACATTAAACCAGTGAACTACTTTTGAGATCGCGCTATTTACATCGTCAGTAACCAGCTGCTGACGTTTAAGTTTAAACAAAAGTGAAGTGTCATCTGCAAACAACACTATATCATGATTATCCTTTATGAGGTAAGGCAAGTCATTAATATAAATAAGAAACAAGAAAGGACCAAGACTTGAGCCCTGTGGGACTCCCATTATTACTATAGATCCGGGAGATCTTTTCCCATTGACGTCAACGAGTCAATCGGTCAAGTCGGTCGTCGAGTAAGAAAATCCAGAGCGGTGTTCCGGATCCCGTAGTGGCGGAGTTTCCTGATTAACGTTTAATGAAAAACGCAATCGAATGCCTTGGACAAATCACAAAAAAATGCCCAAGGCATCGCATTTATCTTCCCATGCATTATAAATATGTCCTAACAGTTTAACACCGGCATCAGTAGTCGAACGGCCCCTTGTAAAACCGAACTGTTTGCTATGTAGTAATTTATGTTTATTAAAAAATCTTTGCAATTGGTCTAAAATTAATTTCTCGAAAATTTTACTAAAGGTAGGTACTGAAATAGGTCTATAATTTGAGGGGTCTGATGTACTACCTGATTTAAACAACGGTATTATTTTACTATTTTTCATAAAGTCAGGAAACTCCCCACAGTCAAACAATTATTAAAGATAAGAGCTAAAGTAGGTGCTACAATGTCTACATATAATAGACTTAGCAACTTCTACAGAATTACTCCACAGATCTGCAGTCTTTTTTACATTTAAAGTGTGAAAGGTTTTAATTATATCTCTACAGGTAATATGTTCAAAATGAAATTCCGACTCGCAAACATTAACATTTTCCTTTAGCAAAGACTCAGCAACAGAAGGTGATGAGTTTAGGGATTTAGTAGTTGAAACAGGAATATCTGAAAATAAATTTTCAAAGGCCACGGCGACTTGTGAGTCTGATTTTATTATTTTGTCATTAATTGACAGGCTATAGTCAGTATTTCGGTTACTAGACCTTCCCGTTTCACTATTAATAATATTCCAAGTCGTTTTATACTACTGTTTTTAATCTTCGAACTCAAATAACGCGACTTTGCCATACAACAAACTTTTTTAAATAATTTTGAATAATTTCTAACATACAAATTGAATTCATCAGTGTTTACATAATACCTTTCATTGTACAGCTCATAAAGCCGTGTTCTACTTTTATGAATACCAATGGTAGCCCAATCACTGAAAGATGCGTTACTATTAACCGAGATAGTCTCGGTGGGAATAAACGTGGAATTAAATTGTTGACAGTAAATATAAAAAAAATCATTATATAGATTATTATGATCAGCATGCATAAATGAAACTGGTAATTTGTTCCTGAGTTTACCTTTAAAAGCTTCCAAGCGCCTTGCAGTTTTGGGGTTAACAGTGATATCCTTTTTAGCCACTTTGTTGTTTTGGTTTTGGATAGTAATCCTTTGCCCACAATGATCAGAATCTAGTAAATTTATAATTTCTTTGTGGCTTGGTATAATATCTGTATAAATATTGTCTAGGCATGTGGCACTAGTAGGGTTTATTCTTGTGGGCTCCAAAAACAGGTTTATTTCTACTGTCTGTAGCACGGCGATTACAAAACCAAATGTGAAGAGACTTGTCTTCTCTACCCTAGACAACTGTCTACAACGTCGAGCGACGACGTACAATCTTTCTCCGATGTTGACAGCTTGGGATAGAAACCTTTCTTCCGAAATAGTCTACATGTAAAATGTCCTAGACAACGATTCGTTAGTTGTTTTTTCGTTAATTCGAGTAATTTTAGGCGGTGCTTTTTTACTTTTATCATATATTAAGCTGAAATTAACATGTTGGATTCAAATTGCGCTTTTTATTTAAGTTTTTTATAGAAAAACTTCAGCGAAGATGGGAAAGAAATACTATTAGAGAGCTTGCTTTGCTTGTTTGGGAGCCTTTGATCTCACGGGAAGTGAGTTCTGTAGAATTATAAAATAAGCAAGGAGATAGTGCAATCAATGTTTATGCGAAGAACTCGGCTAGGACCTGTCGCCCAAAATAAATAATAGATTTTTGGAATTAACAATAAAATAAGAACAACAATATAAGTATCCTACAGTTTTTACACTATGTTGTCCCTTAACTTTGATTTATTAGATACCTACATTAACAGGGAATATAAAACATCTGATTATGAGCCAAAATCTCCTCATTGAACACTAAATTATTTATTTATGAAGCACTAGCTGCCGCCCGCGGCCTCGCCTGCGTTGCATTAAGGCTTCTACATACTGGCGCGACACAAAGGCCCCGCATGTCGCGTGACGAGCGGTGCCTTTGTGTCACGTCGCGAGTCGCGCTGGTATGTAGAAGCCTTTACTATGTAGTGATTATTATTTTTATTTACTAAATCTTACACACTCAGTTTTAAATGGAGCATTTACCTACTAATAAATAAAATATCGATAAACAACAATACAATAACAATGTGTGTGTGTTTCGGGTCTGGCTGTTTGTGTATGTGAATTTAAATGTTTGTAAACGCACCCACAATACAGGAGAAATTCCTAGTGTAGGGCAACGTTTTAATTAAAAAAAAATGTAAGTACCTAGTAAAAACAAGGGCTCCCGCAGATAGGCGCGACGTGATAGCGCGACCCGCCAGTCTGCAGTACCCTAAAGGATACTTCTTGCGTGACGCCATCAAAATAGTATAATTATGGCTCTTTATTTAAATAATGCCTGTACATTATATGCAATTACCAATATTATATAGTGCTCTGTGTATGCAATACAAATGAGTTTTAAAACTTAGTGGCGCCACAGCCAATGATGTATTACCTATAATACGTCATTGGCTACAGCCATTTAACAATATTTTTAAAAGGGAGATGCGCTAAGGTAGCCCGTGAAATTCAAATTTTATTACGTTTTTTGCAATTTGCAGGTCAGTAACACGTTATAAGTTGATTTAAATGTGATTCGCGGCCGTAAAAAATATTGCTTTACAGAATTAGAATCATTAGAATCGGCAATACAACTAACTCTCTTCAAAAAATCCTTAGAATTCAAAAAACGTTCGAAAGTTTGAATTTCGCGGGCTACTCAGCGCATCCCCCTTGACCATTTGCGTTTTGTAATTGAAGAAATATTCGTTAAAAACACTTTGCTTCATAGATTTGTTTGAGAACGAAACGCAAAAGTACGGTAAAATTGGGTAGTAATAAACACCACTAGCGAATACCCCGTTGCTATGGACAAGTCACTGTCTACGAAGAAACCCGAGTCTAGGTGTGTCCTCGTGCTCGCGAAGAAGAGATTACGAGAAGTGTAGACAAGCGATGTCTATTCTATAGTAGAGTAGAGATCGAAAAATTTAAGGAAACGATGGATAGTCTGTGTGAAAGATGAGGGCTAGAAAAAGGGTGACTAGACATGTTGCGCCGACCACAATTAATAAATTGTGGTAAGAGCAGGAGGTTGATGTGTCAAAATGTTCCACAAAACTCTATCATTTTATCGCATCGTCGCGTACAAATCACAGAATAACATTTATTAATGTACAATAATTGTTATTATTTCGCTAACCGGATGCATTAGTGGTCAATTTCCTAGTTGTCCTCTGGTATATAAACTGAGGAACATAGTAGTTCGTCAGTTCGTGATCAATAGCTGAAACATGAAGTTTTTTGGAGTACTCTTGGCCATTATGGGTATTGCCTTCGCTGCGGTGGTGAGTACAATTTGAGATTTTGAGAATACATTTAAAACTATTAAAAATGTAGCTGGAGAATGGGAATCATACATTTCGGTTTGCGTCACAGCTCAAGTTGAAAGGCATTCTACTAGGTAGTTATCATATATTACGTATCATTACACACATTATGATAACCAGCTAGCAGTAGCAGGCAATACCTACCTATACAAGGTGAAATTGAAAACATGCGACAATTAGAAGTAGGAAATGGACCATTTGTCGGCGAACCGTTTCAACTTGAGCTGTGACAAAGTCAAAGTCAAATTGTTTATTTCAAATAAGCACATATAAGGCACTTTTGAACGTCAATATTTACAAAAAAATAGATTTGATTCTAGTCGCCCCTTCCAAAAGGTAGTTTCGTATGGAGAAGAATGGGCAAGAAACTCCACCGTTACTCTTTTATAATGTTGTACAATATTTTTTTATAGGAACATTAATTATACAATTATTATGTGAAGACGATGCACCTAGAATAAAATTACTATACCACAATAGGTAAAAAGAGTTATGAAGCAATGACAGATAAAATAATTATGTGAAAGTTACTTGGTGCTCACATATTTACAAACATTGTAAAAAAAAAAAATTGTACGTTTTCCTAAAAAAATAATAATATCAGTGTGAGTTATGGTAATCACAGAATTTAAAATAAATGTCATAAAAATAATAAATTATACAAATAATATAGCAACCTGTTTGATTTTTTCTATACTCTAGATTGTCCTATGGAGCTGGACCAGTATGTTTCCAAGCCTTCTTTTCTTGGATATAATCCTCTAATTTGTAATAGGCTTGTTTACAAAGTGTGCTTTTAATATGAGTTTTAAATTTTCTTTCATTGAGTTGCAATATATCACAAGGTATTTTGTTGTAACATTTAACACAGTACCCCATAAATGATGTATGTACTTGATAATCTGAAAAATGGTTGATCTATTTTATCTTTATTTCTCGTATTAAAATTATGTCTATCACTTATTTTATTAAAAATATGTAGATTTTTCCTTACATACATAATATTTTCATAAATGAATTGGCAAGGTACCGTCATAATATTAATATTTTTAAATAGTTCCCTAAGAGATTCGCAGTGAAGTAAATTATAAATTGCTCTGACTGCTCTCTTTTGCAAAATAAAGATGGACTCAATGTCAGCAGCCCGACCCCACAGTAAAATGCCGTACGACATAATGCTATGGAATTAGCTAAAATAGACCAAACGCGCGGTTTCTACATCTGTTAACTGTCTTATCTTTTTAACAGCATAAGCCGCCGAGCTTAGCCGCCCCGCAAGAGATGTTATATGTAGTCCCCATTGTAGTTTCTTGTCTAGAGTGATTCCTAGGAAAACCGTTTGATTAATAAATTCCAGTTTTGCTCCATTCAATATGATATCACATTCACTAATTCTAACATTAGGTAATTTATATCGAATGCATTTGTTTACCGAATTATTTACCGTCTATCTTGGACCTGAAGAATAGAGTTAATGACACTTTTCCACTAAAGACTAAAAGTATTTACACAAAGTTCTTATTTAGTGATTGGGCGACTCCAGGTATTCGTAAAAGCAGGGAAAATCTTTTTGAACTTTATGGCCTAAAGCAACATATGAATAATACTAGCTTTCATCAGCATGTTGCAAAATATTCTAAAACTTTTAAAAGTGTGTGCAAATTAGCTAAAGTTCTTTATATTAGCAATAAAATAAAATCTTCTAATGATAAAATAAAAACTACCTGGCAAATAATAAATAATGAAACAGGTAGGAAAAAACAGCGTAATACTGAATTTAATTTAGAGACTGCACATGGGCCCATCACTTCAGATGTAGAAATAGCTTAGGAATTCGAAAACTTTTTTGCTAATATTCCCCTTAAAACTACTGAAACTTTAAATTCCTCACCCGCGCTTTCTGCTGCCTTACTTAGAAATAATGTAACGGCTTGCCCTATGGAGTTTAGGTTTCAGCATACAAACCCCGAGGCTGTTATAAAAGCTTTTAAAGATCTTAAAATTAAATCAACAGAAGATCTCTGGGGGATGTCTGTAAAAGTCTGTAGATCTATCATAGAAACCATGCGCCCTATTTAGCTTTCTTATTTAACACCAGTGTGGACCAAGGAGTCTTTCCGGATCTCATGAAACACAGTAAGGTAGTTCCTTTGTTCAAGTCCGGAGATAGTAAAGAACCCAACAATTATAGGCCTATGTCAGTTCTGCCAGTTCTCAGTAAGGTGTTTGAAAAGTTGATCCTCAATCAAATGTTACGTCACTTTAATAAAAATTCCATCTTTCATGAACAACAGTACGGTTTCACCAAGGGGCGTTGTATCACTGACGCCGGTGTCTCCCTAATAAAGAACAAACATTTTTAACGCCTGGGAGGAAGCACAAGATGCCATTGGAATCTTTTGCGACCTCTCTATGGCGTTCGATTGCGTAAACCATGAGACACTTTTGCTGAAACTAGAGCAATATGGGATTAGGTATACAGCTCTTGATTTACTAAGATCATACCTGAAAGATAGAAAGGTTAAAGTTCAAGTGAACGGCGTAAACTCATTGGGGTCTGAAATGGCAATGGGCGTTCCTCAAGGTTCAATATTGGGTCCTTTCCTCTTTTTAGTTTATATTAACGATTTACCCCAATTATTTCAAAATCAACCGAAGATGGTGTTATTTGCAGATGACACATCATTGATATTTAAAATAGACCGACGATCACAAAATCTTGACGACGTGAATAACTCTATTCTTCAGGTCCAAGATTGGTTTACGGTAAATAATTTGGTACTAAATAAAGCAAAAACCAAATGCATTCGATTTAAATTACCTAATGTTAGAAGTAGTGAATGTAATATCATATTGGATGGAGCAAAACTGGAATTTATTAATCAAACGGTTTTCCTAGGAATCACTCTAGACGAGAAATTACAATGGAGACCACATATAACATCTCTTGCGGGGCGGCTAAGCTCGGCGGCTTATGCTGTTAAAAAGATAAGACAGTTAACAGATGTAGAAACCGCGCGTTTGGTCTATTTTAGCTACTTCCACAGCATTATGTCGTACGGCATTTTACTGTGGGGTCGGGCTGCTGACATTGAGTCAATCTTTATTTTGCAAAAGAGAGCTGTCAGAGCAATTTATAATCTAAGTCGCCGCGAATCTCTTAGGGAACTATTTAAAAATATTAATATTATGACGGTACCCTGCCAATTCATTTATGAAAATATTATGTATGTAAGGAAAAATCTACATCTTTTTAATAAAATAAGTGATAGACATAATTTTAATACTAGAAATAAAGACAAAATAGATCAACCATTTTTCAGGTTATCTAAAGTACATACATCTTTTATGGGGTACTGTGTTAAATGTTACAACAAAATACCTTGTGATATATTGCAATTAAATGAAAGAAAATTTAAAACTCATATTAAAAGAACACTTTGTAAACAAGCATATTACAAATTAGAGGATTATATACAAGATAAGAATGCTTGGAAACATGCTGGTCCTGCTGCATAGGACAACCTAGAGTCTAGACAAAATCAAACAGGTTGCTATTTTAATTGTATAATTTATTATTTTTATGACATTTATTTTAAATTCTGTGATTACCTTAACTCACACTGATATTATTGTTATTTATTAGGAAATCGTATATATTTTTTTACAATTTTTGTATATATGTGAGCACCATGTTCTATCACCTAATTAATTTATCTGTCATTCCTTCATTCTTAACTCTTTTTATTACCTATTGTGGTATAGTAATTTTATTCTAGGTGCATCGTCTTCACATATAATTATATAATTAATGTACCTATAAAAATATTGTACAAGATTTTAAAAGAGTACCGGTGGAGTTTCTCGCCCATTCTTCTCCATACGAAACTACATTTTGGAAGGGGCGACTAGAATCAATTCTATTTTTTTTTTGTAAATATTGACGTTCAAAAGTGCCTTTTATGTGCTTATTTGAAATAAACAATTTGACTTTGACTGAGTTATTCATGTCATCAAGATTTTATGTCCGTCGGTCTATTTTAAATATCAATGATGTGTCATCTGCAAATAACACCATCTTCGGTTGATTTTGAAGTAATTGGGGTAAATCGTTAATATAAACTAAAAAGAGGAATAGACCCAATATTGAACCTTGAGGAACGCCCATTGCCATTTCAGACCCCAATGAGTTTACGCCGTTCACTTGAACTTTAACCTTTCTATCTTTCAGTTATGATCTTAGTAAATCAAGGGCTGTGTTCATGAAAGGAATTTTTATTAAAGTGACGTAACATTTGATTGAGCATCAACTTTTCAAACACCTTACTGAGAACTGGCAGAACTGACACAAGCCTATAATTGTTGGGTTCTTTACTATCTCCGGATTTGAACAAAGGAACTACTTTACTGTGTTTCATGAGATCCGGAAAGACTCCTTGGTCCATACTGAGGGCCTAAAATGGACGCTTTGGCAGAATCATACGTACAATTCATATCCCGCAATTCATCTGTTTAACAGTTTTGTATGGAGTTTCGTAAACTGGTCTACAAACTATGAATTGCTATATTGAAGTCTAATGTCAAATAGCAGCTGTCAAACAGATGAATTGCGGGATGTATGAATTGTACGCAGATCATATTATGATTCTGCCAAAGCGTCCATTTTAGGCCTCCTGGTGTGAAATATGAAAGCTAAATAGGTCGCAATGGTTTCGATTATAGATCTACAAACATTCTCCAGAGATCTACGCTTGATTTAATTTTAAGATCTTTAAAACCTTTTATAACAGCTTGGGGGTTTGTATACTGAAACCTAAGCTCCAAAGGGATACTCCTTTACGTTATTTTTAAGTAAGGCAGCAGAAAGCGCGGGTGAGGAATTTAAAGTTTAAGTAGTTTTAAAAAGTTTTCGAATTCCTGAGCTATTTCTACATCCGAAGTGATGGGCCCATGTGCAGTGTCTAAATTAAATTCAGTATTACGCTGTTTTTTCCTACCTGTTTCATTATTTATTATTTGCCAGGTAGTTTTTATTTAATCATCAGCAGATTTTATATTATTGCTAATATAAAGAGCTCGAAGAGACACAAACCGAAGTGTATGATTCCTTTTCTTGTGTACTTAAGAATGTACATAAGATTTTATTTTGTCTTTCATACTACTCAAATGTCCTCACTATGGTATTGTTCGTCTAGTCGTTGAGCTCCATAAGTTCTGAGTTGAGCTACACGACTACTGACTTATGCGAGCACTGACCTGACCAAGATTATGTCTAGACTTTAAAAGAGACTGTGCCGTCTGAGTTTGTTTCGGTCTTTTTCTCAGAGTAAGTAGTCGGATAGGAAATAACGAACTCTTTTAAAACATAGTTTATTTTTGGAGTGTAATAGTGTTTGTACAAACCTATTTATAAAAATAAAATCATTTTTAATTTATGATATGTTTTGCAGAGTGGCAACGGCGGCCCTCCGCCCGGCCCGCCATCAGACGGCGAGCCCCCGGGGCCTCCACCGACCAGTGAGTATCATTACATTATACCAAACTTTACATCAGGTGAAAGCTGGGCTTTGTTAACATTAAAATGATGAACTCTCCAAGTTCTCTATTGTATGAACATTTCATGAAATTATGACATTTGAGGTCAATACTAACTTAGATAGATGGATTAATCATTCTCATTACCTTACCCTCTATATTTTTAACAATAAGATTCTTAGTAAGTAGTCTAAGCATGCTTTAAAGATCTCAGCCCTAGAACCAAAAATTCGAAGATTGTGAAATTCACCAAACCGCACTCTGTCCGGGCGGTGGATCACTGCCCAATCCCTCTCACAGAGAGGCCTGTGTTCCAACAATCGGAATATTAAATATTGATTACGCTAGCATCCATCTATACTCCATTTGAAATAAGATTAGACATTTAAATAAACTTGTTTACGGTCCGTTCAACCGATTTTGACTTCTATTCCGTAGGCATAAGGATGGCATTAACCGGTTAGGCCCGAACGCCGCCTTGAGGCGGCGGCGTTGCCAGTTCCGTCAAGCCCCACCGCCGCCTTGCGGCGGCGGCGACTACTCGCTATTAAAAGCTCAAATTTTTCAAAAGAATAACGTTGAGTATAAGCAAAAACGTGGTTACAATAACAACTGTTTATTACAGCTGTCATTGGTCTTACTACGAACGCAATAGAAGTCAAAATCGATTGAACGCGGGACTGTAAAAAAGGTTTATTTAAATGTCTAATCTTATTTCAAACGGAGTATAGGGTGTGGAAATAATTCGATGTGAACAAGTTTTACTACGGGACCAACTGTATTAGCGGGAATAAGACAAGTTTCATTGGGTTCCTACTTTGATTGGTCATTACATTTTTATGTGGGAGTACAAATGATTCAAGGGTTGATTTTTGATTGATAGTAGTAAAGACTGGAGAGGGGCTCGTGGCTAAGTAATCACAATCTCACGGGTCGATCCATCACGGTAAGCTACGCTTGCCGGGTTGGTCCGTAGATGGGTGACCCTCTTTACATACCGAGACTCCTCCGTGCCTCGGAAAGCACGTTAAGACGTTGGTCCCGGCTGTCATTCGTGGATATTTGACAGTCGTTACGGGTCGTCAGAAGCCCGAAAGTCTGATGTAAAAGAATTGACTACACAGGCCACAACTTTATTTAAAAGACAGCTTACTTGCAACTATGCAAGTTATCTGCCTGTATGTAGGTAGGTAAAATAGCTTATCTGTACGAGTTTACCTTATTCTAATAATTAAATAGTTCTTATTTTAAACTAGCTGACTCGAGAGACATTGTATTGTTAAAACCATAATTCATACAAAAATCCCTTAAAAAAAAGGACGTTCAGTTTATCTCGAATTTAAACATTTTCCGAGTAACATTTCCAATTTTTCTTACCATAAAACCTAATTCGGACTATTATGAACATTTTAAAATAAAAGTAGCCTGTTCGGCCCAGCCGTTCTCAAGTGATACGTTTACCAACGAGCAGCATTTCAATATTATTTATATAGATAGATGTACAAATACTAAAAGGGTTGGTATTAATATGATGCAAATGTTATAATTTCAAACTTATTCTTTTCAGACTCGACCAGGTAAACAAAAACGCGGCAAATACTTCAACTTCTGCTGAAATTACTCACAAATAAACTGTTGCATTATTTATACTTTTTTGTTTTATTTTTATTTCTTTCAATTTTATTTTTGATCGCCGGATTGGTCTTTCGGTTTTTTGGTCTTTCCAGCCGGATGACGCTATATAGCGTCATCCGGCTGGAAAGACCAAAAATATTGTACCTGTTATCGTTATTCTACTTAGGAAAGATTTTTCCAAAGCCAAATATAATGCTATTATTCGAGGAAAAAAAAATTGAATTTTTGACAGATTTTCTTACAAAAACTATCTATAGTTAATTCTAGTTCACGGAAATAAATTGCTTTGGAAAAATCAGTCTTATGAATTACTTGATGCTGTGTGTTTATTAAGTAACTGGAATTAACTAAATGAGTAGTTACTACCTATGCCTAAAAAAAAAAAATAAGGGAATTATTTAACTGATCCTTGACCGTCCAATGATAGACACTTTTTTAAATGTATGAACCTCTTAAAACTTTTTGCGGTTCCGGCAGTGCAGGGTTGGTCACAGTTACTTGGTTATTAGTATTTTTAGGTTCACAAAAAGGGGCGCAATCATTATATTAAAGTGTTCAATAATATTTCTAGGGGCTTCATTTGAGGTTCGATTGCCATGACATGCCAAAAATTGGTAAATCATCACTAGTTAAAAAAAACGCTGATTAAATTATTACTATTTATTTATTTTTTTAATATTGAGATGATTTCATATTAAAAACATTACAAAAAATACAAAATTTCTTCTTAATACATAAAAGTACTACAAATAATATCAAATTGGTTTTAATATGGCAATTCGAGAGAGTATTATTAAAATACTTATATTTAATATTTTATATACAATCTTACATATTATTCACAGTTATAGGTTATTATTATACACAGTTCATTAGTTCTTGTTTTGTTAAAAACAAGAATGATAAGAAAAACTTCTGATACTTACACTGTTACAAAAAAAATTGGTAAAATTCTGATGAACGAACTATCAGTAATTAACTTACTATAACTTTGTTAAGACGATCACATTATCTAAGCATTTAAAAAAAGGTTAGTATCAAAATCATATTTAAATAAAAAAGTGTAAAAGTTTTTAGAAAAATGTACTTACATAAATAGTTAAAAATATGTATCAATTTTGTAATTTTAGGTAGTATCACTGCAGTGGTTTTTGCCAAATTTGGATAGCAGGAAACCAAAAATAATAATCATCAGTTTTCAAAATATGGGTGAAAGCCATTTCAAGCACCTTGTCTATTGGTGCCTTTAAAGCCTGGTACACTTGTACACATCAAAATAAATGCGAATTTTCGTCTTCAGCATCTTTACTAAAGTCATACAAGGTCAAATTAAATTCGCTAGTGATACTCCGGATGTGATGGGTATCAATACCATAACACGATAAAATAAAAACATCATTACTGGTGATTTTATTTTACATTCAACGACCGCAGTTGCAGTTACTTGAAGTACGTGTTTAGAAAATCAGTTGTTTTATTTTATCGTGGGTACATATCGATACCCATCACGTCTGTGGAGTTATTCGAGCTAATTTCATTTGACTCTGTAAAATCTTTCAACATCAGTCGGACACATGATTTAAAATTTATAGGCATTGGAAAAAATATAGTAAGCATCACTTATTTACCTGTGATTCAGAAAACAAACTCAGTTTGTCTGTGCAAAATGTCTCCCTATAACCTTTTCACGATATGTTTATTTTGTCAGTGTAAGACCGCACTGCTTTATTCAAATTGATCGTTTACTTACAAACAACAAAACAGACAATTATGCAAGCAACTATTTCAGAAAACGTTTAGTTGCCTGCACACCAATCTCCTTTGACGCTAGTGCTAACCTTGACTTTAATTCAGAATCTTAGATGATTTACGCTTATTGTCACTTATTCAACTACCTATCTACTTTAGCGTCCTGTATTATCACTTCTTTTTGAGTAACCATTTGTAATAAAAAGGTTATAAAACAATATTTGATTGCAGTGGAGTTTAAACTATGTATCGTATTCTTTTATGACTTTAAGTTTACAGTTGCAAACCATGATTCTTCTTCTTTTGGAATACATGGATTTGTATTAAATGAGTTGAGCCCAGTAGGTGGCCACGTTAATCGCAGTGACGTTGTTTAGGTCTATGATAATTAACTAAGATTCTGAATTCAAGTTGAGATCCTTATTTAAGTACAGTTAGTCATTAAAGCTCTACCCATCTGCAATTCCATATTTGATGATCAACAAGTGTGTTAGGAGTCAAGTGTCTACTGGCCGAGGTCCTGGAGGTGTTGCTTCTCCTCTTCCTCTCTCAGCAGCAGTTCCCTTTCAGCGGCGATGCGTGCGTGCTGTTCGGCGATCACTCGGAATAGTTCGGCGTGCTTCGCCCGAGCTTGCGCCACCGCTCGTGTCTCTACAGGCGCGTTGATTTCTGAAACTGAGATTGATTCAAATAATTGAAAAGTCCTGCCGAGTGTCACCACACTCGGCAGGACTTTGATGCCACCGCATCTACAATCCCAGATCCGAACTACGGATCAAAGACTGACGTCACACAAATCCAGAATCGCGCAAGCAAAGATAGCCGCGCGACTAGCATACGTATATCCCCGACGACAACCGTCGGGCAGTAGCCTCCTATTTTGTGTTGACACAGGCACTCACAATCTGCACTTGGTCATTTAACCAAGTGCAGATTGTGAGTGCCTGTGTCTTCAAAGATACATTGTTTATGGTCTTTTCAAAAAGTAGCTGATGAAAGTGTAAACAAACCCAGTTCATGTTACACTCTCAAATGTCAAATGAAATACTTTTTTAATGTGATTTAAGATCAGAATTTTAGCGGTATTCAAATAATCAAAATCAAAGTACTGTATTTGTAAGTGGCACAAAAAATTGGCATCCACAGGTACGTTTTCTGATCTATTTGTTTACATTTTAATCAGATACTTTTGGAACAGAGTATACTTCTCCGAACTCCTTGTTTGCATAGCACATGCATGTAAAAGCTACACCATCCCGTATCAAAAGACCGTCATAACTCACGTTCAGGGTGAGGATGCGTCGCGTGTTCCTCAGCGATTTTGGCGTACAGCTGGTAGTGGCGATCCTTGGCCTGTGCCACCGACTCGGAGTCCGAGGGGTGCGCTGGAGGCACGTCGCTCAGGATAGGGTGGAAGCCCTGCTTGTCAGCGATGTAGTCCACTGTACGGACTTTTTGAAGAGGGTCTACGTATGAGAAGGAACCTGGAACGTTCAGAAGATCATGTTTTAGAAAGTGCTCATCGAATAACGTTTTTTTTTACTTCAAATTCAAATATTTATATTTGTAGAACTTGGGTAAACAAAACAAGTACAGATGTCAATACTAATAATAACAAAAAAAAATAACAAATAATAATAAAAAATAAAATATAATTACAAATTAATTAGTAAGAATAAAACAAACAAAACGTTCAACATAGGTTATTATTTATTGATTTATTAACAATTTTCTGAAATAGCATTTTGGAGCAACCTGTACTTAAAGCGTAGAGTAGCGTAGAGGTCATTTGCTGGGGTCATGGATCATAACATCGCATCAATGAAATTAAAACGATTAACGTGCAAAAGTAGGTGAATTGAGGAAAGAGAGAGCTGTATTGTTTAGTTTGTTTGAAAATATAATACTTATTTTCAATGTTATTTTGAATTATTTTATCTTATTAAATTTTTCAATGTACGAATTATTTTATCTTATTATATTATTTTTTATGATTACTGTCCACGAGCCCTACCTGTGTATTAAATGAATGTCGCCGTTACAGCAGCACGTTGTAAATGTATAACAATCTGGTTATACTAAAAAACAGCTCGGTTGTCTTTGGTTTTAAGGGAAGAAATCGAAATTTAATTTCTTTGATATTGTATTATGAACGTGATTGATAAGTGTACCTATTGCCACTGTAAACACTGGGAGATCCATTTTAGATTTTTGATTGATTGTATATTCCCTTTGGGTTATCTTTCTTTTTGAGCAAAATGCTTGGGCTCGCTTGTTAATCCGACTTACGCTGGCCTAATAGTCGGAATAAAGTGCGCAAACTTACAGAGCACACTTTTGTTTGATTAGAAAACAGGCTTTCATTCTACCAACCCCTTGGAGGCAAATGTGAAGGCGTGATGGTAATTTGTATATTAATTAAAGAATTTAATTCGTACGTTGATGCCAAGGTAAATGCTCAAGGTGGAAAGCTTTGAAACAAATACAGTGAAGGGCCGTTCTATTTCGTTCTGATATTACCGAGACTTGGCTGCTGCCAAGTCTCGGTAGTAAATGTATGTATGTTCTAGTAAATGTACTGATCAGAAAATCATGTGCATTTTCTGTTCAGTACATTTACTAGAAAATACAATGTAAATGTTGAATAGACGAACAGCATTTAATTTTTGGTATTATATATTTTTTTGACACGTAATATATTGTAATTTATTTACAATTGAACATTATAATTGAAACCTTAATTAAAATATACATGGTAAAACTAAAATATATATAGTATGTACAAGTTTAAAATAAAACAAAATAAAAAATAAAGAGGGGGAAAGCTCATTGGGCATCAAAAAATTCGTCCGCATCGCTGTCAATGGGAAAAGTGCCCAAAAGGCTGGCAGCATTGCCACGTTGGATGTCAATGCTGATTCTTTGGGCTAAAAATAGGCCAGGTATAGGTATAGGTATTATGTTGATATTGCTAATAGTAATTATTTAAATCTTTTAATAAAAATATAATTTAAAAAAATGCTGTCCGTTGGTAATTAAGCGCATCACATCAGAACGGCTGAACCGATCTAGCAATGAATAAGGCTCACGGCTCATACAAAATTAACCCACGTCCTACAAACAGCAAAGAGAAGTATCTAAAAAAAAATATAGTAAAAATGAGTATAAAGGATGTGGGTGAATTTTGAGCCTTCTTCTTTTTGTTTTAAAATATTCGTAATAGTCCGAATCAGGTTTTTACGTAAGAAGAATTTGAAAAGTTGCCGGGGCAAATTGGAAAATTCGGGAAAACTGCAAGTGCGTTTTTTACAGGAATTTTGTATGAATGATTGAAATTTAGACAGGATGTCTGTCGGGTCAGCTAGTTAAAAATAAAAAATAGTCGACTAGAAGGACCAGAAATTCTTGTGAAGCAAATTTTGCCTCTTTCCCTTTTCCCAAAATGATTGTATTTTTTAAAACATATAGATTTAGATGATTGATTTTAGCATATTTCAATGCTAAAATCAATAATCTATCTATACCTAAATATAATAAAATAGTATCGAGGTCAAAACTGTACATTGAATATTTTTTTAAAACACTAATTGCTACGAGGTGTGGTGACGACGAGTGTGGACGGTGTGGAACGAGTTTGATGACGAAACTATAGTTTTTAGAGTTTTCGTCCGTTTGTCTGTATTATGACTGAATGTATTTTCCAGATTGTCGCAAAAGTGGCTGAACGGATTTGGATGAACCAGAACCTGGATTAACACTTACTGGTACTTTTTAATCCCGGTAGTACGGTCCCGTAGGACATTTTCCGACATCCACGTGGGCGGATCCGCGGGCAAAAGCTAGTAGATAATAATTGACTTCGGAGATTCAGAGGTTATTGTAATTATCCATATAACTATTTTGGTAATCTCATTCTCAACGCCGAGAAAAGTGATTAACAAGAGTATTACAAGATACTGTATAATCAGTATTCTTTAGAAAAACGAAAATGCACTTATTTTACAACCAAACCGAGCTTAGAATCAGTAATAAAACCATAAATACTCGTAATTGGTCCTAACAGGTCTGTATTTAAGTCTTTAGATACGTGCTCCGAATTATGCGTTCAGAAAATCTGGTCATAAAACAGAATTTCGCTTATATTTCTCTTCCTTATTACCTTACTACTTTGGAACGCCCCCAAGGTATCAGATTCGTACATCTATGTAGAGCAAGGGAATTTACGCAAATTCCTTGTTAATATCGTAGCATTAGAAAGTGTAATTGCTTCATTTCTTGGGTCATGCAATTGAAAAGATGTATCATCTAGCATTCTAGGCAGTGTTGATACTCGTAAGTAGTTATCATGAAGGGATTGTGTACTGACAAAGATTAGTAGATATCAGCTTATCACAATTTTGACATATTAGAACCCTTGGCCACGAATGTCTACAACAAATGTCACAAATGTGTGTGTAACAAATGTCTTAAAAAAATTGTTTAAAAAACTAAAAACACGCTATAATAGAAAATTTAACTAAAAAGTAGAAAATAATTTTAAATAAGTTGGAAATTATATAGTGATTAACAAGAAATTTATTTTATCGTAAAAAAGCTGGTGCTTTTTACGATATTTTCATAATGATTCTACTTTTACCAATATCTGTCAATAAAATATTTGCAAGAATTTACACCAAGCACCCCACGCTTTTTTATAATAAAATACATTTCTTTTTAATCACTATTATTATTTCAAACTTATTTAAAATTATTTTCTACTTTTTAGTTTAGTTTTCTATTAAAGTGAGTTTTTGGTTTTTTAAACTATTATTTATTTTCTACTTTTTTAGTTTGCTTTTCTATTACAACGTGTTTTTTAGTACTAAAAAAAATTGAAAACTTATTAAATTATTGTATTGTCATCGGTCCTTGATAAGTGTGCATAATTTTAAATTAATCCAACGTTTTGAAGTGGTCGAAAATTAAGTTCACAGTTTCCGTTACGTACATACTAACAAAGCGTGTTAATAAGTCAGTTTCTTATAATAACTTATTAACTTATATTCTTATAAGTTAAGAGAGACAATAAATAAAGAAGGATAATTATAATATTTTTCGGTCGAGATCTTTGTGCTAAAGTAGACTGGTAGTAAATACCTATGGCATTAAGAGGCCGGTGATGGATGCATAGTTCATACAAACGTAATACCAAAATAATAGAAATAAATACACACTACCTTTTTTTTTTTTTTTTGTTGGGTGGGAAATTATCAAATAACTTCTCCCGCTCTGGGCTGAGCGGGAGGGCGTGTCAGACTTTTACTGACTAAAACCCACCCGTGTTCCTTCCTTTGCCTGTGTGCCGGGGCCACGATATCCCTTTCGGACAAACTCGCAACCCCGGCAGGCATTGGCCCTAACGGACCCCGTCAGTTGGTGCTGACATCTCTTTGAGGCGCGCGTGAAACACAACGCGCCGTCGACCCGGGCCTGGTCCTTATCGGACAGCAAGCTACCCATCGCTCACCGTCCGCAGGCCCGCGCCTATGGTGGCCGGAAATCAGCTTGTGACTCCCGACGCCCGGGGTTTCTCTTGCGGCGGCTAAGGGCGTGAGGGCGCGAACCCTGCCTTACCCTCACGCATTCCGCCTCCTCCTTCGCGAGCATTACTGCTTTGCAGAAGGAGGTGATGGCCTCCCATGCACTCTCGCTCCGAACCATGGCCTGAACCAGGGCCGGACGCGAGAGATCGCTGCCGACGATCGCCTCCGTGAGGACACGGCGATGCTCCGCCCAAGCCGGGCAGACCTCCACCGTATGCTCCACCGTGTCCTCCGGGCGATCCACACAGTGGTGACACCCGGGCGTTTCCTCCCGCTTTATCCTGAACAGGAACCTCCCGAAACAACCGTGTCCGGTGAGGACCTGCGTCAGGCGGAAGGTGAGGACGCCGTGGCACCTCTCTAGCCACTCCTCAAAGAGGGGACTTATCGCCACAATTGTGGCGTGCCCTGCGCTGGGTTGCGACAATCGCACTCTCCATGCCGCCATGAGATCCCGCCGGAGCTCCGTCCGCTGTGCCGCGATTACTCGCGGCAGCGGAGTTTTACCCCGGCCTTTTGCCTCCTCGCGCCACTCCCAGATGTGCGCGAGGACTTTTGCCTCCAGATCCCACGGCGGCAGTCCGGCAACGAGGCTCGCCGCCGTCGACACCGATGTGAACTCCTCCCGCCGTTATCTGGGAACCCGACAGTGGCGCGTTCCGAGGACCATAAAAACACATGGCCTCGGACTTGTGCAAGGCCACCTCGAGTCCCAATTGCCGGATCCTATCGACGATTGTCGCAACGCCACGTGCCGCCAGTTCGGTCACCGCCTCATGCGACCTCCCCTGCGCCAGGACCAGCGTGTCGTCAGCGTAGCAGACTACGCTGACGCCGCTAGGGAGGTCGGCGCGCAGCACCCAGTCGTACCCGATGTCCCACAGATGCGGCCCCAGGACCGATCCCTGTGGGACACCGCACGACATCTCTCGCCGGTTCCACTCTCCTTGGTGACCGGGGTAGATGACGGCCCTGTCCGTCAAATAGGCCTCGACCACTCGACAGAGGTAGGTTGGCATCCGGTGATACCGAAGTGCCTCCCTTATGCAACTCCAGGGCAAGGTGTTGAAGGCATTGGCGATGTCAAGAGACACCGCCAAGACAACCCCACCCCGGGCAACAGCATCCCCCGTCGTGAGGGCTCGAACGCGCATGATGGCATCCACTGTAGAGCGCCCCTTGCGGTAACCAAACTGGCTCTCCGCCAAATCCGGCCCCACCCGCACCAGCCGCCCGACAAGGCGGTCTGCAATTACTCTTTCAAAGAGGTTGCCCACCTCGCCGAGCAGCACGATGGGCCGGTAAGCAGACGGAGAGTCCGCCGGGCGCCCTGGCTTCTTAATGAGGACCAGTTTCCCCGTCTTCCAACGAAGTGGGAACTGGCCCCTCTCCAAGCATGCGCTTAGGAGCCCCCTTAGTCGAGGCCCGAGAGCCTCCAAGGCCAGGACCCAGGCTTTTCCAGGCAAGCCGTCGGGTCCTGGGGCGGTATTCTTGGCATTAAGCTTACGTACCGCCACTCTCAGATCTACCTCGGTCACCTCCGGAGCATCGTCGTCGTCGTCGGCAGTGTGGTCCGCATCGGGCACCGCAGGAGACGGAGCCATGGGCGGAGGAGTATGTTCCCCTCGCGAAGGGAACAGAGCGCTCACCACGTCCTCCCCGAGCTGGGGCCGGAGACTCTGCGTCAGCGGGGTAGCCCATGGGCGGAGTTTATCCCTCACCCCTTTGTAGGGGCGTCCCCACGGGTCCCTGTTGAGAGTCTCCAGCGACTCCTCGCGAGCCAGTCCTCTGGCCCGCTGGATTTCATCTCGGAGGGCGGTCTTCGCCGCTCTGTACTCCTCGTACAGCTCCGCCTGAATGGCCACCGTATCCGGAGGGCGGATACGGAGCCTGCGGTGCCTGGAGTACCGGTGGCGCGCAGCAACGCACGCCTCGCGTAAAGCGGTCAGCTCACGCGACCACCAGTACACCTGGCGCTGAGCACGTCCGGGCTGGACCCGGGGCATTGCCACGTCACATATTTCAGACATGGCCTCCCGGAACCACTCCGCCTCGTCGTTTATGTCGGCAGGCCTGTCCGGTGATGACACCCAGGCCTGCACGATTGAGGCTTCCAGGAGGAGCTCCCGGTCCAGCTGCTTCAGCGCCCACCGTGGACCACTCGGGGCCTGTCGGACCAGCGCGCTCGAGGTCTGGGCGGAGACGTCAAACCGGATGTACCGGTGATCGGAATAGGTCTCCACCCCCTCCATGACGCGCCAGACAATGACACGCGGCGACAAATACACACTACCTTAAGAATATGTTTGATTTACAAATTATTTTGGTAATAAGTTTGTATGAACTACGCTTGCGGCCCCTTAAGTCGGCCTCTGTATATTTGTGTGCTTAAAGTATTAAATAAATAAATAAAGTTGGAAAGTCTGAGTTGAGTGGAGGTGTCTGAAATATTAAAACCAAAACTGCACAGTAGTTAGAGGTAAAGATATGATCGGAGTTAAAACTTGAAAAAAAAAGCTAAATATGTATAAGTTAAGTCTCCAATCATGAATTTTAAAAACGTCAGTATGTTAGATTAGACTGTAATGCAGTTTTTTAAGTAAATTTGGATGAAGTATATTAACATTGATGACCAAATCAAGCCTTTCTTGACTTCTTCAGTTAAAACTTGATATAATTCTTTCCTTATTGCCCATAATTAATATCTTACATGTTGTTACGCGTCTGGGCATTCTGTACGCTTATTATTATTTTTGAATAGCTATGTAATCGCAGTTACTCCTCTCCGATTAGAAGCGCTTGTAAACTGGTTTATGACATTTTAATCAACAAAGGTCAAGTAACAATAAAATTCGTTTGAAAACATTCTTAATGTGTGCAAGAGTTTTACGTGTTGTATCAATAGTCAAATTCTGAGATATTTTTTATTAAAATGGTGGATCCAAGACTTGACCGCGATAGAACGGGCTTAACTTCTCGACACATTAAAGAAAGAAAGAAAGATAATTTTATTTGTCACAGAAAAACGTGCATACGAAAACATATATAATAGACTCGAAGGTAAACATTACTGATTATTGACTCATTACTGATTTGAGCAACTACCTGAACACAAGCACGTAATCTACCTGCCATGTTATCTCTTCACCACCCTTGGTTGACTGGTAGTTAATTCCGCCTTTGTACCTTTATTCTTTTTTTTTGTATAAATAAATAAATAATATGAATGAAAAGGTTTGTGAGTATTTTCACTCTCAAACGGAAATCAACGCCAAAACAGCTGAACAGATTGACAAACAAAACAAGAGAATAGACTATGTAAAAATTTAGAATAGCACACAATAAGTTGTTTTATCCTAGTGAGAGGCTTTAAAGTCCACTTGACCAAAGTGCCCAAACAAAAAAAATGAAATCACCTTTAACAACACCACTGCCATCACTGACTTCAGTGTGAGTCCTGTCAGCATGACCAGGGTACCTTCCAGCAGTGTAGGAGAAGACGTAAGGCTTCGGTGGAGGTTCTGGCGTCGTGCTCTCTAGGAGATGTGACACGTCGCAGCTGACCAGAGCCAGCGACACAAGGAACAGCGTGGGGCACAGCATCTGGAAAATTTCAGAGATTGGTTTTATTAGTATGCCTTATAAGGATCAAAATGAGGCTGACAACCTGAGATGTACTAAAGGAACTCTCTCTAAATACACACTTGTCATGACTGGGTTTGAAAACTGTGTATGTACGAAAGAGACTGTTTCTAATGAGACATGAGAGGAAACTGATTGCAGAGGTCCCCAACGCAGTGGATAAGGCTAATGTGGTAATCAATGGTTGTTCATTGCTTGTTAAGAAGAGGTCTTTGGCTCATCTTATATTGGAATAATCACAGGTTCGTATTACAAAGTGTGGGGTTCAAGACTGTACAAAATTTGTTCTAGGAGTGTGGTGTTAGACAGGGTGGACTAACGTCCGCGGCTCTGTTTAATGTTTACATGAACCACTTGATTGGTGAGCTCAGCGAGACCAACGTCGGTTGCTCGAATGATGGCACTATGATGAATAATCTCAGCTACGCAGACGACATGGTCTTGCTGAGTCCATCAATCAGCGCGCTCAGAAAGCTGTTGGCTGTTTGTGAGTCCTATGCTGTGTCACATGGACTCACATATAATGTGAATAAAAGTGAGCATATGATTTTTAAATGTAAATCTGGCTCGTTGGATAATGTTCCTCCAGTGACTTTAAGCGGAAAGCCACTACAGAGAGTCACACAGGTTAAATACCTAGGGCATGTAGTCACGGAGGACTTATCTGACGATGCGGATATAGAGAAGGAGCGGAGGGCGTTGGCGGTTCGATGTAATATGGTAGCCCGCAGGTTTGCGCGTTGTAGTGGGAATGTTAAGGTATCGCTTTTTAAAGCATACTGCCAAACCTTCTACACGTGCAGCTTGTGGGTGAAATATACGCAGAGAGCCTATAACGTCCTCCGCGTGCAGTATAATAATGGTTTTAGGATGATGACGGGGCTTCCGCGCTTCTGCAGCGCTTCGCAGATGTTCGCGGAAGCCCGTGTTGACGATTTTCATGCCATTATAAGGAAAAGAACAGCGTCAATAATGGGTAGGGTGCGCGGAAGCTCCAACGGCATCCTAAAACATTATTTGACAAAGTGGACAGTCCCTTCGTAAGGCACTGGGTACGGAGGCACGTGCCAACGTGTGTTGGGCCACGTAGTTATTAGTTGTTTTCGTTTAATTTACTAACATAGTTTGTAAGTCATTGTTACTAATACTATATGGATTGTGTGTACATGTATGTGTAGTCCGAAATAAAGAATATATCATTATTATTATTATAACGAAGACCTTGATTATTTTGATCACGTCTGTCAATTTGCTAATGGATAAAAAATAGAATCGCTTCGCCGAAGAATAGGTAATTTGTCTAGTCTAGGTCATTGACAGCATTTCTGTTTTTTGTAAGAGTTCTTTTATTATTTAATAGCTAGTAATATTTTTTACTGATAATCATTTTAATTTTGATGAGTTAGGTAGTCACGCATTTCCAAAATATGCATTAGGTATGTATATCACTTGAGCGAGATTGTTTTGGTCGTACAGTCGTACTATTGCTTCAATATTTTCAACCCCCTCACCCACCCCCCGTACTCTTTAGAAGATTCGTCTACTTCAAGGAAAGTCTCAAGAAAATCTAAGGAATCTTTATCAATCTATCGTTCTATACCTACAATAAGGTAGGCAACGTTAGAGGATTCCTGCTTGTGTTAGTTTGAAACCAGTTCCCCTGACCTTTGCATTGCGTCGCCGATGCACGCTCGACAGAGACGCGAAAAAATTACATTTACGATGTTATTTGTTAGTTTTGAACTTTTCGAGTTAACAAGTTCGTCAACCAGGTAAGTCAGATTATGATAATAAACTTTATGTACTTCATTGGTTCCGGCTACAAAGCATTTAGTTTGTCAGAAAATAAAATGCTGTCATTAGTGTCGTTGATTTTCATGCCCTTTAGAGAAATTTGGTCCTTCGATGATCTAAGGACCAGATTTTTTGCTATATGGACTGAGTAGGTACCTACTGATTTATCCAAGATTTGGCACTTGGCACTTGACTGACAGTAACCTCTTGCCTCGTTAAGTAATATCTTCATATCCTATTGTAACAATAAACTTGGAAAATACCCAAGACTTAGAACCATACAAGGTTCAGCATTTGACAGTGGCCATTTAAGGCGACGATAACCGACTTTTAATGATTTTATACTGAATATCACGTCTAAACGAGTAGTGTTAATGATTTGAAAAAAATAAGTATAAATATGTGAATGTCTGAAACCTTCACCAATTTAAAGATAATTTAATTATTGATCTTTTAGTATACGCGTTTTATTAAAATACCTTTTTTTTTGTGTATAATAAATTAAAAATACGTCAAATTGGGGACAGCGCTCCTTGATGGGCGAGTCCTATTACTGGCTGAACGTACGACGCGTTGCGTGAGCTCAGTACAGAACACGCAAGCTAACCACTCAAGGTCACTGGCATTTATCTGCGTCTTAATGTTTTGACATATTATTGCCTTGCATAGTGTCAATGGTCAATGGCATATACCTTCGTCTTAAGAGCCCGATGAGGCTCAGTATTAAAGGATCAATGCACAAGGTGGAGATAATACTAGGTAAGCACCTGGTGCTGTGATGTATCATCATCTATAAGTGTACATCACCGCATCATCACAAGGAAACTTGTTAATAATGATGTGGTTAAGTGCGCATGTTTAGATAAGTATCTGTTTATAATTATGATATATGTTTTATTACTTCTATTGTTTTTCAATAAGCGCAGGTAATTTGCACATCATTTTAATGGCTTCTCGATATGGTAATATATTAGGAACTGCGGAGTATGAAGTCATCATTAGTTTTAGAGCCCATTAAATATAACTGATTGATTGTTACTTTGTTAGTGACGTTATTAATGGCAGGTTTATTGCCGTAAACATGTATATGTTGACTGTCGTAATGTGAGTGTTTAATTTTATTGTAATTTATGGTAGATTGAGATTCGTCATTGTTGTTAATGTTTTGTATTTAGGATCAGTAAAAATAAGGAGGGTAGTTAAACATTAGTCAGTCATGCAGATGCTAAGAACGTAAACGTATTTGTTATGCTAGATCTGTGAGATGAGGAGGCTAAGCTAAGTCAGTTTAGAAAAGATTCAATATTCAGTAGGACAGTTAGCAATCAGCTTAAATTAAATTGCGAACGTTATCACTGCTACAAAAAAGAAACACGATTGATTGTAGACAGCCTTCAATAACGTGCGAACGAACACGAACGGTTCGACAAGTGACCTTAACACGACTTCCTTCATTCTTTAGTGTGCTCCCAAAGAAATTCTGATCGCATATTTTTTCTGTTTTTTTTTATATTCTCAATTCTTTATTGCGTATCATAATTCATAATGTATATAGTTTGTAGGGAGATAATTATATTACACATAATAAATTATGAATCCTGTCGGGCACAGCATAAATCAAGTAGTAGATATACAGTATGTAACAAAAACCCTGTTGTTCCTTTTAGGGCCGTATAAATTTACCTACAAGCACAACATTGGTGGAATTATAATTTAAAAAAATTAAGTATTGGCTAGTCGAGAAGTCAAGATCAACGAATGAAAGAGGTTAGAAATCAGTTGAACATTACAAATATTATTAATAATTAAATATTTATTTTAATTATTTTTGTTGAATAGTTTTTATAAATGACTTACTTTATTACCTATGTATACCGATTCTTAGAACGTAGGTAGAGGGAACAACAGGGTTTTTGTTACATATTGTATACGGTATAAAAAGAAAAATATGTACATCAGCTGAATTCCGAAGCCAATTAACATATTTGAGTTGTAAAAAGCCCAGTTGGATGTTGCCACATTGTTCCTTTGAATACATCAACCTGTTGGATAGGACACACTGGCGCCAATAAATCCATAAATAATGACCAGACCTGAATAAAAAGACCAGAAAGAAGTAAAGACACTACAGAGTTTGCGAAATGTCATATTCAAGACAGAGACCTGTAGACAAGACAGATCTACATCTCTGCACATAATGCACTATAACATTATTGTTGGACACCTTTGAATACGCAAGATTTGACTTGACTTGTAAGTGATATGATGACCTCAATTATATACTTTAAAAAATTCCCTAGCTCTTCCAAGTTCACCTAATAATTTTTAAACCACTCCCTAGACATGCAGCATCGTGCGTTCTGTAGGACCAAAAAATTCACCATAGCAACCCTTTCTAATCATTGCTAAGCCACAATTTAGCAACAATCAGACCATCTCGTCCACAATTGGGCACCGAATTGAGATCACTTGGCCGACGGCCTTGACCGAAGCGCTCACTTTTCTTCGAGACCAGTATAAAAATAACTTTGAAATATTTAACAAGTTTTTGATTCGGCGTCTACTGGTCGAAGTGTGATTGGAATTTGAGCAGGTGTTGTAACATGTGAGTAAGTTATTAAATCGGTAGCATGGTCTACGTGTGTTTTGTCTTAGGAAATGTGTTTTACCTAATTGCGTTTGAGGTCTTTCAGCTGCCTTCGTCATTTATACTACTCATCTAAGACCAGCTGTTAAACTTTCGTTTGTGTTGCTGTCTTATCAAATCAAATAATTTATTAGTGTGGTTTTGGTAAAAGCTACAGTAAGGTCTTACAAAATATGTTATAGAGACTCCTTGCTCGAGTCCGAGTCGCATGTTAAATAATCTAACTAACTAATATTACACGAAAAATTTACACGCCTATGAGTCTGATACACGTTTATGTCCACAGACGGATATTGCAAAAGAAACACAGGGACAATTTATTGTAGAGAAGGAAGTAAACTTCTGGAAGGACTTGAATATTATAGTTACTAATCTCGCAATTATTTAACAGATTCTATTGTAATTAGGTATAAGCAAAGGAGTAAATGTTTATTATATCACAAGTAAGATGATAGGATCGCCAATTATAAAATAGATATTGATTGTATGCGATAATAAATAACTTTCGCGTTCCACATTGGATTTGGGTTAAAATTAGGCCTGAAGCAATCTATGTGCCTAATGCCATACAATGTTACAAAGGCAACGATACTGTCAATAATATTACTAGATGAAAGATAACAATCCATTGCGTTATTTTTTTTATCACTGTTATAATTGGTTACCCATAAAAGAACAATGCGACAATGACGATATTCAATGTATGCCGAAACAAGTTTGATTGCCCTGACTTGGTGACTGGTTTGTGTTACCTGGTTCCTCGAACAGTGCAGGGACGGGAGGTAAGCTCCAGGCGACTGTTCGCTACCAGCTTTTGTAGAACCAATGCTGGTGTGCGCTCACCGCTATACCGCTTAGTTGACACATACAATACGCGTTTTGGTGAAATAGACATATTATTCTTAAGCAGATACAAATTTAAAAGTGATTTAATTAAAATTCTAAAGGATCGGCAGTAACCTCCATAGGTTTTACACAATGTAGGTATCATTATTAATAGGCTAGGGACCTGTACCTGTATGAAACATCACGCATGAATCGTTTTGAATTCAGTTTTTTTTCCTTTTTTGTTTGTTACATCTTTTATAGAATATAGTTTAACCTTTTTTATTTTTTTTCTCTTTTAATTTGTTTTTTATTAAGTTAGCCCTGCTACAGTTAACGCTTGCTAACGGCTTGTTTTTATCATATAATGTGGTAATCTGTGGTGTAGGTAGTTTAATTTTAAGACAACACTGTTTATGCTTAATATACTACTGTTTGTTTTCCCATGTAATAAATAAATAAATGCGGGTATACGTAACGTTATTCTGTTTTAAGATCAATTTTGTAGATTTGTATGCAATGATGACATCACTAAATCAGAAACTACATCTTCATATCGATTTCCATCCATTATTCAAAATTCGACTCACACCTCCACATGGAGACCAATAAACAATTACTCCTTTTTGCATCAGTATCAATACTCTCTATCTTACTCACCCCGCAACGAACACCTTTCAGTGATACCGTATCTATCAGCACAGGTTGTATGCAACAATAGTACGCCTGTATCCGGAACAGCTGTACGGAGTACGGAGCGTTGCGACACCCGACCGACATTCGTTTGTTAACAGTTAGCGAATCGATTGGGACCAGCTGATAGGCTGCTCTTGGATTGGAGGGAGCTTTTGTAAGACTGTCTGTGTCTACGTACGATTGCTAGACGTTTCAAAAAACGATGCGTTGTATTGCCATTGTTGGTTAGATAGTACTTGGATGCATTGTGTGAAAGATGATTATAGCTAGAAAGAGGGTAATTTATCTGATGACTTAATAGAGATGTATGGAAGGTTGTCTGTGTGGTGCCGGGCGTTATGGAATGGAATAGAATAGAATATATTTATTGTAAAACATGAGTATACATCAAATAATATGTGCAAGGTCTTAAAATAACAGGTAGATCTGCATGTTTTGCCATTTCTGGCATACAAAATAAAATATATTTGGTTCTAAACCAAAAATATTTTATAAACCATAAAAGATTTGAGTCTACACAAAAATAAGTATTAAATAATAACTTAAGTAAAAAAAAGTATTGGTTTTACAAATTTGAAGGTTAAATTTTGTAAAATTCCAAAAATGTCGTAATTATAAATATTTAAATTAATTGCGGTCATTTAAAAATTCTGATAGGGTATAATAGCATTTGGCTATGAGATATATTTTTAAATGTATTTTAAACATTTGTCTAATAGATTTTATTATAAATGATTGGTGCTAAACAAAAAATACTTTTACCAAGATCAACCAAGGCAATGCGTAAAAGTATTTTTTGTTTAGCACCAATCATTTATAATAAAATCCCAAAATCTATTAGCGTTAAGAATAGCACTTCCCTATTTCTACCCGTGGGTGTCGTAAAAGGCGACTAAGGAACTTACTAGAGAATGGGCAGCAGCGTTCTCTATGCATCTTAACACCATAATGCGATCGCCAACCCGCTTGCCAAGCGTGGCGATTATGGCAAACCCCTCCTTTCGGGGAGGCCTATGTCCAGCAGTGGACGTCTTTCGGCTGCAATGATAATGATGATGATGGAAGAATAAAACATGATGCACTGTCCCAAAAAGAATCGGATAAAACCAGGAGGATGATGGAGGTAAGGTAGCGACATCTGCATAGCCCTTTTCAAACTTAGTTGGGGTCGGGTTCTAGTGTAACTGGATACAGTATTTTACATAGGGCGCTGCCAATCTGACGCTGAGCGAAGCCGCGAGCAAAAGCTAGTACCCGATAACTGGGTTGTGGAGACAACCCAGTTATCGGGTACTAGCTTTTGCTCGCGGCTTCGCTCGCGTTAATTTAGAATTAGACAATCATTTCGGGTTGTACTCTGCTTGTCTCATAATATAATTCAATAATGATTCGAAATACACGTGGTGCCATCTATTATCTTAAGAACGTTATTGTTGTTTTCAAAGTCAAAGTCATTTATAATATTAGTTAGGATTACGATGACCCTTGGTAAGACTGGTTGTCAGACTTTCGGGTTTCTAACTACCCGTAACGGCTGTCAAAGATTCACGAATGACAGCCGGGACCAACGGCTTAACGTGTTTTCTGAGGCACGGAGGGCTCTCGGTGTGTAAAGATGGTCAACCATCCACCGAAAGACTGCGGCAAGCGTAGCTTAACCTGATCAAATGGCAAATGGGTACTAATGAGTACGTGTGAAATTGGAATAGATATTTAAAACGAGAGTGCTAAAGATCCCATTGGTAATTTAAAAAACATGCAATACAGGGTTATTTTTAAAACGTCAATAACCTCTTAAGGGGTCATTGTACTCATCATTATGAACAACTTTTACTATGGGACCAAAACTGAAATCGCGAAAAAAAAACCAGTTGTTCCTTACATTTATGTTTGAATAATTCGTTAAAATGTTGGGAACAGCTTTTTTTTTATCTTTTATTAAAAAGAACCAGGTTCATTAATTACAATCTAGCCTATAAGACTAATAAGTAATTTGAATCTAACTTAATTTGCTACGTGATAATTATTATAAAACTTAGAATAGTGCTGATTGTACTTTACCAAGTCCGTTCCACTTTCTTAGAGTCTAATATATTATTATAAACACTTTGTTCATGTGTAGCAGGGAACAGCTGATTTTTTTTTCGCGATTTCAGGTTTGGTCCTATAGTAAAAGTTGTTCATAATGATGAGTACAATGACCCCTTAAGAGGTTATTGTCGTTTTAAAAATTACCCTGTATAACCAAAACCGTTAATGAAATACTCTTGTGGGTTAACTGCGCCAAGACATCCTTGTTACTTTAATCATTTGATTTGTATATTATATGCAATAATGTAAAACAGAAGTATAGTTGAGATTGATACAGCATTGATTAATAATATACAATGTCAAGTTGATACACAACATATTGTGTTACACAATTTCTCGCCGGAAATCCTTAAGAAATTAAAATTGCAAACCTTTTTGGGAATATTTGGAACGTGGGAACTGAATGCAATATTTCTTTATCGATTCCACGGGCTCATCATCTTCATCATTTCAGCAGAAAGACGTCCACTGCTGGACATAGGCCTCCCCCATTAGACAAACTGTTCCAGGGGCTGTTGATAATTAATCTACAATCGTCTTACAAAGTTGCAAAGAGCATTTTAATCAACAGGCAAATAGTTCGTTTGTAGTGTCTGCATTGTTTAAACAGGGTTGAGTTACCTTTAGTAGCTTATCAAGCTTGATACAAGCAACTGTTACTCCTGAATAAGCTAAATGAGTACTTTTAGCAAATAGCATGCTTACTCCAAATAGCATGCTTGCTCATAATGAATTTCTGTTTGCGGTAATTAACAACTTTTCCTCCGACTTATCCATACATTATACAAAGCATTACTTTAACATTTCGACAGCCATTTATTGAGTCCGACATAAACGCCATTTTTTTAAGCACTTAATTGGCTGAACATCGTAACTTCAACGTTTACGTGAATGCGCACGCGCCGCGTGAGTGCGCTTCATAAACGCATTGGGATTTAACAGCTCAATAATTGTATTTCCTCGTTCTTTGTTTACATGTTGGTAATAACTTATGTCCGCAATTCAACCCAAAAACTCAGCGTGCACGTGCGTTTTGTTTGTTACTGTCTTTTTCCAATCCTTAAAATAATTAGGTACTACTAAAGAAGTCGTATTTTTATTATTTTTTTATTATTTAATTTTATTAGAGGCTTTTATCCACAGTGGCATGCCAGCCTCATCATAACTTAAACTATTCTAAATTAAATCTACAAATACAATATAAATTAATTAATGTCTAAACAAATCAGTAAGTAGGTTTGCTATCTCGGGTGAAGGCTGCGCCAAAACTTTAACATATCTAATAGTATCACATTCATTTTGCTGCACTCAACAATATTTCTCTTTCCTTCTTAGTCTTAGCACAGTCTTAGTAGATGGTGAACATCTTCAAGCGATCCGCATGTTTCACAATTGGAAGTCGTATTTAGTAAAAGATTTTGGAGTTTTTGGAGACGCAAAAGGACAAAATTCAATTTGATGCATTAAAATATTTGAATTAAGCATTATTAAGTATTAAAAATACAATATCATGGAAATCTGATAGCAGTGATTAGCAAATTTTTGGTTGTTTCGCCCTCGGTAACAGAAAAGACCACAATCGATCTGAAACGTCTCGGTCAGCGGGTAGGTTTAGTCCATGTTCAACCACCTAAATCTTTACCCCTGACCATTAAATCTGGTTTGCTAATACGAACCGTGTTCTTCGAACTATCAAAAGCAGTCACTTTCTAGCTCCTCTGTCTAATAGGAATCCTCAAGGATTTCAAAAGGACAATCCGGGGTTAAAGTTGAATCATACTTTGTAGCCGAAGAAGTTGTAACATTATTTTCCTTATTAAGTTTAATAAGTTATATGCTAAAGATGCTAACGTGAGGTATATTATGGTAATTAGGTGTGTATTCAGACCGAACAACCCCGGTTAAGGGTTAAGCCTTTCGAAGGGGTAACCCATTCAATGGGTTAGGTACCTTTATCGTGATGTAACCCATTGAAAGGGTGTTATACTAGAAACCCATTGAAAGGGTTACATGATAACCCATTGAATGGGTTTTATACTTGAAACTCAGTAAAAGGGTTACATGATAACCCATTCAATGGGTTATATACCTACTTGAAACCCAGTAATATTAAAAATCATAACATTATGTTAATTCGATATCCGCCCAGCACGCGTAGCATGACTAATTCTATCTCTATTCTACTCATGGACCATTTTAGTTACTATTTTAGAAAAACCCTATCGAAAACCCTTTCCGTTGAAAGGGTTTTCGATAGGGTTTTTCTAAAATAGTACCAGCAGCAGTAGTAGTAGCAGTTAAATCAAAAACCCATACGGTGTAGGTAATTTTCAATGCCTTAAATTAAGCCGTTCAAAAGGGTTACCCGCATCGTATGGGTTTTTATCGAAAACCCTTTCAATGGATTACCAAAATTTAATTTAAGCCGTTCATAAGGGTTACCCATATCGTAGGTATGGGTTTTGTTTAACCGCTTATAAAAACCCTATCGAAGACCCTTTCAATGGGTAACCAAAATGGTCCCTGGTAATAAATCATTTAATATCGGATTAATAATAATCACATTCAATTAAATAACCTTTTTACACTTCTTTTTTTCCCTCCTCTTTCCCTTTTCCTATAATGTCACTGAAAATTATATTTCTTTCTCATTTCATAGATATTGTAAGCTTCTGAATAATAAATAAATATTATAAGTAAATCATCTCCGTAGACGCCAATACGATAGACACTTCCGGAGTTCCGGATTCATCAATAAAGATAATTTATTTAAATAAGCAATATCTATGACTAAACTTTATATTTCACCTTGCAACACCAATATGCAAATCTTTTAAATGACTACTCAAACATATGTTATTACATCGTATGACGAATCCTGCGCATCCTACTGTTCTGAAGGCGTACATTAACATACAACTGAGCCGGTGACAGATATACAGGCAGGTGGGCGAGCCCACTTTCTATTAGGAATTATTTGTTTTGATTTATTTGGTCTTGCTCCTTTGTAGGTGTAATTAGTAATTGTGTTCTGTAGGCGAGATAATATTTTTTAGGGTTCCGAACCAAAATGGTAAAAAGGAACACTTATGGTGAGACTAAGTCTGTCTGTCTGTCTGTCACACCTGGATATCTCAATAACTTCTAATGCTATCAACTTGAAATTTAGAATAGTTTTAGATGACGTTTGCCTAACCATTTTGCAAGCGAGAAAGAAATTTAAAAAAATATATCTTTTTTGCAAAAGGGACTGAAATGGGGTCTTAAAAATTTTAAGTGGGACAACTTTACTAGGGCATGTGGGGTATCATATGAAAGAACGCTGTTTGCACATTCTCATACATTTTTTTTTTAGTCAGCATAGTTTCCGACTTTTGATGAAAAATGTGAAAAAAAGTTTGCAGATATAAAAATCTGAAATTATTCTTTATGGTAGAAGCTTATGTAAAGATTACAGAAAAAATAAAACGATGTCTCTAAACAGCACAGTTTTTCAGAAATCATCAACATCATATATTCGTACGGAACCCTCGGTGCGCGAGTCCGACTCTCTCTTGACCGGTTTTTTATTTATACGGTAGGTATGATGAAGGTTTTGGCTAGCATTGTGTGAGGTGTTTGTTGTAAGATGGTGAATAACAAGTGCTACAAATTGTTTTTTTCTGTTTTTATGGGTTTCAAAATCCCGATCTCCGAATTTTGAAGATCTTTTCCGAAAATGTTATCAATGTTGCTACCATAAGAACCACAATGTATGTTTTATGTTTATTTTGGAGTTTAAAACATGATAAATAAAACTAAAAAGTGAGATTTTGTCACACGTCACATCTGCAATCGACTGTACGGTATTTAACCGCACATCACTAGTAACACTTGCAATACGAAAATCACCCTTATAGCTACGAAATAAAGGCGCCGTCAATGTCAAATTATTACTTCTGATGAGCGATTGACTGCACGTAAGCGTCCGCAGCAACTTGCAGTGCGGTACAGAAAACCCGACACAGCACAATAAAGCAATTACAACACGAGTATTAGATGCTCGCACTGTGGTGTGAACCGTGTCCCCTAGGGCCTAAAACTTACGATACCTGGTATGTACAAAAGTACTGTCAGGCTAAATAACCAATTACACTACTAGTTACTAAAAATAAACGTTTGAATTTGAAGCTGTCGTAAAGCTTGTAATATATTGTTGAAGAGCTTAGCAGATTGCAGCCGTCAGTACAATTGCTAAATAAATTCTGAATAACATCTTCATAATTAAATTTATCAAAGCAATAGAAAAAATTAAACAATACGAATACTTGTTCTTTCAAGGAAATAGGATACTGCCAATGTTGTCAGTCGTAAGACAAAAAATATGTACTCTAAATATGCAAATTTAAGTAAAATAGCATGAATACTGCGAATGATCGCTGAACCACAAGCTAACATACGAAGAATCTGTGAAATGTAGATTTTCTCGGGTATACCTACACATCCATTTAAAAAAAAATAAGATTAAAATCGAAAACTTTATAAATAAACTAAGCCCAGAGTCTGGAACACGTCTTTGAGCTTTTATTTCTTTGACTATGTCCAAACCCAATAGGTAATATTTTTCTCACACAGGGTAATTGTAAATGTGAATGTTCTGCTTCTGCAATTCAAAAGACTACATTACAAGCCCCTATTATAATGATACCGATGGCATTATGATAATAACTTAATTCTCTCAAGAATGTTAATTGCGTTCCGGCCGTTCGCGGATACGTGCAGTGTAGTGCAAAAAAATCTGCTCACAATAGTTGCAAGTTGCAACACGCATATTAGATGTTATCGCGGCACTTGCCTCACTGCGTTGGGCAACGATCCGCACTGGCGGCCATTTTCGTGCATCATTCGGGTAGGGCTGACAGAAACTATTTTAAAAAATGTTCAGGTTTCAGACCTAGAGGACAGGATTGGTAAAGGCTTCTACAGACCGGCGCGACTCAAGACACGACACAAAGGCACAGCTCGTCGCGCGACACGCGGGGTCTTCGTGTCGCGTCGCGTGTCGGGCCGGTCTGTAGAAGCCTTAAAATCTTACAAGTACTTTAAAAAGCCGCTAAAAGAAACGATGTATTTTCGGCGTTCCTGGCAGTCGCAGCACTCGCAGCACTGTCAAATATTTAAGGACGCATTCTTAAAGAGCATTCAAAATCAACAATCAACTCAGCCTATAGCAGTCCACTGCTGGACATAGGCCTCTCCCAGGCTGCGCCACAACACCCTGTCCTACGCCTTCCGCAGAGCATTGAATGTAATTAAGTAATTAATATAAGAAGAAAATAGGGTATAGATATTTTGACTGTTAAGTCAAACCTATTTTGTGTATCATTACGTGGCATCTAAAGATGCTCTAAAGATGAAAGCCGCGATGCTGTACGGATAAGGACTAAGGAAGTTGCACTTTATCCTATAACCGTATTTTACCGCTTTTCAAGAAGACAACACACCTGACTACATAAAGAAAATCGTGAGCAAACCCACGTGCTACAATAAATATTCAAAATGTGTAATACGTTGATAATGACGCCAGATAGCGCCACCTGTCACGATCATCACGAACTATTTAAACGTGGGTAGAAAAGAAGCGTGTTTCACGATGACTGTGAACATATAATTATAGTTTTGATGATCTGATGATGATTGTAGGCTGAGGTCGGGATGATGCAAAAATATTCACGGCATGCGTAGTCGTCGAATTGTTTGTCAGAATATTTTACAAATGTAATTGGTACAGAATGATGAGTAGGTGTTCAAGGATTTTTGGATACTTATTTTTATTTTTGTCGGTTGTAAATAGGTACTTCTAAAAAACTATTCCTTTTTTCATACTATTCAAGTTAAGGTGATCGCTAACTTAAAACACTAATGCAAATTGCGCTTAACCTTTTAAAAACCTGAGAATTCATGGCGTATTTTAGCATTGATATTAAATATCAAGTCATAATAAACTAAACTAATAAACACCAACTCACCAAATACACCGACACTTAATTAACTCAATGATCTTCCAATAAATCATAATTACTATCAGCAGAATATTAATCTTGATAAATAAATTAACATAATTTTGGACAACCCTGGCTGGGAATGATCGAGACCTGTTCGTTATGCGAGCTAGAACAAATTGCTCTGCACTCGGCCATAATGTAACTTTATTTGATTTTACATCAATAAGCTAGTAAGCGATTCCCACGGCTATTTGACTGATGTTTATGTTTGTTTTTCTTGCCTCATGTTTCAGGTTTAAATTGTGAGAAGACGACGAAGAGATGTTTGTTTCATTTAGAACACTAGAAACCCGCTCTTGCTCCGCACGGGTGCAATCTATTAATTCGGCGACATGTCAAGACATTGGGATTTCTGTACTATGACTAAATTAAATATTAATACATTATAGATATAAAGATAAATCTGCCGGGAATCGGCCTGCGATTCCCGACGCCCAGGGCGTCTCCTGCAGAGAATAAGGGCGGAAGGGCGGGCACCCTGCCTCACCCTCATGCGTTCCGCCTCCTCCTTCGCGAGCATTACTGTTTCGCAGAAGGAGGTGACGGCCTCCCATGCACTCTCGCTCCAAACCATGGCCTGAACCAGGGCCGGACGCGAGAGATCGTCGCCGCCGATCGCCTCCGTGAGGACACGGCGGTGCTCCGCCCAAGCAGGGCAGACCTCCACCGTATGCTCCACCGTGTCCTCCGGGCGATCCACACAGTGGTGACACCCGGGCGTTTCCTCCCGCTTTATCCTGAACAGGAACCTCCCGAAACAACCGTGTCCGGTGAGGACCTGCGTCAGCGGAAGGTGAGGACGCCGTGGCGCCTCTCTAGCCACTCCTCAAAGAGGGGACTTACCGCCGCAATTGTGGCGTGCCCCTCTAAATGATGCTGAGAACCGCATCTAATCCGTTGCGTAGTTTAGAAAAACAACGCGGTCACACAGACAGACATGAAAAACGACTAATTTACGGAGGTCAGCAATTATCCAACGGAAATGTACTACCGGGATAAAATTATCTTTATTAACTATCTGTGTGCTAATTTCACCCAAACCCGTTCAGCCGTCTTTATGTCGTAGTAATAGCAGAGGAAAAGGCCATTGACTCCCGCACCACCGTGAACCATAATTATTTTGTTATTTTTTCGTAACTTTGAATTGGTGATATCTTTTAAAATATTCATTTAGGCATATTTTAATAAAAATTAAATGTCCAATTTAAATAACATATTTTATTCGGTAAGAATTAATATAATACCGGTTAAAACAGCTTCGGTACTAAAAACGGTTACTGTGGGTCATTCTTAGAAGATAGACATAATAAGCTATTGCAAACATTTTTGTTGAACTTTATACGATGTTCAATCGTGTAGAACATAAATGTTTTTATTTATGTATAGGTTGAGGCGGCTCACGCCAGTAAATAAAAAAACCAGCCAAGAGCGAGTCGGACTCGCGCACCGAGGGTTCTGTACGTATCTATGATGTTGATGATTTCCGAAAAACTGTGCTATTTAGAGACATCGTCGGTTTACGTCATCTAAAACTATTCTAAATTTCAAGTTGATAGCATTAGTAGTTCTCGAGATATTCTGTGCTATTTAGAGACATAGTTTTATTTTTCCTGTAATCTTTACATACACTTCTATCACATAGAATAATTTCAGATTTTTAACTATACAAACTTCGGAGATAAGGTATTCGGTGGGTATATTTTTTTTAATTTTTGATCAAAAGTCGGAAACTATGCGACCAAAAAAATAATAAATAAATGTTTGAGAATGTGCAAACAGCGTTCTTTCATATGATACTCCACATGCCCCACTTCAATATTTAAGAACCCCTTTCAGTCCCTTTTGCAAAAAATATTTTTTTATTTTTATTTCTTTCTTGTTTGCAAAATAGTTGGGCAAACGTCATCTAAGACTATTCTAAATTTCAAGTTAATAGCATAAGTAGTTCTTGAGATATCCAGGTGTGACAGACAGACAGACAGACAGACAGACAGACAGACTTAGTCTCACCATAAGGGTTCCTTTTTACCATTTTGGTACGGAACCCTAAAAAGACTACCTAAACGTTCCTCATGAATTACTCAGTTCATTGGTCAAAACCGTTTGAAAATTCGTTCGGTACTTTTTGAGTTTATCGCGTTCAGACACAGACGTGGCGGGGTACTTTGTTTTATAATATGTAAAGATATATAGATGTTTTGTTGTTAGATCAGGGAGCCTAAAATTGATGCTTTGGCAGAATTATGATATTATTATGATCTGCGTACAATTCATACATCCCGCAATTCATCTGTTTGACGGCTGCTATTTGACATTAGACTTCAATAAAGCAATTCTTAACTTGTGGACCATTTTACGAAACTCCTTATAAAACTGTCAAACAGATGAATTGCGGGATATGAATTGTACGCAGATCATATTAGGATTCTGCCAAAGCGTCCATTTTAGGGCCCTCCCCTACCTGTTGAAAGTTTAGGCTTGTAGGCTTATATATTTTTTGTTATGTTTGGTACTTATCTATCTTTTTCTGATATAGCTGTTTGGTTTTGTGGTACAATTCTTATGTTATTCTTGGTACAAATAATTTCTTAATGAATATTTTTTTGCACGTATATGGATAATGCAAGTATCGAGGACCGAACAAACAAAATATAAGTACGTAAAACGTGAAAACTGTTAATTAGTAATTTTGTGCACAAACATAAACATCTTAGCATGTAACTAGTATACAACCTGTGACTATGTATATTTTTGAATCAATGTACTTATTATTATTTCCTTTATTTAATGTTAAACATATAACTTAACATATAACTTTTATTATTATTATTAAGCATGCCATTTGCTAAAATTAAAAATATATAAACAAGTCAAAAATATATTTATAAACCAATTAAAGATAAAACAATTTATTAGATACTTATATCAAATATCGACAATAATCAAATTATCACACAAATACTCCTTAAGGTGACATTTATAATGTTGCCAATCAACTTAAGATATATTTAAGGTCAAGTATTGGTCCTTAGAAGTTTGAGGCCTCGTCTGTAGAAACTTTGGGTTTTACCTGATCTCTTAAATTTATTATTTTAAGATGATGATCTAATTCAGTTCTGTTTTTATTATTTGACATTGAATTTGAGGTCCGAGAATTTTATATTTTGGGGATTACAGAATATTCTGGTACTTACCTAATAAACAGCTCGTTTTAGGCGCTGGTTGCGGTCAAACCCTGACATAGTAATTAGGAAGGAATCTTAAATAAATCAAGATTAAACCCTGTAAATCATTGTTTAAGGAGAAATAAAATTGTTTTTCAGTACTAGTGTTCACAATATAAAACCAATATTTAATTGTACAGCATATGAAATGTCCCTGTTGTCACCTTTATTTCGTATGTTCCGAGCCGATGATGTAGAAATTCTCGATATTGCAAATTAAATGGCGGATGTCAGCAATCAGTCTTACAGAGGACAAATAAATTCAAGAATTTGTTACGCACTAATAGAACTGGTTATTCTGAAGAAAGTACACTTACAAGGTTTAACAACTAGACCATAATAATTAATGTTTTACTTTTATTATAGGTATAGAACTCTGTCCCTGGATTAATACCACGAAATAAAAAAACCAACAAACGTTAATGTAACTTAGAAGAAGATTAATTAAATCATATAATCATTGATTTGCTGTTTTTTCGAATTTCGAACTAATTCATCCACCATGTTTGACAGGGTCAAGTTTAACTAAGCGAATCTTCAAGGGCGCGATGGCCGTTAACCCCGTTATTAGAAAATCATTTTTACTATATGTCACTCACGCCTGGCGACACTGGACGTCAGAGGACGGTCATCGCCGTCGAGATAGACCGCGGCGATGGTGGCATGACGATCTGACCATGTTTGCGGGACCAACATGACCAGAGATTGCACAAAACAGAGGAAGGAAAAAGAGGCAGCGGGATAAACAATTTAGGCTAACAAAAAATTATTACAATTATATTATCATAGTCAGGGGGCCTAAAATGGACGCTTTGGCAGAATCATAATATGATCTGCGTACAATTCATATCCCGCAATTCATAAATTATGTTTGACAGTTTTGTATGGAGTTTCGTAAAATGGTCCATAAATTATGAATTGCTCTATTGAAGTCTAATGTCAAATAGCACCTGTCAAACAGAGAAATTGCAGGATGTATGAATTGTACGCAGATCATATTATGAAATGAAATGAAATGAAATCGTTTATTCTGTAAATAGGATATTAAAATCACTTTTACACGTCATATAAAAAAAAAAAAATCTAGATGTAGCCGACATTTCCTATCTGACTACCCCTGAGAAGAAATGGCGAAACAAACTCAGGGGTCAAAGTCTCTTTTAAAGTCCAGACATAATCTTGGTCAGATCATGTGAGGACCATGTAGATCCGTGTCTGAAATGGTCTTTTGAGGAAAGAACCACGCAAATTTGAGCGGACCTGTCCAATCAGTGTAAGCATTTGTCAGTAATCTTATGTCGTATGATTCTGCCAAAGCGTCCATTTCAGGCCCCCAGGTATCGATACACATCAAGTTGTGTAGTTTTGTCACATAATTACTTAATTTGACCCTGTATATATGTCGCAACCAACTAGCTTCAATTAGCTTTTTAGTTAACAGCCTGACCCGGAATGTGAAGAAGAAAGAAGAAACTAGTTTATAGCAGTTGAATTCTTAAATACAACAACAACTCATCAAACCTGACTTGGGTTCCGTACGTATTTTTCGGGTGACCACTGAAAATCAGTTTTGTGCTGTGGGTCCCCCATAGCACAGCATCATGCTGAGTGCAAGCCTTCTTGTCACAGTCATGACGTGAAGATTTCGACTATTTGTTCGTTTGTGATAGTACTTAGATCAGTTTTGTGTAACCTTCGAGTTTATTACATATTATGTTTTCGTACGCACGTTTTTTCTGTGACAATTAAAATTATTTTTCTTTCTTTCTTTCTTTCTTTAAATGGTCACTTTATCCCTTAGGGCCACTTGCAGCAAAATTATACAAATCTCGGTTTAATTAAATCTCGATTTTGCCCTAAACTCGACTTAACTTAAATCTTATTAGGCATGTCTTGCACGGTCACTTTTCACATTCGATTTAACTAAACTGAGATTAGTCATTATTACATTCACCATTCATTCTTTGCGTTCAGTTTTCAAGTAAAAAGTGATGGCAACTCAGTTCTGCGTATAGAGAAAAAATGGTGAACCGTAACGGGACGCCTGGCAGATGTGAAACATTGAATTCAAATTGATTGTAGTCTCGTATTATTTTCTAGTTTTCGTTAGCGTACCAGTAATAAATAGTGCTCTGTGCATACTGAAGAAAGCTTACCTGTTAAAAATTTAAAATCACGTGGAAAGTTAAGGATAATTTTATTATAAATGAGCTTTGTACTCTGTTTACTTAATCAGAACCGTTTCAAAAATTCGTCATCTCGTAATGTATTAAATAAATCGCTTCTAATGTACACTCTACGAGAGAAAAACGGAGTGTCTACATAAATATTTTACGATCTCCTCATCATCCGATAACAAATCATCGTCGTCAATCATCATCAAGAAATAGAATTTCACAAATAAAAAGAGGAATTTAAAATACCACTGTATTGTCTGTCTCTAAAATCGAGATTTAACAACTCTAAACCGACCTAGATGCCGGTTTAACTTTGACGTTTATTTAAATCGAGATTTAAGCTAAATCGATGACATGCAAGTCGTTAAATTAAGTTTAAGCCTAAGTCGAGTTTAAATCGATATTTAAGTAAAAGCTGCAAGTCGCCCAGTATAAGTAAACCCGGTGACTCCTAATAGAAGGTTTCTTGACTATTTTTGCTAGGAGGCTTCTAGTAAAAATAAGCAAGAATGCAAGACTGTTAATAAGAGAAGTGTAATACGAGAAGGCGACAAACATAAACATAAACAGGTTACTCGTGCAATGTTTCTACATAATTTAGCTCTGCGGTTGGGTAAGTGGTATTGTCTTGTCTGTCTGTCCCTCAATCATAGGGAAACAAGATTTGTCAGAGGTAAGTGTAGACTGGCCAGCATTTATGTTTCAGTATCCGAACAGGCTAACCCGCCTGCCAAGCCTGGCGATTATGTGCAAACCGTATATGTTCAGGGAAGGCCTATGTCCAGCAGTGGATGTCTTTCGGCTGAAATGATGATGATGATGATGATCTGAACAGGCACTTTTATCAATTAAATGAACAGAATTTGTATGAAATTATTGGCTAGATAGGAAAGTTTATCAGAACTTATCCGAAGGAGGTGAAGGAAGCCGTATGCAGTAGACATAATACAAATAAAAGAAGAGAAAGATAGAGCGGAGGAGCCTGGACTTTTAAGCATACGTTAATGTAATGTAATCACAAAACTAACTTTGTTGACTACAGTTTTCTCCAACAAACAGGGTGTAAGTAGTTAATACCAAAAACATTGTGGGATGGTGCCATAGCAGGTGGCTCCATTTTGAATCACCTGATATCATCGAGACAAAATCTAGTGAAAGTGCCTGGAGCGAAATGGATGCAAAAGTCTGAATACCGAAGGTTATGAATTAACTACTTACATAAAAAAAAAAAAATTGCCTTTATTTCATAAGCAAGTTATTATAAACTAATAACATTTATTTAAAATATCTGCTTGTTAACCCTATATTATTAAATTAAGTATGATCAGCTACCAGGTCAGGCTGTCTTGTGGCATAGGCCTCCTCTATCTCCATCCACTTACCTATTCCTGTCTAGAGCTGTTTTTCGCCAACCTTTTAGCAGATCACCCTTCAATATTTTCACCTGTCTTCCTCTACGTCTTTTTCCTTTTTATTGGGTACCATTCTGTGAATTTTTTGGACCATTTGTCAGTATTAGCTCTCATCATAAATGACCTGTCCATTTCCATATCAGTGTTCTTGTTTTTACCATAAATGATTAACTATTTAGCTGTTCATATAATCATAAGCTGTTTGCATTGCCTATTATCTGTTTGTAAGCTATGGTGTGTTTTGTTTAGTGTTGCTTCCTCAAACAGTTTGATTGAAGATGACTCAATAAGACAATTATGTTAAGTTGTAAACAAGCTTTTTCAATAATAACAACTGATATTTATAATGATTAAGAGACTTTACAGATATCAGCTAACAAAGACCCTCTGCAATTATTTTATGACCAAACCTATGACTGAAAATTGGGGTTCCTGAAGACTGTAGGCGATGTCTGCACTGTAATGACTAAATTCATTACTGGTATCCATAGCATTACGCCTGTTTTAATACCAGACCTTCGGTTTATGTTAATAATTGACAAGAGACCCGCTCGTGCTTCGCATGGTTTTTTCAACTTGACAAAAATCGAGATTTGAATATAACTAATATATGTAAGTACACATACTGTGTACATACATACACAGAAATCTTCCGGAATAAATTATCTAAATGATGCTTGCAACCGCATCAAAATCCATTGCGTAGTTTAGAAGATCATCGCGGTCACACAGACGGACACGAAAGGCGACTTTAAACTTATATAACATGTATAGATATAGAACTTCCATGACATAGAGAGCGAGCCTATTGCTACTAACCGGACTTAGACTTACTTACAATTTTTTAGTTGAAAATCTAATAACAATCTGCCTACCCCTTGGACAGCGTTCACTCAGCAGTACGTACCCCTTGCGACCCCAACGAGCCTGTCTAATCATCGTCAGAACTCAGTTAGTTCCTCAGTTGCTTTATCCATGTTTTGTAAATTAATCATCATTTTCTCAACGGTTGTCATGGTATGGGCATGTGATGCGGAGGAATGAGGAAAATGTCGTGAGGAAAGTTTTGAGTATGAATGTCGATGGCTATAAGAGTTGGGGAAGACCAAAGAAACTATGGATGGACTCCCTCCAACCTTCCCATGGCCTTACCAACGTAAACGTTATACGGGCCGAAACGTGGGGCGGCTGCGGACATAGCACCCTTGGCAATCTTATTTAGTCGGTCCGCAGGCGCTTCTTGATCCCTTACAAGTTGTAGCCGTGTGAAAGATGATATGACTAGGAAGGGAGTGACTACCGAGATGACGATTACTAGAGAAGTGTGGGAGAAAGGGACAAGTTGCGCCGAGCGCTAATGAATTGGGATAAGGGTGGGAGAATGATGATGTTCTCAACTACCTCGTTGGTCTAGTGATCGCAAGCGCTCTGCTGAGCATGAGGTACTGGGTTTGAATCCCGGGTCGGGCAAAGTGTTATCGGTTCTTCCATCTGGTGTTTCTCCGTAGCAGTCCGGAGACTGGATTTGTGGCCGCTTGATGGGAATAGGTCTACTTTCTATTACATGGGACTTAAACATAACTAACATTCTGGAGTGGCGACCGCGTACCGGAAGACGTAGCGTTGGAAGGCCTCCTACAAGGTGGACCGATGACCTTGTGAAGGCCGCAGGTATCCGCTGGATGCGGGAAGCACAGAACCGGTTGAAGTGGCGGTGCTTGGGGGAGGCCTATGTCCAGCAGTGGACGTCTTTCGGCTGAAATGATGATGAAACATAACAAGCGAAATGTGGGTGTACTATAGGTACACTCCACCTTCAGGGATTACAGGCGTGTTGTCCCTAAGTTTCGTCTAACCAGATGCAGTGATTATCTTCATATTTATAAATTATTTTCACAAATATCTGTGTGGCGGTGACCGCAACATGTGCTAAGTTTGAGCGCCACTGGTCTCATGTCGTAAGTAACCGGATGCGCCTGCCTTACGTGAACGGTTCACTTGAGCCCGACCTTGACTAATGAACGATATTATTGCTTTTTTTTCTTGAGCAGATTGGATTGTGTTGTATCGATATTTCGTTTGAGAAATTGTGGTCCTGTACTTACATATTTTCATCAGCCTGGTATTTTCCTGCTGCAGAATACTTTTCAAGCCACTTCTCGTACAGAGAAGGAACGGCTATGGATCACTTGGCTGGTCCCCGACTCGAGTTTAAAGAACATTTAACTTTTTGGTGAATCTCTAGTTGGCTGATGTTATCAAGGATGGGCATCACTATATCTGGCGACATGTGGGTGTTACTAGACCCACCCTTCAGAATTCAGAGATAGCGTTATGTTGTGTTATTCATTTCATTTCATTAAGGCGCTGACAAGAGGCAAATGATAAAAGTAGGCTTGTCTTAAAAAAAAAAATTGCCAAATCTATAGAGTTTGTGGTAGCGGAAAAAATATATGTTATTCTTGAACATATTTCTCAGAACTTGGTTGTTACCAAAACACGTTTAGAAAAAAAATCTCGACACAAATTAACGGTAAACTAACCCTTTACTTTGAGTTTCAAACCAAAATATCTGTAAATATCAACGTGCGGTTCATCATCATCATCATTACAGCCAAAAAACGTTCACTGCTGGACATAGGCCTCCCCCAAAGGAGGGGTTTGCCATAATCGCCACGCTTGGCAGGGGGTTGGCGATCGTAGTATGGTGTTAAAATGCATAGAGAACGCTGCTGCCCATTCTCTAGTAAGTCCCTTAGTCGCCTTTTACGACACCCACGGGAAAAAATAGGGCGGTGCTATTCTTTACGTCCGGCACCACGCAGACATAGTACAACGTACGGTTGGTATTTAATTAATAACAAGAACGTCTTATTTGTATGCAGAACTTGGTTTTTTTTTTATTTTCGATTACTCAACTCATTTTTGAGTAAATAAATAATTACTTCATACTTTGCAATAAATTACAAGCGTTGTGTTACCACGCTTCTCTTTCTTTTGTATGCAGTCGGACAGTGACAGCGGTTTACCTGTTGTCAGCGTCTTAATCAAGTAGATTGCCAATGTGGTGTTTAGGTTACTTTGCCCTACGTGATATTGTAGGTGTTTGTCAGCGTCTTAATCAAGCAGATTGCCAATGTGGTGTTTAGGTTACTTTGCCCTACGTGATTTTGTAGGTGTAATATATCTACAATATCACGTAGATCACGTCCACCAAGGACATGCTTATAGAAGTACGAGGAATAGGGTGTGATGTTCACTCATCCTCCACAGAAAAGGGAGGATCCTCCGACGAGACGGGTGTTGTGTCTGGTGGGCTACTGTCCGACGGTTGATGTTGGGATGTTGTATATATGCCAGTCGTGCGGTAAACTTTGCTTGCGCAATGTAGGATTTATGTGACGTCAGGTCTTTTGATGCGTAGTTCGCATGTGGCGTTGTAGATGCCGCCACATGCCCTTTATAAGTGCCGTTGACATTAAGTTAAGGTGTCACTCTACCTGACCTGCGGAATTCACCTAAACTTATGGAAACCGGTGTCCTGCATGAGGCAAAGTTATTTGCTATTATATAAATTGCTAAACATAATTGTATTTAAATAACCTTTAGGACCGGATGCTATTTTGCAATTACTACATTAAATAAGTTTTTTATTGCTTCTCATTACTTAATTTGAAGCTAATTGGCCTGCTATTTACTAGATCATAATCGCAATTACCTATCAAATAATTTAATAGAGCAGAATTCACACGAACGAACTATAAGCACGTACACACTGGGGATGTTCCTAAAATACGAAGGAAGTCGAAGAAAAGACTATATTTACATACATAGGTACATACATAAACTCAAGCCATCTTCCCGTGGCGGTGCGCAGTAACTACAGACCGCCACCTGCTACGATCCTTACTTACTGTATTTACCTCGGCAAAATATATTGTAGCGGCATCAACATCGCCACATGCGAACAACGCGTCACACTGACGTCACGCAAAATCCTGCATCGCGAAAGCAGAGTTTACCGCGCAACTAGCATATATACAACATCCCGACTTCAACCGTCGGGCAGTTGCCCACCAGACACGACACCCGTCTGGTCGGAGGATCCTCCCTTTTCTATAGAGGATGAGTGAACTTTACACCCTGTTCTTCATACCTCTAATATATCAACAGGAGAAGCACCATAAGTACGATACCTATACTTATGAGCCTGAATTCTCAAAACTAGCTCAAAACGGCCATATGTTCCTTTATCCAATAAGAATGCCACTCACACCGCATGTAGAAAGAAAAATCGAAAATCATGTGTATATTCAAATTAGAAAAGGAGAAGACAATGGAGAGGGCTCTGCTTGGAATTTACCTACGGGATCAAAGAAATTAAGAGATCCGCAGGAGAAACAGGGTAACCGACATAGCCCGCAGAATTGCCAAACTCAAGTGGCAATGGGCAAGGCACATTGCTCGCAGAACAGATGGCCGATGGGGCCGAAAGGTTCTGGAATGGCGACCGCGTACCGAAAGTGTGAAGGTCGCAGGAATCCGCGGGATGCGGGAAGCGCAGAATCGGCTGAAATGATGATGATTGGATTCAAATTAGGCTAAAATCTGCACAGGAATCTGCAGTTTTTGGATGGTAAAGTTTACAAATCTTCAATAAAACTCTTTCTTTAAAGTTGCAAATAAAGAACCATATAACGAAATTCTGTCATGAAGAAGGAACGATATTGATCCTCACACGATTAGGTTAAAAATACGATACTAGTGTCGAAGTCGAGAGAATATCATAGAACGATTAAATAAAGTAGCACACTCTTGCGCAAATCGTAAAACTGGAGTAAGGGAAAGGGTTTCTAACGTGCCAATTTGTAGGTCATTAGAGGCTTATCAACTGAACCTGCTGCAGATTGCATTCTTAACAACTTTATCAATTAATATTCTGAGGGGCCTTTCCCGTATTTTTGTTACTTTCGCATTCTAATCTACAAATAAAAACTTTTTATTAGGTTTCGCACAGGAAGACCACAAACTAAATAGAATGAGAAAATCATAGAAAAAGAAAATTAAATTAAAATAAAAGTATATAAAAAAAATCTTGTACGCGGACAAAAGGCTCTTATGTCATCATGATGCTGTGACATTTAAAAATAAAGTGTCGTCGCTCATTCACTCATTCTGTTAAATTACATAAAATTTACCCAAATTTTGACAAGTTTTTGCCATTGATTGTTGCTGAGATGAGATTGTGAACTATATTTTGAAGATAAAGATAAAGATTAATTTATTTGTTCAAACATGTGTAACATGATACATTAATAGGTATGAGATGTATAAATGGAAACATAATTTTAAAACGAACGTACGAACGTTTTAAAATACGGCCGAATGAAAGAAAGACCTCTTATTAGAATCAAATCTATTCTACGATATGACCTACGAGCTGAACTGCTTAGAAAAACCCTATCGAAAACCCTTTCAACGGAAAGGGTTTTCGATATTGTTTATCTAAGCAGCAAATGGTAACCAAAATGGTTCCTGGGTAGAATAGAGATAGAATTGGTCATGCTACGCGTGCTGGGCGGATATCGAAATAACATAATATTATGATTATTTCATGTTACTGGGTTTCAAGTGTATATAATAGAACCCATTGAATGGGTTATCATATAACCCTTTCACTGGGTTTCAAGTATAAAACCCATTCAATGGGTTATCATATAACCCTTTCAATGGGTTTCTATTATAAAACCCTTTCAATGGGTTACATCATGATATAGGTAACCCATTGAATGGGTTACCCCTTCGAAAGGCTATTAACCGGGGTTGTACGGTCCCTGTTCTATAGTTATGACCACGACTAGATCTACGTGTCATTGCACTCATCACATATAGACAAAGTTGGAAAAGTGTCATTTCCCTGTAATTTGCGACTGCGGCAACGGTACTGTTTATAACTTGAACACACAAATGTTGGCAGTAACGATAGTAAAGCTTGGGTTTCGTAGAAAAGAGTTTCTGTCATTTATTTTAACGGCCGTCGTGAAAATCTGTCATTTTCACCAGTATTTGACATTAGGTTAGGTTGTCAAAATACGCTCTTTATTGGGACAGCCGTTATTGTTTGACCGTTGTCCGCTTTCTTAGGGTCAGAGCTTCAGGGCCGATTTTACAATCGTCAGATAACTTTTGTCGGGAGAATAAATATGGCGGTTTGACAGTATTTTGTACGCAGAAGCAACTATTTTCTTTCCTTAGTTATCTTAAAATTTAAAAAAAACTGACCCTAAAGTTTTTACCAATCCAACGCGACGGTGAGAATAAAAATACAGACAATATTTTGAACATGTAAAGCACCTTGTTTCGGCTTAAATGTCTAAGGCCAATAATTATGAAAGAAAAAGTGCTAACAACTGACACCACGTGATACGGTGATAGTGACCGCAAGTTTATTAGACGTACATACAATCCTTGAAACACATGTATTAAGTAACTGTGTAAGGTCATACAAATGTATGACATTCGGTCAATGTGCGAACGAGTGCGCTCGAGTCAAACGTTTTTACCGTTTCAATTAAAATAATTATACGAAACCAATTTCATTTATTGCTTTTAATTAAAGTAATTAAAAGAGGTTTTGGTAACGAGGTTGTAGTTTTCAGTTTATGTAATAAAATAAAATTAATTGAGATCTTATTAAGTTTTTCAACTTGGATGTTAAGTGTAAGTAGCAAGTTGAATAAAAAAGTTAAATAGATACTTAAAAAAGATCTTGTTTAAACCATTTTCATCATCATCATTTCAGCCGAAAGACGTCAACTGTTGGACATAGGCCTCCCACAAAGGGGGGGTTTGCCATAATCGCCACGCTTGGCAGGCGAGTTGGCGATCGCAGTATGGTGTTAAAATGCATAGAGAACGCTGCTACCCATTCTCTAGTAAGTCCTTTAGTCGCCTTTTACAACACCCACGGGAAGAAATAGGGCGGTGCTATTCTTTACGTCCGGCACCACGCAAACCATTTTAAATTAAAATAAATACCCCACCTCTGCCTTACCCTTCGGGCAAAACAGGCGTGATGTTATGTGCTATGTTAAAATAAATAAAACAATACAGGCTGCAATAATTAACAAAACTGAAATAAAAACCGGCCAAGTGCGAGTCGGACTCGCGCACGAAGGGCTCCGTACCATTATCTATAAAAATGGCAAAAAAGACGTTTGTTGTATTTGAGCCCCCTTAAATATTTGTTTTATTTTAATTTAATTATTAATTTTTAAAGTCAATATATAACTACATATTCTGTGAATATTTGAAGCGTCTACCTGTTGCCGTTATCAATATAGAGCAAAAACGAGAAAAAAAATCACGTTTGTTGTATGGGAGCCCCCTTAAATATTTATTGTATTCTATTTCTTTGTATTTGTTGTTATAGCGGCAACAGAAATACATCATCTGTGAAAATTTCGACAGTCTAGCTATCACGGTTCATGAGATACAGCCTGGTGACAGACGGACAGACGGACAAACAGACAGACAGACAGACGGCGGAGAAATAAAAGCGAAAATGAATGAATGATATTTATTTACAAGAATACAGGTATACATAAATTCTTAATAGCTATGGGTTTCACTATATTCGGCATTTCAGCCGTGCAAATAATTAGATTAATTCCGTTCTATAGTTTTTGCCTACCCCTATGGGATGAAGGCGTGAGTTTATGTAAGTATAACCATTACTACCTACGTAAGTATCGGTCAAAGTGGAACTTAGGACAGTAAATTACGGCTTTCATTTTTAAAATCTCAATTTAATGAATTAGGATATTATGGGAAAAATATTTTTCTCCGCCTTATAAACAGCCTGAATAAAATCTATTGCTAAAGTGACTAATCAATTTGACATTTATAATTGCGTTGTTTCGTATACACATACACAAAACGCTAATTGCAGTTTTGTTGCAAAAGCATTCACGTTACTTGTTTTATGTAACTACGCTTTGTTGCACATAATAACAGAACAAATAAACAATATCCATCTATTCGGATACAATCGATAAATACATCGGTATAATTATGTTTTTAAAGTTATCGACATGGGAAATTAGACATGGTTTTTTAAGTTCATCCATCTTTGTTTTATTTTAATAAGTTTTTTTCTTATATCTCTGAAAATAAAACTAGTTATCTATACATATAATAAAATAGTAACAAATTCAAAACACTACATTAAATATTTTTGAAAAAAAGTAATTGTTACGAGGGGAACGAGTCTGATGCCGAAAATATCGTTTTTAGAAATTTTGTCCGTTATTCAGGATGTATGTTCGGGATTGGCCCAAAACGGCTGAACGGAGATGGATGAAATTTGGCACACACATAGTTTAAAGCCTGGATTAACACATGGGATACTTTTAATTTGGATAGTACGTTCCAGTGAGATGTTTATCGACATCCACGCGGGCGAAGCCGGTGGCAAAAGCTAGTTCATAAATGAGAGACCAGCAAAACCGCTTTTGTATTGACTTAAAATGGCAAACTATAAAATGAAATGCAAATTAGGAAAAATAATAAAACATTTTGAGCTAGTTTGTCTACTGATATCATACACTCAAACAAGTTTCAACTGTCTACCATAAACTTAATTAGAATCAAATTATGCAAACACAACCTATTTGACATTTGACACATGTCAAACTACAAAAAACATTTCGAAAATGTAACAACACAACAATGAAAATCCCGAATAAGACAAAATCTTACAAAACCAGACAACGAACTGCTAAATGATAAAAAAAACCACTGGAAAATTCAAAAATAAATAAGTGTTAAAATATATCGAAATATCACTCACTTTTTTAATTTCTGTGACCGTAACCACACAGGTCCGCTCGTGTAAATGCACGATACTGACTGACCGACTGAGCAGATTATACCATTCACTTTGAATGAAAGAACGGGTTCTATTCGAGAACTTTGTAGTAACCAAGTTAGATCTGTAGCTACGGTGAAGCAATTTAGCCTTTATGTGAAGGGCACAAAACTGTTCGGATGTTGGAGTATAAATTTGTGGTGCGGAAGGCTGTACTATGAGCGAAAATCTCGCGTTTTGTGAGATAGAAGCGAGTTTTGGGAAAAGGCAAAGTTCTCTGCAGAACATTAATGTACCTACTTAGACAAAGGCAGCTCCGAATTGGGCTGACAGCAGATGGAACGTGGCTGTCTAGACTTCACTTTTACACTATGCAAGGCAATAATATGTCAAAACATTAAGACGCAGATAAATGCCAGTGACCTTGAGTAGTTAGCTTGCGTATTCTGTACTGAGCTCACGCAACGCGTCGTACGTTCAGCCAGTAATAGGACTCGCCTATCAAGGAGCGCTGTCCCCAATTTGACGCATTATTAATTTATTATACACAAAACAAAAGGTATTTTAATAAAACGCGAATACTAAAAGATCAATAATTAAATTATCTTTAAATTGGTGAAGGTTTCAGTAAAATACGCTTGATAGATTTTGCGCCATTCTTAGTTTTTTATCCGCGTTAGACATAACTTTACAAATTAATTTCACTATTTAATATAAACATAATCTAAAATATTCACATATTAAATTATTGAGAAAATGCTCTTATTTAACATATATTTTTTTCAAATCATTAACACTACTCATTTAGACGTGATCTTCAGTATAAAAACATTAAAAGTCGGTTATCGTCGCCTTAAGAAAATAAATGTTACTTTATGTGGAATAGATCGACCAGGTATCACGTAAGTTAAGTAATTTGGTATTTACAATCTTGTATAAAACGCACACTATGCAAGCAGGCATACTATAATTTGGGGGATTACATCGCTGATAAAAATGCTTGGCTCAATGCTGGTCCAGCTCCACAACCTCAACTAATTGATTAACATTTGAAAATACTGTTGGAGCTGCTGAAGATTTCAAAAACTATCTTTGCTTTGTATAAATTCAATCTCTTAGTATTATATAATTGCATAGCACATGTGTGAGCACTATGTACTTACTATAAAGCTACCATTTACTGAGTACTTCTTTCATTGACTTGAATGTGCAATGGCGGCTGAGAGTATGTCATGCTCACTGTAATGTCTCGCTGATGGTGGCGGGTGTGTTGGATCATTTAGCTCCCTTCAAAATGGTTGAGTTGAATGGTGCTAATCCATGCGTCATGTTCGTGAACGGGCGCCATCAGTAGGGACTGGTCATCTCTTAGCGGCCTTGGCTTATTTTAATTTAAGTTTTGAATTGTTTTTTTTTAATATTTTTGTTACGGACGCCTTTGACGTTTTGCATCGTTCTCACATGTTTAATTTCAACACGAATGATGTAACCAATATTTTGTAACCATATGTTAATTTAAAAGAGTGTCCGTGGAGTTTCTTGCCCGTTCTTCTCCATAGGTACCTACTAAGCTTTGGAATGGGCAACTAGCTTCATTTTGATGACTGACCGACCCCCTTGACAATTCAAAAGTGCCTGTAATTGGTTTATTTGAAATAAATGCTTTGAGTTTGAGTTTGAGTTTATTGCTTATTATGTTGTTGCGTAGTATATTATTGCCAATATTGCTAATGTATTAAATTGTATAATATAACATTTATGTTCTTTTCGTTGCTATTGTTACAATGTTGCTATTATTCTGGGTAATGTCCCAAGAGATAGAATTAATTGTTTTTGAGATAACGATAATTTTTGGAACTGTAAGAAATATGTTAATGGAATACTTTAATACTGTTTCCATGGAGTTTTTTGTCCTTCTTCTCCATGAAGACCTAGTTTTGCGAACGGACAACTAACTTTGTGATTAAATACTGACGAGTCTAACTGAATAAATGTCTAGCCTTGTCGTTTTGTGCTTTACTTCCTTTTCCTACAAACCATATTCATAAGAACTTTCAACAATAAATAACCAGTAACACACAATACGCACACGCAGTGACATTCAAAGCTTGTTTTTTTTTTTTTTTTTGTATGGCATCTCGTAGCAGACCTAGAGAGGTCGTTGCTACTTAACCGGATATTCCTGTGGCTGCCCTAAGGTTTTTAATCTTAAAGCCTCCAGCCAGGGCGCAAATTATATATATTAAAAGCTAAACGACAGCGCACTAAGGGCACCCCCTGTGGGGTACGGACCTCGGCTCAGGGCGTCGTTGGGGGATCACAAAATTACTAACAATTTGGGGACGGGCTGGATCAACATTTTGATCATGATTATTATCAGGGGATATTATATTTATTGCTACGGCGCTCTCAGCCTCTAACCGGGCGGCTGGCGCATCGACATTCAAGGGACGGGGGGGAGGACTTTTATTACCATTTACTCGGGAAGTTCGCGTGGTACCTCGGCGGCGAGGACGGAAGGTCGGTTTGTGTATTTTGTGCACTGTACTCGTGGCCCTATTGCTTTCCTGAAGGAGAGTGATGGGGTCATCCGGATCTAAGAGAGTGTGCCTCAGTCGGCGAGTCTGACTAATGGCAGAAGGCCTGTAACTAGCGGCCTGCACAACCAAGGGGTTGCGATGACGTTCCGCGGATTCGAAAAAGCGCTTTGCAAGGCGCTTCATAAACTGTTTGATGGTAGGCATCTTAAGGTCTACGTGAAGTTGTTCGTTCCGAACGAACCAAGGAGCTTTCGTAATTCTACGGAGAAATCGGTTTTGAAGCGTCTGCATCTTATGAATGTGATATGATTTGCGTGAGCGAAGACTACGCAGGCGTAAGTCATGATCGGTCGAATGCACGCGGTGTAAATACGCAATTTGCACTTAAGGGACAACTTGCTGCGCGGGTTGAGTACGGAGTGTAGTCGGCCGAGAGCAAAACTGGCGCGCGAGCGCACCTGTTTTATGTGCTCGCCAAACGTCATGTGATGGTCTAAGACCACACCGAGATATTTGGCTCGCTTCTCCCAAGGGATAGGCTTGCCGAACATGGTGATCGGTTGGGGCAGGGCGGGTGATCGCCGGGGCCTACAGAATAGGACCCCCTGGCTCTTATCAGGGTTGACTTCAATCCTCCACTTCCTGAACCAGGCCGCGAGTCTGTTGACTTCGGCCTGAAGGATGCGGGCGATATTGTCTTGCCTGAGGCCGGAGTAGTAGATGGCCGTGTCGTCTGCGAACAGAGCTAACTGCGCCTTTCTACATTTGGGGATATCACTAGTAAATATAGTGAATATCAGCGGTGATTCAAAGCTTGCCATTTGGGTGATATTATATACCAAATGGTTTTACCCTCTCTCCTGTCTATTGTTTGTAGAGATAGAAGTCATCATGCTACGCGTGCGGGTGTCGACTACTGCTCGACGCATGCTAGATAGTAAAGTTAAGTAATTAGCACACAAAGCACTCTGCCATGCATTCAATTAAAACTATACCCATTTTTTTTTTGTGTGGGAAATTATCAAATAACTTCTCCCGCTCTGGGCGGAGCGGAAGGGCGTGTCAGACTTTTACTGACTAAAACCCACCCGTATTCCTTCATTGGCCTGTGTGTCAGGGCCACGATATCCCTTTCTGACAAACTCGCAACCCTGGCAGGCATTGGCCCTATCGGACCCCGTCAGTTGGTGCTAACAACTCTTTGAAGCGCGTGTGGAATACAACGCGCCGTCGAGCGATGGGTAGCTCACCGTCCTCCGATAAGGCCCGGGGCCTTATCGGACGGTGAGCTACCCATCGCTCTACTACTAAACGCAAACTATACCCTGCGTTTAGATTTGCCAGAATCTGGTAAATGGGGTAAACAAAAAATGCTATAATGCTCAACCATGTCACACCACACATGCTTCGCAAGGCATGCATGTCCACAGTTTATAAAATATTGACCATAAATTGACTTGTAAAAATGTCTTAGAAGATCTAAGTACTTACAGAAATAAACATTTTATTTCAAAGCACGTTCTATAAGTAATGTTTATTAATCTCTGACTGTGGCAAACCCCACGCGGGATCCAGCTCAGTCTGTTTTAATAAAATATTCATATCCAGAATTCGCAATCTACTTTTGACATTAGACTATCTACTGCAATCTCTCTCTAAAGTCATTTCATGTTACAAATGAAGTGACAAACAAGTGACATGACCACCCACAGTACCTACCACCTACTACGTCACTGTGACGTACCACGCTCGACGACCTTGCCACCGGCCGCGTTCCCCCCGACCATTATGTGATGCTCGTTGCATCATCAGGTAATTACTCCATGTGACTTTGGAGAAGCGTCTTCGAAACTTCCTGTAATATAAGCCGTGTAAAGTTCAGGGTTTCTGTCTTTGATGAACGATTCGTTGAATGGGTGAATGTATTGTTGGTGTGATCTAATCTTAGAAGGTTTTTAATTAATCGGATATTGGATTGAAGGTTTTTATGGTGTTGAGCTTTGCATGTTTCCCAATATTAGATTTTACTTTCATTAAAGTAAATATAGGACAACAGATTTCGGTTGCATCCGGTTGGACTGGAAGCCGACCCCAACAAGTTGGGAAAAGGTGGGCAGATTTTGCAGAACACGTTTATACCTACTCCTGTCCATGGCAGCGTTGCCACACGTCCCGATTTTTAGCCCAAAAATAACTGTCCCGCACGGGGCAGGCTTAATCCCGGTTTTCGGGGATAGAAAAATAAATAAGTAAGTAATGTATTACTTATTTATATTCCTCTGAAGACTTACTTAATTCCTGTTAGATATGGGACATAAGGATACAAGTAAAACTACAGCGAGCTGTGAACGCACTGACTGCTTTATTTCCAACACGCAAGCGCGAGACCGCGGCGGGGGGCGCGGGGTGCCGGCGGCGGCAGGGCGCATGCGCGGCGTCGTTTGCGCAGGCAGCCTGCATGGCCGCGCATCGCTACACACATACATCTATGCTTGTACACAACAATTCCCTTATGTACAGAAAAACTAGACAGTTATTAATAAGGTGAAAAAAAAAAACTTTTAAACACCTATATAATCCCTATGTTCACAAAATGAATAAATGAATTTGAATATGTAAAGTAACGTATTTTCATTACAATACATATTCTATTGTTTATCGAGATCATCATTGTAACCTTAATTTTAAAATCAAATAAAAGGATAAATAGTAAAAAGTAAGTAATTATGTACGTTTTCTAATTATCTCCCGCTTTTGACGACAGAATCCCGCTTTTTTACTCAAAAGGTTTCAAAATCTCGGTTTTAAAAAAACAAAAAATCTGGCAACGCTGGTCCATGGTGTATTGTTTACTAAAAACTAAAATAAGTAGAACTTAGATGGTTTCCGAAGTAAGCATTGCAAAGGTAATATCATTACTAAATAAATACAGTAGCCGCGAGACATCTGTTAACAAACAGTATCACTATCAATATGTTCTCGTAAAAAATAATGTAGGTCCGATACGAGGCAATTACTCCTGATTCAACTAATAGCGGTAGCAATAAATATCACTTTATTCTGCAAGATGGCGCTACTGACAATACACAAAGGTTTAAAATGATTTAAGTGATGATTATCTCTTTTGTTGAAACATTTAATTATGCTCATTTTGATTAATTAATTTCACAGGTTTCTAAACAATATTACCTAGATTCCTATTACTTAGACTAGCCGGGCATTCAGAATAGATCCAAAATGTTAGCAAACAATCTAGTCACACGGTAGCGTGTCAAGCCAAGAAAAATTAACTGGCGACGCAGCAGCCGTGTTATATTTACGAACATTTGGAGCCACTTTTGACCCCATAATAACTCAAAATCTGTTTAACATATTATACCTACACATGAAATTTGTTTTATTTATTGAAACCCCTTAGATTAACTAGAACCCCAAACATAAATACGGCTCAAACGGTTATTGAGATTGTAACGTCTTTAAATCGGCATTTTTATAGTGTATTCCCGTTGTCCCCGTATGCCATATCCCCGTCACGGGGACAGCAGGACGTGATTAAATTTATTTCCCGTTGTCCCCTTATCGTACGAAGTAAACCTTTTTTTAATCGAAACAGCTAGGTTAGGTTAGGTTAGAACTGTGACTATCGCTGCCGGCCGTGGTCGAGTCGATGGCCGGCAGCGAGGAGTCCTGGGACGCGGTGGTGTCCTTCTGCGAAACAGTCGTGTCGCAGAAGGAGGCTGCGGAAAGGGAGCGGGAGATCTCGTCCGCTCACCCGGCCCGCAGCAGGCGCACCGGGCGTCGGCAGAGGGCCGATAACGCCCTCTTCCAGCCCCCATAAATGGGTCCAGGGACGGCGGACTTGGGGACGTCCGCCGCCCCCTATCACATTGGACCCGAGGTGGCGGCGCGTAGTGTTCCACGCGCGCCCCTATCAGACGTCGCGGGGGGGGTCAGACACCTCACCCCCCCCCCAGACTTGAGGTGGCCCGCAGATGCGGGCCGGCACTAGCCGGGGATTGCGGAAGGAATAACAGATCCCAAGATCCCCGGTGCAAGTGTGGGAGGGGAACACTGGGGTGGTTTTTAGTCAGTAAAAGTCTGACAGACCCCTCCGCCCGCCCCAGGGCGGAGGACATCCATGAGGATTTTCCACCCCGTGAACAAAAAAAAAAAAGGTTAGAACTGTGACCACACAACGGGCCAGAAACATATTTTTGAATGTAAAACCAAACCACGGGGACAGCGGTACTTCAATTCATACACTGCGTACGGGGACAATGGGAATACACGATTTTTATCACTGACTGACTGACTTATAGCGAAATTTTTATGGAAATACAGACTTGACCTTAGGTAAATGTTGATTGTTCTGAGAGTAAATGCTCTAAGCACTTGACAGACTAAATTTTCGCATTCCAAACAAACAACTCTTTTTGGGGTTCCGTAGTAAACAAGGAACCCTTAGTTTCGCCATGTCCGTCTGTCTGTCTGTCTGTCCGTCCGTCCGTCCGTCGGTCCCCGGTTTAGCTCAGAGACGCTTAGTCATAGAAAGCTGTAATTTGGCATGCGTGTACATATTAATCGCGCCGAGAAATTCGTAAAATAAAACCATGAAAATCATTTTTTTTTAGGGTACCTACCTTGCACGTAAAACGGGGATGATATTGTTTTTTCTCGTCTAATACATGGTGTGGGGTATCGTTGGATTTTTCAATTCTGAGATCCGTTTCTATTTTTTGTTAGTCAAGTGCCCCCCCCCCCCCTCCCCATCTGCCAGCTACATGGTTGGTTTTGGATATGTGAAAAAATTCATGGCAGTAACATTAAAAGGAAAACTATCACAGCAAAGTAGGGTTTACAAGTTAACGAGTAATAGTCGACTAACTTAAATTTGCAGTTGAAGAATTGAACGTAACGTATATCGATGTATGGGAGAGCATGTTTTTCAACTACAGTGTTAAGTTTGTTTTTGGGATAGATTCATTCTAACTAGGGAACCCTTCATTGTGCGTGGTCCGACACGCACTTGGCCGGTTTTTTTTTAACCTATTTTAAAAATGACAACCAGCCTGTCTACAAATCTATGTGACGATGTGTGAGTAAACAATAAGTAACCTTATTGTTTACTCCAACATGTTTGCATACATTGTGTAATCCGGGTTCGTATGTAAGTCTGTAGCTCAGGGCATGCTCTAGAAACTAGTGATCTCGAACTGTGTGGATAGAAGAATTAGTTTTCCTGTAGCTACCTAAACTATTTATCTGAACAAAAACTAAACGTCAATGATTCTTGACACGAGCGCAGAATTTTGAGAATTTCAATCAATTACTTACAAACAGGCTCGTGTTAGAAGTGCCATTTAAGTTTTTATTCCCACTTCTAAGAAAACTCCATAACCTAACAAAACTATTGTATCTAAATAATTAGATTAAAGTACTACTAATGGCTGTAATCTATTAAAAAAATAGCTGTACAATTATGATTGTCATGAAAATTATAGGTTACTCGGGAGCATAGATGTGAAGCATAATGATTTATTATACATATAACTAGCTTTTTCCCGCGGCTTTACCCGTGTGGATGTCGGAAAATATCCCACGGGAACGTACTACCGGGATTAAAAGGAAACGAAGAGATCGCATTGCGCCTGCGCCCCGCCGTCAGCCATTCAAGGCTTCTACAGACCGGCGCGCGGCGCGACACGCGACGCGATACAAAGGCCCCGCGTGTCGCGTGACGAGAGGTGCTTTTGTGTCGCGTCGCGAGTCGCGCCGGTCTGTAGAAGCCTTTACGCGTAACTTTTAAAGTTTTCATTTAAATGATAATAATAATTATGATGTACAGCCCATTTTAATTTTAATTAAATGCCCAATTTAAATAAAATATTTTATTGGATAAGGATTAATATCGGTTAAAAAACCTTCGGAAATAACAATACATTTTTTATCAAATTCAGAAATATAAAAACGGTTGCAGTGGGTCATGCGAAGAAGATAGACATAAATGCTATCGCGGATACAATCCTGTAGAACATAAATGCTATCGCGGATATACAATCCTGTAGAACATAAATGCTATCGCGGATATACAATCCTGTAGAACATAAATGCTATCGCGGATATACAATCCTGTAGAACATAAATGCTATCGCGGATATACAATCCTGTAGAACATAAATGCTATCGCGGATATACAATCCTGTAGAACATAAATGCTATCGCGGATATACAATCCTGTAGAACATAAATGCTATCGCGGATATACAATCCTGTAGAACATAAATGCTATCGCGGATATACAATCCTGTAGAACATAAATGCTATCGCGGATATACAATCCTGTAGAACATAAATGCTATCGCGGATATACAATCCTGTAGAACATAAATGCTATCGCGGATATACAATCCTGTAGAACATAAATGCTATCGCGGATATACAATCCTGTAGAACATAAATGCTATCGCGGATATACAATCCTGTAGAACATACATTTTATTTACACACGGCTACACATCAAGCTATACATTTCCGACATAGAAATTGTGCTACTAGTGTCGCGTCACGCCCGCGATATCGCACCAGTCTGTACGAGCCTTTACATTTAAATAAAAAAAGAAGAAAAAAAAAGAAAGAAAATATGTTCATTTGCGGTAAACATAACGCGAAGGAAAAAAACACAAACACGAAAGAATAAGTTGAGGGAAAATAGAATAGAATAGAATAGAATAGAATACTCTTTATTATGTAGTACACCATAAAAGTTACAGATATAAATGTTTAAATTTTACATAGGGTGACACAATGGGCGGTCTTATCGCTAAAAGCGATCTTTTACAGACAACCTTTGGATGGATTAAAGGGAGCAGGAGTGACAATACTGCAGGTAGTCAGTGGTGTACCATTAACATATACAATAAATACACACATACACAAAGCATACACTTATCTAATAAATATATACATATATACAATAATACACATGAAACAAGAGCAGGGAACTGTATTATGTAATGATGATGTTTATGGAGACAGCACGCAAAACGGCCATCGCTCAGCATAATGCTGCAACCCTATGCGAGACAGAGCCCCAGCGCTGGTTTTCAGCGACAGCCGGCGTTGACGTGATGACGTCAAACCGGTGCAGCATTAAATGAGGTAAAAATAAACAAAATAAGAAATAATAATAAATACAATAGTTCGTTCTATACATGACGGAAGCCATATTGTTTAACAGCTGCGAGAGCCGGCGACTAGATGGCGCTAGTAGAACGTGCACCATAGACAATCATTCATTCTATCGGTCATTTGACTTAAAACACTTGAAGTCAATTGAGTGAAATATTGTAACGTTACCCCCCACTAGCAGATCGGCTTTATAAGGAGCTACGCTGTTGAGCCGGTACGCATTTTGAACGGATGCGTCTTGGTGCACGGATCACTGTCTCTCGACAGTCAGTACCGCCCGGTTATTGGATATGGAACGCTGTCTCCGACAAATTAGTACTATCCTTATTGCGGTGGGTGCATGGACCACTGTCCCTGACAGTCAGTACTGCCCTATGTGACCGCCACTACCATTATTAGTTATTTAATTAATTCTATTCAATTTCTATATTCTCTCGATTTAAAATAACTGATTGTTCGATTGAAATATATTTCTGTATTGCCATATCTGAGTATTACTTCTGATGTCTGAACCTATCCCGACATATATTTAAAATAAATATAATATCTATATTAGAATAGCAAAATTCCGTAACGTCGGCAACGACTCAAGCGCCGCGCAAATGAGGTGTAGTACAGACACGTCGATGTTTTATCAAGTAATAAAAACCGTGCGAAGCAGGGACAGGTCGCTGGTAGTTCTGTAATACCTACGAGTAGGTAGTGATGAGGTGCGGGTCTGTATACCTGCTGCATACGAACTTCATAACGAACACCTACCTCCCTATCCCTACTTAGCGGATTTAACACTTAAATATTACCTACTTGCAATTATTATTATTATTACTTTAATATTTTCTACTGCCTTGTTGGTCTAGTGGTCGCAACCGCTACAGCTGATCATGAGATCCTGGGTTCGATTCCCGGGTCGGGCAAATTATTATGCCCGGTTGATGGCAATAGGCTCGCTCCCTATCGAAATGTGGGTACTCTTCTCTCTGCCTAACCCTTCGGGGATTACAGGCGTAATGTTATGTCATGTTTTGATGTGAAACATCTACAGGCGCACGTAAAACCGATTGCTGGCGGGGCGACGCATGCCGCGTGGCGATCGGCCACTGTACACTTATACAGTCCATAGGTAAATGTGTGTGTAGTGCGATGTGCTATGTTTGCGACTGTTAAGGAAAAGTATTATGACAATGGGACCTGTCATTTATAATAAAATACGCCATGGTTTTAAGGATTGTTCTGTTAACATTTTTAAATCTAATGTAACTGCACTACTTTTAGGCAAATGTTATTGCTCAGTAAAAGACTTTTTAAATGATATGAGTTGGTCCAGATTATGATTATGATTATTATAATTAATTGCAAAGGACATTGACCACCCATATATGGGCGCTGGACCAAGTGCTGCCCAGAATGGACACTCAGTGCATTATGTTCGTTAGGCTTATTCTAGTCTGTAAACCAAAGCTCTCCAAAATCTACCCGAGGAATATTTTGAGATAAATATTCCATATATTTATTGTTGATTTTTTACAAGCTTGCTTCGTTCATATGTTTCCATTTCCTCCCATTGTCATCCATACATATTATTTTGTACTTTTCAGCTTAATAGAAATTGTTTAAATATCGGTTCTATCACCTTTACTTGTAAAGCACTTGTCAAGACAAAGCCAACGAGTCCAAACGATAGTGCTATCTTGTTTGGATGAGGAGTGCCTTTGGCCACCTACCAGCTCCATCATCAGACCCTGGACACCACTAGTGTAAAGCACTTGTCAATACATATCCAATGAGTCCAAACACAATGGTGCTGTCTTGTTTGGTTGAGGAGTTCCTATGGCCACCTTTCGGCTCCATCATCAGACCCTGGACACCACTAGTTTAAAGCACTTGTCAAAACAAATCTAATGAAACCTCATACGTTGGGGCTATCTGGTTTACTTGAGGAGTGCCAGCGATTACCTTCCGGCTCCATCATCAGACCCTGGACACTACGTAGCGTTATAGCACTTGTCAATACATATCCAATGAGTCCAAACCAACAAACTAATCGACGCTAACAAATAGTATCCAATAATAAAATAAAATAAATAAATAAAACTATCAGAAAAACCTTAGCAGCAAAACTTTTTAACCCTGAGACCGATTTTTTTTTAAATATTTTTTTTAATTATACAATATTATGCAAGGAACCATTTGGAAGTACTCCGATGTCTAGGCAGCATTTGGTCCAAACCTGGTCAATGTCCTTTGACCATGACATATGTACCTGACTATATTATTATTAATTGACTTCATTTTAATTTCTGTTTTGTTTTGTTGACATTATTTTGTTTGTATTAATATTTTAATTTATGTAATAATTTGCACGCCGTAAGGTAGACTGTAGCCGATCTCATTAATTTATGTACAACATCTTATACCTGTACCTACATTCATAGCAAATAAAGTACTGAAACTGATTCTGATGTTTCACCAGAATCAGAATCATCTGCCAGTCGTCCCGTGACGGCTCAATTTTTTTCAAGGTATAAAATGTTGTGCTAGCCTGGCCATCTATCTCTAGCCTAGGCTAGAACACACCTCTCTAAAAGCGCCACGCTAGCCCACGATATTCAAACTCTCTTACTTTTTTGCAATTTGCAGATTTCTATGTTGAACAAAATATGAGTCGTGACCGTAACAAATATGAAGTACAATAATATAATAATATAATCTACACAATCTAAAAATAATACAACTATCTAAGTTCAAATTGCTCTATTGAAAGACTATTTCAGGAAATCATGACATTTGAGGTCAATTCAAACTTAGAGAGATGTGTTGATTATAGTGATCATAATTCTGTAAATACGTATTTGTTCTTTATTTGTGGAAACATGAGTACACATACAGAGCATGCAAGTTATTAAATACATTGTAGTTTAAGACCACTCATATTTGTTAAGACCGTGAATCATATTTTGATCAACATACAACCTGAAACTGACTTGAAAATTGCAAAAATTTAAGAATATTTCTTGCACAAATTTGTTGTTTGCTGTTTTTTTTTTATATATGTTTTTTGTTTGTTATGCCCACCCTCCTGAGGATGAATTTCACCAATGAAACTGAACGCGCTCAGCACATCTAAACCAAGTTCCAGAGCTGTCAGTGTCAACATTGTAGGGGAATATTGACACGGTCAGCTCTTGAACGTGGTCTAGACGTGCTGTTCGCGTGTTTGCGTTCAGTTTCATTTCTGAAATGCGCCCTAAATCTGTTTTAAAATCTCATGGCAAGCGATATGATTGGACAATTATATTTTAGTAAACCTACAACACAGAAGCTAGAATTTGTTTTGGTACCTGCTTATCAGAGACTTGATCATGCATTTTGAAACGGGTTTTTAAATTTATAGAAACATTTAGAAATAAGTATTGTTTTTATTTTATATTTCTTATTATGTTATTTTTATTTCATTATATGCTGCACCGGTTGACGTCATCACGTCAACACGCTCTGTCTCGCTTAGAATTGCATCATAATCGATGGCTGTTTTGCGTGACGCATATCTTCCCCAGCTTGTTCTTTTCGTGTTTGTGTTCCTTTGTGTCATGTTTTACCACAAATTAACGTATTTTCTTAATTTTTTTTTTACTAAGTAATTTTGGCTGAAAGTTTTAGTTTTATCTATGATCATCCATTTAACATTTGAAAAAGTGAAACATAAAGATCACAAGGTTACATTTATTTAAAATATAAACTAAAGACCATTAGGTACTTAAATGATTTGATTACACAAAACATAATTTTATTTCACGGCGATCTGAAATATAATTAATTAAACAGAGTAGTGTTCCTTACACACACGTACTAACATCGCATTTTTAGAGATAAAATATATATATTTTTTTAAGTTGGATTATTATCTCAGCGTTGGCAAGTGGCAACACAGATATGTCACTTTTCTTTCGCGCGCTGACATGATATCGCAAGAAAAAATTCGCTCTCATCAAATCGTTAATTTCTATTATGTTTACAGTGCTCTTTACTGAAATTATGATCTTTGACCAAGTGTCAATTATGCCAAGTGATAGAAAGTGTAATGAGTGCATTGTTAGTGGAGACCTGAGACGGCCACGAGTCCACGACGTTCATGAACGACATCAACAGAAAGCAGATAAATACATCAGAGGCAGACTCCTAAACCTGACCCAAGATCCGGAGGCACCCCACAACCTTAATGTGCGAGAGTGCCTGGCTTTAACTGACCACCTTGTACGTGATACTGATAGCGCTTTAAATAAGCACTATGGTGGACATTAACACTGCCTATTGCCCGTTGCTGCAAATTTTATAAAGCATTATCTCTCCAGAGACACGAGATGTCACCAGTATTGTTATCTCAACGATACTAGCTGGATGAGGAGCTGCCAGAGAGGCTCGTGAAGCCCTTAGCGATGTTACTGTGCATAGCTAACTGGTATGCGTTTATCAACATTCAGTGCGTGCGAGACACGCCAGTAACGCGTGACCTTCCCGTTACTAGCTGGATGAAAAGTTAACAGTGTGTATAGCTAACTCGGGTATGTACTTGTAATAACAGGTAAGTCTCATTTCTATGATCAAGGTTAAGAAAATTTAAAAAGGTGGTTTGATAGGCTTTTAACTTAAGAGCATGAACGCTGCGAGTCAGCCTTACCCAACCCTGCACACTGTCTGTGTGTTATACACGTGCAAAAGCATTATACGCCCTTGTGAGTGCTGGACCCTACCTCCGTACCTGGATTGTTATCATTGAGTATAAAATACTCTTAACAACACTGACTCTTGTCATAAAGGGGGTTTGATATGCTTTTAACTGAGCATGACGGCCGCGAGACAGCCCTACCCAACCCTGCACACTGTCTGTGTGTTATAAACTTGCAAAAGTCATTATCTTCATATACGTCATTATCTTGACCGAGACCTGGCTGACGCTAGACGTATCTGATAATGAATTTATTGATCAACGCTATTTGGTGTTTAGATGCGATCGTAACCGTTTTCTCTCAAACAAAAAGGATGGCGGTGGTGTCCTTATAGCCCTATCTAAAGAACTAAATCCCTCTTGTATTTCATTTTTGCCCCCGTTAACCTTGCCCGAGCATGTAATAGTTAAAGTTCCCGCTAAAAGCAATAAATATCATATAATTTTTGTGCTACTTACATACCCCCTAACGCTGTTGATGATACATACTTGACTTTTCTTAATTCTTTGTCGCTGTTGTGTGATGACCCTTCCGTGGAAAATATTATTTTAACAGGTGACTTTAATTTGCCCTCACTTGCTTGGATAAAAAAGTTATCATACATGGATTATGCTGCGAACAACAAACTGACAAACATAACTCGTTTTTTAACAAATTTCTGTTCACAACATGTTATGAAACAATATAACCACTTTTTCAATTCTAGCGGACGCATCTTAGACTTATTTTTTTGTAATACTCATACAGTTACATTTTCTCCTGATGTCCCCCTTTTACCTATTGACACCTATCATCCAGCCTTCTATGTACACATTTCTTTCTCTCACCCCACACATATTCCTAAATGTACTGTCAATAAAACACTTAATTATCACAAAGCTAACTATAACAAAATAAATACTGATATATGTGACGTGGATTAGAATGTCTTACTGAATGACTTAACACCTAATGAATCTGTTTCTACATTTTATGAAAAACTTTATGAAATTATAAAATCACACACACCCACATGTCGACCAAAAAATGTTAATTTCCACAATTGGTTTTCCAAATCTCTCATACATACCTACAAAAAGAAAACTCAAGCCTGGGTTAGGTGGAAGAAGTACGGGAATTTATGTGACTATGAGGTATTCTCGAGTAACAGGAAAAAGTTTAAAAAAATAGCTGACATTTGCTATAGTAAATATATTAATGCAATTGAAGACAGTGTTGCTACCAATACTAAGACATTTTGGACGTACGTTGCTAGCCGTAAAACTACAAATAAAATCCCATCCACGGTTCATTACAATCAAATTTCATCCAATGATCCTATTACTACTTGCAACTTGTTTGCTTCATTTTTCCAGTCTGCATACGAGCCCTCAACATTTGACTGTAACTCTTGGGACCCGCCACATAGAAATGCTGACCACGATGTCTTCCTATGCAAACTGCAACTGTCCCTTGATGAAATACATAAAGAATTAAAATCACTTGATTCAACCAAGGGTCCTCGTCCTGATGGGATTCATTCGGTTTTTCTAAAAAACACGGGTGATACATTATGTTATCCTTTACATATTTTATTTAATAAATGTTTATCATGTGGTATTTTCCCTGAAGTTTGGAAACATGCAAATATTGTGCCGGTTCATAAGAGTGGTTCCAAGCATGATGTAACGACTTATCGACCTATCTCTATACTATCTGCTTTTTCCAAGCTATTTGAGAGAATGGTACATGATCATTTATATCCTGCTATTCGCAGTGTTTTAATAAAAGAACAACATGGCTTCGTTAAAGACAGATCTTGCATTAGCAATCTCCTCATTTTCACGTCCCAACTGTTTGATAGTCTCGATAATAAGCAGCAGATTGATGCGGTGTAAACAGATTTTCAGAAGGCTTTCGATAAACTTGACCACACACTACTACTTAATAAAATTGCGTACAATGGAATCCGAGGGGATCTTTTACGGTGGTTTATATCTTACATAACTAACAGAACACAAAAGGTGGTTGTTAATGGCTTTGAATCGGGCTCTTTTCAGGTCACCTCCGGTGTACCACAAGGTTCCATTTTAGGGCCTTTATTATTTATTTTATATATTAATGACATAAAAGACTGTTTTCAAAATTCAAAATTTCTTCTCTATGCGGACGATTTAAAGGTCTATAAAAATATTTCTGATAAAAACGATTGTGTTAACTTCCAGCAGGATTTAGACCGTTTCTCTAGCTACTGCTCTTCCAATAAGCTTTACCTCAGTCTTCCAAAGTGTCATGTTATAACATTTACCAAAAAGAAAAATATTACTGAGTTCGACTATCATCTTGCCTATACGCCAATTAGTAAAGTGGGTTTTCTCCGCGATCTTGGTGTTCTGCTAGATTCGAAGCTCCATCTGGATGCTCATATTGATAAAATTGTTAACAAAGCCTACCAAATGTTTGGTTTTGTCATGAGGTCTTCCAGGGATTTTCGTCGACCTTCCACCTTTTTGCACTTATACAAATCAATAATTAGGCCACAGTTAGAGTTTGCAGTACCTATTTGGAACCCTTTTTACGTAAAATATTGTGAACAATTAGAACTAGTACAACGTAAATACCTTCGTGCAATGAATTATAGATGTTATCAAAATAAATTGTCTTACCATTTACTTCTTAAAAAGTATGATCTTCTGACCTTAAAATCAAGGCGGAAACTTCTGGAAGTTATGACTTTGTTTAATGTGTGCCGCAATCATTTTGATTGTCCGGACTTAGTTAGGAGTCTTTGTTACCTGGTTCCTCGAACAGTTCATGTGCGTGAGGTACGCACTCGACGTCTATTTGCTACTCGCCTCTGTAAATCCAACGCTGGCTCGCGTTCACCACTTCATCGTTTGGTTGAGACATATAACAATGAGTTTAATTTAATCGACATACTTTTTCTTAGTAAAAATGCATTTAGGATGCAAATCCAAGCAACCCTAAAGGATCAGCAAAGTATGTGACGTAATGTTTAATAATGTACGCACACAATTTACCTACATTGTCTTCTTTTTTTTTTTTTTTTTTCAATTTAAAAATCCAGATATCATTTCTAGGTTAATAAATAAATATAAAATTTTATTGTAACTAAAAACAACTGATCTGAACTTTTAGTATATTAATATAATGTATGTGTTACTAGCTAGTTTTTAAATACTTTCCATTGTAATCCGTGGAGAACGTAGTGGGTAGCATAATTGCTTAACATGTAATATTAAGATAGATATAATTACAATATCGTATTGTGCTACTGTTTGTTTTTCCTTAAATAAATAAATAAATAAAATAAATAAATAAAAGCATTATACGCCCTTGTGAGTGCTGGACCGTACCTCCATACCTGGATTGTTATCATTGAGTATAAAATACTCTTAACGACACTGACTCTTGTCATAAAGGGGGTTTGATATGCTTTTAACTTACAGTATGAAAGCTGCGTGACAGCTTAGTCAACCCTGCACACTGCCTGTGCGTTTATACACTCGCAAAGCATTTGTTATTATTGAATATAAAATACTCTTAATATGCTCATAGCATGTTATCCCACCACTATGTGACCTAGCTCTCGCATCAAGGACAATACTATGGAAGCACACCTCGCCTCAACAGGTTACTTTTTATCAGCCACCTAGGTGGCTTAACTATCCTGAGCTACAAATGATACCTATTTTGTAAAGTATATAAAGCAAAATTGTGTAACTTTTACACTCTTACATTCAAATACTATAAGTACAGGATATGTTAAAATGATTCTGTGATGCAATGGCTGACGGTACAAGATACTTTGCAAAAATGATTATGTGATACAACGGCAGACAACAAATGCTTCAGATATCTATGGAAATTTCCCTAAATGTAACTGAAATGAACCAAAACCATACAAAGTATTATTAAATGCTCCCTTAATTATCTATAAGGTAAAAGGTGTACTTTCAGATTCCTCTAAACTGAGGGAACAAGGGATTGACATAAACAGGGGGACTGGTTACCTCTATCATAGGGACAGCAATGACTGACCTTATGCTCATGAAGAACATAATACAAACACAAACTGCGGATTGACTCGGCTGATGCAACAAAAAACACCTGCCAACATAAAAAATAATTAAAATATAAATAAATAATAATATAATACTACCAAATTAAAACCAGAATAAAATTAATATTGCTTCAAAAATTGACATGATTGCTAACTTACTCTATTTGAAAAACAAACAGATACAATAACAAACTTGGGTATATAATTTTATAGCCACAAACAATAATAATTAATTAATACATATTAAACCCACAAGACATTCACTCTTGCTATCTAACGCTATCAATCTGGTTTTTTTTATATTATCTATTTAGAATGATTTCTTTGATATTATTATTATGATAATAGAGAAACTTATCCTTTTGAAAAAATGTACCTAAATAGCACAACAGGAGTTGACTTGTTATAGTAAATAAGAAATAAATAAATCTTACAACTGGGTACAGAAATCAATCAATATGGAAAACAAAGATGAATGTTGTTGGTGGAACTTAATAACAATCCGGCTTATATCTACACTCCTGAATGACAATTTATCAAGATTGATACTGGAATGCAACAACCATATGCTATGCCGAAAAAACAGCTGCAGATCACTGACCCTGTTATCGGCCGTGGGTACAAAGATAAAATAAACTATTTGATACCTATCAAAATTCAATACCTCAACTTCTGAATACCATTTCAGCTAGTAAAAACCGAGATGAATTAAAAATGCATTAAGTACAGATTTACAATGAATTTGTACATTTTAGACCCAAACAAAATAGAAAATTCAGCTTCATTCTGAACCTAAAACTGGTACTTAACCCCTACTAGGGCAGTGAGAATTCCATTATTGGTACTTAATTGACAGAAAATGACTAAGCTCCCAGATATAACCCTATTACTTTATACTGCTAACTTGTACACTATTCAATTATTTTTCAACCTATCAAAATAGATAGGTTTATATATATTATGTATATATATTATATGATTTTATTCTATAAGTACCCGCAGCATTCTTCCTATGACCAGATAGGTTAAAAATAAGGGTTCATTATAAATACATTGTCTAATAACTTCTTTAATAGAATTCTCATACTTCAACTGTATCTTATAGCTCTGCTATATTGACCTATAATAAATGTAATCAGTGGTCTTGACTAAATTACCAGTAGTGAGTGACACTTAGGTACCGAAACAAGATTTCCTACCAACCCACCCTGATTATTTATTCGTCAAAATATCAAGACCGACATAATAAGTACCTTTAGACAGACACCAATTTACGTGTACAAATCGAAAATCACCCGAAAATTAACCATGGAGATCTAACACCTTGAAACAAGTGCCTTGAAATAACTATATTAAAACAAAAGTAAGAGTTTATTTACATAACATTACGCCCGCATTCCCAGAAGGGCCGGACAGAGATGGGTGATCTTATTCAAAGGCTATAAAATCAAAATGTCTAATTAAACATTTAATCATTCCAACCAAGTACTAGACTACACATTTAGCAGTACCTAGATAACAATGATAATCACAACACTAAAGTAAAATTGTCAAGGAAACAAAGGGGGGGGGGGGGGGCAGCGCATTGTGAGGATAAAGTATTGATGGATTGTGATTAGAACATGAACAAGGCCAGGCATACCATACAATCAATGCAGACATCATGAACAAAAGTACCGAAAAATTTCTTCGCTCTTAAGCACATTGTACAGTGAACATAACTAATTATACAACTTCCTCACCTAAGGCATATAACTCAATTTAATGCCCCATAGATGAAACTAATCTTTTCGATTAGCTCTCAACTTGTCAAGTAATAATTATTTTGACTATTTGCTAGCAGAATGTATGAAAATCATGTGGAAGTTAGGTGGAAGTACTTGAAGTAAACGGTTTCACTATAAATTAAGAAATATATTTTCTTCTTTTTTAAATTATATTAAGTAAATGGTGCTTACAAAACTTAAAAGTGATCAAGTCAAAAGCTTCATCTATTCAGCCGAAGAACATCCACTGTTGGACATGGGCCTCTCCCCCAGGGGGGGGGGGGGGGGTTTCCCATAATTGCCACGCTTGGCAGGCGGGTTGGCGAAAGTGTCAAAAGCTTATCCAGCGCCAATACAACGCAAAAAAAAAAAAATCAGAGCTTTTACAACGATCTGGGCAACAAAATCTGCCACCTCAGTGACTAAAACACATTATAATACGCAAACCGCGTAATAATAGAGTTCATGAGCTTAGTGCAATCTCACGCAGTAAGTTCCACACTGAATCCAAAATAAGTGAACGTTAAGGCTTATGGAGACATAAGGCTGCTATTCCGAGTCACGAAAATATTCAAAAGTATTTAATCTCACATACAGAACAAACTTTACTAAACAAGTTGGCTGCCGTTTTGGCTCTAATGTTGACTCTGTGGACTAATAATACAAATACTTCATTATAACCGTAAGTTACGATAAGCGAAATAGTAAGCTAAAGTAATATTAATCCTTTACCTCTCACAGTACAACAAATACAACAGCTCAACTTAAAGTTGACATCAATTGAGACAAACACAATGTGGGTTTTCTTGATGTTGATTATGCCTCATTGCTGACTAACAATAGCCAGGAATAGGAATAATAATTATATATAATAGGAATTCTAATTCCTAACAAAGTAACGGTAATGAACAAAAATAAAAAGTACCTACTTAACAAACCAGAATATTTATAACCAGATATTGCAGACAACTCTAAACATCTACTCTGTTTAATTAATTATATTTCAGATCGCCGTGAAATAAAATTGGGAATCAAACGAGCTTACTTCTTAAGCGAAGTCTTGATTCTAATTTTATGAACGGCGATCTGAAATATAATCACTCACCCGCCACTAGCTGACAACCCCAATGCTGCAATAATCAGTCTACCTAATTCACTTATCCTTTCAGGAAACCCTAGTGAATGTAAGTATGCGGAACTACTCTGTACAGAAAACAGAGCTTGTTCCTTACTTAAGGATCTCTAAAATAAGTGACATATCTGTGTTGCCACTTGCCAACGCTGAGATAATAATCCAACTTAAAAAAAAATATATATTTTATCTCTAAAAATGCGATGTTAGTACGTGTGTGTAAGGAACACTACTCTGTTCAATTAATTATATTTCAGATCGTCGTTCATAAAATTAGAATCAAGACTTCGCGTAAGAGTTACCTCTTACGCGAAGTCTTGATTCTGCTCGTTTGATTCCCAATTATACGTAGGTAGGAATCACGACATTATTCATAAGTATAATTATGTCAATTTTCTATAATGTTGTATTAAAAATAGTAATTGATATAAATTGTTGTATGTCATGGGATATTATTATTATTGTCTCGATTTCAATCTATGCGTGACGTGGTACGATAACATAATGTAAATTATCTACCTACCGTAAAATCATGTTGTTTATGTAAGTATTTTTTAACTAGTTTGTGCTTATATACCTACCTAATTCTCTGATGCGATTAAAATATTCTACATTACTTGACGATATGTTAGTACTTAAATTCACTCAATTTACTTGAAGGGACACACTTACAACTTTGTCTTTCTTTGTTCTCTTTTTTTTTCTCTTTCTTCTTTCTCTTTTATTTTCTTTCTCTCTTTTTCTCATTATTTTTTATCCTTTTTTAAATAAATCATCATTTATTTCAGATTCATCAATATGATTACATCCAGTGTTTTTAGTACTTTAACGTGATTATATTATAAGGTTATATCCAAACCCAGATTACGTAATGTAATCTGTTAGGTGTTGGATATAACCTTATTAGTTATTACATTACATAAAGGCTTCTACATACCGGAGCGACTTGTCGCGCGACGCGACGCGACACAAAGGCACCGCTAGTCCCGCGATACGCGGGGCCTTTGTGCCGTGTCGCGTCGCGCGACTAGTCGCGCTGGTATGTAGAAGCCTTAAAGTCGAGTCCGCTGCGCCATGTTTTCGTGTTTAACAAACACATAACATTGTTTGTTAATCGATTAAGGCGACGATAACAGACTTTTAATGATTTCATACTGAAGATCACGTATAAACGCTTAGGGTTAATTATTTGAAAAAAAAAAAATATGTTAAATTAGAGCATTTTCTCAATAACTTAATATGTGAATATTTTAGATTATGTTTATATTACATAGTGAAATTAATTTGTAAAGTTATGTCTAACGCGGATAAAAAACTGAGAATGGCGCAAAATCTACGAAGCGTATTTTTCTGAAACTTTCACCAATTTAAAGATAATTTAATTATTGATCTTTTAGTATACGCGTTTTATTAAAATACGTTTTGATTTGTGTATAATAAATTAATAATGCGTCAAAATGGGGACAGCGCTCCTTGATGGGCGAGTCCTATTAATTACTGGCTGAACGTACGACGCGTTGCGTGAGCTCAGTACAGAACACGCAAGCTAACTACTCAAGGTCACTGGCATATATCTCCGTCTTAAATAAAAATAACATAAAACATTTACACCTGGTCTACATACAACATAACATGTTTACGGCAACGAACGGATAACATCACCCGCGTTCGCCTGCGGGGGGGGGGGGGCATTCCATGTTTAGTGCTCTCCAGCACGCGTAGCATGACCAATTCTATCTCTCTTCTACCAAGAATAGACAAAGTTCTTTCTATCCAACTCGACATCTCTTCTGGCCGAGCACGGGGCGACCCGTATTATTTCCTTTGCAACGAGGCCGCGACGGTAGGTAGCTAGGAATGTAGATTAACTAAGAATTCTACGATAATTATTACGTTTCGTTATAGAAAAAATGTGTCAAACGCCATGTTTTTATTTTTAATAAAAACCAGCGAAAAATCGTTTTTTTTAACTAAAACAAAAAAAAACAAATATCTCGAAAACGGTGCAGCCAATATATAAATTTAACTCCCTTGTGTTACCCGCGTGCAAGCAGCATCCCAACACGTATTTAAGGAAAAAATACTGGTTTTTTACATCATCTCATGGATGGTTTTCGACTAGAACAACAATTTATTTCCCACATTTTTTTTTGTTTTCTTTGCTGCTCACAGTGCTAAGCATGTACTCCAACTCCGCCCTTATGAAGACTCACTGACCAAAATTGTTCAGTGAGAAGAAATTTGGACGGTGAAAATATTAATTTGAGTTTTCAAAATCTATGTAGATTCTTGTCTAGGTCCAATGTGATGTAGCCTATGTAACACTTGTTGAGATGTGTCAAATGTAGAGAAAAATTGGTCGTCATACTTGAAATTGAAGACTTTTGTGGACTGAAGAATAGAAACATTTCTTCTCTTCTGTTTTAACATCGCCAATCTTAGGACGGTAGAATTTTTTCTACAATCTGTAATTTTGTCTATTTTTCCGTCGACAAAACCCGTTTCTGCGCTGGTCGTGCTACGCGTGCAGACGAAGAAGTTTCGTGAAATTTTGAAAGTTGCGCCCCACGTTTTTTTATGTTCACCTATAGAGATAAACTAGGATAACATGGCGTGCCGCTCCTAATTACGGTTTTAAAGTATGTAGTCAATTCCTTACGAATAAATAAATAAGTATTTGTTTGACGGCAGTCTCAGTACGCACATAATGCGTTGGGAGTCTTGGTGGCGCTTTGTAAATACTTACTGTCAATAAATACTTTCAAACGTTTAGAATTTTGGAGGGGCGCGCCATGTTATCGTAGTTTATGCATGTGTGTGGTGGTGGTGTGTGTTTTTGTTATTTTTATGGCTTAGCAAAACGTGGTTTTTAGATTATTTTTTGTGTCTACTGTGACTGGCCCACGAGGCAGTAATTTCCTTATCCGATTTATTAACGTTGAAATTTCTGAATGCGACACTAGCGCCTGATGGTAAAATGATGGACAACTTTTGATTGAACTAAGTGCTAAAGGCAATTGAAATTATATGGACACGCGAGCTCACTCAATAGCTAAGAAATGCGTAACAGACGAGTTGTTAGCCAATTAAAGTATGAATTGCGATTCCAATCTAATGTCCTTATTATTTGGTAATAATACATTATTATTGTTTTGTTAGAGAAATTGTATTGAGAAAAATAATAATATGAAATCCAGGTTCCAGGATGGCACTGAAAAAAATATATAAATGTAAAAATTTAACCCAACCCGAGTATGGATCCCAGGACAAGGACGGTCGGACCAAGGTTCCAGAAGTCACGCTTGCGGCATCTTAACCAAGGACACCAAAAGAGTACACCGACCAACTTTACACATAAATACATATTATAAATTTAAAGTCGCGTTGTTCTTCTAAACTACGCAACGGATTTAGATGAGCTTTTCTCCATTATTTAAATTAAAGAATGTATTGCGGAAGGTTTGTGTTTAATAGATTAATATGAAACTAATAAATAATAAAGAAATGTCGATGTTTTGTCAAGTCGTAAGAACCATGCGGAGCAGGGGCGGGACGCTAGTGTATTATATGTAAGAACCATGCGGAGCAGGGGCGGGACGCTAGTGTATTATATGTAAGAACCATGCGGAGCAGGGGCGGGCCGCTAGTGTATTATATGTAAGAACCATGCGGAGCAGGGGCGGGCCGCTAGTGTATTATATGTAAGAACCATGCGGAGCAGGGGCGGGCCGCTAGTGTATTATATGTAAGAACCATGCGGAGCAGGGGCGGGACGCTAGTGTATTATATATAAGAACCATGCGGAGCAGGGGCGGGACGCTAGTGTATTATATGTAAGAACCATGCGGAGCAGGGGCGGGACGCTAGTGTATTATATGTAAGAACCATGCGGAGCAGGGGCGGGACGCTAGTGTATTATATGTAAGAACCATGCGGAGCAGGGGCGGGACGCTAGTGTATTATATATAAGAACCATGCGGAGCAGGGGCGGGCCGCTAGTGTATTATATGTAAGAACCATGCGGAGCAGGGGCGGGACGCTAGTGTATTATATGTAAGAACCATGCGGAGCAGGGGCGGGACGCTAGTGTATTATATATAAGAACCATGCGGAGCAGGGGCGGGACGCTAGTGTATTATATGTAAGAACCATGCGGAGCAGGGGCGGGACGCTAGTGTATTATATATAAGAACCATGCGGAGCAGGGGCGGGACGCTAGTGTATTATATGTAAATCATCAAAAAAAAAGACACCATGAGTCATGACCCTTTATCTTATAAAGGTTCACTTTAAAACAACACATGGCTTATGGGTTTTTTAATAGGGTCATTATGCCCATATTCTGAATCTGGTCCCGTGGTAAATGACGTAGATTTATAAAATAGCGGTCTAACCGGTCTACATGAAACGGGTCTGCCGAAATAAAAATGTTTTAAAAGGATTCTGTTTAAGAATTGCTTGCGCTCAGTTGTACTTTGTGTTATTTTGTGTATGAAAAATTACGTTTATTTTATGCTTTTTTGGATAACTGATAAATACCTACCTAGGAAGCGTTGAACAGACAATTAAAAAAAAAATATGTGCAAGAGCGCCGGGGGGCCCCCGTGCATCAAGAGCGCCGAGGGGCCCCCGTGCATCAGGAGCGCCGGGGGGCCCCCGTGCATCAATAAATTTAAATGTATAGCGCTTTATGACATGGCATAGAATATTATATTATAAGATAATACCGTGTCATTGGTTCTGTGGGTCATAGTTTTAAGTATAAAGGCTTTTAACTTTCTATAAAGGCTCGTGCAGATTGGCGCGATATCACGGGTGCGACAGGCAGCGCAACACTTCCCACGAAGTTTTGAAGTGTCGTGTCGCGCCTGTCTGCAACATATCTAATTACAATTAAGACAAAGTAACGAAACCCTCCCTTTTTGGCTTCGCCGCAGTCAGGTAAAAATGAGCCACGTTCAACATACAAATTTTATGAATGGCGGATCTACTTGAGTATACTTAAAGCCTATCTCGTCTTGACGAATGTTCTCTCAGAAAAACGTAATGTGCCTACTATAATATATAAAATATGATTTCAACGAGAGCTTTAACCATAATCGCGAGTTTTAACACGACTGTTGGTATCATTAACAATCTCAAACGTGATGAAATCCTACTTTGGTGTTGCTCACCGAAGTAGAATTTCTTATAGTGTTTTTTATTTCCTGGTAGTTAACGTAGTTTGCGAACAAATTCACATGGCAAGCCACTTTGATCATATCTTAAGGATACCTAACACTAACGATGCAGTTCCTCAAAGGATGAGGTCACTTAGTAAGATCGTAGAAAACTGTAGGGTTTACCATAAGACAATCGGTTTTCTATAATAACAAGCCGAGCCCCCGATGGGACCACCCGCCGGCAGAAATTATGAACAACCATACAAACTTTCATCCCCTATTTAAACATTTTAGGGGATTAATTTGCAAGTATCCTTCCTTAGTGCTCACTTTCATTATAAAAGGAACTCCTGCGCAAAAAATAATGTTTGTAGCGTTAGTTAATGAATAAATGAATGTAAGATTTTTATTTTTAGTAGATAATGCAACTTTTAAGTGAAATTAATGGTGAATGGTGAACTTCTTGAATCACTCTAGTACTGATCCTAACAGCATAACTAACATTATAAATGCGAATGTGTTTGTTTGTTTATTTTTTGTTTGTTTGTTACGCCTTCCCTCTAAAACGGCTGAAGGGATTGGGATGGAATTTGGCACACGGGTAGACCATGACCTGGATTAGAACATAGGATACTTTATCCCGATTGTCCTACGGAATCGACACTTATGCGGGTGAAACCGCGGGGCGCAGCTAGTAGTAAATACATGAATAGCATACTGATGATGAATCTTTTCAGGTCGCTGTGAACAAGTCAATATAAATGTGGTCAAACCATAGTACCTATGGATATGAGTACTTAATTGAATATAGTGCATGTCATGATATCATATTGTGTAGGCTTGAGTAGATTGGCGCGATATCGCGTGCGCGACAGGGAGCGCAATGAGTGTCGCGCCCGTGATGTCGGGTCAATCTGCGCGAGCCATTATGCCACAAAAATACAACAAGGTCAATTCTAATCATAAATGGGACAAAATTACAGTTCCAAAAATATTTCCGGCTCATTAAACGTAATTCGTGAGTCCATCATTATTTTTATATTAACTAACTTTTCCCAGTGGCTTCGCCCGCGTGGATGTTGAAAAATATCCCACGGGAACGAACTACCGGAATTAAAAGCACCCTATGTGTAAACAATGTAATAATTCTGTAATACATTGTTTATATATAACTATTGGTTTACGCGGCGCACGACAGTAAAGGCTTCTACAGACTGGCGCGACTCGCGACGCGACACTAAGGCACCGCTCGTCGCGCGACACGCGGGGGCTTTGTGTCGTGTCACGTGTTGCGCCGGTCTGTAGAAGCCATAAATCTCCTTGTCGGTATCATTTTTTCAGACATCTTCAACAATCATCGTCATTTGTCAGCCAATTTATATAAAACCTTAATGAAATATACACTATAAACCTTTTTCATGAATCACTCCGCCTATTGGTGAAAACCGTATGAAAATCCGTTCGGTAGTTTTTGATCTTATCGCGTTCAGACAGACAGACGCGGCGAGGGGGTTTCGTTTTATATTATGTAGTGATCGTGATTGCCGTGAGGTCTCGAGTCCGGTGCAGTGACACGCATCCTTTGCACAGCCTACATGACATACAACTTTATATGGAATTATATGTCGTAGTAGTGACGTGACACCGTGGGATGCGGACGTGCCTCTAATACTTTTATATAATTTTATATTTTAATATATAATTTTGTTTGAAGAGTGTAGTGTTGTGATTGGAAAATATTTTGTAAGTAAGTACCTATGTCATGTGTTTTTCTCATTGCCTTTGGATTGACGTTGATAGTTGTTTAAAAAAAAAAATGATAATGAACATTTTAGTGCTCGTACTTATCTCCGGGAAAAATCTCTCTCGATAATCGTCTTACTGCAACTGAAAAATTTAGAATCCTTAGATAGTAATAAAATAAAAAAAAATGAGCCGTCACGGGACGCCGGGCAGATGTGAAACATTGAAATTATTTACACACTACTACATATAGACTGTATAGTAGCGAAGCGTCGCCACGCGGCATGCGTCGCCCCGCCAGCAATCGGTTTAAGTGCGGCTTAGTTGTTTCACATCAATCATTGACGCAGCTTTTAAGCTCGGGCTGGTCTTCTTTTGAAATTACAGCAAAATTATAACGTAATGCTATAAGGGATGACATTGTTTTTTTATCTTATGATATGATGATCAGTGTGTGAACTTCAGAAAATACATTTCAACTATTGTTCAACATCCACAGCCCGATTTCACCCTCTGCTGGGCTTCTCTTTTCTTGTGTCGATCCCCACTCTCCTGTGGCAGCCTTATCCAGGTTCTATCCACGGTGGTCATAATGTCGTCCAACGAAATCAAACTAGGATAGTAAACTAGGAGCTTCTTAATCTAAGATAAGATCTTAAGTAGGTCGCACGTTAGTGGAAACAAAACCACTATATGCTGGCCTCGTATTCAATTCTCCGTACTGTTTGTTACCACAGTCGTGCGGTCGAATGTACCTCGTTTCGGGGCATGGAAACAACCTTTTAAATCTTTATTATGTTTGTAGGTACTATAAATAAATGTGCAGGTTTATGTGGTTGAAGCAACAAAACGGTTTCTCTAAAAGTGTTTTGCTTTGATTATTTATATGTCTCGATAGAGTGTCGCGCTGCAAAAGAACTAAAACAAACGGCTTAGTCCCATCTCTTCCCTTTCCCATCTCTTCCCCTATACGTTTATACCTTGAAAAGGTTTTATTTTGTAGGAATAAACGCCTAGGGGAAGAGATGGGACAGGCCAACTTTGTTATGCTGGTGTGCGGGCCGTGACAGCTACGTCTTACACCCGCGCCACGTCATTGTGCTGTCATTGTATTATTCTAGTGTGCATGCATTTTGCGGCCAACAGTTGGACGCCATTTTTTTCGACGAGTTCACCGCTTTGACTGTCTATCAAGACATATTTATATCCTTGCTGGGTCGCTTAGTTACTTTAAAGGTGTGCCAGAGCTGGTCAGACCTTGAAGTGCCAGGCGTCAGATAAAAATGAAACGTAAATGGACCTGTGATTTACCTTGCAAAAAAATTATAATTGAGTTTTATAATATTTTTGTTGGTTTTTTCGCTCCTGTCTGATTAAAGTGGCTTTTACAAACAAGACAATAAGAATGAGTTGCGAAACCCATTTTTTTTGTGTGAGTAATTATTAACTTTTCCCGCACTGGGCGAAGCGGGAGCGCGTGTCAGACTTTTACTGACTAAAACCCACCCGTGTTCCTTCAGATGCCTATGTGCCAGGGCCGCGGTATCCCTTTCGGACAAACTCACAACCCTGACAGGCATTGGCCCTATCGGACCCCGTCAGTTGGTGCTGACATTTCTTTGAGGCGCGCGTGGAACACAACGCGCCGTGTCGACCCGGGCCTGGTCCTTATCGGACGGCAAGCTACCCATCGCTCACCGTCCGCAAGCCCACGCCTACGGTCGCCGGGAATCAGCCTGCGAATCCCTACGCCCGGGGCGTCTACAGCGGCGAATAGGGGCGTGAGGGCGCGAATTTTGCCTCTCCCTCACGCGTTCCGCCTCCACCTTCGCGAGCATTACTGCTTCGCAGAACGAGGTGACGGCCTCCCATGCACTCTCGCTCCGAACCATGGCCTGAACCAGGGCCGGACGCGAGAGATCGCCGCCGCCGATCGACACGGCGGTGCTCCGCCCAAGCCGGGCAGACCTCTACCGTATGCTCCACCGTGTCCTCCGGGCGATCCACACAGTGGTGACACCCGGGCGTTTCCTCCCGCTTTATCCTGAACAGGAACCTCCCGAAACAACCGTGTCCGGCGATGACCTGCGTCAGGCGGAAGGTGAGGACGCCGTGGCGCCTCTCTAGCCACTCCTCAAAGAGGGGACTTATCGCCAGTTTCGAAACCCATGGGGTTGCAAAGATTTTGATATAAAAATGTTTCCGTGGAATTTCATGCCCGTTCTCCATGGGAAACTCTACGCTTTGGAATACTAGTACTACTAATACTACTTGACTATTTCAAACTGCTGATAATTGGTTTAATTGAAATAATTTATTTACATAAATATTTACAAAATATGGCCTTATAATAGAGGATAAGGTAAATAATAATTGGATTCTACCTGAACTAGGAATAAACCTGTATCTCAGGTATCTCACTCAAGTGCGTATACATAAGTGTTATCTAAAATTGTTTTATCTACTATAAATTATTATGGTTTTATTCATATTTAGAAAAATAGAAATGGGTAGTCCTAGCACGCTACCCTGAGGAACGCCGTATTTAATTATCTTGCTTTCGGAACGAAATTTTTTCTCGTAACTGGTATTTGAGGATATTTGTGTGATTCCTACAAATTGCTTTCTGTCCGTTAAGTAAGATCGTATGAGATCAAGTATATTTCCCTTAACACTCGTTGATTCCCCATTAGTTAAAACACTCCAAAAATTTATTTTATTGAATAACATCAAACTATAACATATCAACTCATATTTGTGGTTGTTAATGTTCGTCTCATAATAAAGTTAATTTGTGTTGTCTGCTTACTAACAATATGTACTAACAAATATTTTGTGTTGTTCTTACAGGCTACTCAATCGGATCCAGAATTAATTAAATTAGATAGGCAATACAACCGGTCAACTTCAGTGAATACACTTTGTTTCCTTCAACCTTGACATTGGCAGAATCATCGGTAAAACGATGGAGCCATTATTTTAAAATTGGAATTGGAAGTATATTTCCCCTGATACGATATTTATCAAGTTTATCTATTAGTATAGGATAGTCCATATAATCAAAAGCCTTAGTTAGATCCATAAAGACAGCACAAACAGGATTTTTCTTATCTACATTTGAGAAAATAGGGAGAAGCAGGTCATGTATAGCCATATTGATTGTCTTCTGCTTACGAAATCCCTTTTGTTCATTTACTAATATGTTTGATTTCTCAAGGTAGTTGTACAAGGACGTGGAGCTATGTAATGAGATACTTCTTTGATAACTTTAGTGCATACTCCGTCATAACCAACACTATTTGTATTTCGAAGTGAGCTAATATAATTATTAATATCTTGAGGAATGGTCGGCTCCATAAATAAAGAGTTTGAATTATTTGAGCGAACGTTAATTTCTGATATAGTTTTATTTTTTGGCTTGGTAACTTGATTATTATAAAAGATCATCGTAAGACATTTTTACAACCATGTTTTGTAGAGACCATTACAGTTATTTGTTTTCACCAGGCGGGCCCTAATTTGTTACATAATGCCATAGGGGGTTTTTTTTTTAACATAGGAGTGTCTGTGTCACATGTGACAATGTGTGCCTTGCATTTTGACCAAGATTTAAGGTTTGTAGAGTTAGGTCTTGTAGAGTTAGGGGTTTGGCTCTACATTAGATTTGATAAATTTTTGACAGTGACAGCGTTATGTGAGTCTTGGCAACCTACTTTACATGAAATGTTTTTGGTGGATATTATTTTAGTGGTAGTTGATCGTCGGGAATAATCTGTAAGAAGGCAACATTCAATGCCATTGCCATTTTGTTGTGTCATTAGGCAGTATATGTTCAATAATTCACGAAGAACTTCGCAAGCAATAGGAAATTGCTACTGAAGGCTGCGCTTGTCGACCTCAGGACAAGCTGCTTCTCACACGGACAATTACTGTACGTCGCTTGTCAGTCCTGACTCTCTGTATATTTTGGCTGCTGAGACCAAAACTACAAACGTAGTATTTATTCATTTATAGCAAACTTATAAATGAAGTAACATAACGCTGACGTTATTTCGCAAAGTATATTGATTATTTGCTTGTAAATAAATAAATGTGATATCTAAATTGCTATTGCTAATTTATAACAGTCGCACGGGTAGGTCGAAGTTTAAGTTTAACCTACGCTTGCCGTGGTCGGTTCGTGGATGGGTGACCACCCACATCGAGACCCCTCCGTGTCGCGATGTGGGTGGTCACCCATCCACGAACCGAAGCCGTTGGATCTCGGCTGTCATTAGTAGATCTTTGACAGTCGTTACGGGTAGTAAGCCCGAAAGCCTGACAGCCAGTCTTACGAACGGGTATCGTCTAACCCAGTAACTGGGTAGTTAGTTATTAGACTGGAAGCTTAAATGAGCATAGATTTACAAAAATTTTACAAGACATCTGTGTCTTAACTAGATAAATAAATATCTGTATCTCAGACAACAGCGCTCTTCCCTAAAAATATACATATATTAGCTACAAGTTCAAATTAGACTTAATATTATTATACATATTTCATTATTTTTAGATCAGCAAATAAAGTAAAATGAAGTATGGATATTGGAGTGGAGTGGAGACCTCCTTTTGAGTAGAATGTAGATGCTGACCCTAGGCTATAAGGTTTTCAGTAATAAGTAGATGCAAAAAAAAAATTAAGTAAGTAGTCTCATAGACTTTAAGAATAACGTCCTTAGTCATCGGTCAGGTTTGTGACCCACCCACCACCCACGAAACAGAAAAAAAAAGGAATGCAGCAAACAAATTAAAAAGTTCTTTGATGCGAAACTATTTAGTTCTGAAATTAATTGCGTATTACGATGTCTATCGCAATCAAGATAATGAATGCTATTGGATATTGAATATCAGAAATCATTAGAACTATAGTCTGTTCCAAAAGTTTCTGATGATAGTGTAAACAAACCTTGTTCAAGTTATATTACACAATCACTCAGGAAAGTAGTAACACAATGTGTATTTAGGTTTCAACTTTATTAAATTATTAATTAAAATTCATTGACGAAAATGGAAGTTTTAAAATCATCCTCAATTGTCAAATGAAAAACATTATTAAGGTGATTTAAAATTAGAATTTCGGTTTTAAGTACTCAAATAATCAAATCGAAGCACTCAATTTGTAATCGGCACTACAAATCGGCATCCACAGGTATGTTTTCTGATCCATTTGTGTACATTTTCCTCAGAAACTTTTGGAACAGACCATATAGTAATCGTATCTGTTAAGAAGCCGTGAAGGCTAGATGACAATAAACGTTAACGTTAACATACATTAACATATAGCATGTGCCTTAACAGTGTTTGGTTGTTTGATCAGATTCCAGGGCCTCAAGTCTGCTATTACAATAGTGTCAGAATGGTTGATCATTGATTTCATAATTGTTGATTTTGACAGTTTGAGTATAATGGCGTCATTATATATGACTTTCCAATGGTCGGCCACTGACACTACATTGAAAGAAATTGCATTGATTGTTAATCTCGTACATAATGACAAATGAATGACATTTCTACTATAGGGTTTTTTAATAATGGCAATACGACAATGCCATTATAATAACACAATTCTATTACGAGAACATTGACCGACCAATGATCGACCATTATGAATTTAGCAGATTACGAACTTTTAGCAAAATGACAATGGCATGACAACAGTTAAAGATGGTGTTATTAACTAAAAAAAATCATTTACAAAAAAAAATATTGACACCCAAAAAAAAACACGATAAAGTGAACAATAACTTTTTTGGAAGTCGGTGTCTTTGGATCTGTATTTTAGTTTTTTGCCACCGACTCCGGAAATAAAATTAATTTTTTCACTTTGTAGTGTTTTTTTTGGAAGTCGGTTGTTTTTTTTGTAAAAAGATTTTTGTTTTTCACTTTTCAGTGGGTCTGTTTGTAGTTTATCTAAGTTACAATAGCTTAAATAACAACTGCTCTTTTAAAAAATATTCCTTTTCGTGATGCATGGACGTTCATTTTTTGAGGAGTGCTCATGGTTTAACCAGGAGAACTCCTCAATAATTAACGACCCTGCCACTCACCATATGCATTATGACGAGCATAAATTGCTTAGCAACCATAATTATAAAAGTACTGAATCGAATCGCAACCCGTTAAATAGTTCCAGTGGCCATCTGTGATCTTTATCATCAGTTCCACTTCACCAAATGGTGCTTTCCGAGGGCAAATGCACGAGTCACTATAAAAAATACCCAAATCACTATAGGTGTGCCTATAAAATTAAGAGATTTCCATGAGATCCTCTCATCAGTATAAGAAATACTAAAAAACATACTTACGGACGAACATATAACCACCTCTTTTTTGGAAGTCGGTTAAAAGGGACTAGTCCCTTATGGGACAAAAACAACGGACAGTTGCCTTTGTTAGGCTTGAGATGAAAAGACACGATCATAGCCAGTAACTAAATCAATGACGTATATCTTTTCTAGAACAATGTCGGGTCCTGTCCAGCAGTTTCCATTGGAAGAGGAATACAAGAAGAAGACAAGGATCACCACAGAAGATATCAAGAAGTTCAGAGATTGGGTCGACACGCAGCCACATCTGCCTTCAGAACATATTACTGGTGTGTATCTATCGTACTTTTTTACTTTCATAAACAATATCCGTATTTTTTTACGACTAAGAATCTGCCCTGTCTAACTACATAAGTAAGCCAGGTTTAGCCCAACAAAACATAGGGAAATCGATCCCTAACCACAATTTCAGGTAAAATGCCAATTGGTTTGTGTTTGCACATAACTATGAGCACATATCACATATGTATATCAATAGATATTAATAATCAAAGTCGCTTATCGTGTCCGTTTGTGTGACCGCGCTGTCCTTCTAAACTACGGATTTTGATGCAGTTTCCTAAACTTACATGTAATACAACATTATTTTTAGTATATGCGAAACCTGATTAAAGTTTGTTCAGAATAAGGAACTGAATCGATTTCAATATTTTTACACCATGTTATATTTTGTCCCAATAATATTTAAGTGTGATAGAAAATGTTATCATCATTTAATTACTTACAATACAATCGCCGTACGGTTAGGTACCTACTACCAAATTATTATCAATGAGCGCAAGACGACCCTGGAGGCGCGGGAGCGCCGTTAGCATGTTTTTGTACGGACAACCCGGTAGCATAACAACCTTATAACTTTGTGATTTTTCATGATACAGTTTTGAAATTTTGTACATAGATTCTTTACATAAAAATAACTTTTTACAAAAAAAAAATAACCGACTTCCAAAAAAACACAAGTGAAAAATAACTTTAATTTCGGAAGTCGGTGTCTTTGGATCTGTATTTTAGTTTAAGCCACCGACTTCCGAAATTAAAGTTATTTTTCACTTTGTAGTGTTTTTTTGGTAGTCGGTTATTTTTTTTTTGTAAAAAGTTCTTTATTGTTCACTTTTTAGTGCCGAAAAAGAGTTTTCCAAATCGGTTCGTAAATGACGGGAGTTATGCGCGAACGAAAAACGCAATGCAGAGTAAACGAAAAGATCGTTAATGTAGACAACGTAGATATATTTTTAGATTTTTGTTGATTTTTCAAAAACCGCTTGTCCGATTTCGATAAAATTTTCATGAGACTATTTGGGAAGTATACCCTTTTCATCAAAAAAAGAATTTTTCAAATCGGTTGGCAAGCGATGGAGTTATGCGCGAACAAACATAAAAAAAAATAAAAGAAATACAAACATCCGAATTGAGAACGTCCTCCTTTTTTATTTAGAAGTCGGTTAAAAATACTAGCCACGTGTTTCGGGTTTCGCATATACTAAAACTAATATTGTATAGGAAACTAATAAAGTCTCGATGTATTTTGAAGACGTAAAAACCGTGCGCAACAGGGACGGGCCACTAGTACTTGTATAAGTAAGACTCCATAATCCGGACTTTTCAATATTGGGATCGGCTTTCAACCGAACCGGATGCAGTTGAATACCAGTATTTTACATAAACGGACCTCCAATCTGACCTCCTCAACCCAGTTTTCAGACATGTAACTAACTGCATCTTTGATTTCAAGACTTGAGTAGAAAATTATTCATTACCTCTCAGCTATCAGATGCGTGCCAATTATTCATTACCTCTCAGCTATCAGATGCGTGCCAATTATTGCCATCAAAGTCCGTAAAATGTAACAATAGTTTTGCAACACCCCATAAAAAATCTTAGTGCATGCCACGGACGACACGTTTTTTTTTTTCATTATTTCTTAGCTAGGTAATTAATTTAATAACGCGTCTTTAGTCAATGGAGGCTGTTGTTACTCGAGGCTTCCTCAATTACGGAAATTATGTCGCTTTGTCGTAATCACAACATAATTAATAGCAGTAGTTAAATGAACTGATGTGACTTATAAAACCACTTTGTAACTTAAAATCATTATTTCACGCCTTTATTCCCAGAAAAGGTAAGTCGAGGTATAACCCTACATTTTAAGTAACATGTAATAGAGGGCGTTCCGTGTGGTGCCGGGCGTAAAGAATAGCTCCATCCTATTTCTTCCCGTGGGTGTCGTAAAAGGCGACTAAGGGACTTAAAAAATGAATGATGGGCAGCAGCGGTCACTATGCTTTTAACACCATACTGCGGTCGCGCTGACCCACCTGCCAAGCGTGGCGATTATGCCAACCCCCGATTACGTCGTGGCGATTACGTCTTTCGGCTGAAATGATGATGATGAATAGAGGGAGAGTCCTTTGCTATCAGCCGGGCACAAATCCTGATTCCGGGAGGTTCCTGACAATTTTCTCATGGATCTAAACCAATCGGACGTATCGAAGTGGTGCAGTGAATGCTGTAACTATTAGTGACTCCTTTTTATCTAATTGGCGGGGCTTTTCTTTGATTCTTTAAGTGGGCCCGTCCCGGTCCGTTTATCGTCAACGCGAGGCATGTTCTAAAAGCTTGTTGTTTCATCCAGCGCAAGTGAGAACTACTAACAAGGAAGTGAGAACGCGATAACATTTAACGAAAAATTGTATGCGGAATTTTCATCTCCATTATACGTGCGAGGTTTCTGTCAAGATGCTTTCTTTGCTTTTACAATTTATGAGTACATAATATTATAAACGGCCAAAGTTCAGGTAAAATTTGTCTAAAAATACAGACTTTTGCAGGCTTATACTGATTTTATTTCTCGATATTTTTATTTTTTGCTGCATAGAAACCTAGATACCTATTAGTTCAAAAAATTCAAAGAGTGATGTGTTACAACGCCATAATCACGTACGAGCGTTTGTATGAAAAGTATGACGGGTTGGCCGCTCTTAACCGACACTTGCTTCTCATCTCCTAGAACTACTTACATAACTATTACTAATCAGAAATCAATAAGCCAGACGGTATGAATTAACGCAAATAGAAGAAATCCTTGACTAGAATCGAATGCAGACCACAGCTCAATGTGGATCGCATGTACGATCAGTAGATAAACGACAATTAGTGGACACGAGATGGTATAATGATGAGTGTGTCGTTAGCCGGTTCATAATGGATGCTGTTAAGTCATAAACAAGGCTGTGCGTTGTTAGTGGACAAATGCAGGCGTGTAAGCTGTGTTAAGTGTAGTGCCCTTTGGCCTTTATGTAGTGAGATCTTGGGTAGGATAAAAAAAAATCGTAAGTAGGTAACGCTTGTCTAAGGGCCTTATCATACTAGCGAATTGCGAGCGTCCTCAAAGCGGAGCGGGCGCGCAACGAATAGGTTACGGGCGCGCAACGAACACACCGCGCATGCGCAGCGAATTCGTTGCGGACGCGCAACAAGATCGCCGTGAATACTGTCTCGTACAAACGCCAGCCCGGCCGCCCCGCCTCAGTTTCTTCTTCCTCACATCCGCGACGTGCACGTCCGCTCCGCTTTGAGGACGCTCGCAATTCGCTAGTATGATAAGGCCCTAATGCTGAGTATTTATGTTTATCTTAGCAGTCATGGCATGAGCTATACTCGCAAAGTTCATGCCTAATGAATTCTGAAAAATAGTCCGCTTGTATGTGCATTTTGTGTTCTAAAGAGCCCTTTGCCTTCCTCTGTAGATACATTTTCTCAAAGTACGTACCTACGCACTTTTTCACATGAATAAATGACCTTAGCTGGAGATAATCTAATAGTAGTGGACGTTTTATTTGCTAGCAAGCATGATAAGTAAGAATTTAAATAAATACGTGTTAATCTACCAGTTATGCAATTTGCAACCTTGAAGTTACCTGTTCAGGTTTACAAAAAAAATATAACTATCATTTTAAAATTATAATTTAAAATTATGTGGTATATACTATTTTTCATCCACAGTTTTTTGTCTAGTATTTGATTTCCGTAATTTTTTAACTAATCTTAGTTATTTGGGAGTAGTAAGTTAAACCAAAATTGCAATTTTTTATCGTTGTTTATCGTACAAGGCTCATAAACTGAATTTTAAAGTATAATAATTATATTGTTGATGAGTAGGTAGGTGCATAATCCATTAAAATAAAAACTAACTAAAAGCCCCGAAATAATGCCTTTTGTTGCCAACAAAGACAGATTGTCAGTGAAAGCAGCAAAAAGACATATTTTCTAATTCAATCCATAACTTTTGAAATTCTCAATCCCATGTTTTAAATCGATCAACGTTCCAGACCTGGACCTTATCTTGACCTACCACTGCTGCGAGCGAAGCTCCGAGGTGTCGAAGCAGGTGCTGGACCTCCACTACACACTCAAGACGCTCTTCAGCAACTTCTTTAAAGACAGGATCGTGGACGCCAAAATATTAAAGACTTTGAGTTTTTAGTGAGTGGCTTTTATTATCTAGCCTAAGCCTTATGACCTAGGACTCTTATCCTTCCCCTGGGATTTGTTAAACACGACCAAGGGATATCGATAATTAGATGGGGAGCTCCATCATCATATTTAGGTCACAACGACACTGCTTTGAATACCGGTGGTTCTGCCTAGATAATATAAACTGTCTCTCCTTGAGAGACACCAGGGCCTGACAAATAATCCATCTACAAAATGGGGCACATACCCAGCTGCTACAAAGGATAAATTATAAAAATCATGGAACCTATTGACATAAGCCAAAGCATTAAAAGCTCATTCAATAATGCTGGTGGCATTCTGAGCTAGGTTGTCCTATTTTTAGTGGGATTGTCGAAATGGAACAAATGTTGTTTTTCAATTATTCTAGTCTTATGCCTGTGAAGTAGTTCGATTCTTCTAATATACTTCTTTCTATTCTAGTGTACTAACGCCGCTTGAAGTGCGAGCATACGATGACTCCGCCATTTTATTTTGTAGACTGCTCGACACTGACGCTAAGAACTTCGTTTTTGCTGATGCTGTCAGGTAATATTTTACTTTTAATCTTACTTTTGCAATTAGCCTCAGACACGGCAAAGCTGGACAAAGCCTATTCTTTATCTATACTGCAGTATTTTCTCAAAATGATAACCAGTCGACTGGTACTGATAATGGTTTCATCTCGTTTGTAGCCGTTGTAAGAATATTTGCTGCTCATACATTTTCAACAGGCGCTTTTTAACGTACTTAACAGATTGACGGTCACATACGAAGATGGCCGTTTATATAAAGACATGGCCGCCAATTGTTTTTATATGATCACTAAGTTATCTTGGTCATGGTTTGAGAGAGAGAGGCTTTTAGTTTTAACCAATTCTACCTACTTTTTCAGGGCATGTCTAATGCTAGTGGATCTCTGGCAGCACGAAGAAGGCACATGGCCAGGGTTCATGATCCTCATCGACCTGGACATGTGCACGTTGTCACACATTGCCAAGCTCGACCTCCAGTCCGTTCAGCAGTTCCTATACTTCCTACAGGTAATAGTTGCATTTACGACGTTATAATATAATTGCATAAAAATCCCGATTGCCCCCCTCTTACTCTTGCTGTCATTAAATATTATTAAGATCGGTTTTAAAAGGATTAGCAATTACGATTCTTTAGTTTTTTTGTACATTTTAAATATTTCATCGCTGCTTTGTTTTCATTTTCTTTCGATAGTGCTCATTACCAAGACATCACCAAGTTCGTCGTCATCGACAAGTTATTTACCCAAACAAACAGCATTGTAAATAAAATACCAATAGCATTGTAAGTATCAATGTGACTTTTTCAATTTATGTGTACTTTTTAAGTATATCTTGGACATCACTGACAGCGCTGAAGGAAAACATCGTGAGGACACCTGGATTTTATAATTTTATTATTTATGTTGGCAGTACTGTGTTGTTCACAGATTTTATATTATTATTCTGTTAATTATATGTGAAGACTTGTAATTGGCTGTCAGTCACATTTTCAATGTCTTAGTCTGTTTTGTTTAGCTGTAAGTCTTCCAAAAAGAAATAAATAAATGAATATATGTCCGAAGTCTCCAACCCGTGTTTAACAAGCGTGGTGATTAATGCTCTTGCCTTCTGTGTATGAGAAGGGGTCTTCGCCAGTCGGACAATAATAGGCTGGTATTATTATTGCAAAATGTCCACCATCTCCTACAGTTCCATTTTGTCACCAATTATATTTCAGGAAGCCATGTTGTTAAAAATCAAAAGTCTCCACTTCCTCAACGCGCCTTCATTCATGGACAAACTGATGATGATCCTGCGACCGTTCTTGAAAAAGGAACTCCTGGACATGCTAAGTATCCACCAGATCGGAGCCAAGACCCTGGAGAAGTTCATGCCGATTGAGGGACTGCCGAAGGGAGCTGGTGGACAGTACAAGAGTTTGAAGCAATGCAGTGGTGAATACTATGAGAATTTAGTTTTGTTACCTTCATTTTGCACCATAGATACACATTTATACAGGGTCTGTTTATCGCAACAGATAAGCCCTTACAATGATACTTGAATACAGTAATGAGGTTTTCCATAGCATCCTGCAATTTGCTGCTGATGATGTTGTTATTTTTGACCCGACTGCAGCATAGCTAAAAGGAGAGCAGTGGTCGGATGCCACAGTATTACTTTATAATAAGCTGGTTCAACAGGGCGACATGAAACCATGGCTATATCCTGGATATCCCCGCACCTTGGAGAACATGTCAATGCAGTAAATTGTTTATTAGAACGACACACCCAACACCAACACTAATTCCTTAAGTCTAGAGAAGAATTTTAGTTCGATTTTTGTCGTAGTTGGTTTAATTGTCGAGAGGTGTGTATTTTAAATTTCAAGTGCACGTTTTTCAACTGTGTGATCAAATAATTCTATCTCTTCCAGATGAAGTGGCAGCAAAAATAAAGAATTCGAAAGAGTTCTTCGTGGAAGAGAACAAGAAACGCGTGGTGGAAGCCAAGAGACCTGGCAAGCCAAAGACCATCTCCGACATCTTCGGGGGAGTGGAGGGATCTTTCAAGAAACTAGATATTGATTGACGAATATACTATCATATTATATGAGAAGACGAAGAATTGTAAGAATAAAAATGTATTATTGTTTGTTGGGTTAATTAAAGATGTTAAAAGTTCTGCAGTTTCCTGATCTTATTTAAATCTCCAACAAAACTACCAAATCTTAAGTAGGAAGAAAGATGAAACCCACTAATCTATACTAATACCTATTATAAAGACGTAAAAGTGAGTTATTATGTGGGGGGTAACACTAATGGGACTATACAGTATATGTATATTGCCGAGTGTCTTAGGATATATTATTTTTTGTTGAAACAATAAATTTAACGCGGACGAAGTCGCAGGCAGAAGCTAGTATTATATTAACCAATACATCTCTGAGATAGAGCAGTGGTGGCCCAGTGGTAACGGCCCCGACTTACGAGTCATAGGTCGTGGGTTCAAACCCAGGCAGGCGCTTTACTTTGTGTAAATAATTTCATCACCACTGCTCTCAAAACGGTGAAGGAAAACATCGTGAGGAAACCGGCATGTCCTAGAACCAACAATTCAAAAACATGTGACATCTACCAACCCGCACTGGGCCCGCGTGGTAGATTACAGCCCAGTCCCTCTCGAAGAGAGGAGGCCTGTGTCCCAGCAGTGGGAACATTATAGGCTGATTATGCTTATGCTATGCTATCTAACCGTACCTGATTTGCAATACATCTGCAAATGTATTGCAAATATTATTTATTATATTATAATATATATTTGCAATACATCTGCAAATCAGGTACGGTTAGATATTTGCAAAACGATGATTTTAGTTACAACTTTTTTGATTTCAACAAATAGTGCGTTAGTGCAAAATCAGTCCCATGATCGTTGTATGAGGCTATGAGGGATTAGAAAATCAGGAACTTCAATCAACCAACAACAACGCCAGCACGATACTAAGTTACGACGTTCACCAGAAAAATATTATTTCCGTAGCCGCGTAGGAGTAGCGATTTGATTTTGCTTTGCATTACAGCTGAAGTGGAAAAATGTCAACTAACTTTTGGAGGGCACTCTAAATTATAAGTATGTATAATGTTGTAGGTATGTATAATGTTACTACGAATAAATTATTTTTTTGGTCAAAATAAAGTTTTTTTTTATATGTGTCTATTACGATTACATAATCAAGATTTAATTTAATCGCAATCGCAACGTTCACATTAATAAATTTTTGCCGGGCTGAATCTATGATCAGAGGCTTGCTTACCTTGAAACTTCACCATGCAACAAGTTTTAATAATTACACGAGCCATTATAAACAAAATAATACCAGTATCACAAAGTTAATACAACAAACGTAATAATAATCTCCGCTACAAAATATATATTTTTTAAATTATTATACCAACTTCCAAAACACGCCTGCTAAGAACAGCTAAGAACAACTGTGCCGGGCAGCCAGGGTTCCGTACTTTGTTAGGTTTGATTTCCACAAATTTAAGATAGGTAAACACTGAGACAGGACAGTACACAGTTATTTTAATATCATCATTAATATACAGATATTACAGTTAGTATTACATATATCATTCTTTGAGGTTACAATAACGTCCAAGAATGATATTAATGTAATGTTTATTAATATATTATATAACTTAAACACAAATATTACACAACAAATACACCCGAATAATATAATGTACACTCTAGTATTATTTTGTTTATAATGGCTTGCCATTATATACAAAATAATACCAGTATCACAAAGTTAATACAACAAACGTAATAATAATCTCCGCTACAAAATATATATTTTTTAAATTATTATACCAACTTCCAAAACACGCCACTAGATGGCGCCGATCTGATCACGCGTATTTGTATAACGCGGTGTTAAGATTCGCCGCGGCTGAATCACGCTCCTCGATTTTTCTAACACGAATTAAGACCTTACTTCATAGGATCATTTCTATAGTAAGCTCTTCTCGAGACTTTCATACTATGTGAGTCCTCACAAGTCACGTTGATGAGACGTGGCGCGGTGCCCTGAGCGTGAGGCGGGCGGTGGTAGACCTGCCACCAGCCCTCGATGATCATTCACTCCCTTCGCAAGAAGGGAGCGTGGGGTGCTGTCGCTGTCTGAGTGGCTATTTTTAAAACCATATAATAAAACTCTTTTGCTACTAAAACTCTAAAACCCTATACCCTATATATAAACTCTATGATGTCAAATTGATTCTTTGAATCTATCAATAGATAGATAGGATTCTCATGATTATCCATTATTAGTACATACTTACATAGAACAGAAAATAATACCTACTCTTTTTATGTATGTACACCATATAAATAAATTACAGATAACAGTTATCAATGTAGAACTGTACTCGAGTATTGACCAGCCAACAGAATGAACGAACAGTGGCCGTCAAGTCAAGGTCGACATGAACAAACTAAAATATAAAAGTAGCGGTGGACTTCATATAAAGAAACACTTCGCAACACAACCCTTTCAAAATGTTGTACAAAATAATACTCTCTGTGTGTCCTTGCTTACTAATTGCATGTCGCAACGCTTGCTTGTATCTTTAATAAAGTAATACAACGTACCTTTTATATTAGGTTGAGTTAAACGAGTAGCGATCATGTTACGTTGCTACAAGTATTTTCTAAGGCGCTGATTACATACCTGACGTCTGACGAAAGAAGCACGTGCTCAAGGAGTGTACCAGTGTGAGGGGTTTGCCTAGCATACAAATGATGGTACCGACATTAACACCATATTGATATTTTGATTTACTTAGGTATAAAGTCAAAGTCAAATCATTTATTTCAAATAGGCACTTAAGAGGCACTTTGGAACGTCAAAATTTACAAAAAAATAGAATTGATACTTGTCGCCCCTTCCAAAAGGTAGTTTTGTATAGAGAAGAATGGGCTCTTTTAAAAATGTTTTACAATATTTTGTTTAAGTACATTAATTATATGTGAAGACGATGCACTTAGAATAAAATTACTATACCACAATAGGTAAAAAGGATTTAAAATGAAGCAATGAAAAATAACTAAATTATGATATAGATACATGGTGTTAACATATTTACAAACATCGTAAAAGTATAATACATGTCGACGTCCCCCGCGAATAATCCGGTAATGACCTGTTACGGGGTTTTTCATGTTATGCGTTTTTCGGCATCTAGAAGTTAAAATACACCATGTAATTTTTTTTCAGAATTTTTCTATCTTTATTTACGAAGATATGAAAAACTACGTGTATATTCCATAAAAAATCATTAAAATGTGTTTTAAACGAATAATATGGTTTTAGATCTTTACGAAAAAAAATATCAATATGATTTGACAGTAAACATTGTTACGATATTATTCGGGTAAATAGTTTTGTACCTTATTTAAGTAAGTGCTAGTACAGTCTAGTAGAGATGGCTTCAAAACGACAGTATGAAAGAGTGTTTAATACTAACTACAACTATTCCTTTTTTAAGCCTAAAAAGGATCAGTGTACTTTATGTTCACAATACTAGCGAGCTGACTCCGTTGAAAAGGCGTCTTTGAGAAAATTACAGGAAACATTTTAGTATGAAAGAAAGAGTTCTAGAAGAAAAATAGACACTAAATAAAGATGACACCGTTGTGGCCATTTATGATTTAGAAAAAGTTTTGAATGTACCAGTCTTTTTTTTTGGGTGGGAAATTATCAAATAACTTCTCCCGCTCTGCGCGGAGCGGGAGGGCGTGTCAGACTTTTACTGACTAAAACCCACCCGTATTCCTTCATTTGCCTGTGTGCCAGGGCCACGATATCCCTTTCGGATAAACTCGCAACCCTGGCAGGCATTGGCCCTAACGGACCCCGTCAGTTCGAGCTGACAACTCTTTGAGGCGCGCGTGGAATACGACGCGCCGTCAACCGGGGCCTGGTCCTTATCGGATGATGAGCTACCCATCGCTCACCATCCGCAGGCCCGCGCCTACGGTGGCCGGAAATCGGCTTGCGACTCCCGACGCCCGGGGCGTCTCCTGCGGCGACTAGGGGCGTGAGGGCGCGAACCTTGCCTCTCCCTCATGCGTTCCGCCTCCTCCTTCGCAAGCATTACTAATTTGCAGAAGGAGGTGACGGCCTCCCATGCACTCTCGCTCCGAACCATGGCCTGAACCAGGGCCGGACGCGAGAGATCGCCGCCGCCGATCACCTCCGTGAGGACACGGCGGTGCTCCGCCTAAGCCAGGCAGACCTCCACCGTGTCCTCCGGGCGATTCACACAGTGGTGACACCCGGGCGTTTCCTCCCGCTTTATCCTGAACAGGAACCTCCCGAAACAACCATGTCCGGTGAGGACCTGCGTCAGGCGGAAGGTGAGGACGCCATGGCGCCTCAAAAAGTGAAAGAGGGGACTTATCGCCACAATTGTGGCGTGCCCAGCGCTGGGTTGCGACAATCGCACTCTCCATGCTGCCATAAGATCCCGCCGTAGCTCTGTCCGCTGTGCCGTGATTTCTCGCGGCAGCGGAGTTTCACCCCGGCGTTTCGCCTCGTCGCGCCACTCCCAGACGTGCGCGAGGACTTTTGCCCCCAGATCCCATGGCGGTAGTCCGGCAAGGAGGCTCGCCGCCTCACCGGAGACCGTGCGGTATCCTCGGACCAGCCTGATGGCCATGACCCTTTGGGACGCGTTCAACCGCCGCCGCCGGGCTGACCGCAGCCTTATAGAACGCACCCACAACACAGTCTGAAGTATCAATTTTCTACTACAAACGTAAATACCCGATTTATAATTTTACAGTTTTAGACGCTCTAAACAAACTAGGGTTCTGTTACGTTTGGCAAGCTCAAATCGGAAAAAGAGTGCATCGAAATAGGGATTTGCTTGTTTCAATTTGTCAAGACCGTACACGAAAAATGTATACGCAAAATATTATATTTTACTCTGATGGTTGTTATGGCCAGAATAAAAACAGATACATTTTTGCATTGTATCTTTACATTGCAATGACTCTTCAAATTTAAATTACCCATCGGTTTTTTGTTGGTGGGGGCATAGCCAAAATGAAGGCGACTCCATGCACGCATGTATTGAAAGAGCTCTGAAAACAAAAGTTTTGTACAGACGCCAGCACATCAACCTACTACAATATGTCAAATTTCTTTAATAGATTTTCAACTTTATCCCTACAGCATAAGCTTCAAGGTTGATTGGGAAAATTTTACAGTTTCGGGTAGCTTGACCTGCTGGCGTCTGTACACACCGGACCATGTATTTAGTATCATCATGAACGGTAGTCTCCGGAGACAAATATAATTATCCTAAAAGAAATGCAACAATCTGAAATCCTCAACATAAAAGAACTTGTTGAACCCAAAAGATGGCTTCAATATAAGACAGGAGAAAAAGTACGATGGTCCGATGTGATGGAGGTTAGTGTCATACAGTAAACCTAACTGTTTTCTTTTCAAATATGATTTTGATCAGGATTATATTGAATTGGATTACGATGCAGGCAGAAGTAGGCAGCTTCGGCAGAAACAGGTGTCCAAAACAATTGAAAGTATTGAATTAAAGCCAGCATACGACAAGCCCCTCCCTATTAAAAAAGCGTTGTATAATGATCTCTTAAGCCTGTGTAACACTCCCAAGCAATTCCCCACCATTATCAACCATTTTATAGGAACTTAAGCTTTTGTGATACTGAATCAGGTCACGATGAGGATTGTGATTAAGATTTTTAACTGTAATAGGACCTTATTATAATTTTCATGATTGTGTAAACATGTGTAGGAATAGTCGTGTCTTCAGTGCAGTGTCTATTTTTTATGATAATAATAACTATCGTGTTTTGTCAAACTAACCAAAGTTGTTTCATTTACTAGAATCTCCTTTATTTCATAAAATATACTATAATAATCATCAAATAATAAAGTAAACTATTAGAATAAAAAGTAATAGTCATAACAATAAAATGTACGTTACTGTTAAACAATGGAATAACCTAATAATTGCTTTTTACAAATGTTTAGTATACAAAACAAATTACACGAATAATAGCGCAACACGATTTTACCGTTGCCGTCGAAAGTATAAATTTACACGAATGATATCGCAACAAGATTTTACTGTTGCCGTCGCAAATATAAATTTACACGAACAATATCGTAAGTGACATTACTGACCAGAGCTTAACCTACACTAATATAGTAAAATGCATCCAGCTAAATTATAACGAAGCCCTTGGGACTACTTAAATTTTGTTGAAATAACCATATAGCTGAAAAAATTTGCTTCCATACGCGATATAAAAAGTCTCTGATACTTGTTGTTTAATGGAGTTATTAAAGAAAGACGGTTTTTTATTTTTCCTGAACATTTACACTTTTACGATTACCGAAATATTCGCGGGGGGCGTCGATGTTTTCGATTGTAAAATCAATGTCATAAAAATAACAAATTATACAATTAAATAACAACCAGTTTGATTTTATTTAGACTCTAGATTGTCATATGGAGCTTGACCAGCATGTTGCCAAGCATTCCTATCCTGGATATAATCCTCTAACTTGTAATATGCTTGTTTACAAAGTGTACTTTTAATATTTCTGTTTTAAATTTTCTTTCATTAAATTTCAATATATCTCAAGGTATTTTGTTGTAACATTTAACACAGTACCCCATAAAAGATGTATGTACTTTAGATAATCTAAAAATTGGTTGATCTATTTTATGTTCATTTCTAGTATTAAAATGTTGATTTTTCTTTACAATAAAAAATATTATGTTATATTTTCCTAAATGATTGGCAAGGTACCGTCATAATATCAATCTTTTTAAATAGTTCCCTGAGATTCGCGGCGACGCGACGTAGATTATACTTGTAGTTTCTCGTCTAGAGTGATTCCTAGGAAAACCATTTGATAAATAAATTCCAGTTTTTCTCCGTTCAATAAGATATCACATTCGCTACTTCTAACTTAGGTCATTTAAATCTAATACATTAGATTTTATTTCATTTAGTACCAAATTATTTACCGTAAACCAATATTGGCCCTGAAGAATAGAGTTATTCACGTCGTCAAGAATCGTCGGTCTATTTTAAAGATCAATGATGTGTCATTAGCAAATAACACCATCTTCGGTTGATTTTGAAGTAATTGGGGTAAATCATGAATGTAAACTATGTATAAAGAGGAATGAGGAAATATACACAAAAATAGATACCAACGGTTTTTAGATCTAAATGAAATTAACGAAGATTCCATACCAGCTGTTTCCTTTAGATTGGCCAGGGAGACGGTTGTATTAGTTTTTTTAGGTCTTTAAGAATTTCTAGCGTTATTTTTTAACTTAAGCTGAACGAGAACAATACCTACTTTGCCTATACCACCTAGCAGAGGCACTTGTTCATAATATTGAGGAAATGTTCTAATTATTTGAGTGAGACAATATTTTGTATGCATTATATTTTGTATGAAAGTTAAACTTATTTACTTATTTAATCTTTTAAATACTTAAATGTGATTAATAACGTTTAAAACCCGCCCAAGTGCGTGTCGTACACTCGGACAAAATACAGGTAAAGGGTTCCGTAGATGAATATTTATTTATAAAAGCTTACATTTACCCACGTCTATAAATCTCGCATGTGTCAAAATTATAGGGAAACACGGCACCATTAATTAGCGTAGGCACTAATTATGTACCCTAATGAATAGTACATTAGGTATGTACTTATCTTCTGCCGGAGGCTCTACGCGGGGATCGTGCGGTCCATGGCCCTTTACGGGGCACCGGTGTGGGCGCGTTCTCTGAGGCTGCACCCAGCCCAGCGGTTGAACGCGTCCCAAAGGGTCATGGCCATCAGGCTGGTACGGGGTTACTGCACGGTCTCCCGTGAGGCGGCGAGCCTCCTTGCCGGACTGCCGCCGTGTGATCTGGAGGCAAAAGTCCTCGCGCACATCTGGGAGTGGCGCGAGGAGGCGAAACGCCGGGGTGAAACTCTGCTGCCGCGAGAAATCACGGCACAGCGGACGGACCTCCGGCGGGATCTTATGGCGGCATGGAGAGTGCGATTGTCGCAACCTAGCGCTGGGTACGCTACAATTGTGGCGATAAGTCCCCTCTTTGAGGAGTGGCTGGAGAGGCGCCACGGCGTCCTCACCTTCCGCCTGACACAGGTCCTCACCGGACATGGTGGTTTCGGGAGGTTCCTGTTCAGGATAAAGCGGGAGGAAACGCCCGGGTGTCACCACTGTGTGGATCGCCCGGAGGACACAGTGGAGCATACGGTGGAGGTCTGCCCAGCTTGGGCGGAGCACCGCCGTGTCCTCACGGAGGCGATCGGCGGCGGCGATCTCTCGCGTCTGGCACTGGTCATGGTTCGGAGCGAGAGTGCATGGGAGGCCGTCACCTCCTTCTGCGAAGCAGTAATGCTCGCGAAGGAGGAGGAGGAACGCGTGAGGGAGAGGCAAGGTTCGCGCTCTCGCGCCTCTAGTCGCCGCAGGAGACGCCCCGGGCGTCGGGAGTTGCAAGCCGATTTCCAGCCACCGTAGGCGCGGGCTTGCGGACGGAGAGCGTGGGTATCTCGCCGTCCGATAAGGACCAGGCCCGGGTCGACGGCGCGTTGTGTTCCACGCGCGCCTCAAAGAGATGTCAGCACCAACTGACGGGGTCCGTCAGGACCAATGCCTGCCAGGGTTGCGAGTTTGTCCGAAAGGGATATCGTGGCCCTGGCACACAGGCAAATGAAGGAACACGGGTGGGTTTTAGTCAGTAAAAGTCTGACACGCCCTCCCGCTCCGCCCAGAGCGGGAGAAGATATTTGATAATATCCCACCCAAAAAAAAAAAAAAGGTGTGTACTTATAAAAATATATAAGAATCATTTTAAAAAGATATGCATCATAGATTAACGCATGAACGGTATTGATTTTGCCGACCGCAACAAAACGTTTTTATTTCATAGTATTTTTCATTAGGAACTTCTCAATACTCCCAGTACAGCAGTGCAGTGCTCTTCTCAGTAGCACCCGGATTTTGTTGTGGCACAGAATAGTAATAGTACTACGTTGTGGGCAGAATAAACAGTTTTTATGTTGGGCTGTATGTTTGTTATGTGTAACATCTTTCTTCTGGGTTTCTGTGGGATTGATTTAGTGAAAAAGGACGGAAGTGTGTAAACAGGAAGTGACATCTTGAGCATGCAAAAGTAAGTACTTTTTACCCGACTGCGTGACGCAAAGGAGGGTAATGTGTTTATCAGCCTATGTATGTATGTTTGTTCCTTTGTGGTACTCTAGAGACCAAACGCGTGAGCCGATTTTAATGATTCTTACGTCAATCGATTTGTCTTAATCTTGTGAGTGTCACTCACATGACAGTAATCAAAAGTCAATATGGCGACAACCAGACGCCATACTATGAAAAATAAAGTCGACGAACTACATCAAGTGGGGTATTATTGGATAGGTATTTGAAAATCATTTAGGTTTCTCGAATCATTTTTCATTTTGAATGACCATTTAGGATCTATAACTATTTAAAGTTGGTTAGCAACCATTCTCACTAAAATTTTCAAAACATATATTAAAGCTGTGGTAGTTCTTATTTATTCGTATATTAGATCTTATTAACGTGAAATATAATTAGTAAAAGGAATATAATTAAATATAATGCTTAAAATCGAGTGACATACCAAGAATGAACTTTCTTTGAAAGATAATTTATTATTTTCTATTAAAACGCACCACACTTTACACAACGCCTAGATTAATATTACTTAGTAATTTTCTATTTAAGTACATTGCTAAAGTATTAGTTTATGTATTTTTATTTTTTAAAGTTACGCATTTAATATATATAAGTATATACGTTTATTTTTATTTCTATTTACATACTACATTTATAATAATCAGCTCGAATCACACTTAATTCTGTGGAAATTTTATTTACTTACCCGATTTGTTATTCATTCTTCTCTCATAGTCATTACGTCATTCGAGTGGTAATTGCTGAAAATCAGCACTGTTGACGATAAGTTTGTCCGAAGTCACAGTATTTTGCTGAGCAATGACCTGTTCTTGCGCAGATACGACGCATGGTTTACGTGTTTGTGATAAAGTTATTTGTTTGTTTCAAAAGTAGTTATTTTTCCACTCGGCAACCAGCATTTTGTTTTTATTTTGATTGTTTGTTTGTTGTCATTTGCCAGTGTCGCAACACCACAGAGTATTACGCAGTTTAAATTGTCTTTGGTCCCTGGCCCTGACATCTAGCAATAGACAAGATTGTCGAACTTTTTATTGTTTGATTATGGGGCTTTTGGCTACTTTGTTTGTGTGCAATTTGTGTTGTTTCATTGTTACGTGCGTTTTGTTTGTGCAGAATAAAATTTTTTTCTTTCTTTCTTTCTATCTATAATAAATAATTTTATCGACCGTTACCCTAAGCGTAAGGGTACAAATCAGCTACATCTTTTGTTGACCAAGGTAAAGCCGAAGGTTTGTTGCGAAGTCTGGCCCCAGATTACGTTTCTCCACCAACTCCTACATTTGCCTCTTGTAACACGGAATTGGCCAACCCAGTTTCGGTACAGGAAGTAATTAACTCAATTAAAAAAACAGATTCAGCTCCAGGTCATGATAATATTTCATATTCTATGATAAAACATTTACCCCTTAATGCTAAAATTATGTTGACTTCCATATACAAAAAGTTTATGTTATCCGGATTCGTACCAGAGCAGTGGAAGAAAGTTAAAATTATTCCTGTACCGAAACCGGGAGGTGATCCAGGCTCAAGTACGGATGTTAGACCTATCGCGCTTATATCTTGCTTTTGTAAGATACTTCATACCATCATAACACGCAGGCTTGAATGGTTTCTAGAGAAAAATAATTTATTATCCCATGACACCACGGGCTTCCGAAGATTTAAGTCGTGTTATGATGGTCTATCTAGGTTGGTTACACGGGTTGTAACAGGTTTTTCTAAAAGTGTGCCAGCCATTGGCTGTTTCATAGACATTGAAAGTGCTTACAATAACATAAACTTGACATCTCTTTTAGGTATTTTGGATAACTTGGGAGTGGGCTCTGTTCTTTGTAATTATCTTTGGCAGTATCTTCATCAGAGACATTTATTCATTGAACTACGAGATAACAGCCTAATATGTCGAATTACTGGTATAGGCATTGCTCAAGGAGACCCTTTATCCCCTTTACTATTTAATGCGGCCACAATTAATGTTTGTAGAAGCATAACTAATGTTTACATTTCTCAATATGCTGACGATTTCATTTTATATGATATACAGAAGAGATTATCCGATTCAGTATCCCATATACAAAACGCGTTACATATTTTTCAAGGTTTGATGACAGATTTAGGTCTGAATATTTCCCATAAGAAAACAAAGGTGTGCCTTTTTAGTAGAGGGAGAAGAAGGAATAATATCCATCTAACTGTTAATAAACAAGTGCCCTTATTGAACAAGTGAATTATGTCAAATACCTTGGAATGTGGTTGGACAGTTCCTTAAAGTGGAGTAAACATGTAAACGAGATCCGAGAAAAAGTTTGTCGTTTTTGAATATTTTTCAAGTACTAGCTGGCACTAAATGGGGTGTACATCCCTTACATCTTAGAAGGCTATACATAGCTATATTTCGAAGTAGGATGGATTATGGTTGCTTTTTGTACGGAAACTGTGCCAACTGTCATCTTCTTAAGCTTGACCAAGTGCAAAATCAAGCAATGAGAATAATAGGAGGATTTATTAGAAGCACGCCTATCCATGTGGTGGAAAGTGAGCTGTGCCTCCAACCGTTGTTTATTCGAAGACTGTTTCTAACAGGTAAATTTTACTTAAGATCAAAATCGATTCGTAATAATATTCTTATATGTACCTTGAGGGAGCTGTCCGACCAATGCCAAGGTTTGTACTGGAGAAACAAAAAACTACCATTATTAGTGGATGTCCACAGAGTTTATTCAGAAATGCCTGTGTCCTCGAGCCCGATACTAGATATTTATTCCTTGGACACTTGGGTAACCAATATAGATTTATCTAATTTAATAAGTGATACAATTAAGGGTATAAGTTCGGCGAAAAGACTGATTAATGTAACGGATCTTAACAATACGTGTGTAAAAATGATAGACGATAAGTTTAGTCGACACTATAAAATATTTACGGATGGCTCCAAGGATGGTTCAGAGTTGGGAGCTGCTTTTTTTGATCCTCAACTTAATACAAAAGTTAAATTTAAAATTAATGCCAAGATTTCTATTATGTATTGTGAACTCATAGCTATCTCTGAAGCCCTGTTATATTTACTGAGTGTAGATCAACAGAACTTTGTCATATTTTCGGATTCAAAAAGCAGCCTCCAACATTTGGCTCGAGTACCCTCGACTCTTCGAGGGATCCCGATAGCCATAATTATATTAGACTCAATTTGTAAAATACAGTCTATGAATAAAGCCGTCACCATTCAATGGATTCCCTCACACATTCGAATCATGGGTAACGAGGAAGCAGACATAGCAGCCCAACAAGCATCGTATGAGGGTATTAATTACACATGCACACCGTTATACTCAGATTGGCTCGGACATGTCAAAGATCTATGCAGACAATGATGGCACGAGTATTTTGATGAACGATCAAAGTTAAAAGGAATCTGGTATAAAACCATCCAGTCTGAACCGCTTCGTTACCCATGGTTTGAAGGAAGGGAGATAGATAGGAAATTTGTAGTAGCTCTGTTGAGGATGCGTTCGGGCCACATCCCATCGAATAAGTTTAAATATTTAATGGGTAAAAATACTTCACCAAACTGCGAAGTTTGTGGGGTGACTGAGGATATTTACCATGTACTGATGGAATGTGACCGGAACATACACGATCGAAAATATTCGCTTGGTATGGGATTTGAAGTGGGGGCATGTAACAGCATCCTAGCGTCCCCTTTGTCGGAGGAGGCTAGGATGTTGTGTCGACTGTTGTTGGTTATTGGCCATAACAAATAGGGTCAACACTATTAAGTAGGTCATAATTATAATAATAACTGTTTACAACCCATTGTTTAGTTTTAAGTTGTTGAATATTTCTGTTACGGGGGTGACATTATCACTAAGTGATAAAACCCTTTCAAATAAATAAAGATTAAAAAAAAAAAAAATCCTAACTAAAAATGTGAAAAAAAAAATGTAAATACCTAAGTATAAAAAAGTGTAAAATAAAAAAAGTTAGTTAAAAAATCAAAAAACCCGACTGCATAAAAAATGAACATAAAAAAGATGGAAACAAGATTTTTATAAAATAATACTATAAACATTCTCATGCAGTCGGAGGCATATGAGATTGTTTATATTATAGTATTATTTTATAAAAATCTTGTTTCCATCTTTTTATATGTTTACTTTTTACGCTGTCGGGTTTTTTGATTTTTTAATTAACTTTTTTTATTATAGCATGGAATTAGTAAGTACTATATAGATTCTAAGTAGATACATACAAAGAAACCTTAATTTTTATTTATACAGCGTGTATCAGAAAGATGTGCTCACATTTAAGGGTGTGGCTGTGGTACAGACCATCAAACTGAACAACCGCGAACATCGTAATCGAAGAAAAATAATAGAGTAGAGTAGGCATTGAAGTTTTGTATGGAACAGTTGGTATTACCTTCGTAATTACGATGCTGGTCTCATGGAGAAATTGGTTCAGTTTGATGGTTTATACCACACCCTTAAATATGACCACACCTTTGTGATACATGCTGTATAGTTACAAGATTGATACTCTGCTGCCGGGCTGTGGTGGACAACTACGAATTCGTACCGGTCCTAAAAATGAAGCGTGGTTGTTGGCATTGAGTATTTTTTTTTGGTAAATGATTCTAAAAAAATCAATTAAATCTTGGTCAGTGGGTCGTCTTAGGAGCGGAGTTGTAGGAGTTGAAGTATACCCTTAGGAGCACTATGAGCAGCAAAAAAACAAAAAAAAAATTGATTAAAATATTTTTTTTGGGACAGAAAAGTTTTTATTTAATCGGAAATCTTCCAATTTTGTTGCAGTATCGAGTTAACCTTCTCCATAAAAAACCATTTAGGCTCTAGGATAAAACTATCCATATTTCCAAAATGGTAGCTCGGATGAAAATCTTTTCTGGAAAGAAATTGTTCATCTAGTAAAAAACCATGAGATAATGTAAAAAATACCAGAGATATATTGAAAAAAAAATCTTTTGAAAATTTGACTGTCCTCTGCCCCTATGGATACACAAGGTGAAAGATCGACCGACACTTAGAAAATGTCAAGACTATTTTTTTTTTCAATATTTTGCTGGGTTTTTTTACATCACCTCATGGTTTTCAACTAGAGCAACAATTTCTTTCTACAATTATTTTTTTAGCTAATACAAAAATTAATTGCGTTGGTTTTGAACAAGTATTTGAAAAATAACCATTTTGATTCAGAACATGTCGTTTTGTGGTCATTTGAATTGCAAACGATAACATGGAGCCGAGACCATCCAACAAAAATGCCGAAATGATATTTTTAGAATTTATAAATGTAGTAATATTTATCTTCAGATTATTATTTTTCATTCGGTATAAATTCAATAAAACTGGTAATCGTAAGTCCAAAGATCAAGTTGCATATAATATAAAAGACAATACCAAATAGCTTGTGGGTATTTTTATCCACAAACCACCACTGTCATTCATTTTAATGACAGTGGCGGTTTGTTGGATCTTCGAGATTACACGATTGTTGTCGCCAGTCCATGGTGTATGAAGTAATTAGGTATTCTTAACGGCTTTGATTATTGTGAAAGTTTAACCAATGGTTTCGGCTGTCACACGAATACTACATGATAACAAATCATTTATTTTATTCAAAATCAAAAGTCATTTACTCAAACTAGGCTGCGAATCAGCACTTTTCGACCGTCAAAAATTACATAAGACAGTCCCCCAAAAACACCCACCCTTCACCACTACCTAGTGCTTTAGCTGGGAAGAAGAAGTGGCGCAAAGAACTCCCCAGCAGCACAGCTGTCTGTTCGCATACAAAACTTGAATCTATACAATACAATGTAAAATAATTTGCATTACGTAACACAAAACGTTAAATTAAATTATTTGCCTTATGATAGCTAGCACACACCATTATTCAAATATATATAATAATCGTCGAAAACTATACTGAAGCAGAAATAACGTAAACAAAACGTATCTAAATAAAAGCCTCCAGGCATAATGGGCGTGCTGGCTTAAATGAAGCTACAGCTATAACTCGAAGTCACAAATGATAAACTAGCACCATCGAAGTAAAATAAAAAACAGTTAATTATTAATAACAATAACAAAACCATGGTCAGCAAGACGACCAGTCACCACAAGCAGCATGTGCACGAGCATAACGCAAAGATCAGCCATCACCCCCCTCGCCATTCATCCTATCCTGCCTATTCATCTATCTACTTAAATAAACCATTAGAAGATAACCCAATGCGATAAATGCGCCTATCCTAACTTTATCTATACTTAGGTATTTGACATTCTGCCGAACCGGTAACCTGATAGTTCGACACGTGACCTGTCCTTAGGATTATAATATCCTAATGTGGCACATTACATTGATCATGCTAAATTAATATTTTTGTCATGATTTTAATGATAAGATTGGGAATTTGGAATTGAGAGCTGTCACGTCACTGTCAGTGTCATGCACAGAGCACCATATAAATCATGTCATGTCAGCACAGACTAAAAATAAATTAATCGATTAGTAAATGTGAATGATTGATTTTAATTGAATACAAGTAATCAGTCTATATGTATAATGTTCCCACTGCTGGGACTACAGTCCCTCTGAGAGAATGCACCTGAATCAAATTGAAGCCCACTAAAAAACTTCGTTATAATCTAAAAGTTATGCCAAAAAAAAATGGTTGGCAGACTGCCTAAAATTTATGAAAAATCGCCGAATCATAGATAGGTACTTATTAGTTTGATTAATAATAATAAAAACAAACAGTAGGTCAGCAGCTTGTCATGCAGGTTCCAACAGTTTTTGCTCTCGAATTCTAGCCACTAGTTTGTTTCCTAATTCCACTGCGTAAAAACTAATTAGTATCCAGAACGTACTTAAAAACGACCTTGATGATTACGACATAATTAAGCATCTATCAATCAATCAATCCACTTGACGTTGCAGTCCACTGCTGCAATCAGGTCTCTCAAGCGTCTCTTTTTTTTTGAGAATGGCATCTCGCAGGTCAACATGGAGGAGGAGGAGGTTGTCGTTTGCTTAACTGGGATATGGGCACTATCCACACGGTCAGGACACGTTTACGGCAGTATCTGATAGATTCGCAACAGAAACTAGATATGGTCGTCCTAAATGTTTCAATTATTATTTGACGGCACGGTTGGCGCAAGTGGCACAATACAGAAAAAATTCCTAGTGTGGGGCAACGTTTTAAAAAAAAAATGAAATGCCTACAGCACTCATCTTAAAACTTAATTCCTTCGGTGACACGAAAATATAATTATATTCGATAAACGGGTGGCTCAGGCTCGGAGCTTGACCTTCTGTGAACATTGACGTTCATCTATTTATAAGGGACTTCACTTTCTTTGTATTTATTGATAAGTATAAAAAATATGTATTATGTTGAAACTATTTATTACTCATCCATGTTGTCCCTAAAGGTTATCAGAATCAAAATCAAAAATATTTTTATTTCACATAAGCCTACATGGGCACTTATGAAACGTTAGAAGCTAGGTGCACGGTTCCAATTCGTCTTTTCCTATGGAGAAGAGCCGGCAAGAAACTCCACGGTCACTCTTTAAAAAAATTAAATTGGCTTTTACAATGTTTTCAAATTACAGTGTTAATAGGTATGAGAGGACAGCGTAGGCCCGTCAAAAGTACCAGGTACTTAACAAAATAGAAAATGGTCAACAGATCTACAGTCTATTAAGCCTACAACGTCCTCACATTGACAAAAAAAAACAATATCATTTTTATTACAATTAGTTAATTAGAAAACCAGCGTCAGACAGTTGACAGTTGTATTTTATTATTATTATTATCATTTATTTCAGACGTAACCCATATACCTACTGTTAGTAACACAAAAATAAACCTTATATAGCTATTGTTAGTATATACAAAAAGTAAAATAAATAACAGCCACAGGATTAAATATAAATAAAAAATCACAAATTGGCGCCGCACAGGAGAGCTAGTTTATGCCAAGCTCTGGACGCGTCCACCCGCAGTGTGTAGTCGCATCCAGTGCTGCCACATCGGCGAATCCCAGCGGCCTACGAACACGCCCAGAAGACTGTTCGAGCTGGCCCGCATGCGCTTCATAAGACACGCAAGACGCTTCCGCATGATGGCATGAAAACCATCCACGCTTTTCATCGCAAACATTGCTGAAGCGCTGCAGTGGCGCGGCAGCCCGAACAGTACCCTGAAGGCGTTATTATACTGTACTCGCAGAACACCGTATGTACGCTGCGTGTACTTAGTCCACATGCTGCAGGTGTTAAAAGATTGACAGAAGGCTCGGTACACCGTGCAAACCTGCGGGCCAGCATGTTACAGCGCACAGACAGCGCTTTGCGCTTCCTCTGCAAATCAATGTTGTCACATAGATCCTCTGAGACCCAGTGACCCAGATATTTCAAATTAGTCACTCTGTTTAGGCTGGCACCGCAAAGATACAAGGATATGCTTCACGATCTGTTGCCAAATAAATGTAATTCTTTCTTTGTTTTTAGACCTTTAAACCCCAACCACGGGAGAGCCGAGCACCCCAACATGAGAGTCCCAAAAAACATTGCTGACGCACGGTGTCCACTCAAAGACTCGTCTGCTACTTTAGCGAGCCCATTTGTCACTTGAGTACCTACTACTTATAGTCTGTGGTCACTTGCTTTTGGAGTTATGAAATTCTATTCTGTGTTTTTATATGGCAAGCAAAGCCGACGACTACCACCAACCACTCTGCCAATGGCTTAAAATGAATTGGAAAAGCAAGAAAGTGAACATGAAAAAAAAACCCACTGTAGATGATTGATATAGTTGAACACAATGAAGACCTTGGGTGAGTTAGTTACTTATCCGAGATATTTTATGATCTACCTAACTGCCGTACCGGTACAGTTGTCTCATCATTCGTATTCCTTCGCCAGCGGTGTCGCTTAGCAACTTAATCCGCCATACGATTAATTTTGTATCCAATATTTGGCATGTCACGGTCATAAAAATCATACTTTAGGAAAAAAAGGATATACGCGGATGTTCTCAGAATTTATTATCACTGTTACAAACTTTAGAAGTGACGCACTGTGTTAGTAAAACGCCGCCGCGCCGCGAGAATGGACGGCCCACAACATTAACATAGGGTGAAAAGAGAGTCAATGCGTTGATGTCTTTTTCAAGAACAAAGACCGAAAACATTAATTGACCGATAAACCTTCCGATTGCATTCTGGCTGGTTGTAAAACTTGTTGAGAATGACTCAGAGGGAATTTTGCGTTGTGGGTAATTTAAAAAGACCTTATAGTGTGATTTGTTTTTTTTTTCAATTACGTACAGATTTATTTTTTCTTTGAACTGAATATTGAACATAACTGTCTACTGCTGAATACAGCTGCATCTGATGGACTGGAAGCCGACCCCAGAGTAGTTGGAAAAATAGCCTAATATTGATCATAATCATTTATTTGTTAGAATATGGCACATTATAAAATAGGTCTTAAGATTAGTCAATGGTATGTGTGGCGTGCAAATATTAGGTACATTGATGTCGAGTCTAACACTACTTAATAGGTAGGTACCTTTTTACGTTACTTTAGATTACCAGTCAGTCATTTCAACCGCCGCACCTTAACTACCCAGTGCGTAGCCTACCGAAGCCTTTAAGTACAAAGTTGTGGAGCGACTAAGCATTTACTTAGTAGTGTATGTGAGGTCGCGTTGACAGCACGCGGCTAGTGACGTCACATAAATTAATAGAAACAGACTTTTAGGACATAAACAATAAATTAATATATTCATAGTTCTATGTGAGTATTTTAAGTGATTGCGGTGTTGGTGTGTTTTCTTGATTCTTGATTGATCTTCGGATTGGATTCAGATATTTAATTTGTGGTGCGGATACGATAGAAACTTTATAGTAAATAAACTAGCTTTTGCCAGTGGTTTCACCCGCGTGCATGTAGAAAATGATCTCACGGGAACGTACTAGCGGAATAAAAGTATCTTATGTCCTAATTCAGGTTATGGTCTACCCGTGTGCCAAATTTCATCAAAATTCGTTTAGCCGTTTGAACGTGAAAGTGTAACAAACAAACTCACTTTCGCATGTTAGTTAGGATTCATCATCATATTTTTTTTTTTTTTTTGGCATTAAGGATAATATTTTGGTAATCACTGAGTCTGACAAGTGACCTCGAACAGATCATTAAAGTACCTGTGTGTGTTTTTATCTGAATTGTATTTATTATTTCGATAGAATAGGAACTACACGGCACTGTCGGTTTTAGTCAAATAAATTAATTTTCTTTCTTATATAGGATTCAAAGCAATATGGTATTTTTAATATTAAACGCAGTTAGCACTGTTAGTTTGTTAATATTTCATGTTTTGATAACTAATTGTAAACACACTGCATTACATATCTGCTCGACATCAACCGTCGCGCAGCAGCCCACCAGACACAACACCCGTCTGGTCGGAGGATCCTCCCTTTTCTATGGAGGATGAGTGAACTTTACACCCTGTTCCTCATACCTCTATACACTTAAGCGCATAATATACAGGCAGAAGATTTATTAAAAAAAAAAACTCAAGTCAAAAATCGAATGAAGTCTGTAATGGTTTTTATTTCATCCAAAACTAGTGCATCAAAACAAACTTTTTCATTCAAATAATGTTGGCATGTATAATAATATCCTGGCTTCTCCAATGTCCAAACTAGACAAAAACATATACAAAATTGTAAACCTAGGTATTAATACTCAGATATATGCCAGTGACCTTGAGTGGTTAGCTTGCGTGTTCTGTACTGAGCTCACGCAACGCGTCGTACGTTCAGCCAGTAATAGGACACGCCCATCAAGGAGCGCTGTCCCCAATTTGAAGCATTATTAATTTATTATACAAAAAAAAGGTACTAAAAAAAAACGCGTATACTAAAAGATCAATAATTAAATTATCTTTAAATTGGTGAAGGTTTCAGAAAAATACGCTTGGTAGATTTTGCGCCATTCTCAGTTTCAATCCGCGTTAGACATAACTTTACAAATGAATTTCACTATGTAATATAAACATAATTTAAAATATTTACATATTAAATTATTGAAAAAATGCCCTAATTTCACATGTATTTTTTCAAATCATTAACACTACTCGTTTAGACGTGATTTTCAGTATAAAATCATTAAAAGTCGGTTATCGTCGCCTTAAGCAGGGACTATTTTAATCGTATCGTAAAAAAACAACCTACATATTATATTAATTTGTATTATTCTTTTTTGGTTAGCGAGTTGTTTATCATTCACGGAACTGTTTTACATTAGGTTTTCATACTACAATATTATAAATGCAGAAGTAACTCTGTCTATTACCTATTCCCTTGAGACCCGGACAAAAACATACACAGCATATTTTTCATCCTGGATTTTTGTATTAAAATATTATGAAATTATAAATATACTCAGACGAAATCGCGGGCAACAGCTAGTGTAGATAAAGTTAAAAGATTACTTAGGTATTAAACCAAGTAATAAAGTTATTAAGGTGCGGATTGACTACGATTTTAAACGCTGCAACTGCACTCACACAACCGCTTCAAATAAGGTTGAAAATTAAATAACAATTGTGTTGACGATGTGACTAAGCTGCGAATGGGCATTTATTTTACGGGTTATATTTAGATTATTCGGAATATACACATTATATTAAATAATTGTCCGGTTAAAATTTTAAAACAAAGCTAATGCAATTAGAATCCTAAAAAAAAGTTGTTTTCGCTGAAAGTACAGAAATATTCGACACCAAAGTTTATTTTTGTGAAGTAACTTCAAATTTTTTGATTGGGAATATCTAACTATATTTTACTATTTTATTCAGTTAAATTTTTTCTATAAACCCTTTTCTGTCCACTGTATTTTTTGCGTCGGATATTTTCATTGCGTTACGTCATATTCGATTATCCAAGAAACCAGTGTTTGTGAATATTGAGGTAGCACCGTGCCTTAACATTAAAATTAACGGCAGAATTACTCAAAAAAATTATAAACTAAATTCTGATGGCGAGAAGTTCAAGCAATTTTTTAGTCTACTAGATACCAAATTCACACCCTTTAATACCAAATTACATATAAAAAGTATTTTTATTGAAATGATTTATCATGAACATTTAAATTCATGTCGTCCTGTCATTGGCCTCTGTTAGTCAGTTCGCATTCGGGATCCAGTTTTGGAACCCAAGGCCATCCACATATTTGTGTGATTGGTACCCACCGCTAGATAGCATCGAGCGCCAGCGAAGTTGTAGAATTTCGGAATTTTTAATTGTGAAATCAAGCATAATAACGATTTGGTAGGTAAGGTAATGGGAGGCATAATCTTAAGTTACAAAGGAAGTGAAATTGCTTTCATACAGTAGGCCAACAGGTAGAATCTTCTTACTTATTCGCCTTGGTTTAGAACTGGCATTCATAATATTTAGGTTGGGTGCAAAACTCAACACTCACTGACAGTGAATCAGACAGCGTTTTTGAAGTACACGGTCTTAAAAACCAATAAAATATAAGTATATTTAAAAATAAAACCTATTTTTTTCAGAGAAATGGCAATAAAAGGGATATCCCTAGAGGATGAGTACAAGAAGAATACGGGCACAACTCCTGATGACATCAAGAAGTTACGAGAATGGCTCAGCTCACAACCACATCTGCCCGGAGAATACATAACAGGTACGATTATCTTCCTTTCTAAGGTATGTTCGTTTATCAAGCATTTGACGACTTGACATGGGTCCTTATGACATAATTCCACCACGAGTGGTATACTTATGCAGGTATGCCCGACATGCTCTGGGCGGTCAGTCACCTTGCTGACTGGCTAATATTAGAAATTAAAAATTAAATTAAATTTAACACGGCATGAACAGAATAGCATAATAATGGCGGAAAAATGTGTGTTAAATTCTAAACGATTTACGGAAATAGAAGTTGAATATTAAATGTTAGTAAATTATTTAGTTCTTGTCGTTAAAGTATCATAAATTAAATCAGATTTAAATGCGAAAATAAATCAATATTAATTTAAATACTCGTTAAGCATGACCAAAGATTAAAAAAACTTGGATTAATAAATCGTACCTCGCACAAAAAAAGATACAAAATACCAGCCAAAAACAGTGGTTTAGTCCTGTTAAGGCTTCTACACGGCACAAAGGCCCCGCGTGTCGCGGGACGAGCGGTGCCTTTGTGTCGCGTCGCGTCGCGCGACATGTCGCGCTGGTATGTAGAAGCCTTTAGACTGTTAATGATTGCTTGTGTCTACTATTTTCGGTTTCAAGGTTGCATCATACGTAATATCAAATACATTATGTCAACATAAGCGTCTATATTGGTCTATACTTTTTGTAATGTATTTTGTTTCTTGGAACCTGCGTTTAGTTGCGTTAGAATTTGCGAATGCCATCACTATTATTTTGTGGTAAATCAGTAGTGGTAACGAGTACATCAGCTGGGAGGCGCCAAAGACAAAAAACATAATTTCACATGAATGTCGCAAAATATAGGCAGGACAGTTCTGCGACAGTCATCTGGAAAGGCAATCAGGATTTTACGACCATCATTTAAAAATAGAACCCTGATAATTCCTCGAAGTTAATTTATGCACGGACTTCTTGGCAGGAAAGTGAAGCGTCATGTTGAGCAGTTTGTTTAATTTTCCAAAATTTGTGTTTAGCCGAATATTAATGTGTAATAATGGTGGATTATTAACCATTAAGTGTTTGTGAACGTGCATTAGTGTAGGAAAATGAAACAAAACAGTGCAACTTCGCTTCAAGTTCTTTCAAGAAGTCCGCGTGAGGTCTCAGTAAAGTGCCACATCTTTACTGAAACTCAAGGGGAGTGGGCGGGGATATCATCATCATGCATTTATAATTCATTTCATCAAAATTATACAAGAACTAAAACGTGATATTGGCTAAATGCACAAACCGTGTGAAGCCAGAAGGAAAAAAAAAACAAAAAATGTATGCACACTGCTCCCAGCATCGTGCAGAATTGCCAAGCTTCTAGCGAAACAGCTACTTAATTATCGTTATATTTTTGACGTGGTCTTTTTAAAAGTATCTGGTAACGCAAACATTGTTTTAAAAGAAGACTAATGTGCCATGTATACACCTCTCCTATACAGGGTCAAATTAAATTAACTAGCGAAACTACGCAGGCGTGGTGGGTATCGGTATACAAACACGAAAAAAAAATGAAAAGTTTTTTTTTGGGATCAACGACAGCTGGTACACGGCCGAACAATGTGGTGCTGGACGTAAAGAATAGCACCATCCAATTTCTTCCCGTGGGTGTCTTAAAAGGCGACTAAGGGACTTATCATTTTAACACCATACTGCGATCGCAAACCCGCCTGCAAAGCGTGGCGATTATGGCAAACTCCTTTGGGGAGGGCTATGTCCAGCAGTGGAAATGATGATGACGATGAATGACCGCTGGTAGTGTTGATACTGGAAGTATGAGTGGAGGAAATCTGTTTAAAAATTCATACATTTTACACCACCATCACTCTATGTAAAATATATAGGTACATTTATATATTTAATTCGGGTGGTGTACATAATAAAGAGTATTCTATTCTATTCAATTCCATGACATCTGTATGGTATGCACAGTAGGAAAAAATGCAGCAAAACAAACACTGAGCAACCGATGTTTACCGTCATCTTAATAAAGATTACACTAATTATAAGAAAACACAGTAATTTATTGCACCATGAGGAAGTTAACGTATGTATCTAATGTAACTAATAACAGGTGGTAAGAACCTTGAACTATACAAAAATAGTTGCTTTTTTAATTCAGAATCAAAAGTTAATTATTGGTTAGGTACACACAGCTAAACAGTTAGGTACACACCCGTGTAGGAAGTAATAAGTAAACATCATTGCGATATTCGGGCAGCCATCATCATAATCGTTGGCAGCTTGGTTCCTCTCACTGCTGAGTATAAGCCTTCAATTAAAAATTCGGGCAGTACACAACATAAAATCACGCGTGTATTCTCAATAGGGTAGGTAGACAAATGTGCTCTGATTCAAATTTCACCAATAGAGTTCAGAGTCTAAGTCCCACCCATGGACTAGTACGAGCCTATTGGACCAGTAACTGGGCACGAACTTCTGCGAATTTCCAAATGGGAACACGCAATAGCACTGCCCAAACCATACGGGGTTGGACCTAGCAGTGCCCAGGACCGCAGTCTGGCTTAAGACCCCCAGCCCAACATGAGGTTGTGTGTACGAACTACGTCTTGACTTCACGCAAATCCTACACCGCGCAAGCAGAGTTTGATTTGGGCTCATAGTTCCTTTTAGCGTTTTACTCTCTGACCTGTAGTTTAGAACTTACCAATACAGGCTAGAAAAAGAAACAACCCTACAAAAACCATCGGGCAGTAGCCCACCAGATACAACACCCGTCTGGTTGGCGGATCCACTCTTTTCAAAAGACGATGAGGAACTATCCGCCCAGCCAGCCAACCACGGCAACCACCAGCGCAGGCAGTACTTACATGAGGAATCATGTTAGCTTCGACTACCCATTCATTACACCCACCATAAGGGTGCTCGCCCACGAGCGACTTTTTCGGCGATTTTAGTGTGAATGTATTTCTTTTTGACAAAAATCGCTGAGAAAATCACTCGTGGGCGAGCACCCTAAGGGTTATTCAACATCTGCCCGCCTTCTCCCACGTATGTTGGGGTCAGCTTCCAATTTAACCGAATGCTGCTGAATACCAGTATTTTTTAAGGAGCAACTGCCTATCTGAGCTCCACAACCCTTTTACTGGGTAAGACTGGTGGCACAATAAGGGTTATTATGTATTTAATTTACTGCCTGCATACTTATTTATTTGATCGACCGTAGGTCAAGTTCAACGTTGAGTAGGAAACGATTAAGTGTGACACGGACTGTCTAGTTATGTTATTTCAATGCCATTATAGTTATTTATGCAACTTTTGTATAAGGGGTATTATAATTTAATACCTAATTATGTACAGTTGCATACAAGACTTTTTCAACACCCATGATATGAATATCTACTATAAAAAAGTTTCTGAAACTGATGGTACTAGTAATGGCAATTAATGCGATTTCGAATTAATTTCATTAGCGTGTGAACTCTTGAGTCTTAGCGTGTTAATTGCTATTGCTATGCTATTTTCTAATGACGATCATTGATAATAATGAATGTATGTCAATTTTGTTATTAAACGAATTAAAAATCGCGTTCGCGTTTAGTTTACTCGCCGACTCGCCGATAATTTAATATATTTATAGCACACCACGCTACCGCGCTGCACGCGCTTGCGCGATTGCGCGACGCTCTGAATATTTAGAAAAGTATATCGCTTCGCATTTCACAGAATATCGCGACTACATTTAATTTGCTAAATGCTAAATGATCATTCACACGCTAACAATGAATGCGAATGCTAATTAATCCATCACTAGTAGGTACGCCTTTTCATATTCTTTTCTCGATTTTTCTGGTAATAATTGGTTAGAAATGTCTTTTGCTGCATTAGAAATATCTGGTGGTGTGATAACAAAGCTTTTATCACTCATTTTTGTAAACAACAAAGTAATACATTTTTTGCAATACTAATAGCGAACAATAATGGCGGGATATGACATGAATTCGATTTTTTTTTAATTACGGCGTTGTGGTAATAAAAACGCACGTGCATGACAATTTTTTTTTTCATTCATGAAGATACCACTACTCAAGTGAGAATGTGGCTGTTGGATGAGTAAGGAAGGGATTGAAAAAGCAAAGGAGTTGCATAATGACATTTAATACAACATTATAACACTCGTTTGGATGATAATAACATTGTAAAAGCCTAATCTTTTTAAAAGAGTGACCGTGGAGTTTCTTGCCGGCTCTTCTCCATAGCAAACGACCAATTGGAGCCGTGCACCTAGTCTCATAAGTACCCATGTAGGTTTATCTATATATATAAAATTCAAAGTCCTGACTGACTGACTGACTGACTGATATATCAACGCACAGCCTAAACCGCTGGTCCTAGAGACATGAAATTTGGAGGGTGTGTTCTTTGTGAAGAGTAGGTATCCACTAAGAAAGGGTTTTTCGAAATTCTACCCCTAAGAGGGTGAAATAGGGGATGGAAGTTTATATGAAAGTCCGTCAGTTTTAAAGTTAGAATATTAAAATTTTGTGTTTAGGCTGACGATTGAAAATGATTTTACACATGTCTCAGCGTTTTTGATAATTCCACGCCCGAAGGGTTAAAAAGGGGAATGATGTTGTGTATGGAAAGTCCTTAATTTTCGAAGTAAAATCACTACATTTATTGTCTAGGCTTATGGTTGGAAGCTAACGCAACGGTGTTGTTAGAATTTGAACCCATAAGGGATGAAAAAGGGGATAAAATTTTATTTTTAATGTAATTTCTTTTTAAGTTAAAATCACTAATATTTCGGCTTATTGTTGGAAACTATAGGCATCCGCTAAGAAGGGATTTTTCGAAATTCAACCTTTAAGGGGTGAACAAGGGGGATAAGTCTTATTCCTTGAGTTAATAAACCTGAAACTTGGCACGAATACTAACCTAAGTAAATTATAAAGTGTGACATTTTTGTTTTTTATTAAACTACTCCATATTGGGGGATTTGAGGATGACAAAGTTTGTATGGAAGAATTTTAACGCGCGGTCCGATTAACTCGAAACTCAGTATTTATACTGTAAACCAAAATAAATAAAAGAATTTATAAATTTTTCGAAAATTGATCCCTTTTTTTTGCGTGGGTAATTATCAAATAACTTCTCCCGCTCTGGGCGGAGCGGGAGGGCGTGTCAGACTTTTACTGACTAATATCAACCCGTGTTACTTCCATTGCCTGTGTGCCAGGGCCATGATATCCCTTTCGGACAAACATGGCAGGCCCTAACGGACCCCGTCAATTGGTGCTGACATCTCTTTGAGGCGCGCGTGGAACACAACGCGCAGTCGAACCAGGCCTGGTCCTTGTCGGATGGCAAGCTACCCATCGCTCACCATCCGCAAACCCGCGCCTACGGTGGCCGGAAGCCGGCTTGCTACTCCCGACGCCCGGGGCGTCTCCTGCGGCGACTAGGGGCGCGAGGGCGCGAACCTTGCCTCTCCCTCACGCGTTCTGCCTCCTCCTTCGCGAGCATTACTGTTTCACAGAAGGAGGTAACGGCCTCCCATGCACTCTCGCTCCGAACCATAGCCTGAACCAGGGCTGGACGCAAGAGATCGCCGCCGCTGATAGCCTCCGTGAGGACACAGCGGTGCTCCACCCAAGCCGGGCAGACCTCCACCGTGTTCTCCGGGCGATCCACACAGTGGTGACACCCGGGCGTTTCCTCCCGCTTTATCCTGAACAGGAACCTCCCGAAACAACCGTGTCCGGTGAGGACGCCGTGGCGCTTCTCTAGCCACTCCTCAAAGAGGGGACTTATTGCCACAATTGTGGCGTGCCCAGCGCTGGATTGCGACAATCGCACTCTCCATGCTAGCATGAGATCCCGCCGGAGCTCCGTTCGCTGTGCCGTGATTTCTCGCGGCAGCGGAGTCTCGACCCTGCGTTTCGCCTCCTCGCGCCACTCCCAGATGTGCGCGAGAACTTTTGCCTCCAAATCCCACGGCGGCAGTCTGGCAAGGAGGCTCGCCGTCTCACGGGAGACCGTGCGGTAATGACCCTTAACAGGGTGAAAAGGGGTAGTCAATTTTACAAGAGAGGATTCTACTGTGTGGCTTGATTAACCCCAAATTATGACGTGGGCATCAGGGGTTTTTGTTGGAAATTCAACCTTTAAGGGGGTGAAAAGGGGGATTTTGTTTGTATGAAAAATCTTATTCCTTGAGTTAATAAACCTGAAACTTGGCACGAATACTAACCTAAGTAAAATATAAAGTTTGTCATTTTTTTTTTTTTTAACTACCCCCAAAAGGGGGATTGGGGGATATCAACATTTTTATGGAATTATTTTAACGCGCGGTCCGATTACTTGAAACTCAGAATTTATACTGATAACAAAAAATAAAGAATAACTTTTATCCGGTTTTTTATTAAATCTGCCCCTAATAATGGGGTGAAAAGGGATAGTCAATTTACAAGAAAGGATTCTACTGTGTGGCTTGATTAACTTGAAAATTGGTATAAATAACCTATAAATCCAATAATAGAAACGTCAAAAACGATGTTTCAACAATTTACCCCTTTGAGTGCGTAAAAAGGGGCGATATAGTTCGTATGAACAGAATCTTATTTCTTTTGATATATAAACTTGAAATTTGGCCCGAGTACTTATTTACATAACATCAAGCCCCAAAGACCCAAAGGGTTAGGTAGAGGTGTATCTTTAGTACACCCACATTTCGACAGTTTTGTTTAAGTCCCATGTAATAGGGGGCGAGCCTATTGCCATCAACCGGGCATAAATCCAGACTTCGGGCTGCTACTAAGAAATTCCTAATGTAAAATCCAATAACACTTTGCCCGACCTGGGAATCAAACCCACCCCTCATGCTCAGCAGTCGCGCCTGTGACCACTAGACTAACGAGGCAGTCATTACTTAAATAACAAAGTTTGTCATAACTTTTGCGTTTTTCAAAACTACCCCTCCAAAGGATTTTAGGGAGAGTTATGGTTTGTATTTAAAGAATCTTAATTATAATATATTGAGTTTTCGAGAATCGGAAAAAGGGGTACATAGTTTTCGGGAGAATTTTACTGCGTACCTACCTTGAATAACTCAAAAGTTGGTAGATCAATTATTATTTAAGAACAAAAACGTAGACAAAATAAACAATACAAAATTTCTTACAAATAGACTTGGACATGAAATGGAGGAGGACACGTAGGTATATTGAACAAGTATGTACAAAACGAAGTTTGTATTTATATGCTATATACAATATCCTTCGTAAAGTTGTAAATCAAACTGCACTCCTATCTGCTTACCACGCTTACGTTGGTTCCAACTAAGATATGGTATAATGTTTTGGGGGAATGCTGCTGACAGAGAAGCTGCTTTTTTTTCGACACCTACGCGGGCGAAGCCGCGGGCGAAAGCTAGTACAGTATATTACCATTATCGACAGTAACCAGACACAATAAAAAAAATATAATACAGACAATAATGAATTAATGACATACTTACAAATAAAAACTTGACACCACAGTAGGTATAGCTAAGGTGATACGTAAAAAAATAATCATAGTCAACTGGGCGAGCGTAAGAAAGTGACAGAGTCAATTACTTCCCCATGCGGAAAAACAGAGCGCAACAATGCGCTGGAACCAAAATTAAACAACGTAACCCACCAATTTTTTTTTTTTTTTAATAAATTAAGCTATGCATCAAAAATATTTTCAGACAAAGTTTTCAATTACCTAATACGAACATTTTAAATGCAATTTTGTAATGAAATTACTTAAGATTTTATAATAACAGAAAAAAATATAAAAAAGTAGAGGTCTTTTCGGAATTAAATTTTATTGAGGAAATTTTACCCAATTGCGTTTTTCTTAAGTCAGAGTATTAATCAAATAGTCAATAAACATATAACTAAAAATTTAATCCATACATGCTGTAAAAGTGAAATAAATGGTTACGAAAAAGCCCCTAATTTATTTTGGTATCGCCTTAAATTTGAAATGTTGAAATTAAAAACAAAACTTGCAAGAGGTAGGTACATAGGTACCTACTAAGAGAATAGACATCTATGTATTATTGTTTTACAGATCGAAGCTCGTGTCTTACTACTTCTTTTTATCAATAACATATTTTTTGTTCGATCAACTCGCTGAGTTTTTGCTACAGGTTTTCTGTTCGCAACCTTTGAATAACATTATTATTATGTCATTAATCAAGTGGACAGCTTATCTAATAATATGCAGTCATAGGGAACCTGCAGCTAGCAGTAACTTGCCTTCTGTGTACTTGGAAAAATTGTAGCAGGCGGTGTTCTGTAGTTTCTTGCCTTACGCCGGTTAAACACATATCTTTGCAACAGTATGAAAAAAGATCGTCTTGTAGCAGCATCGGCATCGCCACATGCGAACTATGCGTCACACTGACGTCACGCAAAATCCTGCATCGCGCAAGCAGAGATTACCGAGCGACTAGCATATAGACATCAACCGTCGGGCAGTTGCCCACCAGACACAACACCCGTCTGGTCGGAGGATCCTCCCTTTTTTATAGAGGATGAGTGAACTTTACACCCTGTTCTCAATGGACTTCCATCAAGACATAGCTTCAATGATAAACCCTAAAGAAGTACCAACTGGATATCTTCATTCTTCAGCCGCAGTGGCGCAACTACTAAGATCCAAAGTGGTGCGGTCAGTTCGTAGTTGGGCCTAGAGGTCTGCTAAGCCAACAATTGAGCGGAACAACGGTTGAGTTTCTTGCCCATTCTTCTCCATACGAAACTACCTTTTGGTAGGGGCAACCAGAATCAATTAATTTTTTTTTGTAAATTTTGACATTCAAAAGTGCCTCTTACGAGTAGGTGCCTATTTGAAATAAATAATTTGACTTTGACTTTGACAATCCGGTCCATTGTCAAAGTCAAAGTCAAATACAGCACCTACAGCCTCCGTCGGCGTTTAGGATAACGTATTTTGTAAAAGATGATGAGCAGTTGACATTTAACTAAGATAGTAAATTACAAACTGACCCACTAGAAAGTAAAAAATAAAAGAAAACGTTTTACAAAAAAAAAACAACCCAACAAATCCTATCCGAGGATCCGGAGAATCCGGAGGAGCTAAGATTGTATTGTTTTTTTTTTGTATATATTCTTATGTCATTGAAAAAGAATGAATCCCTTAAACAGCATAATGCAATAGGTAGATAAAACTATCGGCAGTCTATGGGGACTGCCGATAGAAGTGAACTTATAGGTATTTAGATCATGGAAAGCGGTCGATGACGACGACGCGAGTTCCATGATTTTTTTCACCCAAAAAGTGCTCAACGCGCCTAGAGAAGTTTTCACTTAAAAAAAAAAAAACCCCACAGATACTATCCGAGGATCCAGAGAATCCGGAGGAGCTAAGTTAAAAGATTGTATTGTTTTCTTTGTATATAATCTATTGTCATTGAAAAATAGTGAATCACATAAACAGCATAATGCAATACATACTAGACATGACACTGACGATTCTTATATAGAGTCCTGCTGTTGCGATTTAACGTTTGGTATGCTATACCTATATATTACAGTTTAGTAAGATTTACAATAGCTATCAGTATGCTGGTCAGGCAGTTAGACATTGTCTAAGCCAAGTGAGGGTATCGCCCTAATAAGTTGTTGGACATGAATTTAGCAATTACTCAGCTGTGGATTGGATGGTACCTAACAAAATGGTAGTCACCAAGAGGTAGGCAAATGGTATATTATTTAGGGATGGGGACACCCCCGTCATTTCGCGGGATATGTTATAAGCCTATTGCGACTAAACAAGCACAAATCTGCGCGCTGCTTCTGGAAATTCCCTATGGAAAACCCCAATTAGGTACACTGTACCTACCAGACACAGCCTTAGAACCCAGGATCCTACATTCATCATTCGCGCTTGCGACTACTAACTAAAGAGGTCGACCTAATGATATATGCTACCTACCTATGCATAGCAAAGGCATAATCAGCCCAATACTGTTGCCACTACTCGGACACTAGGCCTCTCTGTGAGAGCTCTGTCAGGCTACAGCCTGCTCCCTCTTACAATCCACCACGTGGGCCCAGTGCGAGTTGGTAGCTGTCACATGCCTTTGAATTTTTAGTTCTAGGACGTACCAGTTTCCTCACGATGTTTTCCTTCACCATTTCGAGAGCATTGGTAACGAAATAATTTACAGAAAGTTAGGTGCAAACTTCGAACCTACGACCTACTAGTAAAAGTGGCGGTCGTTTCCACTGCGCCACCACTGCTGTACAAGAGCATACTACTTACAGTAGACTATTCACATTTTACAGATTTGGACCTGATCCTCATCTATCACTGCTGCGACCACAGCGCGGAGGTGTCGAAGCAAGTCCTGGACCTCCACTACACCCTCAGGACACTGTTCACCAACTTCTTCAAAGACAGGGTCGTGGATAAAAAGACAGAACAAAATCTGCATAATGTGTAAGTAACAAAACAACACCACAATAAGGACATGCTCACAGAGCGATGATCACTGCGATATTTTACTGTACCTATCACACGGCTGCAGTTTCAAGGCTTCTACATACCGGGGCGACTTATCGCGCGACGCGACGCGACACAAAGGCACCGCTCGTCCCGCGACACGCGGGGCCTTTGTGCCGTGTCGCGTCGCGCGACAAGTCACGCTGGTATGTAGAAGCCTTTATCCTGCATTTGTTTTGAACCGCATGAACAGTAATTGGATGTTGACTTGTGATCCCAAGTTTTACCGTAAAGTATTTTTAATAGTAATAGTAATTTGTAGTACCTAGTAGTATTTATAGTAGTTTTTAGGGTTCCGTACCAAAATGGTAAACAGGAACCCTTATGGTGAGACTAAGTCTGTCTGTCTGTCACACCTGGATATCTCAAGAACTGCTAATGCTATCAACTTGAAATTTAGAATAGTTTTAGATGAGGTTTGCCCAACTATTTTGCAAGCAAGAAAGAAATTAAAAATAATATATCTTTTTTGCAAAAGGGACTGAAAGAGGGTATTAAAAATTTTAAGTGAAGCTACTAGGGCATGTGGGGTATCTTATGAAAGAACGCTGTTTGCACATTATCAAACATTTTTTTTTTTTAGGCAGCATAGATTCCGACTTTTGATGAAAAATATAAAAAAAAATACCGTCCCCCCCGCTTATCTCCGAAGTTTGCAGTGATAAAAATCTGAAATTATTCTATATGATAGAAGCATAAGTAAAGATTACAGGAAAAATAAAACGATGTCTCTAAATAGCACAGTTTTTCAGAAATCATCAACGTCATATATTCGTACGGAACCCTCGGTGCGCGAGTCCGACTCGCTCTTGACCGATTTTTTTAATTTTATTATTGATCATTGCCGTATGTACGGGGCCTAACACTTTCATTTAACGCCAGTGGAGGGGAAGGGTCAGGACATGGGAATATAAAACCGATTTTCCGATGGTACCCAGGTATAATTTGAGCTTGTGAGAAATTTTTCCTCCAAAGTTAACTATCAAATTCATCTAGACAAAATTGTTGGTTCTGATTCTGAGCCTCGAATCTGGGTGTCAGCCAAAAATAACTGCCATTTAAGGACACATAAAATTAGGTTTGAAGAGATTCATGAGCAGAGCAGCTGTCTGTAGCCCAGGTTTCTTTAGGTACCTACCTATCTGTCTACCTCACTTTATTTATCTTAAGTTATCATCAATATTTTGTCTGTTTCAGGTTACTCCAGCCACTACCAACTCGGTCTAGGAATGGCGATGCTGTGTTCTACTGCCGTCTGCTGGACTACGAGCCCAAGAACTTCGATTTCGCTAAGTCTCTCAGGTAAGTAGGTAATTTAGAAATATATTTTTTTTGTTTGCTTCATTTTCTCAGCAGTAGGTAGCTAGAACGGTCAGTCTCAAAAATATGTTTAGGTACCTTCATCGACAAGAATTTATTTGATAAACAATTTGTTTTTCAAATTCAAATTATTACTGTTTCAATGTGTAGCTACAATTAAGAAGGTACACAATGTATTATCTTTTGTGGCTAAAAATTGATAAAATATTATGGAATTGTAGACAATAAATTAATTCTTATCGATGTACATATACATGTTTTAGAGGCTGTCTGAACACTCTGAACCAACAATAATGTACCTAGGTAACTGCGAAATTTCGGTAGTCTTTTGGTTTACTAACTTACGTAGGTTATGCTAACTTGGCCACTATAGCTTCTTAAAATAGCACGAAAAGCTACCAGTTACGTCTTCTTGCAGCTTAGAACAGCCAGTTTAGTTTTAATCGATAGGAGCCCAAAGTGTTACTTTGAGGAATTTCACGATGACATAGAATTAAGCGAACAACGAAACAAATGAGTGCCGCTTCCGAAAAATATTCTATATATAATACTCACTAGACATGCCTTGATTCTGGTATCGCATCGACCTTGAATGTACCTAACCAACTATAATCCCCAGATCAGTGCTGATGATCCTGGACCTATGGCAGTTCGAAGAGGGCACGTGGCCAGGATTTGTGCTGATCTTCGACCTGGAAGGCCTCAAGCTGGGGCATCTCACCAGGCTGGATGTGCAGACTATACAACAGTTCTTGTACTATTTGCAGGTGAGATGATCAGCTGCCTAAACATTTAGACATTTGGCTCGACAAAAAAAAACTAATGTTTAGGTACCTACATGGCAAACCTAGATATTTTGGAGAACCACTAATTCCTATAGTCGCAATCAGACAAACCACAGATACGGGTCTATATTATTTAATTTATCTATGGAGAAAATACGTTGAGTACCTACCTACCTATCAACGAATAGGAGTAGGATATTAATTTACTATAGGTACATCTACTTACTTTAGCATGACTTTTTTTACAATGTTTTTTCAGGAAGCCATGTTAGTAAAAGTAAAAGGCCTGCACTTCCTCAACGCGCCGTCCTTCATGGATCGGCTCATGATGATGATCAAGCCGTTCATGAAGAAGGAACTGCTGGACGTGCTGATCATTCATCAGATCGGAGCCAAAACCTTGGACAAGTGCGTGCCGATGGTAGGGTTGCCAAAGGAAGCAGGCGGGGAGTTCAAGACCTTTGATGAATGCAGAGGTTAGTCATGAATTCAGGATCATTTGAGTGGTAATTTTTTTTAATCAACCAGTATTTACCTATTATTAATATTTTTGACTGTGTGGTGCCGGACGTAAACAATAGCACTGCCCTATTTCTTCCCGTGGGTGTCGTAAAAGGCGACTAAAGGAATAACTAGAGAACGGACAGCAGCGTTCTCTATGCATTTTAACACCATACTGCGATCGCCAACCGGTCTGCCAAGCGTGGCGATTATGGCAAATCCCCCTTTGGTGAGGCTTATGTCCAGCAGTGGACGTCTTTCGGCTGAAATGAATGAATGATGAATGAATATTTTTGTCCTATGGCAGACCTCTTTTCGTACAGAGAATCACATTAAATACTGTCAAAACCCAACGGGAAAATGACTGGCTTAGATTTTTTGAATTTATATTATTACTCTTAAAGGGGTTCTCGAGTGAGAACCCCTTCTTCCCTTATGTTTTATATTTATCACTTCATGAGCATTCTTAGTTCGAACGAGCCAATGCAAGAGAAGCAATGAGTACCTATAATAATTGCTCAGCATGGTTGCGACAAGGACAACGTCGATCAAACACAGACCTCATATCCAAAATTATAAATTTAACCTTCTAACCCCATACATATTTTTAGAGACCTGCAAACTTCGTAAGCAACAAGAATTTTAAACAAAACGTGAACACATACAGCCACGTTACACACTCCGAAATAAATCAATATCAACTTTTCGGCTAAAAATACATTCTACAAGTCCTTAGGTATCGTCCTAAAAGTGTATAACTACCTGGATTAATAAAACAGAAGAGAAAATTAATATACTTAATTTAAAAAATATATAATTATAAATTTAAAAAGCAAATGCTATTATAGTATAAAGTATAAACGAATAGAAGTGCTAACATATCTAAATACCAACAGTAAACTACTGTACAACATATCTCGGAATTAACGCACAACCTCTTAAGGCGACGATAACCGACTTTTAATGATTTTATACTGAAGATCACGTCAAAACGAGTAGTGTTGATGATTTGAAAAAAATATATGTTAAAATAGAGCATTTTCTCATTATCTTAGTACCTATGTGAATATTTTAGATTATGTTTATAATACATAGTGAAATTAATTTGTAAAGTTATGTCTAACGCGGATAAAAAACTGAGAATGGCGCAAAATCTACCAAAAGCGTATTTTTCTGAAACCTTCAGCAATTTAAAGATAATTTAATTATTGTTCTTTTAATAAACACGTTTTATTAAAATATCTCTTGTTTTGTGTATAATAAATTAATAATGCGTCAAATTTGGAACAGCGCTCCTTGATGGGCGAGTCCTATTACTGGCTGCTGAACGTACGACGCGTTGCGTGAGCTCAGTACAAATTAATTTACAAGCTAACCACTCAAGGTCACTGGCTAGATCTGCGTCTTAAAATGTAAGTTTCACGCGATTTCCGATTTGATCCCTTAGTAAAATGCCTCCCTGTGCGTTAATTCCGGGACACGTGGATTATGTATAAAAAAAACCTAGTTATGTAGACTTAGATCAGAAGGCTGATAAACTGTAAAAAGTTTTGGAATGGGCAACTAGCTTAATCTTGCTGACTGACCAACCCATTGACAATTCATAAGTGCCTGTAATTGGTTTAATTGAAATAAATGCTTTGAGGTTCCTCTCCTACCATTTCGCTGTGCCCGACCTAATTATCACCTATAATTTTGTTACCTAATACCTTCTTTCTATAATCTGAGCCTAATACCAAGTAAACATTGTGGAATGTAAATAAAGTACCTATGTATTCGGGTGATTTCGCCATTTCGAGCCATTCATCGGCAATTTCGCATCAAATATGTATTTTTATTAATTTTCTAGTATAACAGCGAGAAGGCAATAATGCTCGCTATAGAATCTATCATCAAAATGGTTATAAATTGTCACTTGTTTATTTTCAGATGAAATGCTGGTGAGATTGCGAGCTAACAAAGATTTCTTCGTGCAAGAGAACAAGAACCGCGTGATTGAAGCAAAGCGGCCAGGAAAGCCGAAGACCATATCAGACATCTTCGGGAGTGTTGAGGGATCTTTCAAGAAACTCGATATTGATTAGTGTTAAATTACGCTGTATTCGAAGTGGTTTTTATTGTAAAGAATTTCGTTATTATGAAATTAGCGCCATCTATTGAGCAAGTTTTGTACTGACAAGTTCCAAGGGAAAAATGAAGGCTCTTTTATTTGTAAGAATATATTTTTGTATAGCGGCCATTTTAAACAGAATAAAAATTATGTTGTTACAAATCCATCTATTATTTTTATCACCTCGAACCGATGACGACAAGACCTTGAAAACACATCAATCAACAAACTGCTGGAAACTACATCATTAAATATATCTGCTCTTAAAAGTAAATTGGAGAGTTTAACTGAAAGAGCATATTACAGTCTAGAGTTTATGAAAGAGGACATTTTTTCTTCGTTTTTGAGATGACGATGTTGTATTTTATTGACATTTTATTTTATTAAATTGTATTTTTTGTGAAATAATTGTAATTTTGTATGATAGTAATTCATAAATTGTTATTGACTAATTTATTTAATGACTACTTTCACATTTAATTTTGAAATGAAATTATGCTTGCCGACTTGTAATGATACATAATTAATAATGATGATAAACTAAGTACTTACATAACTTCTATAATTGAATTAATTTTTGATGAATATTATCACGGTTTGTGCACCATCTCTTCCTACCAATTTGTACGCCACGATAAGCGGCTGAACATGTTAGAACTTATTTGTATCTGTTAATACATAAAAAAAAAAAAAAAAAAGGTTTATTTCAGAAACTTGTACAACTTTTACAGTAAATCTTACATAGGGACCTCCTTGTATGTAAAAGATATACCTGTGCTAGGAGATCCCGCTCTCCAATGACAAAATAATTAATTGGTAAAAGTGGTGTACACGATGAAAATAGAATTTAAACAACAAAAAGAAAAACAAAAAAATAAAAAAAAGTAAAACAAGTAAAATCCTAAATTAAACAAGACAAGACTTGAACTATAACTAAATAAAAACTTAAGAGATATATCCTAAAATAGTATGTGTGTGTGTGTGTACGTGCGTGCGTTCGAGTGTGTGTGTATGTATGTGTGTGTGTCTTTTCAACTCATATTGACGATGCTTGCAGCAATAATTCAATGTCATCATAGGTCTTCAGTTTTAGCCATTGAACTATTGCGTTTTTGCAGTCTTTCGTGGTCATTGGATTGAACTTGCATGCAATGTATTTAAATCATGTACACCATGTTTAAACAAATAAAATTTTACTTACTTACTACAACAAACTAACGAACCTATGGAACTTTTACAATTTAGAGGTATGAGGAACAGGGTGTAAAGTTCATTCATACTCTATAGAAAAGGGAGGATCCTCCGACCACACGGGTGTCGTGTCTGGTGGGCAACTGCCCGACGGTTGATGTCGGGATGTTGTATATATGCTAGTCGCGCGGTAAACTCTGCTTGCGCGATGCAGGATTTTGCGTGACGTCAGTGTGACGCGTAGTTCGCATGTGGCGATGTTGATGCCGCTACAACATAGTCAACTCAAGCTTTATCTTATCGGTAACATTACCACCAACTGCCTTCGTCAAATATTATCTATATCTATAAAAATCAATGCCACTTTTCGTTGTAATTTTATAACTCAAGAACGGGCTCACCTATAAAAAAAGAAAGTTTAGGCTTTGTTCGGACTATTTAGTAGATGGTTTATGTGAAGTGTAGGGTAGGTAGGGTAGATACTTAGCGCTACCCATGCGTAGCCGGGCCGGGAAAAGCTAGTGTATAATAAAAATAGGGTAACATTTAACAATAAAATAAAAATGCTATGAACGTTTATTAGCAATATATTTCATAGAAACATAAATGCTGACATTTTACGCTTAAACCATAGAAAATGGAATAACGACCAGCGCCGCGCAAACTGAAACAACAAAGAAAAACATACATTATTGTCTATGTTCACTGTAACACAGTTTGATAGGTTGTTTGTGGTAAGCATCAGTTAGGGTACGTAGCATCAAAGGCTTTCAGTCGAAAGATGGTGTTATTTGAAATCATCATGAAAACAAAATACTTGGAACAAGTAGTACCTATTTCAAACCAATAAATCAAGTTAGCAAAAAATCCAATTACATTAATCCTATTTATCTTTTAAATTCATTTGGTATTAATTTTATACAGTTTTATGTGAACAAAAATAATTATACAAGCTACAATCAACTAATTCAAATTCTTTATTGCGAAATAGTTAAAGGTAAGTAGCCACCGCAGAAGCTATATCAACATATTGTCCGGTTTATGGCAATAGGCTTGCCCCATATTAAATGGGACTAAAACATAACTGACATGTGGGTGTAAAAAAACCTCTGCCTAACCCTTCAGGGAAAGCAGGTGTGGTGTTATGTTATGCCATCACGAATGTACTAGCCAACAAGTAGGTACTTATTTATTTTCATACAGAGTACTACCACATCATACATCATACTTATTCAAAGATTTCATTTTGTCCGATGTAAATGACAATAATAGCTTATGTAAGACTTGCAATTAATTGGCTGTGTACAATATAATGACAAAATTATCTTAGTATACTACCAGTCAAATAGTTGGAGGCCTATCTTCCTCAGTATACATTATCATTAACACGCAGATAAATACACTTTAAATACAAAAATCTCTTTGAAACTCACCTGCGAAGTGCATTTAGTCAAACAGACCGAAGCCCATGTCCTCATCCTCTGATTCGGACTCCTCCTTCTTGGTCTCTTTCTCTTCTGCAATAGAGAAGGTAACAGTTAGTGGGGTACAGAAGATAGGAGGAAGTTGTGAAGTGTGGGAGATATCAGAAAAGGTTGTTAGCATCAAAGTCTTTCAGTCGAAAGATGGTGTTGTTTGAAATCATCATGGTAATTGAGCATTTTTAGAAGTCAATAACTTATTTTTCCGTAAGGTAGGCAATTCTGGTGCTAAATAAGAGTTTTTGATGCAAGTTATTTGCTAGTAGTAACACTTCTTAGTATTTCAAAGCAAAATTTAAGAATTAAGAAAACTTTTAAAAATTTAAAGGTAAAAACAAATTCTTCAAAAACCTCAAAATGGTTTTTTGTAATTCTGTATAACAGACAATGCGGCTGAAGTAAATAAATGGTTACACGAGGACACCTATTCATGTCACCACTAGCCATTTTCTAAGTACCCGCTGCCTAACTCAAGACGTAAGTAAGGAGCAGTGAGCTGTACCTTTCTTCTCTTCGGCGGCGGCAGCGGCGGGCGCGGCGGCGGCGGGCGCGGCGCCGGGCGCGGGCACGCTCGACAGCTTCTCGCGGCCTGGTGGCAGATAGAAAACAAAACTTCATATTTTTTTCAAAACTGACCTGACAGACGTCCTGTCCAAATTGTACAAAACAGCGCATTCAGTTTTTCCGGACATCTTACCAATAAACATTTTAAAACAAAAAATAGTCAAATAAGACCAGTCGTTCTCAAGTGATGCACTAACCAACTAACATCATTTCATTTTTAGGGTTCCATACCTGGGTCCAAAAAGAGCCCTAATGTCTGTCTGTCATCTGTCACACAGATTTTACAGCCAAATGGTTGGAGCTACAGTGCACAGCAGACAGAAATTTTCAAATAATAAGCATCTTGTTGACCCAAGTCAGCAAGATGCTTCTAATTTGAAAATTTAGATATTTAGCCATAGAAATTGTCAAAATATATTTAAATGCTTTTAAGGGGGCTCCCATACAACAAATGTGGGCCTCGAAAAAAAATGTAGACTAAGGTTCCCAATTGAGTGGGGTATCGTTGAGAAATTATTCGAAAACAAATGAGAAGCCACCAGTCAGTTTTTTTTTACTTAATTGGGCAAATACCAATATATTGATAAATTAGATTTGGAGCCTCACAAAAAGTGTTACTAAGGCCAGCCAAGGCTCCAAATCTAATTTATCAATATATTGGTATTTGTAATAATACAATAAACAGCAGTAGCAATATTTTATAAGCAGTAGGTGAGTGGTCACCTACTGCTTATAAATAATTCTGCCATTCAAGATAGCCTATAGATTCTACATTTGGTACGGAACCCTAAATGTGCAGTCCAACACGCACTTATATATAGTAGTCTCTATATATTAGTGTGTAGTTGTCATAAAAAAGAAAGGCTTTACCTATCAGTAGGAATTATTGTTAATACTCTGAATACTCCAAGGCTCTTTTAGTAGACAAAAATAAGTCCCTGTTTGCAATACTGAATGTTAGTATTCAATAACTCAACAGCAGTTTTGCAGTGCCCTGACAGTCCATGTACAAAAACCGACAGTTAATTTGTTGTAAAATGCATGAGAGCAAATAAATAAATGAATAATGGCCAATCAATGCTTACCCTGCTCAATCAGCTCCTCGACGCTCTTGCCATTGAGCTCGGAGATGACCTTCTTCAGCTTCTCTCCGTCAGCCTCAATACCAACAGAGCTCAGGATCTTCTCCACGTCCGCTGCTGCCGGGGACACCTTGCCGCCGAGCACAGCCAGTAAATACGCGGCCACGTAACGCATTCTGGAACATCAATATAATATAGGATTAGCAGGCGTTTATCGACATGTAAGTTCCCTGCTTAAGTGGGAATGTGTTTAGTCTGCGTAAACACTGGACTGGTTTGAAATCTCATTCATTAGCCAGTTACTTAGCCATTGCTAGTTCGTGATGACTGTAGAACACAAGACTTTCGTTCTATTCGGTAATTATACCACATTGTCTGGATTGTTTACCTAGAGCTGGTTGCACTTGACTTTTCTGCCAAGTTAGGAGATATTTATATCAATAAATAACGCAGCATGCACGGGCGCTCACTGTTTTTAAAGCTCACGAGCGTTCCAGAGATCATGTACCTATCTCTTTGAAGTGTGGTTGTGTTTTGAGGTTATAAACAAACATTGGGACTGAAACTACATTAGTAACCTGTTTTTGCTCAAAATTTACATTTACCACGTTTAAATAATCAATAATATGAGGAAGGTACAGTCGTAATCATAGTGAGTAGAACATGAACACGGAATTTTCACAAAAACACAATATCAACACATGGTTGGGAACAGAGTGAAATCAGTGTTTAGAAACCTCGGACTAGTGAAATACCTTGGATTAGTCGCGAAAGATACATTCTTTGTACATAATAGTCACGATTTAAGGTAAATAACTTAGCAAACACAGAGGTAATAGAGGTATTGCCACCTTGTGCAAGTCTGTCGCACATTACCATAATCCAACTTTATCTCACACTATACATTACCATCGTGCAATAAACATTTTACCACCCATTCTTGATACACAATAGATAATAAACACGGTAATATTTTGGAATTATCACTTACTTTTAAGTCGTTTGACACGAAACGTGTGATGCCGAAAAATAAACGTTCGTCTTGAACAAAATGTCAAGAGGAAAGAGGGCGGGGGAGCGTCCTTGATTTGACAGTTCGTTATCAGACGTCACTAGAGTTGGACATAGAAACATGAACTAATCGTTTTTACTCGATTCGACTAAAACCATAAAACGATGTATCTATACTCTATTGGTTTGGTATAATGGTAAACAAATCATAAAAAGGGTTTTTATAGCTATGATAATTTCTTGTTTAAAAATACGTTGTACAGACGCCAGCAGCTCAAGCTACCCGAAACTGTCAAATTTTCCCAATCAACCTTGAACCTTATGCTATAGGGATAAATTTGAAAGTCCATTAAAGAAATTTGACAGATTGTGGTAGCTTGATGTGCTGGCGTCTGTACGTATTTTTAAACAAGAAATTGTCATAGCTATAAAAACCTTGTAACCTTAAAAAACTTGTATCGAAATTAAATTTATTTTTGATTATTACGATAGTTTCCTCTTTTATTACCGTATGTTTAAACTTTATCATTTATTCATCTAATACTCTTTGTAGATGTAATTGCTTGCACACAATTTTTTTGTTAGATTTATAATAATACTATATTAATAATAAATAATCTGTCTATTGTAAAGATCCCAAAAGACAGGTTCTCTAAACGTCAACAAAATAAAAACTGTGACGTAGCATGACAATTGAAGTGACAGGTATTACGTTTAGTCGGTTACTTGACAGCTCTCTCGTCACGTGGTTTTTTTTACTCAGAATATAGAAAGAAGCAGATAGACCAACAAAGCAAATACATAATTATTCAAAAGCGAATACAATCTAGATTCAGTAGGTACAGCACGAAGCGTCGTATCGTTAGTATGTCACGGACTCTAACAGATAATTTCAGAATAATGCCGTCTTGCATTTTATACATTGTAAAAACTGTTCCCAAAAACAAAAGAAATAAGATGTGAGTATCTTTCATAGGTAAAATATTGATTATTTGTCTATTTGGATTTATTTTACGTGTTTACTGTTAGTGACATCTTGAAACAAAAATCCTTCGGTGTTGCTAGTTTATATTGAAACATTTACCCCTAAGTTAGGAAATAAGTATAGGATACAGGAGTATCGATTTACAAAAATATAAAATTTATTTTGTGTTTTATTTATCGCTTTTTCTGGTTGGTATCTTTATTAATAAATAAGTATGTATGTGTCTTCGTAAGTGTAACTAGTTATTGGATTTTATAATACTTATTACATCAGTCGATTTGCTATACCATGGGTTATTAAGACGTCACCATAAAGTAAATATAGCTACCAAAAACAATAAAATGTTGGTGTCTCAAAATAAAAATATATCGCAAATGTATCGTTTCTATGGGTATTGTTAATTTGACGTATACTGTTAATAAAAACAACTGATTTAGGAAAAAAAATAACTTTTTTTTTTCATGTGTAATGAAATATTTTATTCATTATCCTGGCAACCGTACACACACATAGAGGCACCTGTTCTTATAGTGCTGTCACGTGGCTGTAACGCACACATGTCTACAAACGGGCCTCACTTTATTGTTCCGCGCGGTCGGTCTATCTGCTTCTTTCTATAATCTGAGCCTTTAAACAACTACCTAAACCAACGGAATATATCAATGTAAAAGCCACGATTTCGTAAAAATTGGAGCTACTATCGTAAATTAGATATTAATTAACTACACATAATAAAATAAACGAAATTACTGTTTTATTTTAAATCCCCTCGTGAATTAAATAAAACATTAGTTTCGTTTAATATTTTTACGTGGTACTTAGGTATTTACTTCATTTGATGTCAATATGAAGCAAGACATTTTTAACTGAATCCTTATTTCAATCTCAAGTTGGTAGATGGCGCTGTGTGTCGCGTTTGGAGTAGGTACACACAGAATCGAATTATAATTTCACAATAATTAAGTACTTACCTACATTATTTTATTACATTAACTAATTTTATTCAATCATAAAACATCCATAATTCAGATTGACTATGTAAATAACTAAGTTAATTTTAGGTATTGAAAATGCAATTCAGTACAATCTATGACGGGCCATTGATTTTAATTTAGAGCTGTTTCTCTATTCGACACAATCATGACGGTTTTGGCATAACTTAAAATCAATAAACAAAACAGTCGAATATATCAGCACTACAAAGGTTACTAGTCAATAGACAATAAATAACCATTCTGCTTTCCATTCCCTCGCAATTGTTCTATGTGTAGCTACAAACCAACACTCTTTGAGAAGATGAGGATTGCATAGGTACCTACTGATGAAAGGTACCTTCTCGAAGTCGTCAACTCATCACCTGAGTACACGGTGTTAGCTTCTGAGTCGATAACTTATATAGATCCAGATGAAAGTTTATGGAGGCCGATTATTTATTACCTACATAAATTAAAGAAGAAAAAAAAAGAAAAGAGAAAAGAAAAGAAAAAAAAAGAAAAAGAAAGAAAAGGAGAAGAAAGAGGAGAAGCATTCCTGCGTTTTCTTTACAGAAGAACTCTCGGGTACTATCCCCACCTCTATCCTACCAAGTTCCTCATAGGATGTCTGGGATATCATATGCTGGAGACCAGAAGGGCATGTGGCCGGGTGTAGGCGTTATGCTCAAGGTGTGGAAGGGTATGGCGGATGCGCCTGACATCCATAATGAGCATAAAAAACCGGCCAAGTGCGGGTCGAACCACGCACAATGAAGGGTTCCGTAGTTAGGATGAATTTATCCCAAAAACAAACTTAACATTGTAGTTGAAAAACATGTTCCCCCATACATCGATATACGCCACGGTCAATTTTCCAACTAAAAATGTAAGTTTGTGTTCGTAAAAAAAACTTTATTTATGTGTGTTTTTCAACCTCCCATACATCGATATACGTTACGGTCAATTCTTCAACTGCAAATTTAAGTTGGTCGACTATTACTCGTTAACTTGTAAACCCTACTTAGCTGTGATCATTTTCCTTTTAATTTCGTTATAGTAATGCCATGAATTTTTTCACACCCAACCAATTAGCTGGCAGGGGGGGGACGGGACATTTGACTCTAACAAAAAATAGCACTTTAAAGCTTAATATTACGCAAACGGATCTCAGAATTGAAAAATGTCTTTCACAGACCCATAATATTTTTAAACGGCCTATCCAACGATACCCCACACCATGTATTAGACGAGAAAAAAAAAATCATCCCCGTTTTACGTGCAAGGGAGGCACCCTAAAAAAAATTTTTTTTCATGGTTTTATTTTACGATTTGCTCAGCGTGATTAATATGTACACCCATGCCAAATTACAGCTTTCTAGGACTAAGCGCCTCTGAGCTAAGCCGGACAGATGGACGGACGGACAGACAGACAGACAGACAGACGGACATGGCGAAACTAATAATATTTTAATTCACATGAGTTTGCGTTTGAAGCGGTTCAAAACGTTGTCATTTTGATAAGAATAGAGAGCTCTCTCTATTCCGTCGCAGATTTGTTGAGTTGATTAATTTCTTGACAAATAAATTCACGTGTATTTTGTTTTCACATTCATGTTCCCTCGCATTTCATTCATTAGAACATAATTTTACAATATATTTTGTAATAGACTGTTTTTTCAAAAATAAAACTAAAAGTAAACGATAATACATACGTAGTATAGTTTTATTTTGGTAAAACATTGATAATTTTGTTTATGTAGCGATAGCGTCTCTTTGGTCCTACTACTGGATCATTTATGGTGTTAAATTAAGTAAAGTACAGGAATGACAAACATTTTGACGTAATAAATTTTGACGTTATCTTAAGTTTAAAAAGAACTGAAAAAAAAAGTTTTTTCATCGGCTTTCATAAGGGATGTTGTAGCTTTGCTACTGATAGACAGCCTCCTAATTATAGTTTCATAATACTTGCGTTACTTCTGTTGGAGCGATGGGTATGGTTGGAAATTATTATGTGATGTATTGTGGACTAAACACAACACGGATTATAAACAACAGTGAACAAACATGCCGAAGACAACAGCTGTCTCGGAGAGATTTTCTTTTTGAAGAGCACTTTTTCATGTCTCGTTCATTCTCACCCTGACAGTTGTTTTAGATCCACCAATAAAAACAAGCGGATACGGAACAACTATCTTCCGTCTACAAGAAATCCACTGAAATGGAACATGATCCGTAAAACAAAATCCAATCGCTCGGCCTTTGCTGCGTCACTGCCAATAGTCCTCCAATTCTAATACATTATAGCTGCAAATTATAACCAGTATAATATAAAGCTGCCGCCCCAATAACAGAATGTAATTCCGAGTGTGTAACACAATAAATTGAAGTCCAGGATCAATAACAAATGACACAATCGTACGTCCCCACATCCTATTTATTTTGGGTTCCACTTCCAAATGATAACCATTTCCTATATTATAGAACTACTATTTTATGTAATATTGCTAACGGAACTGAGTAATGACTACCGATAGAAATTTTTTTATCGATACGACATGTAGCGTTAATCATAATTTAACAATTTCCTGATAGAAATGGTTTCAGGAAATAAGCGAACATTCATTTAGATGCAATCAATGATATGTTTTGCGAATTTGTTTAGTGTATTCTGATAATGGCAATTGGTTTTGAATAATAGATTTAGTTAGTGAATAAAGGCTAAGTTGTGAAAATACATACTGGTATTATATATTTCACATACCTATTTATTTTATGTGATTAATCACTAACAAATGAGGATTTATATGCTAACATGACGTCGAAGTTAACTTTTTGCGACACCTCGGGAGACACGAGAAGAATACGTGGCCTAATTTTTTCGGGCTATAATAATAGCGGTAGACCGCCAGCCAGCTGGTACTGGACTTCCTTTCTTTGTTACTAGCTGCTGCCCGTGGCCTCACCCGCGTGGCTTTTTACTAAAATAAAAGTAAGCTAAAATAAACCTAAGTTACTCCATAGAACATCGGCTATCTGCCAGTAAAAAAAAAATTAGCCCAGCCGTTCGGTGATTAGCCAGAACAAACATACAGACACAATAAAATGTTTTTAGGGTTCACCTCAAAAGGAAAAAACGGAACCCTTATAGGATCACTTCGTTGTCTGTCTGTCTGTCAGTCTGTCAAGACCCTTTTCTCAGGAATGCGTGGAGGTAGGTATCAAGTTGCAATTAATATCAAATACGTAGATCTATGGTCCCTTGCTGCTCTAAAAAAAACCAAGCTTCTATGTCAACGCAATAAAACAGCGTTTTATGCGATATATTTAAATACTCGCAAATCAATCAAAACCTTTATAGTACTTCCCGTTGACCTAGAATCATGAAATTTGGCAAGAAGCAAGGTCTCACAGAACAAGTAAAGGAAAAAGTCCGAGCATAGTTAATTTGTAGTTTTATCACATAAAAAAATACTTTTTTGTGATTAAAAACTTACATTTTCAGTTGGAAAATTGACCGTGGCGTGTATCGATGTATGGGAGAACATGGTTTTTACCTACAATGTTTCAAGTTTGTTTTTGGGATAGATTCACCCCAACTACGGAACCCTTCATTGTGCGTGATCCGACACGCACTTGGCCGGTTTTTAGGGTTCCGTACCAAAATGGTAAAAAGGAACCCTTATGGTGAGACTAAGTCTGTCTGTCTGTCTGCATTTAGTGAAAAAGCTGTTATATTAACATTTCAAACAGATGCTTCAATTTGATTTATTTGTGTAGACTTTACGACGTTTATATGAAAATAGGCGGAAATCTTATTATACTGAAACCATAATCATAGTCAGTAAGTCAAATTTGACATCAGCGATGATCAACCTACCGTCATACTAACCATGTTGGAGTTGTTTTTCAGCTCGTTAATAAACTCATCTGAAATGTTTGTGTTTTCCGATACTTTGATAAAATCTGGAAGTTGTAAAGCTCGAGTGAATAAGTCACAGCTACTTCCAGTCAAGCTAGCACCCACATCATTAAGGGGACGATAACCGACTTTTAATGATTTTATATTGAAGATCACGTCTTAACGAGTAGTGTTAATCATTTGAAAAAAATATATGTTAAATTAGAGCATTTTCTTAATAACTTAATATGTGAATATTTTAGATTATGTTTATACTACATAGTGAAATTAATTTGTAAAGTTATGTCTAACGCGGATAAAAAACTGAGAATGGCGCAAAATCTACCAAGCGTATTTTTCTGAAACCTTCACCAGTTTAAAGATAACTTAACTATTGATCGTTTAGTATAAGCGTTTTATTAAAATACCTTTTGTTTTGTGGATAATAAATTAATAATGCGTCAAATTGGGGACAGCGCTCCTTGATGGGCGAGTCCTATTACTGGCTGAACGTAGGACGCGTTGCGTGAGCTCAGTACAGAACAGGCAAGCTAACCACTAAAGGTCACTGGCATATATCTGCGTCTTAAGGTAAGTTAAAGCCTAATATAAAATTAAAGGAAAAAAAAAACCATTTGACCCCATGTACTACTCCTGGAGAACACCCAAGTCATTAATTATCAAACTTTCTGAGTGCCTATTACAATATTACTGCCTTATTAATATGAAACTCAAGGTATATGCAATCATATAGTTTTTTTTTTAAAGAGTGACGTGGAGTTTCATGCCGGCTCTTCTCCATAGGAAACGACCAATCGGAACCGTGCACCTAGCTTCTGACGTTCCATAAGTGCCCATGTAGGCTTATGCGAAATAAAAATATTTTTGATTTGAGTTTGATTTGAGTTCCACCACGCATGTGTTTCCATTTTTCAAATTAAAAGAACGGTCACCAATCTCTAGCCTGACCAGCGCAACCGCAACGATACCTCACACATCATCACTATGACATCAGCAAATCTATCACAATTCGTATGAGCTCAGTCCATATTGCCAGCGCAGTTCCCGACCGTAAAGCAGTTCCCGACCGTAAAGCCGAGTAGTCCCGAAATACACCGGACGGCGCGCAGTGCGGCGTACAATAAAAACTAAAACTGATACGCAACGACCGCCGCGCGCCGTCGCAAGCGCACCTAATATTAGACCAGACAGACCAAAGATTAAGTTAGGACGTAGTGGAGTTTTGTGCCGATTTTGGAGTACGGACTCTTGTCGTGTTCATTGTCACTGGAGCAGATACCGGTGCGCACCGAAAAGAAAAAAAAAAAAGTTTACTAAAAAGAAAAAAGAAGACTTAGGTTTCGTGTTTTGTGAATAAAATTAACTTCAAAGCTGATAAATTCCGTCCTTCAACATATCACGCTCATTATAGCCACAACAGAAGCCATCTGAAGAATTAATGAAAAAGACTTACTTACCTAATGGTTTTCTGGCTGAAACCTAGCGCGGTGGCTCTGTTTCGCAGCATTATGTTGAGCGATGACTGTTTCGCAGCATTATGTTGAGCGATGACTGTTTTGCACGGATGTGACGCATATTACCCCTTTTATCTATTTGTACTTTTTTGAATTGTCAAATAAACTTATTTATCTTCTTTCTTTCTAGATAGTTAAGACACTATGGAAAGAACTGGACAGGGCTTGGAATCGGTTAATTTTCTTTGCGTTACCTACTATATAGGTTTTCGAACATATTTCGTTAATAATATAATTATAATATTTTATTACAAAATCAATGCTGTACTTAATGTGATGAAGCAATCTTAAGCTAATATCAATTTAGTAAGTATCAACAATAATTTGTATCTTCGGAAATAAAAATTAACCGGTTTCAAGCCCTGAACTGGATATTATATCAGTCTGCCATGGACTGCCTGTTCCACAAGATAGCGTATTCATTGATAATTAGGTTGTACAAGCGATTTTATTAACACCAGTTGAGGTGAAATAAAGGTTAGGTTCCGGCTTAAGTAGGTATCAAACTAGAAAATAAAGTCTAGAATGCAATCTGCTTGTACAGCGAAGCCGATTTAAAAAATCAATCAAATCCAGTAGAGCTGATCTCTTAAATTTTATTTCGTTCTGTATTTCGCCACGTTCATTATAATGAGCGTCGGTCTTTATATTGAGCCCAGTCTCTTTCATTATCTTTGTCGGAGTATAAACCAACCCCGATACAGCGGTTTATTGGTTAGTTGGCGCGTGAGCTACATATCAATAGAACATTCCTACCGTTTTACCTGTTACTGGCACGATTCGTACACACAAACCGTAAAATATTATTTGTAAAATTAAAATTCCCATAAATATTAACAGTGTGACTATAAATTTTACAACAGTGTAAATAAACTGGCATTTATTCGAGAGAACCGAATTATAATCGATTAGAATGATGTTAGGAAATGATAAAGTGTGTTCTGAAATCGACTAAGTAAATTTTAAAGTAAATTTAGTGGTGTGCAAAATATAAACAAAGTTTTAAAATTGGAATTGGCTTTATAAAAATAATATTTATTTTGTGATGGAAACTTGCATGGTGAATTGGAAAATAAGAGTGAATAAAATAACAATAAAGCTATAAAAATAGGTGAGTTTGTTTTATTTTTATGATGCAGATAGTGGTGGTCCGATAGTCAGAGGTTCATTCACTTCTTCTCGGAGCTGAGGCAAGAAGGTAATCAAACTTAATTTTTTTTTCCGACAAAAAAAAGGAGTTAATTTAGGTACTTACTTATTCGGAGTGTACTTACCTATTTTTTATTTTTCTTCTAAAAATACTTACCTAAAAAAATCGAACCTAAAAGTTTACCTATTTCGTTTTAATTGTTAAATAAAATGTTATTGTTGGCACAATTTATTAAGACAACTTAATTTTCAAAAATTAACTGCTTCTGTTCTAGCTTATTCTATCCTTATTTAGGATCAGTTCACCCGATATGAACTGGCCAATTATCACTGATTAATCAAACCTGAACAATAGTTCATAGTTTAAAAACTCAACGCTTGTTTTTCCAATCTAAGTAGGTACCTACGTTTATTTATTTTTTTAGTTCATTTTATCATAGATGGTTAGGCACGTTAACCAACACTACTTACTATACTTACACTATTTTATTTGGTGGCAAACAATTTTTAACCGACCTCCAAAAAGAAGGTCTAATTATATTCGGCCGATTATTATTTCGCGATTTCAAGGTTGGTCCCATAGAAAAAATTGTTCAAAATGATGAGTTCAATGACCCCTTTTCGGGTTTAGTATAAACAAAAACGAATGTTGTATATATTTTTTGTATAGGATAGGTAGTATGTTCACCGATTTCTCCGTCAATCGTGGACCGATTTTGAAAATTATTTTTTAGTTTGAAAGGGTATGCTCCCGAGGTGATCCCGATCCCGAGGGAAATCTTCAAATTTTATAGGCACACCTACAGCGATTTGGGTATTTTTTATGGTAACTCGTGCATTTGCTCTCGGAAAGTACCATTTGGTGAAGTGGAACTAATGATGAAGACCAGAGATGGCCACCAGAACTACTTAATAATAAGTATTTAACGGATTGCGATTCGAGTAGGTACTTTAAGTGTTGCTAAGCAATTTATGCTCGTCACAATGCATAAAGTGAGTGGCAGTTCTCCTAGTTCTTACCATGAGAACTTCTCAACAATTAATGACCCTGCATCGGGATAAGCACTATTTTATAAAAAGTGATTAGCAGTTGATATTAGGCTATTGTCATTTAGACTAATTACAAACTGACCCACTAAAAAGTGAAAAAAAAACGACTTCCAAAAAAAAACACTACAAAGTGAAAAATAAGTTTAAGTTCGGAAGTCGGTGGCAAAAAACTAAAATACAGATCCAAAGACACCGACTTCCGAAAATAAAGTTATTTTTCAATTTGAAGTGTTTTTTGGAAGTCGGTTATTTTTTTTTTGTTAAAAGGTTTTTTTTGTAGGTACCTACCATTTACATTTAATGAGGTGGAAGGTTTGAGAGAGATTTTATCGTAATGGATTGAACTTATCGATTGATGCCATAACTATATCGTTGTAATTTTTTTGGCATTTGAGTTGGTTCTATTCCCGGTTCAGGCAAACGAGTTTTCAAATATTATTGATTGCAGTTTTACATATTTTTGAAAAAAAAAAAAAGATTGTTTCCTTTGAATCAAAATTGGTAGCATTAACATTTAAGGTACCTACCTATGTACGTTCCCTCCGAGGCCCGCTTCAACTTTCTACCCTGTCGGAATACTTAGGTATTTTCAGTTTGTTTGAGCGAAAATAGTGTAGATTTGTGGTGGTTGTGGTGAACCTTCTATTTGTGGATTCACATTCAAAAATAATTTAAATTTTTTGCTCTTATTTATGCACATATTCAGCCTTTAATGTTCCCACTGCTGGGCCAAGCCTCCTCTCTTTGAGAGGGAGTGGGCTAGAATGTACCACGCGGGCTCTCTGCGGGTTGGTAGATGTCACAATGTCTTCGATTTTTTGGTTCTAGGACATGCCGGTGTCCTCACAATGTTTTCCTTCACCGATTTGAGAGCAGTGGTGGCCCAGGTAATGGCCCTGACTTACGAGTTGTAGGTCGTGAGTTAGAACCGACTGATTTTGCACAACATCTATGTTGTGCAAAATCTCCATAAATTCAATAAATCCTCGTTGATGCGAATGTGGTATTGTATAATGGTACCTATCAATTTTTCATTTTGAAATAATATGTTTTTATTTAACAAGGTTTTTAATAATTTATGCTATGCGCCTACACTATTCAATTTCTGCTAAAGTATCAATGTGTCACATAAATCATAACTGATTATGTCAAAATGGCGGATGTATGGCAATCCACGCACTTTGCAATAGCTAAACTGTTTGTTACTGGAGTTTTTATATATTTATTCGAGTGTTTTTATGATAAGTGGGATAAAGCGGATATATTTTACTAAAACTAAATATGATTTTTGTGAATAAACTTATGTACCTATACCTAGTGTGTCAGAGGATGTCGTGGACTACTTTTATTTTCCAGTCTTTGGAGATGAAAGAGTCAGTGATCGAATAAAGCTCGGAGAGTCACTAGCCAGCTTATAAAGTTGAAATATTAACATAAGAAATATTAAATCATTTTGTTGGTATTTAAGTAGGTAGGTGCCTAATTACATACTTATTCCTTAAAAAAATCATTTAGTTCAGGCAAAACCCATATTACATAAAATAAAATAAGTAAGTATGTATAATAAAATCACACAATACTGCAACAGAATAGATCAGGATAGAATAACATTAATGTCACTGCAATTAAAATAAATGATTGAGTAGGTACTAAATAAAAAGGTCACAGAATTATAATTTAAATAAAATACCTGGTAAGTACAGCACTTACGTAAGACACAAAATAATTCTTCGATTTAAGATAAACTAATCAAAAATCACTACAAAGTTAAAAATAACTTCTCCCTCCCTCCCTTCTTCGGGGGTGTCAGACTTTTACTGAGTAAAACCTACCCGTGTTCCTTCCGTTACCTGTGTGCCAGGGCCACGATATCCCTTTCGGACAAACTCGCAACCATGGCAGGCATTGGTCCTAACGGACCTCACCTGGGGCCTTATTATGAACTTTTATTTCCAGGCAGTTTACGGCGAAAACAGAACTGCCTTGTAATTTCATATTATGAACTCGTCAAACAAGCCAGTCAGCGGTCACATGACACCCTGGCCGACTTCTGCCCGACAATTGCCGGGCAAAACCGTATTACGAACGTTCGTTTGACATTTCTTTTCGTATTAGAACTGTCAAAAAGTAACCTCACAATCCATTCAATTAACGCTGCTTCAGATGAGCTTTTATTGAATTGTTTTGGGTATTGGCGAAAATATTCGAGTGTTATATAAATAAAAAAAAGAAAATATGACTGACGAATATGTAAGTAACTGTTTGAGTTCCTGGAAACTGACTTTTCTCATCAAAACAGTGAACAAAAGAAGACGACTTCGTGATCAATATTATGCGTTCGACATATAAAACATTAGTTGTTGTTTATACTAGGGCGATTTCAACTTTGGTCCCATAGTCGGACGGCACAGTTGGCGCAGTGGTTAAGCGATTGACTGCTGCGCTGCGTGTCGCGAGTTCGATTCCCGCACGGAACAAATATTGTATGACCTACAAGTACTTGTTCCGGGTCTGGCTGTTTATGTATGTGAGTTTAAATGTTTGTAAACGCACCCACAATACAGGAGAAATTCCTAGTGTGGGGCAACGTTTTAAAAAAAAAAAAAAAATAGTAAAAGTTGTTCATAATGATGAATACAATGACCCCTTAAGAGGTTTAGTATAAACAAAAACTAATGGTGTATATACGATGTGTAATTTATTCAACAATATCGACTTAACAAAGACTAGGTACTGAATCTTTGTGAGGAGCTAACACCTCACATGTGGGGCCTACAAAATCCACGGATTTATCAGTGGGGACTAACGTCTACACATATCATAATTATGAACTTTACTATAATACCTATATCATGTTAAAAACTGAATACTTTTTAATTAAAAACACTCATTAACAGTTACGCCAAATTTATATTTATACCCAAACCTAAGACGACCCACTGAGCAATCTTGCGAATGGAAATATTAAACAAACAATACGATAGTGTTCCTATTAGTTTGTGAAACAAAAACAATGAAGTGGTCGAATTACCCGCTGACCTTCAAGTGGAATACGTTCGGAAACTTTATCACGAGTTACAATTTACAAACACAGAAAATAATATAATGAATTGATTTTAAAACACAATATACATTCTGCCATCATAAGGAAAAAGGGCACAACTAACATATTTTCTGAAATTGAGTTATATACATATCCGGAATCAGAAAAAAAAGGCCCATCTGCCAATATTTTTTGTACAATTTTAGGAACAAGATAAACAAAAATACCGTAAGCCTAAAAGGCACAACTGAGTCACTTTTTAATTTGTTGTACGTAAAAAGAGCACATCTGACTCAAAAAGGTCACATATGCATAGATGTGGCTTTTATTGTATCACGATAAATATAATTTATTTACTTGAAAAGGCATAATTGACCTGCGTTAAATATTAAAGGCATAACTACCAGAGATGTGCCCTTTGATTTAAATTTTACCAACTAGACCTTGACATTTAATTTAAAAGAAAAGGCACAACTAGCAGTTATGCCTTTACTACCAAAAATCTTTGACTAGAGGTGAAGTGAGGTGGTCGAGGTACGAAGCGAATCCCGCCAGTTGTGCCTGACGTGTCTCGATGAGTCCACGGTTGCCTGTGCTGCGCTGGTAAGGTTAAGTTTTTGTTACATTTGCATGCTTTTATTATAATAACACTTCTTTTGTGACACATTAGTATGATGTATTAGTATTTATTGGCGAATTTAATGCGATTTAGTTTAAAAAATATGATGACATTTTTTGTAGGAACTGTATCGTAAATAATTAAAAACAATACTACAAAATAAACTTAATTCTTTTTTCAGCAATATGCAATCACGAAGTGCAAGATTAGTTAGTGCTGCTTTACGCAACGATAATTATTGTGTAGGCAAATGGTCTCCAGCGCCGTCAACAAGTGGCGTTCAACGATCGGTGCAATCATCAAGCTCGGAGCATGTTAGCAATCTGTGTTAGATACAGGGTCCGATTTTGATTCTGATGACTCAGTATTGGATAAAAATTACGAATTACCAAAAGTACGGGAAAAAAGCAGCAATAATAGTGATGGTTCTGACTCAGAAGACTTTATATACCATGTTCGCAGCCAGTTTCAGGAAAAACAATTTTAAAATCACCGGAAGAATCAGATAAAGAAACAAACCATGTTCAAGAAGAAGAAGTTATAAGTGGAAGTTCTAGTTATATGTGCCTTGATGATTGTGATACCTTTATTGTAAGGGTTTTATTTTAACTTTTGAAATAGTTTTTGTTTAGGTATATAATGTTTATGAAAGTGCCCTAATTAACAAACATTAATATAAAACTTCTAGAAGCTGATTAAATATCCTTACTGTGATTTTTATTAAAAAAAAAAACAAATAAGTTCCTTGATGACTAATAATTACAGTTACTTAATTAATGTTAATTTGTTAAGTTACAGATAATAAATGTAAGTTTTTTAAGTTTTGAGACGTTAATTTTTGTTACCTTTTAATTAAAATAAAAGCTTTATAGATATTCCCTAATTGTTTTTTTTACCTGTTTCTTTTTTGTATAATTATTCAAAAGAAAAGGCACATTTTAATAAATATGCCTTTTCATTGTATTATTACATATTTTTACACAAAATGTCAGAATGAAAAGTCACAATTGGTTAGTTATGCCCTCTATTCGTAATAATAATAACTTTACTTAATTTTTTATGCTACGTTGAAAGCGAAAATGTTGATTATTTAATAAATGCCAATAAAATATAAACTTATATTTCAATAATCGTATAGGAATCGTTAAAATGAATTTATTATCTATTATTCATCTATTTTCTAAAAATAATTTATAGTCGATATTTTTCGCCAAAAACCAATAAAAATTTTAAACTCGATTTTCTCCATATTTATAAAATGTTAGATGTGCCTTTTTCATTATGACGGCAGCATTGCTTTCATACTTTCACCTACTTGTATACTAGATTAATATATATTTATTATTTTTATCATAAAATACGTGATTTAAATAAAACCGTAACTTACCGATGAATATTTAATTGTGTTTCTGAACGTTACGTCAGAGAATTTCAAGCCAGCCACAGACAAACTACCCAGCGTGAAGTCGGTTGGAATTAGGAATGTCATAATACGAAATCTAACCAGCCAGTGAAATGAATTGCCTGGAACTTGCCTGGTTTTTTTAAAGTTCGTAATAGGCCCCCTGACATCTCTTTGAAGCGCGCGTGGAACACAACGCGCCGTCGACCCGGGCCTGGTCCTTATCGGACGGACGGCGAGCTGCTCATCGCTCACCGTCCGTAAGCCCGCGCCTACGGTGGCCGGAAGTCGGCTTGCGATTCCCGACACCCGGGGCGTCTCCTGCGGCGACTAGGGGCGCGAGGGCGCGAACCTTGCCTTTGCCGCACGCGTTCCACCTCCTCCTTCGCGAGCATTACTGCTTCACAGAAGGAGGTGACGGCCTCCCATGCACTGTCGCTCCGAACCATGGCCTGAACCAGGGCCGGACGCGATCGTTCATATTGTACTTAGTGTTTTATTTTTGGAAAAAGCTTTTATTTTCACTTTTTATTTTTGATAAGTACATTCCCTACATAAATTTGAATACCACTACCTGCCATCTAAACTTCCCAAGCAATGTCAATAAAATTTCTATGGGACCACCCTCTATCAAATAAAATAGTAGGGGAGACCGGGTACAAAACTAACACTTTGTACTTTGACACTGATTCATATTTTTGATGAAATGACTAACGCTACATATAAACTTCGTTTATGCTCTACAAATTTGTATCAAAACTTACCTCATTATTTGCTGTTTATTAATAATAACAGGCACTTAAAAAAAAATGCCGATCGAAAATGTCGACCCCGAGGCCAGGGCGAAAGTAACACGGCGTGGGTCGAAAGTAACATGATAAAGGTATGTAATAAATATGAAATGCAATATCAAATAAAATTTATTAGAAAAATGTGTCTTAATAACATAAATGTTTATTTATACTTTTAACATGCCATTAGTACTCCTTTCATGCATAAACAATAAAAACTTAAGAAAACTGTTATTGACTTCTCGAGATCAGCTTCTATGAGATTCTGTCTTCTCAGACTCGCAAAAGGCTCTTAACACACAAGAAAACAGCAATCTTCTTCGTCAGATGAATATCGCTGTATTATGTTTCTTACGCCCCTTATTTGTTGTAGTCCTCGGACCTATTCTTGGAATAGGTATAATATCTCGAAATGAGACTAAGAAAGGAATTGGCGGAGAAGAACCCACTTGTAGTCCGTTAGGTCCTGCTACTGGCGAGTTAAGACCGTCAATTGGCATGTCCGTGTTAAGTAAATCATACTCATTACATTACGGGTACTCGTAGTGCTATGTTACTTTTGTGCCCAACCACGATTTTGTTGCGAATACCTAAAAATGGAACTTGCTATTTAAAAATCAATAAGAACACTGTATAAACAATCTAATCAAGAATAACTATGCAAATAGTCACATTGATATCATCATTTTAATACTACGTAATCACTAAATGGGTAAATGACAAAAAACTTACTTTTGGTTCGTAAAATCACGTGGCATCCTCTAGCACAACCTTACGGCTCAGAACGCGCGCGGAAATTAAATGGAAGCGGGGGGAGCGTCACCGGCTATCTCTTGACGGTAGCGCGGTGGCGTTTCGAGTTTTTGATAAACCTACAGAGCGTTTGTTACTTTCGACCCGCCGTTACTTTTGTACCCGGTCTCCCCTACATTTTGATACAAGTGGAGAATGTTTGTTATTGCATTCGAGGCGGAATTAACACCCGAGCCGCAGGCGAGGTTGTTTTTGAGCCGAGAACTGCAATAACAAATGTCCACGTGGAAAAACGGTCCAAAAGGAAAAACGGAACCCTTTTAGGATCACTTCGTTGTCCGTCGCCTTTCTCTCAGGAACGCGTGGAGGGATCAAATTGAAATTAATATCTAATACGTAGGTTTAGGGTCCCTTGGAGAGTTGGAGCTCTAATCAACGTAATAAAAAAATACGGCGATTTAATGCGACATATTTTGATACTCGTACTTAAATAAATCAAAACCTATAGAGTACTTCCCATTTTTTTTTTTTGGCTGGGACCAAATATCAAATAACTTCTCCCGCTCTGGGCGGACTGACTAAAACCCACCCATATTCCTTCTGTTGCCTGTGTGCCAGGGCCACGATATCTCTTTCGGACAAACTCGCAACCCTGGCAGGACTTCCCGTTGACCTAGAATTATGAAATTTGGCAAGAAGCAAGGTCTCACAGCACAAGTGAAGGAAAAAGTCCGAAACACCAAAAACAACACACATATATAAAGTTTTTTTTACGAACACAAACTTTTTTTAGTTGGAAAATTTACCGTGGCGTATATCGATGTATGGAAGAACATGTTTTTCAACTACCTACAATGTTAATTTTGTTTTTGAGATAAATTCATCCCAACTACGGAACCCTTCATTGTGCGTGGTCCGACACGCACTTGGCCGGTTTTTAGAGTAGTTATGACGGGTTATTCCCAAAGTACTCCATTATTTTGTTCTAAAAAGATAAGAATCTCATACATTAATTCCCGAGTTACTCCAAGGAATTATTATTATTTAAAAATACTTAATAATTTGTTCCCATTCTGCTCCATAGGTATTTGGATTTATACTCCACCGATTATTCGTTATCAATTCTCAAACTGCTCCATCTACATACCTTACCTATAAAATACAGGCAAAAATTCTTAAAAGAAATCCGGTACAAAAACAAAATCATAAATTAACTTTTTATTAAAATGGGGTGGAGTACTTTGAGAACATTTTAATATTATCATGGAATAGAATGAAACCTATTTAAAAATATTATATTTTTCATGGAGTAGTTTGGGAACTCTTTTTAGAGTACTTTGGGAATAACCCGTTATGACTTTGAGGCGACATAGCATCTGTTTAGGATATGGTCATAAGTTGAACGTTTACTAGATATCTCTTGCTACTTGGACCTATCGTTTTGCAGGTAATCACTGTGCGCTTGTTCTCATCATCTGGGTAGCATTTTCCCCACCATGTTGGGGTCGGCTTACGGTCTAAATACCAGTACATATTTGACAAGGAGCGACTGCTCGATCTCTGATCGTTTAATTGTTATTCAAACTAATCGCAAAAGCTTAAAAGACATTTGGCAGTAGATCACAACAGATTTAGATACTGTAGGAACGGCAATCTGCCTGCCTACAGGTACAGCTGAATACCGGTATTTTACATGTGGTGACTGGGTAATAAGATACCTCTTGGTAAGACTGGTTGTAAGGTACTGTAGGAACTGAGACCTGCGGGAGAGCACGGGCGTGTCAATACGTTTGTGACAAGACATGATAAATTATCTCATGTCAATTTGTACCAGCATTTTGTGAAAAACAGTTTCATCGCCCAAACTGTGATAAAATGTGTGAGTCAAGTCATGTTACAGTAGGCCGTGCTCGCCCCGTTGAAATACAGAGGCTTTCAAAAATCCGACAGTTATTAGGTAAGGTAGTTTTAGCCTGTTCTGACGGCTGAAGCTGCGCAAGACTGCAAGTCACTTTCCTCAATCCATCAGCACCAACATAATAGCACTTAGTTCAACACCTGGAACCAAGTTTCACTTCAACAGTAAAGCCCGCTATTCCATTATACAATACCAATCAGAATTCTCATAAAATTACCTAACAATTCCCTCTTTCCATTCTATTCACACTACTAGGGTGTTGGTCCTAAGTGGCGCGGCCATTTATTGCCAAAAGTCCCGTTAATAATGGGTCGGGAATAAATCCTTGGTTTCGCCACATACGTGTTTTATTATAGCGTGCAACGTAGGCATACGTCATACTTACTATGGATACATTCGGGTGCTGTGCCAGGGATAGCGGGGAGCGATTTTCCTTGTAAAAAAATTGGTTTGCACGGAATTTTCCAGCACAGTTAGATTAGAACTTCTTTACGCACGCTAGACTTGGGGAGTAAGATGGTGAATCCGTGAAGAGAGCGTTACGGAAAGAGGCGAACGGAAGTTGTTTGTTATAACGTTTGTTGTACCTACAACAAGGCTCAAGAAAATAGGTGGCTCGTTTCGATGTCAATGTATACGCTTTTATAATAAACTTCCAAGCCACGTTCAAGATCTAAGCCTTAATAAATTCAAATCATTCATTAAACGTAAGTTGTGCCAGAAAGCCTTTTATACTGCTAAAGATTATATTGAGGACAAAAAGGCTTGGGATTGAGCTGCTCCAATTTTTGTACATATTGAGGTAGTTTATTGTTTGATGTTTTTTTTTTTTTTGCTAACTTTACTATTTTATATACAGTGACATTTAATTATTATTTTATACACAATGACATGAATATTTACTTGTAAAGTATTATATTATTTTAATTATTGTGAATGTGAAGACTATGTGGGTTATTGCATTTTTTTTCCCTTTCTTTTATTCTCAGTTAGTGTTAATCATGGTTTGGCAGTTTGAGTCATATAAGTGGCCTACCCAAATGTCCTTTCTTTGGTATTGATCGTCGCATCGTTGAGCTCCTTAAATTCTGAGTAGAGCTGCACGATTACTAACAAATGCGTGCACTGACTGGTCAGGTCCACTCAACCTGTGTGGTTCTTTCCTCAAAAGACCATTTCAAACACCAATCTACATGGTCTTCACATGATCTGACCAAGATTATGTCTAGACTTTAAAAGAGACTATGACCTCTGAGTTTGTTTCGGCCTTTCTTCTCAGAGTAGACAGCTAGGAAACGCCGACCTCATCTAGTTTTTGAAATATGATTGACGTGTAAAAGTGTTTGTACAAATATACTTACAGAAAAAAAAAAAAAAAAAAAGAAGTTGTTTAATTTTAAACATGGAACACACCGCGTCACCGCCGCGGGCTGTCCCGCTTAATAGGTATTTTTTTTAAATTCACACTGGCTGTTTATACACTCATAAGGCCGCAGCTTTTTTGAAGTAAAACTTATTTTGCTAGCGAACGGTGATTTCTGTTTTACTTCAGACGTGTGGTCTAAAGCACACTCGTTTTTAGGGTTCCGTAGTATACAAGGAACCCTTATAGTTTCGCCATGTCCGTCTGTCTCTCTGTCTGTCCTTCCGTCCGTCTGTCCCCGGCTTAGCTCAGAGACGCTAAGTCCTAGAAAGCTGTAATTTGGCATGGGTGTACATATATTGTTCACGCCGAGAAAGTCGTAAAACAAAACCATGAATAACATTTTTTTTAGGGTACCTCCCATGCACGTAAAATGGGGATGATATTTTTTTTTTTCGTCTAATACATTGTGTGTGGTGTCTAATATACCGATTCAATGTTGTTAAAAGATTTTCAAACGATATAAAAAGTAGGTAAACCAGTCAAGTTTTTTTTTAAGTGAAAACTTCTTTATGCACGGTGGGCACTTTTGGGGTGGGGGAAAGCAATGAACTCGCGTGACCGTCACGCTCAGATACATATACAGATGTTTGCAAGCTTATGAAGCTAAGTTTTCACTTCTAACGTGCACAGTCCTACGACTTACAGTTTATTTTTTCACTATAAGATGAGCCGGTGTCCGTAACACCACGTCAAAGCGTGTATCTTCTCAGATCTGGACACATTCCATGCAAAAAATTTACTTTCATGATGAAGAAAGTCGCTTCACCCAATTGTGAGGAGTGTGGAGTTGTAGAGGACCTACAACATTTATTGATGGAATGTGTCCAATAAGATTCCAGTAGAAATAATTTTGTAAGGTCCCTGAATTTGAACAAAACTTATGTAGGCATGTTCCATACAATTCTATCCCAACCAAATAGCGACGATGCAAAGGGTTTGTTCAAATTCATGGCCCACGTGTTGTGAAATACTTACTATTGTTTAGGATACAATGGGACTAACATACGCTATGCGTAAAAGCCCCTTTAAATAAATTAAGAAAAAAAAAAAAACAAAAGCGTGTATCTTGCGTACGTGTGGGCAATCGACCATTCGATCCACGCCAGCTCCTCAAGGAAGGCCAGCAACGCCTTTGTGTTACTGACAATCTCACGGAGGATACCTGGGTTTCCGAAGTACCTACTTAATCCTTATTTTGTTACTTATCTTATCTTACAAAATTACTAAATTAACCAACACTGCATTACAAAGTAAAAACGTAGGTACCTAAATATAATACGCTTAAAAGGACCAAATTGCTGTAACCTGAAGAATTTCCTCAAAGCTGATCGTGAGAGCTTATAAATTGAAGAGGTCAATTGTACAGAAACGGCGGGAAAAAGATTGTACGAGAAAGTGGTTAAATAGGTAAAAACGTTCAGTTTGCAAACTAAATTGACGTCTTGTCGGGCTAAGGGGAATCTTTTTCAGATAATAGGTACTTAGTTTGGTTCTTGAACGGATTCCGAAAATTAAATCTCTATAGGCATCTACTGAGTAGTATAATCTAAGTATAATCTTTATTTTACTCTCTTCACAAAGGTTCACATAGAGATTATAAACATAAAGGCAAGAATTATAGCGTTTTAACAAAAATGCGTAAAATATGATCCTTTGTGAGGGACTGGCGTCCCTGTGTGAGCACCATCTGGCTCTCACCTCGAATTAATTCTAATTATCATTACAATGGTCAATTTTCAAACTCTAGACAAATTATTTATTGATGATGAAGGGAATAAACAGACTATGTCTAAATTAATTAACCAAGTAGTAAAAATATACTTACGCTTATATTTTCAGTTAATTGACATTTCTTAGAACTTTCATTGTTTTATGAATAAGGGCTTCATCTGAATCTATATTTGGCACGTGTACATCTATTTTGGAAAAAGGAAAATATTAAGGGGATGGCGTAGCATGCGTAGTTCATACAAACGTAATACCAAAATAATTTGTAAATCAAACATAATCTTATGGTAGTGACTTAGAGTAGTAACTTATTTTTCTCATAACTCTTGTTTAAATCAGTGTCCATTCAAAATATGAATTTATATAACCTAGATATTCTGTATTCCAATCGGAATAAGGACACATTTTTTTTGGTTGGGAAATTATCAATTAACTCCTCCCGCTCTGGGCTGAGTGGGAGGGCGTGTCAGACTTTTACTGACTAAAACCCACCCGTATTCCTTCATTTGCCTGTGTGCCAGGGCCACGATATCCCTTTCGGACAAACTCGCAACCCTGGCAGGCATTGGCCCTATCGGACCCCGTCAGTTGGTGCTAACAACTCTTTGAGGCGCGCGTGGTATACGACGCGCCGTCGACCCGGGCCTGGTCCTTATCGGACGGTGAGCTACCCATCGCTCACCGTCAGCAGGCCCGCGCCTACGGTGGCCGGAAATCGGCTTGCGACTCCCGACGCCCGGGAAGGACACACTACCTTAAGAATATGTTTGATTTCAAAATTATTTTGGTTTACGTTTGTATGAACATCCAGCGCCGGCCTCTTAAAGTCAAAATCAAATTATTTATTTCAAATAGGCACATAAATGGCACTTTTGAACGTCAAAATTTACAAAGAAAATAGAATTGATTCTAGTCGCCCCTTCCAAAAGGTAGTTCCGTATGGAGAAGAATGGGCAAGACCGTCACTCTTTTAAAATGTTTTACAATATTTTGACGATGCACCTAGAATAAAATTACTATACCACCATAGGTAAAAACAATTAATAATGAAGCAATGACAGATAAATTAATTATGTGGTAGATACATGGTGCTCACTTATTTACAAACATTGTAAAAAAAAAAAAAAAAACCTTTTCGTAAAAAAAAAATATCAGTGTGTGAGTTAAGGTAATCACAGAATGTAAAATAAATGTCATAAAAATAATAGATAAATTATACAGTTAAAATAGCAACCAGTTTGATTTTGTCTAGACTCTAGATTGTCCTATGGAGCTAGACCAGCGTGTTAAAAAATATAATATAATATGCTGGAGCATATTAAAAAGCTTTATCGTTGTTAAACTTCAAGATCATTTGCTTTCTTTTCACTGGTAGACGTTCTAAACCGTACACTATACCTACTTTGAACAAAGAAATGAGTAAATCATACGAAAAGCACGAGCATAACATTTTCTTTTCATCTTTATAGATTGAAAAAACCCGGTCAAGAGCGAGTTGGACTCGCGCACCGTGGGTTCCGTACGTATATATGATGTTGATGATTTCGGAAAAACTATGCTATTTAGAGACATCGTTTTATTTTTCCTGTAATATTTACATAAACTTCTATCACATAGAATAATTTCAGTAGATCATCATAAGTCGGAAACTATGCTGCCATTAAAAAAAAAAAAATGTTTGAAAATGTCCAAACAGCGTTTTTTTCATATTATACCCCACATGCCCTAGTAGCCCTACTTCAAAATTTTAAGACCCCTTTGTTCCCCCTAGAATGTTCGAAATTGTAGTTTTAACTCTTGATGCTCTCTAATGATTGAGAGCAATAATTCGAATATTTTTTGTTTTTTTTTTATTTTGATATAATTAGGTATTCTAAGTAATATGGTACACACGGCTACATAATCAAGCTATACATTTGCAATATAAGCTGACCTCTCATTGTAAGGAAATCCTATACAATGCGAGATCAGCATGGACTGGAAATGAAATGGCTTGAATCTAGTTTTTTTAAGTAATGCTTGAGTATTGAGTGACGTTCTGTAATACGGTCGTTGATGTATAGCCGTGTGTACAATACTGTGTTTTTCAAGAATATTTTTTGATAAATAACTAAAAACAAAAACCCATACATATACTACTGTTCTATTTAATTGAAAACAGCAATAAAAAAATAACAATACTTAGAGTCAATTTCTAAAAACTATAAATAGGTACCTATAGTTCCATTAAAAAACACAAACACAAAAAGAACAAGTTAGAAAAGCAATCACTGTTGAAGAACAATGTCTAGAGTTATTAGTAGCTACGTATAAAGGTAAGCGCACATTACAGCCGCAACGGACTGCAGCGCATCGCATTTTCATTATTTTTAATACAAACAAAAAGGGCGGCGTGGCGGCGCGCGGCGGCGCGGCGTCGCACAGTGGATCGTCCCCATACAAGAGGTTGGACATAGAATCAAAAACTAAAAAGTATATTAAAAAAAATATATATACAGTTGCATTGAATTTGCATTCCTCTATTAAAGAACAACAAAAATTGTTACTAGGCTTTTTTATTTGACCAGCACTTTAGGAGCGATTTGATGAAAACTGTTATTTTTTTATCGAAACGAACACAAAAATGTCTGTATCTCATGATTCCCTTCTTGTTTCGATTTGCGGTTTTCACTATTGTTATTTAACCATTTTATGCCACATTTTCTTCAAGGAAACATGGTGCCCCCAGAGTGCCCCTTCCGAGATATTTTGCCTATAGTAACTATCTTTGTTATTGTATTACTGATGGAATGGAGGTACATTAAGTATACTTATTACTGAAACGATCCACTGTGCGTCGGCCCGCCTGTAGTGTGCGGTAGGTCAGACAAAATGTACGAAAGTGATGTTGAAGGATTTTTGCAATGCGGTACGGCCCGCCCAAATATACGTCAGCCTTTAGATTAATCTTTATTGGAACAAAAACACATTTTACAAATTGATTGCGTACGTAAATAGCTGCGTTGGTTACAAAACTGTGTCGCAGTTTGTGCTTGAACAATTAAGAACTTTCTTAAGGAAGGCTAGAGTTATGTTTCTTTCCTCTGCACAGGACGTAGAGGTAGCGGTTAAAGTGTAATTTTTATCAGCTTCGCACCTTGTACCTTCGTAATTACCAATACATTGACAGACTGGCTCATCCGCCTCGTTCAGGGAACAGTCGCCGTCGTTCAGACAATACCCATGACACGCGGAGACTTCACACCTGGCCCCGGAATAACCGGCATCACATCTGAAATAATAATGAAAATGTGAAACTGTAATTTCATGAATTGACAGTTTCACACAATTTTTTTAAGTGACAACTTCTTTGGGCACTTTGAGAGTGAACAAAACTCATGGAACTCGCGTCATCGTCACCGAACGCTTTCCATGAGCTATATGTAATTGTATACTGTTTTCACTTCTATCGGCAGTCCCCAAACACAGCCCCGCACGTTTTTCATAGTTTAATTTTCTCACCCGTCAAGCAAGCCCGCGGAATTCATAATTATAAAACAAAGTCCCCCGCGGCGTCTGTTTGTCTGAACGCGATTAACTCAAAAACTACTGTTCGGATTTTCAAACGGTTTTCACCAATGGACGGAGTGATTCATGAGAAAACGTTAAATTTATGTATAATTCATTAAGGTATTGTGTAAATTGGCTGAAAGATGACGATTATTGTTGAAGATGTCGGAAAAAGTCATGCCGACTGGGAGCTTTTATTGGCGTGAGCCGCGTAAACCGTACGAGATAATTATGTACATATTTATGTACTGCAAAATTGTAAATCTTAAAAAGTTCAACAAAAAAATCCGCGAAAGCATCTATCTATCTTTTAAGTATGACCTACAGTAACCGTTTTTATCTTTCAGAATTTGATAAAAAAATATTGTTATTTCCGAAACTATTTGAATCGATATGATAGTAGGTACTTACATAATATTTTATTGGATATGGATTACCAAATCCAATAAAATATGCCTTTAAATCATATAATTTAAATGAATACTTTAAAATATATCACAGATTCAAAATTAGGCTTAACAAAATAATTATGATTGACGGTGGCGCGAGAGTCATGTTCAATCACCTTTTCCTCTGCTATTACTAGGACAAAGAAACGGCTGAACGGATTTGGGTGAAATTTGGCACACATATAGCTGATAACCTGGATTAACACATAGGACAAATTTATCCCGGTAGTACATTTCCGGTAGATAATTTCCGACCTCCACACAGGCGAAGCCGCGGGCAAAAGCAATTTGCGGCAATTATGATAAAATACGAGTAATCAACAGAGTAAAATGTTAAAATGCGTGAAGGAGTAAAATGTTTTACCTGCATTCAGGAAGTCCCCCATCATTAAAAGTGCAGTTGCCTTGCATACAATAGTTCAAACAGACTGAAACATCGCACCTCTCACCCGTATAGCCAGGTGTGCATTTGCAAACAGATTGTCCATTAACTTTCACACCGTGTACACAAAACGGCCCATATTCTGTAGCAATGTTGACCCGACCCTTAAGTGCATCGCAATCCTGTCCCTGGATTTGGTCTGTGATTTTGTAGTTGGCGACAATACCGACAAGGGTGTTTTTAGCCTGCACCTTAAAAATTGTTGTAATTTTCGCAAATGACTTTGGATATTCAAGAACGGATCTTTCTTCGGAGCAAAATCCAATGGAGATGAATGATGGTTTTGAAACAATCAATGTATTTGATGGATGGTTATACTTTAAATTACATGTTTGATAATAATGAATGACAAATGTTTTGGGTTTCTTATTGAGTTCCGATAGATACAGTCGGTATTCACTAGTCGTCACAGGCTCAATCCAGTATAAGGCCTGTGTCTGCTGGTCAATAGCCAAGCTGTGTGACTCCCAATTGTGGGTTGTGTCGATAGGTAGTGAAGTAATATTCTCAAAAACTTGTCTCTCGGAGCCATTAAACCGAGCTCGCTCTATTGTAGGCTTCGCCAGGTTTGTGTTGAGCCAGTAAATATACCTGTTAACCAAGAAAACCTGTTGTGACTATCATGTTAAATAGATTTTTCAACACACTTGCTCGAACAGTGGCTCTTAATGCACCGCTTTTAGGTTCACAATGCAGTGTATTGAACACGTGTATTTTTACTTAGCATTCTTGCTTAGTGCGGGAAAATATGCCACAGATAAAATACACTAGTCTGAGATGAGATTTAAAAAAAATCTCAAACATTCATGTCTTTTAAGCCTAAATTGGTGAATATATTATTAAATAAATAAGCCTTATATTTCATAAAATTACTATACAAATTACTTAAAAAATATACTAATTAGTTATTAAATAATTACTTACAATCGTAAGTACTAGTTTTGAGTAATATATTACTAAACTATCATTTGTACTTAACCAATATTTAAATGTCTTTCTTGATAACGTACCCTTTACAGCTATCCACGACGATATCACGGGGGACCCCGTCATCCATCTTGATTAAAAGATTTCCATTTGCATTTTTTTCCGATCCAGGTTTTAATGAAATTGAATTGACGCTTCTTTCTTTAGTATCAGTAAAGAAGACTGTGTCTGTGGCGGGGTCGAAGGCAATACCATGAATGTTTCTACCACGTCTTTCGGTGAAACATTTGATTTCTATGGAGGATAAGTCATAACCACATATAGTGTCGTTGTCGGTTTGCTTGTCGACGTACAGCATCATGTTGTGCACTTCATCGTAAGCTAACGCTGTGAGGTTTTGGGACTTAAATCTTATGGTGCTTGTTATGGTATTGTTGGTATAAAACGTTAGCTCATTTCCTACGCTTATGGCGATGTCTGAAACAAGAGGAAAATATATTTAATGCGTTAAAAGATTTTTTTTATTGAAATATGAAAAGTAATAGATGTTCATGGAAATAACAAATTACAATTCGGTCTTGAAAAGTAGGTACTACTCCGTCATCCCTTTTGTGACGAAGGGGCTTCGTGACCGAGGTTTAAATAAAATTTACAACAGAGTGTTAGAGTGCAGAGTTGTAGATATCAGTAGCCACGTTTATTGGGGCCTAAACCTTTACCTATTTATGAAGAGCATACAGATTCACTTGGAACAATAAAGTACCAATTGAGAATAGAAATGAATAGAGTCCGACTGAATTTGGTTTCGGTTTTCTAGAACTTCCGGCCGAAATATCCATTTTCGGCATTTTTCGTACTCGGCCGCCGAAACAAAAAAGTAAATAAATCATCATCATCATCATTTCAGCCGAAAGACGGCCACTGCTGGACATAGGCCACCCCCAAAGGAGGGGGTATGCCATAATCGCCACACTTGGCAGGCGGGTTGGCGATCGCAGTATGGTGTTAAAAAGCATAGAGAACGCTGCAGCCCTTTCTCTGTTATGTCCCTTAGTCGCCTTTTACGACACCCACGGGAAGAAATAGGGGAGTGCTATTCTTTACGTCCGGCACCACACCAAAATAAATAAATACATACTTAAATAAAGGTAAATAAATACTTTAAACCATGTATTACTAGATCATTGATAATTAAATTAAATTATGATAAAGTTTATACTGAGAAATAAACTCTCGTACTCACCCCAAGAATGCACCAATCTCACGAGCAGCACCAACAACGCCAGCACCCACTGCGTTCTACACATGTTTAACTTCATACTAGTAAATAATACTTTTTTCTCAGAATCAGATGAGAGGTACTGCCCCGCTGATCTCTCTTAGAATTTTAAAGAATAACGCTGGTTTGTGTTGTATACCGAGGTTTTTATACTGGTGATAAGAGAAAGAAAGACTCCATGATAAGAGCATTAATCAAGCGGTTTTCCCCGTACCTACTCATCATACAAGTAGCTTGGTGACCCATTAGTGTACTCGGTGCAAATTTTTAGGGTCCCGTAGCCAAATGAAAAAAAACGGAAGCCTTCCATCCATCCGGATGACACACAGCCATCTTACTCGGCGACTATTTCAACACGATGATTGATGAATATAAGGACTGGTACTCCCCATACATGTTTGGTGGCATGAGGAACAGGATGTAAAGTTCACTCATTCACCATAGAAAAGGGAGGATCCTCCGACCAGACGGGTGTCGTGTCTGGTGGGCAACTGCCCGACGGTTGATGTCGGGACGTTGTATATATGCTAGTTGCGTAGTAAACTCTGATTGCGCGATGCAGGATTCGCGTGACGTCAGTGTGACGCGTTGTTCGTATGTGGCGATGTTGATGCCGCTACACATGTAACTGAGGGATGAAAAAAAGACATGTACATAAGCGTGCGGGGTAGGTATTGTTGGATCCCATAGTTATTGTTTCTGAGTGACATTGGTTTTAAGTCAATCGTTTTTCATCCGTCGTCGTGCTCTTGTCACCGTGCGGGTGCCAGCTGTTGTAGAACCCAATGGCTTGGCACGCGTCGATGGGATGGGGAGGGGCAAATACTCCAATCTCATTATATATGTTAGAGGCATTTGGGGTTGAAAAACTAGGGACATGGGGTCCGACTGCCCACCTGATTTTTTGAGACAACACCAAGCGGTTGATGGTCGACTCTTCACGTGACCAGAGGGTTGGCCTATTTTTGGGCCAAAGAATCAGCATCGCCATACAACGTAGCGATGCGGACGAATGCATGTGATTCTTTCCTCCCCAGTCCTTTTTAGGGTTCCGTACCTCAAAAGGAAAAAACGGGACCCTTAGGCTGCGTTTCCACCAGAAATGAGCGAGGATGCGTAGCGAGGGACGTGTGTGAAACTAACGAATGACATCGCTTCATTTCATTGCTTAAGCTAAGTTAGTGTTGTCATTGGTTAGTTTTACGCACATTCACCGCTACGCATCCTCGCACATCTCTGGTGGAAACGCACCCTTATAGGCTCACTTGTGTGTCTGTCTGGCTGTCTGTCTGTCTGTCCGTCTATCACAGCCGATTTGCTCCGAATCTACTAGACCGATTAAGTTGAAATTTGGTACACATATGAAATCGCGAAATAAAAATCTGCTGTTCCCTACATTTTGACGAGTCATGAGAACGTAAATGTAGGGAACAGCTGATTTGGTTTTCGCGATTTCAGGTTTGTTCCCATAGTAAAAGTTGTTCATAATCAGAATACAATGACCCCTTAAGAGATTTCGTGTATGAGTAGATACACCTTATATATTTTTTTTAATGTATATTCATCAACTGTGGACAGATTTTGAGCATTCTTTTCAGCTGTTGATATTGTTTGAGGTGTCTTTATGTAATATTTTTATATAGTATATAGTTTTTTTTTTTAATTTCTATAATTATTGTATAATATAAATTAGCGTAGGGGCGTAGCTATAATAGATAATAACGAAATCTCGATGTTTTCTGTCGTCGTAAAAACGGTGCGAAGCAACGGCGGAGTGCTAGTATGTGTACACTAGCGAGCTGCCCCTGCTGCGCCCGGCTGCAATAGTATGTGTACACTAGCGAGCTGCCCCTGCTGCGCCCGGCTGCAATAGTATGTGTACACTAGCGAGCTGCCCCTGCTGCGCCCGGCTGCAATAGTATGTGTACACTAGCGAGCTGCCCCTGCTGCGCCCGGCTGCAATAGTATGTGTACACTAGCGAGCTGCCCCTGCTGCGCCCGGCTGCAATAGTATGTGTACACTAGCGAGCTGCCCCTGCTGCGCCCGGCTGCAATAGTATGTGTACACTAGCGAGCTGCCCCTGCTGCGCCCGGCTGCAATAGTATGTGTACACTAGCGAGCTGCCCCTGCTGCGCCCGGCTGCAATAGTATGTGTACACTAGCGAGCTGCCCCTGCTGCGCCCGGCTGCAATAGTATGTGTACACTAGCGAGCTGCCCCTGCTGCGCCCGGCTGCAATAGTATGTGTACACTAGCGAGCTGCCCCTGCTGCGCCCGGCTGCAATAGTATGTGTACACTAGCGAGCTGCCCCTGCTGCGCCCGGCTGCAATAGTATGTGTACACTAGCGAGCTGCCCCTGCTGCGCCCGGCTGCAATAGTATGTGTACACTAGCGAGCTGCCCCTGCTGCGCCCGGCTGCAATAGTATGTGTACACTAGCGAGCTGCCCCTGCTGCGCCCGGCTGCAATAGTATGTGTACACTAGCGAGCTGCCCCTGCTGCGCCCGGCTGCAATAGTATGTGTACACTAGCGAGCTGCCCCTGCTGCGCCCGGCTGCAATAGTATGTGTACACTAGCGAGCTGCCCCTGCTGCGCCCGGCTGCAATAGTATGTGTACACTAGCGAGCTGCCCCTGCTGCGCCCGGCTGCAATAGAGCCAATACATCGAGGTTTCTGTGCTAAATCTGAGTTGAATTTAGACATATCCTTCCGGAATCAGTTCTCTAACATCTAAATGATGGTGAAACCCGCATCGAAGTCTATCGTGTAGTAATTAAGAATTATGTTGTCACACAGAGTCACGAAAACATTTATTTTGTTTGATACCGTGAATTGATTACAGATTTAGTAGTATTTAAATGGGGTACCTACTTTGACTGGGTCGCCGGTGAAAGACGATAACAAATTATGATTCGGCGTGTAGAGGTGCATAGGTTATCCTACAGCCCGAGCGTCGGGAAACCCGATTTTACGTTTAAGTAGTGCGGAATTTTATAAATATCTAGTTTTTCCTCAATAGCACCCCGAGTCTTGATTAGTGCACGGTTGATGGCAATAAAAAGGTCACGTTTAATTTTTTGCCGATATTGGAAAGTGATCACGGACCCCCGGGGTCGCATCTGATACTTTTTTGCCGATATTGGAAAGTGACCACGGACCCCGGGGTCGCATCTGTTACTCTTTAGACTTCCGTAGTCACCAAGGAACCCTCATAGTTTTGCTATTGTCTGTCTGTCTGTCCCCGGCTTAGCTCAGAGACTCTTAGTACTAGAAAGCTGTAATTTGGCATGGGTATTCATATTAATCACACCGAATAAAGTGGTATAATAAAAAAATGAAAAAAAAAAAATAAAGAAAATGTGTACCTACACTTACCTACACGTAAAGTGGGGATGATATTTTTTTCTCGTCTATCCCATGGTGTGGGGTATCGTTGGATAGGCTGTTCAAAAATATTGAGGGCCTGTGAAGACCATTTTTCGATTCAGGGATCCGTTTGCGTAATATTAAGCTATAAAGTGCTAATTATTATTGTTATAATGTGTCCCTGCCAGATAAATGGTTGTTTTTGGATACATAAGTGAAAAAAATCATGGCAGTAGTACCTATTCATATTCATTTATTTGCGTTCCACAAGGTGAAAAGATGTTAATAAAAGGCTTACAGCTAAGATTTAGTGTTGCCCAAATTCAGTCTTGGTCTTGCAGTCTTGGTCTTGTTCTTGCGTTTTTGCAAGACCAAGACCAAGAACAAGACCGCGTATTTTTAGCAAGACCAAGACCAAGACTGACCGTGCAAGACTTGAGCAAGAACAAGACATAGCCTGCAAGACTCTTGCGTCTTGCAGCTAGGACTTAGCGCTATTTCACTGAGTAGTTAGGTGTAACAGTTCGGTGTATAGGTAGGTACGCTTAGGAATTCTATGAGAGGTTATTTTCTAAAGCATCATTAGTAATTAGAAAACATAGAAATAGGTTAAGTGATGAGTCAGCCAGATGGTTACTTTGTATTAATTCTTGGTCAAAAAAATTGATATAAAGTATCATAACCTAATGATAAAGCTGTTGATTTGTGTTGTATTTTATTTTTTATTCAAATAAATGATAAATCGTAAAACTCTTTTATTAAATTTCTTATAAGTTGAGGGTTCAATCTCTTTCTAGACAGATAAGTATTGTTCTTTAAAATACAGTCAAGTTATTGTAATTAATTTGTTTTTTTACATGTTTTAGCAAATGTAAGCTTATAAATCATAAATGTTTATTAAGAAACAGTTACTTCCATGGAAAATGACATATAGGTCAGTTGATTTTTCGAATTTCTTATCAAATCTTCAGTTATTTATTAATCTGCTTGATCTTTACTATGGCTATGTTAATTCAAGCTCACAATGTTCCAATTCTAATACGTTTTTCTAAGATTTAAAGTAAACTTTAATAAATAGTAATAGACTAATAGGTAATTGCAAGACTTGCAAGACTCTTGCTGCAAGACCAAGACCAAGACCAAGACTGGGAGCGCAAGACCAAGACCAAGACCAAGACCAGGTGTATTGGCGCAAGACCAAGACCAAGACTGGCTAAGTCTCGTCTTGTTCTTGCATTTGGGCAACACTACTAAGATTCGTTGTAGACCCTGTCAGGGCACAGCAAAAAATATTTAACTAAAATATCAATATAATTAAAAAATCAAAATAAAATAAAGAAGTCAACATAAAATTTAAAATTAAATTAAACAATCAAAATAAAATAAAGAAGTCAACATAACATTTAAAATTAGATAAAAAAGTAAAAAACCAAAACAAAATTTAAAAAAATCTAAATTAAATAAATAAAAATCAAAACAAAATCAAAATAAAACTATACATGAAAACAACAATTACATTCACATAGAAGTAAATAACAATAACATAAATAAATCTAATATTGGAAAACGGTAGCTATTTTCTTAATATTAATAAGTTTAGGTAGCATTATATTATTTAGGTAGTAATATTATTACAATTTATTAAAGAGAGATCATATTTTTAGGTCACAAGTTATTAATAATAAGGTAAGTTTTACATGTTGTATCACAATTTGAGATAAATAGTGTATTTAGTAGTCATGGTATGTTCCATTAAATAATCTTCAAGAATGTATTTATTACAATTAAAGTCTTTCATTCAAGTATTCATTCACATTATAATAGCTTTTGTTTAATAGAAATATTTTTAATTTATTAATGAAGACGTATTTATTTATATTTCTTATTTCATCCGGTAACTTATTATACATTTTTATCGACATGACATAGGTACTTGAGGAGTGCATTTTTAATCGGGATGTAGGTATGTTTAATCTATTTTTATGTCTCAAAGTTATTTTACTTTGTATGTCTTCTCTTTTTGTGTAGAATTTCGGGTATCTACGTACAAATTTACAGATTTCAAAGATGTAAAGGCACGGTAGGGTTAAAATTTTATGTTCCTGGTAGTGGGGCTTACAGCTATCCGTTTGTTCAATATTAACTAAAATTCTAATAAGTTTTTTTTGTAGGGTGAATAGTGTGGGTGAGTCTGTACTATTACCCCATAATATGACACCGTATTTAAGCCATGCATAGGCATATGCGTAATATGTTACCAATGCAGTATTTATATCTGTAGTTTTTTTGATTTCCCAAAGTGCGTAAGAAAATTTAGATAATTTTGTTTTGAAGTTTTGGATATGTGACTTCCAATTTATGTGTGTGTCTATGTCTAGTCCTAATAGGGTGAATTTATCATTTTTTTCCAACTTGTGATCTTTAAAACTGAAGTTTTAAGGTATAGGTTTTTTTTTGTCGTGGGTGAAATGTCATTATTTTTCTCTTGTATAGTTAATTTCTAGGTTATGATCCATCATCCAATGAGTTGTAGCGTCAAGTATTGAATTTAATTTATCATTAGTTTCGCATGAGGCAAGAATAGATATATCATCCGCAAACAAAACACAAGGTTCACTGATATGCTTCGGGAGGTCGTTAATGTAAACTAAGAATAGGAAGCAGCCCTTCAATCCCACAGTACCCTGTGGGATTGAAGCGTTTAATGGTATGCTTTCCGATCGGAACAATTCTATTTCGTTCGTTTTTTGGTTAAAATATTCTAATTCCACTAATTGCTCTCTATGTTGTAAATACGATGTGAACCATTCATGACATTTACCACGGATTCCTATGCCATAAAGTTTGTTTAATAAGATGTTGAACTGTACTTTATCGTAAGCTTTCGTCATATCCAGCACTAATCCTATTGCATATTTTTTGGAGTTAATGATATCGAGGGCTTCTTGTATGTATTTATAGATGGCGAGGGTTGTGAATCGGTTTTTTCTGAAGCCATTTTGACAGTCATTAAATATATTGTATTTTTCACAAAAAGCGTAGACACGGTTACACATGGCTTTTTCAAATATTTTTGATGCAGTTGGTAAGAGAGCGATAGGGCGGTAGTTGTTTGGGTCAGTTTTTGCATTTTTCTTATGTATTGGCTTTACATGGGCCTTTTTCAAGAGGTTGGGAAAAAGTAAGTAGTACATAAATTATAACGAAATGAATAGGAAATAAATAGGCTGTACAAGTTAACGAGTAATAGTCGATCAACTTACATTTGCAGTTGGAGAATTGACCGTGACTTTTAACGATTTATGGGAGAACATGTTTTTCAACTGCAATGTTATGTTTGTTGTTTAGGAGATGAATAACGTACTTACTCCTGTTGGTGTTTGATGATTAAAAGTTTAATGAATCTTTCATACAATGAGTAGAAGAGACTACAGCGAAAAATGATGAGTGATGACACGGTAACGCATGTCACTTGGTCTTTTCTCGAACTGAATGGTAAGAACCGGCTGGTACACGCGGTTCTTTTTGACGTATGGGTGACACTTGACGTTGTTGCATTGACAGCGACAAATTGGCGAGCAGTGGCGCCAACATTTGTTTTTCATCCCAACTACGTAACCCTTCATTGTGCGTGGTACGACATGCACTTGGCCGTTTTAAATATGGTTTCGTTGTTCTCTCTTCATACCTCACCTACTCAGCTATCCACTTTTCGCCCTGCATGTGCTTGCTCAAGCACACAACATGGCGGTCACCAAGGCCGCTGACCCCTAAGTCACGACGCATTTCAGTCAGATTAGAAAGATTGTCTTTTGTGTTACAATGTTTGTAACATAACATAAGAACATCACGCCTATAATCCCCGAAGGGTTAGTCAGAGGTGTACTTTAGTACACTCACATTTGAAGAATGCATTGATGATGCTTAAAGTTTATTTCGAGCTGTGGATTATTATGTTACCTACCCTCATTGCGTGACTGTTGGGAATTCTTATCATTAGGTCTAGGTAGTCGTGTTCTTCGATTTATAATCTTGTTCACGTCTTCTATTTGAAATATCTGTTAAGGTTTAAACTTTAGATTGAGATTTAAGTGCAATTTGTACCGTAGTTGAAGTGAAATAAACTTATCATTTCTGGACTTCAAGCTATGCTTATGACTGATCTAACAAATCGGAAGCGGGCTCACGAATATTGAAAAAATAACGAAGCAGGAGCCGAAAACAATTCTTGAATACAGTTAACGCAACGGTATATCGACGGCAGTGAAGTAGAAAGAGACAACTGCACTTTTTCCGAAATTCACTTTTTTACATAATTCGACTCAGAATGCTTTGTTCTATGGGTTCATAGGATTATTTCTATTTAATTCTCAAATTTTACCATTATTAAGTCACGTATAAAGGGTTAATTTAAATTAGCTAGCGAAACTACGCAGACGTGATGGGCATCGATATCTACACACTATCAAATGAAAAATTTTGAATTTTTTTTAGTGGAGGCCGACCGCTGGTAGTTTTTAACCGACTTCCAAAAAGGAGGAGGTTATTATGTTCAGCTGTGTTTTTTTTTTAATGTTTCCGTCTCACCGATTTGTCCGTCAGTTAAGTTAAAAATTTTTTTTTTGTTTAAAACGGTTATCTCCCGAGGTGGTCCCATTGCCACCAAATCAGAATCTGATGAAGGGATCCCATGGAAATCTAAAATACAGATCCAAAGACACCGACTTCCGAAATTAAATTTAGTTTTTGCTAAGACTAACTGTCACATAATTATGTTATAATATCTGATCTATTTATAATTTCACATATTTAGTCGAAATACAATCAAGTAGGTAATAATTGGAATTGTTTATAAAATAGGTATTGAGTGAACTATTTAAGTAAATGTAAAATAATCGAATCAATGATAGAGCATTTCTTATTATATATGAATTCTAATATAATACAATAATAATCACTGCACGATACGTCATACCTGCTGGCAACACCAAATAGGCATCTGCCTACTTGGTGTTGCCAGCAGTCGTTTACAGTTGACGCGACCGTAATAAATATGTATTTATAGTATTGTAATCATTAAAGTCATTAATACAACTCTCTAAGTTAGAATTGGCATCAATGTCATGATTTCATCAATATGGCAATTTGTAAATAAATTTAATTCTGTTACATAAGTGTTATTTTAGGTAACTACTCAATTAATATTTGTACGCCGTTACCAGCAAAATATACTTAGTGAGGTCTATAACTGCTCTACCTATACGTATGAATTTTATTTATAACACCTTTTACTTTGATTTAGAACTTTCTGGAATGCTTGCATTTATTGCATAAGTACCGATTGCATTATAAGATAAGATAGGATAAGATAATTTATTTGCTTAAAACATGGTATACATAGGTGTTATTAAAGGAAATGAGATCATACATGTTTTGCTTAAAATTAAAGCATGCAAACATAGAAGATTAAATACAAATTTGAATTTAAAAACATTATAATTTATGTTCAAAAAAATCCTTAATATTATAAAAGTTATTTTCATTCAACCATTCATATAATTTAATTTTGAATAACCTACAATTTAATATTTTTAATACATTAGGTAATTTATTATAAACACCTACACACATAGCCAGGCAGCTTTTGTTATATTTTGATAATCTAGGGAGCTCATCTAGTACAAGTCTGTATTGGTCACGCCGACTTCGAGAACTTATTTCCTCTGCTGTTTTGAACAGTTCTTTATATTTCCTAACAAACATACATGCTTCATACAAATATAATGAAGGTAACGGTAGCAAACCAAGCCTTTTAAATATAGGACATTTAATATATGACATGATTCATCACATGGAATCCCATATATGGCTCGTAAACATTTTTTTTGGGCGACAAATGCCCTCTCTCTCTATACCTTTGGAAACAGGGTTCTCGATTTAAACAGCTGTTTGTACACAACTCACTCATTAAACTGACTGCTAACTTTAACTTTACGGACCAAAGAGTATTAATACGTAGCCATAAACCTTCATATTCCCTAAAGAGGAATTAGTGGGATACGCCATACCAATGTTGGTCCAACTTCTATAATTCCAAAGCCGCTGAACTTGTGTGTACGCAGTTAAACTGTTCCACCTTCCCAGCTAGTTCGTAATACAGTTTCAACGTTAAGCCACCCAATTTATCTAATATGTGCACGAGGTTATAAAGGCTCAATGGATATAAATACCTTTACCTCTCAAACGTCAAAGTTCATCCTAACATTTTTGACTTTGACAGCTCGAATTTTTGATTTATTATCTGTGGACAATAGAGCCGCAGTTGTCACTTTGATTGACAAGGCGAAGTTGTTATGAAGGAGTTCTCGTTAAAAAGTTTCATTAATTATTCTTTCAGGGGCACTTTTGTAATTAAAAACAGCAGGCCGAAAATATTTCTGGATTCCTAAAATAATGTTGAGTGCTATTTAAAATGTAAATTGTTTAAATTTATTTTCAAAGAAGAAGTATTTGTTTTTGTTTTATGTTGCGTCAAAATTAATTGAATAACAGTTCGTCATTAAACTTTTCTAAAGTAAAACTACGGTTTTCTAGACGAACGGGTCTGTTTTAATATGCCGGCCGTCATGAAAATCTGTAATTTTCATCAGTATTTGACATTAAGGTGTCAAAAATGCTCTTTATTTGGACAGCCGGTGTTGTATTATAAATGACCGTTGACCGCTTTCTGAAACCAAAGCATAACTATCTCTATGGTTTATTTTTAGAGTGTATCTGAGCCCAAGTTGGATTTCTCAAGAAAGCTATAAGGAACCTAAAACAAATAAATAAAAAAATTGTTTATTTGCACCTTCAATTAAAAAACATGATTTATACATGAAATAGGCCTTAAGGTTATTAAAGTTGCAAGTTAGAGTTGCAACCAATACCTAAGCTAAGATAACTTAATATCTTGTATTTAATCATTATAGCCGTTGTTTTTGTGCCTAGCTTGTGGAATAATATTAAAACGAACGAGAAAAACAAATGCAGCACCAACATAAGTGAAGGTAATAATAATATGTACTTTAGTTACAGGAATTATTTTGAAATATCTAGATGTGATGAGATTTATAATCAAATTGGTTAAAATTAAATTGAATTTTAGGTTGTTTAATACTAAGCACAAGAATAAGGGACCACTTAGGTGCAAAATAAGCCGTAAAGAAGCTAGTCGTTAGATAGCTTTGGAACTTTTACATGTTATAATTATTACTCTACAACTAAAAGGTTTATGGTCTCCTATGGGCATCGTAATATTTAACTACTTATTCAAGAACTTATAAGTTTTGCCTAATTAAGTAGGTATAGTCAGCCTCCAAAATATCAAAAGATTTCATTTCATCATCATCATCATTTCAGCCGAAAGAAAGATGTCCACTGCTGGACATAGGCCTCCCCTAAAAGAAGGGGGGGGGGTTGCAAAATCGCCACGCTTGGCGATCGCAGTATGGTGTTAAAATGCATATAGAACGCTGCTGTCCATTCTCTGGTAAGATTTCATTTAATTATCTACGATTTAATTTTGTGCTCCACTATAGGTACCCTGAATCAATGTGTAGCTACAATACCCAATGTGTAATACGTTTTGTTCGAACGAATTATTGTCGATGTATATGTCACCGTAGGATTATGAACATCGTTAGTATAAAATCTATCTACCGAGATTATAAACTACCGAAAAATTATGAACTTCAACAAACCATTTACAATTTAACGCATTATTTTTCGATATCTACCCTTGGTAAACCGACAAATTGTGAACTGGTATGAAACTTGCATGCGACGAACGCACCTTGCGCTAATACTATAGACAAGTAACTGCGACCAACTACTTGCGAGAAGCGCTCGCCGGCCGCTACTGCAGCACCGCTCGCTTCGCTCGATCGGCTCGCGTGCGGTTGGTCACAGTTTGGTTAAGTTACTGCGACCAATTCGGCTACCACCAAGACCTACTAATCAGGGACGGTTCATAATTTTACGGGTGATAAATTCGGACAGATTATGAACTCCTTTATAGCATTATCAATTTCGGTATCAATTTATAGCATTATCAATTTCGGTATCAATTTCTAGGTAGCGTTTACTTTTGATACAGTTAGTTTTAAAAAAAAATACTGACTGGTCTCCTTAATTAATATGTCTAGTAAATTAGCTACTGTAGTAGTAGTTACTATAGCAGTTAGTTTATATTGTAAATAAAACAATATATAAATAGTACAAATATGCTTTCAATTCAATTCAATATTCATATTTCTCAATTGTATTAAATATCCTAGAATGACAAAAAGAAAGTACCTACTAACTTTTTTCGCTTTCTTATTTCGTAGTCAGTTTCTTAGGTGTCTAAGGGACATTGGATAATTACTCCTTCGAAACTAGTTACATAGTAGTATAAAAAAAGCCTTCATGGAAACCAGTTACGTAGACGTATAAAAAAGCCGAAACCAGTTACGAAACCCTGGTTTCCTTAACGGCCGAAGCGCATCTTATATATATTTTTGCGTCTGAGTGTACTTGCTAGGTACGGTGAAGGAAAACGTCGTGAGGAAACCTGAACTCGTTAACAATATACCTAAGTCTGAAATCGTCAACCCGTCTTGAGCAAGCGTGGTGATCAATGCTCGTACCTTCTGTGTATGAGAAGAAGCCTTTCCCCTGCGGGACAATAATAGGCTGGTATTATTATTTAGGTACAGTATTTATTACCTCTTATCCATTAAGGCGATGATAACCCACTTTTAATGATTTTATACTGAAGATCACGTCTAAACGAGTAGTGTTAATGATTTGAAAAAAAAAATATGTTAAATTAGAGCATTTTCTCAATAACTTAATATGTGAATATTTAAGATTATATTTATATTACATAGTAAAATTAATTTGTAAAGTTTTGTCTAACGCGGATAACAAAACTGAGAATGGTGCAAAATCTACCAAGCGTATTTTTCTGAAACCTTCACCAATTTAAAGATAATTTAACTATTGATCTTTTAATATACGCGTTTTATTAAAATACCTTTTGTTTTGTATAATAAATTAATAATGCGTCAAATTGGGAACAGCGCTCTTTGACGGGCGAGTCCTATAACTGGCTGAACATACGACGCGTTGCGTGAGCTCAGTACAGAACACGCAAGCTAACCACTCAAGGTCACTGCCATATATCTGGGTCTTAAGTCCCGTTTGTTTCCCATCTAATAACACAAAAATATTGTGCTGCAATACCATTCACCGTTTTTCCGGTCTATGGTAACCAGTGCTTTGTAGGTATACGATGTTCTATAATATTTTTAGCCAAATAATATAAAGCCAGTTACTAGTAATAATGTTAGGCATTTAGGTACAATAAGGCACATGTCCCACCGCTGGCGATTGACGAGAAGCGAGTAGAGCTAGCAACTAAAACCGAGTGGCGAGCAACGAGCAGCGAGTGCGCGACGGCGGAGATTACTCGCTGGTGTGCATATGTACACCAAGCCTGAGTCTCCCTGCCAGAGTTGCGAGTTTGTCCGAAAGGGATATCGTGGCCCTGGCACACAGGCAAAGGAAGGAACATGGGTAGGTTTTAGTCAGTAAAAGTCTGACACGCCCTCCCGCTCCGCCCAGAGCGGGAGAAGTTATTTGATAATTTCCCACCCAACAAAAAAAAAGCCCGAGTCTCACGGCGAGAACTCTCTTTAATAGCTCTTGTCACTGCGACAAAAGAGTACTCGCCGGCGCGCGGCGATATGAACAGTCAGTGATTAACAATTGATATTGTATATTGTATGTATATCTTTTACTTACACGGGACCTTCAAATTTGAGCGAGAGAATCGTTGATAGCTAATGGCTTCCTCGTCTGTGGTGGGACAGGTGCCAGTGTATTTCATGTAGTAAAGTATTCTCAGAACAATCACCTCTGGCTAAATTACTCGTGTCGAATAATTCTATACTTTGTTATTAATTATTTAGTACCAGACTAGTTAATGATTACTTTATCGTTCATTTCATATTGTTATGCCAAGTTGTAAATGTTCTACAATCTCCACTCGTACTTTGTACTATTCGTTGTTAGCGTTATTACCTACTTATTTTTAATTTTATAGTGGTACTATGACACTGAATCCATCAAACACATCATCATCATCAGGATCTTCATCATTCATATGGATCTTAAAATTAAATGCAACGAAGGATTTGTTAGCTAGGGTCCGTCAACACCCCACAGCTGAACTTGGAGCGAAATTATTACTTTTTAAGTCCATTGCTATAGTGACATACTGTGAATACGAAATGAGCTCGCAGATATAATTATCTTTAATTTGCAACTTCTTGGATGATCTAGTTCTTATTATAACATTGTAGGTTCACAACAAAACGAAGTCTCTCCATTTTCCGCAATAAAAACATAATTTTACCATCTGAGTAACCAATTTGTATTTCAAAGTGAAACAGCTTGCAGCATGTTTTAGACACGCGCGATCTAAAAATTACCTTAAATGAGTGGTGTCAACCGAAGTAGGTGTTTAATTTAATTTTCCCCTATCGTTGATAGCTACCATGACCTTAATGATAGGTACACCAACTCGAACGTTGTGACATTATGACGAGTACAAAAGTTAAAATTAATGACTGTACCATTTACAACATAAAATGGCTTCTTATTCCGAATTCCAAGAAACATCCTGAAGTATTCCATCACCAAGAAACATTTTGAGGCACAACTCGTAATTATACGGATTTACGAGCTATATAAAGTTAAATCATAACGTTTATGTGACACCAGTTGCGTGGCTCTAATGATAGATACGTTTAACGTAACGTTTCGTGTTTCTTGAGACACGTTTAGTTAATGGTCCTTTTAGTCCTTTAGGGCGAAAAGTGAAAAAGATTGTATCTTTTCAGACACAAATTGCTAAGATACATTAAATTTGTATGAGTGTTCATAAAATACGTGGGAGCAAGATAAATGAACTGAGTTCACGGAGACGTGTTTAAAATAGAGAACATCATAATTTACTACTAACTATTGTGTTGATAATGGTATTTAACTGTATTTACTAATTTGACTTGTCGACATGTATTTTTTCCACCAGAATTTGAAAAATTCTCTTTTATAACAGAATTCTGCGAGAAAATAGAACAAACTGAGAGAACGTGCTTTCAATTAATCCACGTTTGACTTGAATACTTCGAATACGTTGCTGACTAAAGCTCTATATTCAAAACTGTCGGAATTCTCAATATTCAGCAATAACCAAAACATGGAAATAGAACCACAGTATAGTAACGAGCAGCGTTCCAATACTTTGCGTCGTTGGGCCAACCGATTTTTTTACACTGTGCCTCGAACACGCCGACAGAATTGGTGCCTAATGGTTTTTTGGCTACCTGATATTTTATTTTCCTTTTATACTAAAATATTATTTGCTAGGTTCGCACTTCTGGTTGGATTTTTACACTTTATAGGGAATAAACAAACCGGCCAAGTGCGTCTCCGACTACGCTCAATGAAGGGTTCCGTAGTTGGGATGAATTTATCCCAAGAAATAACTTAACATTGTATGTAGTTGAAAAACATGTTCATCAACATACCTACCTTATGGTCAACTCTCTAACTCGTTAACTTTAAAGCCTACTTAGCTGTGATAGTTTTAATTTTAACTTCGTTATAATATACTACTGTCATGAATTTTTCACATATCCAAAACCAACCATTTAACTGGCAGGGCAACCATTTAACTGGCATTTAATTTTTTGTTAGAATCTATTGGATTCTAACAAAAAATTGCACTTTAAAGTTTGATATTACTTAAACAGAATCGAACAATGGTTTTCAAAACCCGCAATATTTTTGAACGTTGTATTCAAAGATACCCCACACCATAGGATAGATGAGAAAAAAGAATATCATCCCCACTTTATGTCCAAGGGAGGCATCACAAAATTTTTATATTTTTATTTTTACCACTTTGTCGGCGTGATTACAGTTTTCTTGTACTAAGAGTCTCTGAGCTAAACCGCGGACAGACAGACAGACAGACATGGCGAAACTATAAGGTTTCCTTGTTCACTACGGAGCCCTAAAAACGGCTAGACTGTCATAGCGACATTTTGGTATTACATTTAGCAATATCCATTATGTTTTATACTTACCGCTGGACAAGTCGTCCAAGTCCTTCCAGGAACTGATTTTTCCATAATCAATTTCCATATTAGTCTTGCAGTTGTTGGTACCATGGCTACAGTAAATAAAATATAGAGACAGAAATGTCTAATTGTATGAGCCTGTGATTGTGTGAGCCTGTGATTGTATGAACTTGTGATTGTATAAGCCTGTGATTAGATATAATTAATGTACCTATAAAAAATATTGTACAAGATTTTAAAAGAGTAACGGTGGAGTTTCTTGCTCATTCTTCTCCATACGAAACTACCTTTTGGAAGGGGCAACTAGAATCAATTCAATTTTTTTGTAAATATTGACGTTCAAAAGTGCCTTATATGTGCCTATTTGAAATAAACAATTTGACTTTGACTTTGATTGTATGAGCTTATGATTGTATGAGCTTGTGATTGTATGAGCCTGTGATTGTATGAGCCTGTGATTGTCCTATTACTGCAGAGCAAACACCTATTTTCATAAAGAGGAGAAACAAAACATTGTTCAGAAGCCTGTTTACGTGGAAGACCAAGTTATAACAAGCTCTTTAGGATGAGCAAGATGCCGATAGTAAAGAATTTGTATTTTTAATAAACATTCTTATATTACCACTTCTTTAGAAATAGCGAGCTTGGATATAGACCTTTATAAATAAGGATCAACATGCAATATCCCAGCCGATTTTAGCCGCAAGCTTACCTTGGAATAGTCCGATAATTTTGCCACGGTTTCTATGCTATTAGAGGTACTAAGAGAATTTGGACTATAAACTGGATTTTTATGGTGTTCATATTAAAGAGATTTCTATCTATCTAAGTATATCAACACCAATTTCAAACACACAAAATTTTAGTCTATTTAATTGCTCTCATGCACATCACACATTTAATTGCTCTCATGCACATCACACATTGAATTGCTCTCATGCACATCACACATTTTAACACACACACCACTTCCATTCCACACACATTACTTCACTAGTTACGTCGCGATTGACATCGCAACATAACTAGTGAAGTAACCATACCTACGACTCGGTACTCGATACACTCGTAAATCGATTCAAGTTAAATTTCAAACCGGGTCTATTATTTTTTGACAACTTAAATTTTTGCCGATGGAAAATCCCATCTGAAAATCTCCCTTGTATTTTTATAATTTTCTAAAGTCATGCTTGATCTTATAAATCCCAGCAGATATGGCGCCGTAATAGAAAACCTTTGCGTAATTTAATAAATTATATTTTCTAGTCGGTCGAGCCTTTAGAGATCGTAATTGAAAGGTCTAATAAAATCTGTCAAACTTTCTAGATGTCGTAAAATATTTTGTTACCGTCGAGGGCCTCAAATTTCTTGTTAAAAAATAATTCATCGTTATTGTGGTCGTCTCATCAAAAAATGTATAAAAGATTAGTTAATTGTAAAGTGGTAAATGGTTCGTTTTTTAAACGAGTTTTTTTTTATAATTAAATAGAATACACTTTAATATGTACGCCATGTGGATAGACGCAGTCTTTTAACTAGTGTTTTTACCTAAATTGCCTAGAATGTAGATTTAGAAACCGCGTAATTCCTAAATTCTGGAGCTTTAAACAAAGCTATGAGCCATAACCTTGATTATGATGTTTCTCTAAATTCTAATACAACGGATGGAACCATCAATCATTTCCCGGAAAAGAATCAGTTGCTAATGCAAACTCTTTCGCGTAAATTACATACATTACACACCCGTACATTACCAAACATATTTCTTCACAAAACACACTTAATTTTCAGTTTGCAAACGTCTCAATTCTAAGCTTCCTACCGAGGTCGGTGCACGGTCGTAATAATCTTTTAAGGCTGACGTACCACGACCACAAAGGATGAAGTTTCATCAACTAGTCTACAATCCATTACTCGTTCACCTCAACAAAAACAATGTTCTCATTAATCACGCAATGTATTTCGAATGACTCTTTTGTTTATTTCCACGTCATTTCGCAGTACCAGTTTTTCGTTTGAATTTCACCTGTATTGTGTGTATGCCAATAATTCTTGTGTACGGTTTATTATTATCCGTAGTTAGGTCCGGCCACATCCGTCACAGATATTAGCCGCTGCTCGTAATGTAAACAGTGGCAGGATACACAGACGTGCAGATGGTCCGCCGCTGTAGACATAGTACGTACTGGAATATGCATTGTTGCTAAGCGCTTATAATTAGTGCCAAAGAATGTCTTTCTTTTTCTTTCTTTCAAAACACGTCTAAAATCCACGATTTTGATTTTATAAAAAAAAAAACTTATAACAATCGCGCGATTTAGAGGAGTCGATAGGGACACCTCATGTATTAAAATCCATTAAACCGTTAGGATGCTGCGACGGTACAAAGAATCCCACACACAAAGATACATACTCGTAGATACTTACATAAATAGATAGGTACATAGATAACCGTGAAAAAGAAAACCCGTACTTTGATGTCACGCAGTCGGTAATAAGGTGAAATAATCATACAAATCTAATTGGAAAGAGAGTGGATCACTAGATGTTTAGGTCTACCTCCTCGAACCAATCAGCCTGTCTCTAGGAATGACAGTGGAGCTAAGGTCAATTATTATGCACTAGCTTCTGCCTGGGACTTCTGGCGTGGAAGTGTTATGGCACCACAATATCTATATTAATATAATCATCATGCTCCGTGTCGTGCCGGACGTAAAGAATAGCACTACCCCATTTCTTCTCGTAGGTGTCGTAAAAGGCGACGAAGGGACTACTAGAGAATGGGCAGCAGCGTTCTCTATGCATTTTATGCACACCATACTGCGATTGCCAACCCGCCCGCCAAGCGTGGCGTCAAGCGGTGGCCTTTGGAGGCTTATGTCCAGCAGTGGACGTCTTTCGGCTGAAATGGTGATGATGATGATGATAATTATCATCATCATCATCATAATCAGCCTATAATGTTCACACTGCTGGGACACAGGCCTCCTGTCTTTGAGAGGGAGAGGGCTGTAATCTACCACGCGGGTCAAATGTCTTCGCATTTTTGGTTCTAGGACATGCCGATTTCCTCATGATGTTTTCGTTCACCGTTTTGAGAGCAGTGGTGATGAATTTATTTACATAAAGTAAGGCGCCTGACTGGGTTCAAATACACGACTTAAAACTCGTAAGATGGAGCCATTACCATTGGGCCACCACTGCTCTACAATTACGTAAAAAATTGTATACAATAACGTAAAAAAACATCAAAAGTATATTATGCGGTAAAAATTTATGGAATAGCTAATTGTTTTATTAATAACTGACGAAAAATTTCAAAGCAGTGGGGTCCAGAATCATGTACGTACTGAATCCATGGTAAAAGGTTGCGAATCGATGTCCCGGCCACCTTGAATAACATTACGCTTCGCCCCTATAGATTATTTTCTAACTATATAACATCAAGGAATATTGGAAAGACAAATTCTACCTGTACCGTTCTAATTATAGATTTTCTGAACAAGCTATGATAAATTCTAGACATATTTCTTCTCTACATCCCAGATAAGATGAAAGAGATCAATGAAAGCATTTGCAGATCATTTGTCATAGCAATGTGAAATTTATCATTTTAAATATTTTTCTTTAGAATTTAAGTTTCAAAATAAAACTAATGAAATGTGTCATCAAATTTTTATATTTCTCAATATACAAATGATAGATATCGCAACCGGCGTGCGTGTATGACCAGAGGGGCAATTCTACTAATTTTAAGAACGTTCACAGTCTGATCTCAGTCACAATCTGTCAAAAATACCTCTTATTTCCCTACATTTTGAAAATTTTTTGACGTTTGTTTGTCGCCAAGATGAGATTGCGACTAGATTTTGAACGTTTTAAATTACGAGAATTGGCCTTCAGATGTATGAACGTAAACGAGGCAAAAGGAGTATGTATGGACCGCAGTAAATGTCTTTCTGTAGTGTCTGCCTACCCCCATGAGAAGGTATGAGTTTATGTACATGTGTATGTTTGTATAAATACTGCAGGTTTATGTTAACTGCAGTAGAATATGTTGGCTTAAAATGGGCATTTCAGGTTGGGTTCTTCTATGGCATAGGATAGGTATGTGTTGATGTAAGAATACTGTGTTTCTGTGCTTAAAATGACCGCATTTTGAAACAAACAACCGATTGTATGCTGTTCAGTTCGGCCTATCCCTTCAGGGAATATGATGAACATGTAGTAATTTGTGCAGTAAGTCGACCCTTTTTTACATGTACGCCATCCCCTTAAAATTGTGGTCCTTCCACCCGCAGCCGCTCCTCTTAGGTACCTCCCTACATCTCGTCAACATCCATAATAATACCATTACGACGTGAAAATCGCTTTATATGATAATCACTATGAGGTAAGTGTAATAAATTCAAATACGCTGTTTTACGCTACTTTTGTAAAAGTCGGCAACAGTACTTTCATGGACCACGTAAAGATTGATAAATTTACAGTTAAAAAGATTTACAGTGATATAAAACAGTTTTTAGAAAGTGCTAATCGACACTTAGACATAGACCAGACGGGTTAAACAAACAAGGTATTACAATAAACTGCCACAACTCAAAATGTGTAATGGGCTTGGTAACAGCTTCATGATTTCACGTCGCATTAGTATATACCAGGCGCGATTAAGATTTGTTTAATTGTAGCTTGTAGCTATTCATTTAATCAGAATTAGAATTAAGTGTTAAATAAACGTCTGGGATTAGTACCCGGTTTATTTTTATTTAAAAGAAAAAAATAGCACCCGGTTTTCTCCACTCGGCTGTTCCAAAATGAACCAATGAATTTACCTACATTTAATTTAATTTTACCAGCTTAAGCCGTGTAACTAAAAAACCGAGTCTATTTTATCACCAGTTATCTGTATGAGTTTTACGAACCAATACAAAAAACACGTAACTAAATTTTAAAAAGGCCAATGCAAATATCTGATGGAATTGCACGCGCTGATTGGGGTTTGAAGCCATACGACGTTTCAGAATCAATAATTGCGCCTATCATAAAATGACAATTGATCTCAATATATTTCATTTTGATAGTTCAGCTACGTTCATTGCGATAGTAACAATGTTGAGCAGACGAATTTTTCAAACCTGTGTAGCAATGTATTAGGAATTTCATTATTTATTATCATGACTCCGTAAATATCTTTAAAACCCAAATTTTAAGGTCCCAAAGCACGCAACCCACGTAATCTAAAGATTCATTGTGTTAGTATGTAGGTATTTCTTGCAACGTCTGTAACTTATTTCTTGTGTCATAGTTTGTTTCCACATTTTTTTTATACATTTTCTTTAAAGAAGCTGTTGGTGTACCTAAAATAAATAATAAATAAAAACTCTTGGATTGTGTGTGTAAAGTGTGTTACATAGCGGTGTTGAAGTGTCCCTGTAGTTTCCATGCTTAGTACTCCAAACTGTCAATTAAATAGACATCTCATATTATTATCTGCGTATGTTTTATTGTTGTTTTTGATTCTGTCCCAACTCCAGCCCCCGCCTATCTGTCATCGTTAATTCGTGCCGTCGTAACTGTTCAGTGTTATGAAAATATAAATGTTTATGGAGCAGAGATACTCGCACGAATCTGTTGAACTATAGTGTTGTTAATATAATGTATATGTTAAGGAAATCGTATATTAATCATCGAACTAATATTGTGAACGGAGATGCGGAACTGTGTCGTATAATTAGGAATGGGAGTTTCGAGTATCGATATTTCTTTTTTTGCAGTTTGTATTCAATGAATTGCAAGTCTCACTTTTATAACATAAATTGTTCCTGACAGCACCGAGTTCATTTATATAGTTATGTTCATGACATTTTGGTTAAGTGGTTTGCGGTGACCACTGAGATTACCTTTGACCTTTCTCTAAAGTTAGGTTTCAGTTCACTTCGTGCGGAGTTCAGGTATAACATAATTGTGTCGTTATATTTTTTTTGTCTAACAGAACAATGAAATTTATGAAATTTAGTCATCAGTCAAACTCAAAACATTTATTTCAATTAAACCTACCTATTACAGGCACTTTTGAATTGTCAAAGAGTCGGTCAGTTAGTCAGAAAGATGAAGCTATTTGTGAAAATAAATTCCAAATTCATCTGTATTGTCGCTTCGACAAAGTTTTCAATATTGGACAACATTAAACACTTTCCATTTTGTGGTCCGTTTGCCAACTATGACAAGAAATTGCGCTTCGATGTCAAAAAACCATTGTCTTTTGTCCTTTCTCATTAGATAAAGATAATAGAGACCTCGAGTATCTGGTGTGTCCTTATATTTGTCTCTCCTTGCTATATTCTAATTGGTAATTGGCTAAGACAGCCTCTGGTAACTATTTCATAAATTACAGTCACTTTATATTTGTGTATTTTCCAAAGTGAAGCCCACGTGGCAATTAAAATTATAAATAACATCACGCCTTGTTTCCCCGAAGAGTTGGGCAGAGGTGTACCTATATAGTACACCCCGTTAACTTCCCCAAACATAATTATTATTTTATAAAATAATGTTTCCACTTCTTTATTTGCTGTGTTTTATATATATTTTTTTTGTTTGTTTTTTCACTTAGTTTTTATTTTTGATTTACATTTGATTTATGCTCAGCTCCTTTACTTTTATTGTATAACGAATTATGTCTACTCTCCGTCTGGTGGGATCCTGATGATCTGCTATACAGGTTTTCCTAGTGCAGACATCAGTCTCTTACAAACTTTGTCACATACGTCCTAAGCTTGTTTAAATTATAATATCATGTCATTGTTTGTGAACAGAAAATAAAATTATTTGAATTTGTCATTTCGCTAGTTAGGTTTAGGTCCCATGTAATAGGGGGCGAGCCTATTGCCATCAACTCTAGACTCCGGGCTGTTACTGAAAAATTTCAGATAGAAAACCCCAATAACACTACCCAACCCGGGACTCGAACTCGAGAAGTCATGCTCAGCAGTACCGCTTGCGACCACTAGGAGGACGTATTTATGTCTCTTCCATAGTAAAACCAACGAAACAATTAAAATAATACTGAATTGTTTTTATGACAATATGTAAACGGGAACATGTGGTTTACTAGCAATGTATCATCACCCGAGAGTTACACAAGCTAACTGGCCGGAATAAAATAGAGCCGCCATTTTTCACAATAGCCTTTTAAATTGTAAAAGTGTGGTCACCGTGATTTGTGCCGCAGTGATTGTGGGCCGAGATGAACATCAAACCGCCAGTTTGATGTTCATCTCGGTTATTCATCTGTAAACAAGTTATTTATTTTATAACTTTGCATACTGACAGCGGGACAGTTCAATACTGATGCAGTGGTCAGAAACGTTCAGGCTCTAGAATGAATATCTTTTCAATACAGTTGTTAAACATTGCGTACTTTCAGAGGCTATAATTATGATTTGAAAATTAAATCTTTTACATAGGCATCTTTCTGTTACGCGGTCGTGACTTTTGTTTACGAGCTCTATCATTCGTTTTGCAGTTGAGTGTTTTTTTAAGTCAATTTAAAAAGTTTAGTAGCAAGGAGTTTTCATATATAGAATAAAATGGGATAGATTTTATGCGAGGAAAAATGAATCGGCTTGTTAATTACAGCTCGTTTGCAATAACCTACTTTCCACCCTTGTATCACAATGTACTATTAATTATTACTTTCTTTTGTATATTTAGTGATTTGTTTAATCAAAATCAAAATATTTTATTTCACATAAACCTACATGGGCACTTCAAACGTCAGAAGCCAATATGTCGTTTAATTGAAATTAGCACCTTGTTATTTTGATATTTGCATGCCATTTTTTGGCAAAATATATCTTTGCACTAACAATTTATATGTTATCCTGCAAATAAATGATTTTTAATTTTTACACGGAAACACATTAGAAGTGAGATCTTCAATGAGTAAGTATTGCGTGTATTCTTAATTATAGTCTTGCCTGTTCAATAAGCTTAATGTATATTCATAGTTCAGACCCAAAGACCACACGCGACTACACGCTTCTTTTAGTCAACACGCAAGTATCGATAACCTATAATTATCGATGGAATCTTCCCATCTCTAGCCCTAATCGAGGTTTCTCATTAACCGGTATTTGTATTCGCATATCGTATTGACTCGGTGTTAAGGCGCCGACTAAATAGGAAATCTTAAATCAGTAGGATGAACTAGCGACGTCACGTCGTCTTTGTCGGAGTATTTATTTAAGCATGTATGGGTTTCATCAGTGAATATGACATTCGACACTGCTTTGGTATCAGTTGCTGTATTTGTATTTATGTTATGTTTAATACTACTAATGTTTGCTGACTTCCAAATTCACTGATATGTATTGCATTTGCTTAATTTGCTGAAATGCTTATCTGATCGGTTTACTTATAAACTGGTCATAGCGTAGACTACTTTTACAGTTTGACGAATACTTTTAAAACTACCTTCGATCTGTTTTTTTGTCCATCTGATTCTGATTTCAACGATTTAGATCCTTTAATTATAAAAGGACCCTTAAATCTAAATCAGGACGACATTCGCTCCCTTCTTTACTTTTCCCACTCTGTTATGAAAATACAAGTATAAAATAATTGATTAGTGAAAGTCATAACACCCTATATTTATGTATAATTTAACTGTAGTGATTTATTTCAAACAGCTGATACAGTCCATCATTCCGAGATTAGCGCGGAAACAAATGTCAGCAAGCTGCATGAAAATATATACAAGTGCGAAACTGACATATTTATATATCCTTTTATAATAACTGTGTGATTTGTGACGGGGCGGCCATTTTGATTTGTGTACTTCCTGTCAAATGTTGCGTTAGTCGTTTTGTTACACTAGTGAGCTGATGTTTAGGGTTCCGTACTCAAAGGGTGCCAGAAGAACCCTATTACTAAAGCTGCGCTGTCCGCCCGTCCGTCTGTTTCCATTTCAAGTAAAACATTTCAAGAACCGTAATACACTTGAAATGTTCTGCGGCCGGTATCACTATGGCCGCTATCACAACAAATAAAAATGAAATAAAGTTAAAAATTAAAGGGATACCCCCTTTAATTTTTAAATTAACCCCATTACAAGGAACGTGTTTTTTTTTTAAGTGTATAAATAATGTAGTGTTAAATATTGTACGGTGTTAAGGAACACTTCGTGTACGAATCCGTCTCGCACCTAGCCGCGTTTTATTTATGAGTGACATTTGGCAGCCTACGATAATAAATGTGCGTATTTTATTTTATTATCTGAAAACGATATGTTGTGTGATAGAAACCCTGTTATTAGCTGTTTTTTGTAGACCTACATGTGTTCAATGTTCATGGATACCTTCTATTTGGGAAAGGCAAAGGTAGCTCGGACTCATACAGTTAAACACAGTTGCACTGTGCATATAAAGAGAGGCTCTCGTATAACGGCTTTGGCACGTCCTATTAAATATTATGATTTCCTGTTGCAAAATTCTCTACAGACATTTTTTTTATAGGTATTCATTCAAGTGTTGTAAATTTCAGTAATGACTAGGCATATCAAATTATTTCATTACTAATAGTCATTGCTGAAGTTGCCATCATAAATGGTCCTTATTATCAGATTCACCACCATCCTATTAATTAGTAATTGACACAGATACACTGTAACATCTGAGACTAAATAGTCTAGATATATACCAATGGAAACTTTGAGAGTTTCCATACTATCTAGTCTTGACATTGAGACCTAACTATGTATAGCGCACAAGTTTGTAGAGCTTCATCTCAGTTTGAAGGACTTGTAACTGATATAGTAATAGATTGTTCTTGCGGGCAATTAAATGTTCTAATAAAAACAGCTAGTAATCTCCCAAAAAACAGGCTAACTTTGAATACAATTTTTTTTATCTCACGAAGCGATACGCTCTTTAAGGCTCGTGCAGATTGGCGATATCACGGGCGTGACAGGCAGCGCGATGTGTATCGCGCCCGTGGTATCCCGCTATTTTGCATGAGCCTTTACTTGTGGTAACTAAGTGTACAAATGCGCTGTGAATGTGGGCGTAAAGACGAGTAGCGTCTGCTTATAACACACACATATACTTCCGACTTCGCCATTTCCTCGGACAAGTACCGAGAGCTCCTGCGCTTACACACACATTTAGAGCGTGTTTGTACATAATGGTAACCACAAGTAAAGCGCGCGCCTCTTCGTGAAATAAAAATACTGTACAAACTATTGAAAAATACGAATTGTATAGTTTCATCCCACTTACTCTCTGAGCCTATAGATTTATACTTACCCGAATAGTATCTAACAAATAGTTGCTCTGTTGCAGACCCTCAGATGCCATAAAGCCGACCCAATGAGCTGCGACAGAGGCGAGAGGGCGGGGCCTCAGGATGCGCGGTGAAAGATGCCCCGGCGCAAGCGCAGGCTCGCGTCCCGCATCCGGGACTACGTGCGCGGTCTGCTTGCGTTCCTCTTCAGCAACGTTGGTGTCATCGTGCTAGTGGTCGCGTATACTATCGCAGGTAACAACAAATAATCATCACCTCCCCTGGTCTCATGTTACTTGTGGTCGGTGCAACACGTTTTCATCTTCCATTATCCCCTGTCAACCATCAGGCTATAATTTACTCTTTTTCTTTCACACAATCCATTCAACTTTTTTTTTGGACTTCCTCATCCTCTCCCTCTAGGATGAGAAGTGAGAATATTATTTTTATTTATTTTCTTATTAATGTACCCTAGAGGTACCTATGATGTAGTGATTTTTTTAACTTTATTCGTTAACCACCGGCAACGAAATAAATAATATCCTATTCTAAAGAAAGAAAAGTATATTGTCACACAAAAATTTATTGGAATAATATAATTATTAATTATATATATATATATAATATAATAAACCTTGATGGGTACAAACGCCGTTTTTAGGGTTCCGTACCAAAGTGGTAAAAAGGAACCCTTATGGTGAGACTAAGTCTGTCTGTCTGTCCGTCACACCTGGATATCTCAAGAACTACTAATGCTATCAACTTGAAATTTAGAATAGTTTTAGATGACGTTTGTCCATATATTTTACAAGCTAGAAAGAAATAAAAAAAATATATACCTTTTTTGCAAAAGGGACTGAAAGGGCGTCTTAAAAAATTGAAGTGGGGCTACTAGGGCATGTGGGGTATCATATGAAAGAACACTGTTTGCACATTCTCAAACATTTTTTTTTTAGGCAGTATTGTTTCCAACTTTTGATGAAAAATGTAAAAAAAATACCGTCCCCCCCCCCCTTATCTCCGAAGTTTGCAGAAATAAAAATCTGAAATTATTCTATATGATAGAAGCGTATGTAAAGATTACAGGAAAAATAAAACGATGTCTCTAAATATCACAGTTTTTCAGAAATCAGTAACATCATGTATTCGTACGGAACCCTCGGTGCGCGAGTCCGACCTCGCTCTTGACCGGTTTTTTTTATTATTCTCAAAAACACGCCTTTACCATACTTCTGTATCTATGTAAAACCCTTAGTCTGCTAAAAATAAAAATTTCCAGTAATTTTCGCAAAGAAAACAAAATGCTTGTAACTACAAATTCCAATTTTCCGCCAGACTCAGCCGTGACAAACATTTGCTCAAAAGTTGGTGGTCCGTATCAAGTTACTGTAGCCAATTGGTTCCTGATTAGAAATTTAATAATCCTTGAATTTACAATGTTATTTCCGGACCCTTAGTTAGAAAACCAGCGTCAGTTTTAATTAAGCTTGAGACTTCAGAAAGAGGCCGAGTTTGATGAATCATCGCGAATGCGGCTAATTAATGCCTTTAATGTGATTGGTTATGGTGGGGCTCTTTGATTCTTTGAATATAAGTGATGAAGGGTGGATTGTGCACGTAAACAAATAATTGGGCATCCCTTGATTAAGGGGTAACAAATTAATGTATAGCCGTCGATGTATATGATGATTTGTAATTCAACGTATTCCTTCCAGGACGTCATAGTGTCATACTATGACGTCCTGGAAGGAACACGTTGAATTTGCAACATTTAAGCACCCCATATAACCCAGGCAAAAACTATAGGATTCAAAAATCCTAAATTTGTGTAAATTTCCCAAAATTCGTCATTAAATAATTTTTTTCTCTCTAAGCTCGGAAATCCAATGGCCATCAATGCTATTTTATTTGGTATTGAATACGTTAAAAAGCTTTACGCGTAACCAAGTGTAACAACAAACAGTTAAAAGATACAACAAGAAGTTAATTAAAGATTTTCAAAATCATCTACGTATGAACTTTGACACCAATGATTGTCTCCATATTTTACTATGACACTAAACGTACAATAAATCAGCTATCGAATGAGATAAAAATTAAAAAAAAAATATTTAAAGGTGCCCATGTAACAGTCGATGTGGCAATGGTAGGATTTGACAATTGTTGAAATATATTTAGAGGTGCCCATTTAACAGTCGTTAATGTTGGCAATGGTAGAATTTGACAATTGTTGATATATATTTAGAGATGCCCATGTAACAGTCGTTAATGTGGCAATGGTAGAATTTGACAATTGTTGAAATATATTTAGAGATGCCCATGTAACAGTCGTTAATGTGGCAATGGTAGAATTTGACAATTGTTGAAATATATTTAGAGGTGCCCATGTAACAGTCGTTAATGCTGGCAATGGTAGAATTTGACAATTGTTGAAATATATTTAGAGATGCCCATGTAACAGTCGTTAATGTGGCAATGGTAGAATTTGACAATTGTTGAAATATATTTAGAGATGCCCATGTAACAGTCGTTAATGTGGCAATGGTAGAATTTGACAATTGTTGAAATATATTTAGAGGTGCCCATGTAACAGTCGTTAATGCTGGCAATGGTAGAATTTGACAATTGTTGAAATATCTTAAAAAAATTGTGTTTTTGTTTCTAATATTTTATTTAAAGTTTATTGTTTCTTATGTAAATAAATTACTCTGCATAATGATGTATAGAATCAAGTTCTACTAACTTAACACACAGCCGTGGAGGGATTTTGTTGCGCCACTTCTTCTCCTCAGCTAAAGTACTAGGAAGTGGTGATTGGCGGGCGTTTTAGGGAAATATCCTACTATATCCTACTAATATTATAAACGCGAAAGTTTATAAGTATGGATAGATGGATGGATGGTTGTTTGTTCTTCACGCTCAAACGGCTGGACTGATTTTGATAAAATTTTGTATGGCTAGCTGACACCCTGCATTAACATATAGGCTACTTTTTATCCCGATATTCCCACGGGATCGATACTTACGCGGGTGAAACCGCGGGGTGAAGCTAGTCTTATTTAATTTTGACGTAAAAAAAGTGCTGATTCTGAGCCTAATTTGAAATTACGTTTGAGATAAATTAATAATCTAACAATAGAAATTGGCCATAATTTATAAGTCTTAACATTTTTCTTCTCAGTTTCCTTATAATTATATTTAAAATCTTAAACGATTGTTCACGTCATCAGTTCCGTTCCTAGTCAACGTGCAATCAACGCGCCGTAATGTCACAGTCAAAGGATCTATAAAGGAAAGACAAAGCCAGTAATCAGTTTGAGGCGCTCCAGGTATACAGACAGAGGAGTGCAATCACTCCGAAGGCTATGTATTATAGGCACAGGGAAACATCAATCGTATAATTTCGTACGATCCGCTCGTCTGTATCTTTTACAGCCATTTTATTCTGAGGCTTTTTTTACTGTATCGATGAAAGTAAGAAAGGTCTATTCTATGAACCGCCAAACAATGGTGTACGAGAAAACCCTTTACTGTGCGTGATCCGACACGCAATAGACTGTTTTTTTCACTATTGTAAATGTGTGCATGATGTTTAAACATTTAGGGCTGGAAAACAATAAGTTAACGAAGATTGGAAGAAACTTGATCAAATTCAACAAGAGGTTAGAAACGATTCTATACAACAATCGTTTAGCCACAGCAGTCAATTGGGGATTCAGTATAGTCATTTCGATTATCTATAGCACAACTAATATAATATAATATACTCAACAGACTTTCAGGTTTCCAACAAATAATTAGATATCAGTGCTAACCATCCCAATGAACGTAGTTAACAAACTTACTTCGCCATTTAGGCCATCTAATTCCGATTTCAAAACTCCTTAAATATAATATGGGAACCGCAACAAAGGCATTAAATGGAATCAAAACCGCAACAGTTGTTAGAAAGTGTTTGCAAATCGATAATTCAGCTTCGACCTTTTTGGTACACCACAAACGTTTGTTCGGCGGTGTTGCCAAATGCTATAAAACATGATGAATTGAGGGGAGTTGTGTTATGGTAGGCATCTGATGTTGATGGCAATGTGGTACATTTTTATGAGATGCTCTTTTGTTAGGGGCCGATTATGGTGCCTTGTGGTATTATGTCACGATTATTTTTATTGATGGTTATGTAGAATACTTTTTTGTTGTAACATGTAAACCATATAAATTGCAAATAGAATAGAATTGTTAGGAGATTTAGAAAGTTTTTTCAACGTTTTGAGTTAAATGCGTGTTCATAATGTCTCATTACTCGAAAGCCTTTTTTATTTTTTGGGTGGGAAATTATAAAATAACTTCTCCCGCTCTGGGCGGAGCGGGATGGCGTGTCAGACTTTAATGACACAGACAAAGGAATACGGGTGGGTAAAACCCACCCGTATTCCTTCATTTGTCTGTGTGCCAGGGCCACGATATCCCTTTCAGACAAACTGGCAACCCTGGCAGGCATTGGCCCTAGCGGACCCCGTCAGTTGGTGCTGACAACTCTTTGAGGCGCGCGTGGAATACAACGCACCGTCAACCCGGGCCTGGTCCTTTTCGGACGGTGAGCTACCCATCACTCACCGTCCGCAGGCCCGCGCCTACGGTGGCCGGAAATCGGCTTGCGACTCCCGACGCCCGGGGCGTCTCCTGCGGCGACTAGGGGTGTGAGGGCGCGAACCTTGCCTCTCCCTCACGCGCTCCGCCTCCTCCTTCGCAAGCATTACTGCTTCGCAGATTTCTCGAAAGCCTATCGTTGAAAGTAAATAAAGGTATACTCATCATACTTAGCTATGTCAATTTGAAAACATAGGTTAATGATTTATGATTAATACAATCTTTCGTCATGCAAGAGTTTAATAACAATGTTTAGTCGGCATCATGATTAAATGTTAGTCAAAGTAAGAAGCCTTACCTACTGAGAAGGTCCATCTACTGACTTTCATCGCGAACACCGCCCGAATTTGAGTAGAAGCCCTCAAAAAGCTAAACTTTAAGCAATGTGCTTATAATTACATGCATACACAAAGTACTTAAGTTTGTACGAGTTTTACCTTGAAATAATGGTACAGACTTATTTCAAATCCAAAATCGACTTACAACTTTGAAACTGTCAAACCACTGTGGAATGACTACGCCACATTATCAATAATAAAGAAGAAGAAGAAAATACATAAATATATTTAGTATAGACTAAAAGGCACACAATACAACATTATGTATTTTTCCTACAAGAAAAAAATGAAATAAGAAAACAAATGAAAAGTAGAAAACATTAAAGATATTTGCAGGAAAGTGTGCCTCATGGCTGCGCCAAATAGGCCCATCTCAGCAAAAAATCCAGAAACTAGTGCCTGATACTGGTTTTTAACTGGACCTGTTTGTGAATTACCTACTATCATTCCACAAGCCTTATCGCTCCTTCCTTCCAAATAAAAGGGTATTGATTGTGCCACAATAATAGAATTATGCTTGTCGCTCCACGTCATTAGATGTCTTGAAAGCCTGAACTTTACACTTCACTGAGCACTTTTAACTTTTACAGCATCTCTGCTGGGTATTTCCTTTGTCATTTTGATGAAGAATGAGGGGTTGTCGCGCCCTGCTTTATCGCGTTAGACGGCTGCACACGATCAAGGAATATTGGAGAAAGATTGATGCAAATGAAATTCGGAGTTTCATTGTGCAATCAAAGATAGGAAGAATAATATTTTTTCGGTTTTGATTTTTGGACTGTCATCGTTAGATAAGTTTATATCCATGTTTTCTGTATGACGTTTTAGGCAAGTAAGAAGTAAGATTTTAAGGCAAATGATGTCTAAAGTATAATTCTAGATGTTAAATTAGTTCGTACCTCCGCGGTTAATGGATCTTTTGTGCAGAAGATACTGTTGATCAGACTTAATAACGGCTTGATATTTAATAACAACTTCTATTTACCTTGCTATTCAAAAGGATTTTGTTTGAAAGGAGGTTCAATGCGCCTACGGACAGCCTCCTTTGAATAGATTCTTAATAATTATGCCTGGAATGTCGACAAAGATGTCTAGAATCTGTAAACTGAAAAGAATTCCGGGAAATCTTTACAAAATAATTATGTTGTTGTAGTTATGCGAAGTACGGGATAATTTAATTATTATTAGAGCTTTACATTCAATTGTAAAGAGGGCAGATTTCTTTTGTTAAACATTTTAAACAGGTACTTTTCTGTTATTTTTTTATTTTAATGCGGCCCCGTATAATTATCTAACGTGTTATTTATTAGTGCCCATTATTTTCTTAGCATCTAGCTACATAGAGACAATCAATCAACAAGAACCAAAAAATAAAACTTTGAACTACGAACCATCCCATCAAGTCATTCTCCCCCGAGAGTGTGCACGCTACCTTACCCAAGACTTCAAACAGAAACTCTTCAAAATTAAACTCGTGTTTTTCTTGACGACATTATGATGCTCCGTAATTTATGTTCGGCCTTCGTCCTCGGTAAATTAAAAGGAATCTGTCTTCGTGGCTCATTTGTGTGATATATTAATAATAAGGCAATGTTTGGCATGAGATAAAAGTGATATAGTAGCCACGGCAAACGCACAAGCTCAAGAATGAAGACAAAATCTATTAAAAAGACATAATTATGTTTGGTCTGACAGTCTTTTCATGTCTATGTGATGGAATGATCATTAAAGTGTTACGGAATTTGCTTATGAGAAACAGATTTCGTAACGTTGGAAACATGAGATATAATCATCTTTAGGACTTGGCCCAAATTTTGGGTATATTTGGGCCTAATCTGAAAGTTGATTTAAAATAATCTAATCTATGATATTGGTAGAAGACCTAGGTACGAAATATTATTTGTAATAAAAGGTAAGGAATAGTTCGTTTTCTGCCAATACCTACATTACGCTGGGACGCAAGAAATAATATCTGGTCGGCTCGAAGGACCCAAATATACGAAGGAGCTTCTATAATATTACTCTCTTTCCATACAGGTGCATTCATGTTCCAAGCAATAGAGGGCGGTAGCGAGATGAAGATAGACAACCAAATGAAGCACGAACGCGAAAACCTCTCCCAGTATCTGTGGCAGAACGTCACTCTTGACCTGAACCTCTTCAATGAGACGGCGGTGAAGGAGAGGTGCGTATCACATGACTGATATCTAAAGAGACAAAACAGGATCAGCTGAATCTAAGAGGAGTGCAGAAAAAAACGAGAGCTTATAAACTCTGGTTTTCTTCTTAGTGTGACTTCATGAGCACCTTCCTGCCGTGATCAGAGGGATCACGGGACTGACTGGTACCCAGGTAACCCTGGTCATACAAAATAATTTTCAAACTTAGACGCTCTGAAAGTATACCTATAGAGATCTGTCGAGATTCTATGAAACTAGCGCTAACCAGCTGGCTTTATTGCCATCATTTGGTAATCCATAAACAGTTAACAATGTGAAGAGTGATGGATTTTGGAGGCATAAACTACTGCCTGCAAAATCAATAAGGTATTTCTCAGCTTGCATATCAGTCTTTCTTGTTGGTACTCAGGATCGGCACGGAACTGCACAACTACCAGAGTAAGATAGTGAAGGCGGTGCATAAGGGCTGGGACGGTGGAAGATCCTCGCGACAGTGGAGCTTCTCCTCAGCGTTCCTTTACTCGCTTACCGTCATCACCACTATAGGTAAGGATTCAGTCGGATCAGCATTAGCAGCAGGGTGTGTAGGAAAAAAAGAGAATGACATTGAAATTTCAGCAAATTGAGGACTTTGTTATTTTAATTGTTATTTGATACGTTACTGTGGCTTTTTTCCTTTCTATTACTAAGATAGACCGTTAAATTCTTGCTTAATTTTGAAATGTTATCACAAAAGTTGTTTCCGTGATGACCCTGTTCTAAAAGTTTGTACAAAATAACAAAGTATATATATGGGTTTCTAAAAACATTTTCCGAAAAGTTTACAGAAACCCTTCAATTTATCATTATTTAAAGAAGGCCAATAGACGTGTCTAATTAAACCATTAAACACACACACACACACTCATAAAAATAACGGTTCCAAGATCTCCATTGGATCGCTCTGGTGCCCCAAAAGTGCTGCACGTCCGAGAAAAAAAAAATGTTTCTTTTCCTTATCAACTGATCTGTTCGCTAGGTTACGGGCACTTATCTCCGAAGACTGACTGGGGCAAGGTGGTCACCGTGCTGTACGCACTGCTAGGGATGCCGCTGTTCCTGCTCTACCTAACTAATGTTGGTAAGATTTGCATCAGTTTATTTTTATTCTACTTCATAATAATATATGGATACGATTGCTTCCTACGTTTTCAGAATTTGAAGTGTTTTTTTTGAATTTCGAATTGACTCATCTAGACAATGTAGGCATTCTGTAAAACCTAATAAAAATAAAATATGCAATCAGTTTTTTGGACCATTTATGCTTTTGGCAATGATTAAGATTTCCAACAGATTCAAAGAAATCGTTAAAGCACATACTTAGCCTACAATATTTGTGCGATCGTAAATTCATGTCTGAGTTTTATTATTCTAGTTGTACAAATAGACTGATTGCGGTATAATATAAATCTGGTGTTTTTGCACGCCTAAAATACCTTATCGAAATTGCTAAAGTATGCTATTGTGATTAACCATTGAATTGGACTAATTTAAGGTTAATAATCGGCCATTTAGTACCCTTAAATTAGTCCAACAATTATAATTCTTTTCTTTGCTCAAAAAGATTTTTGCAAAGTAAGTCAGCTCATTAAAATAAAAAGTATGATTAGGAAATTTTGATTGTATATCTACTTAATAACGAAAATGAAGAGATTCAATTTATGTAAAATTTAATCAGTACTCTTGAAATGGCAATACATAATCAGCCTATAATGTTCCCACTGCTGGATCTCAGGCCTCTCTGTGAGAGGGAGTGGGCTGTAGTCCACCACGCGGGCACAGTGCGGATTGGTAGATATCACATGTCATCGAATTTTTGGTTCTAGGACATGCCGGTTTCCTCACGACGTTTACCTTTACCGTTTTGAGAGCAGTGGTAAAAGATCTTAAATGTGAAAGAGAAACCCAACAAAACTTGTTGGCAAACTGAATTGAAAACACAATCCTTTAAAATGTGCTGAAAAACAACAATATTCGAACGTCAAAATAAACGGTAAACACCTTTCAAATAAGCCCACCGTTCACCGCTTCCAAGTGTTTAAGCCGTGATGATAAAACGGCGCTACCAACTCCCCAGCAACACGTCTCCATTTGTTTTAGTATTATAACCTTGTAACTTATGAAATTAAAATAAAAGAGACCGTTTCATTTAATAACATAAAATTAAGTGCGCTGAAGTATTTGGAAGGCCAAGTGGTTCAAACTTGAATAGCTGTAACTAGGTGGGCGGAATTCCTGAATTTTTTAAACTAAGGTAATAATAATTTTCCCTAAACACAGAACAGCCGATGATCTGTGGTTAGGGAAAATTATTATTTTTGTGTTCTATTTACTGTTATTTCGGAAGGAAGTAGTCATTTTTATAGAATAGAATATTATTTCTGAGTATAATAAGATCTTAACAGCTTCACAAATACTACCGTTGCCGGTGCAGAAATATTAAAATCGAAGTACAATTAATTAATTTATGGTAGGATCTGTTTATAAACAACCGAATTTATAAAAAAGTAATTAATAAAACAATTAATCTACATCAAAAAGACATTCACTAAACAAACAAAAAATATTTATACCCCTAAATTGTTTCGTACCTGCTTTTGATTTCGTTTTGTTGGTTAGTTTAAAAAATATTGTTTCATGACTTTGAGTTAATTTCTTTTTGAAGTCGAATTTTGTTTATTACTTTTATTTCGTAATTTTTAGTTTTAAGTAGAAACTGGAATATTTGTTTGTACTATGTACTTAGTTAATAATTTGATTTTTCTTGTGGTTTTTCTTACATGCACTGGAATTTGACCAAGGTTTTGGGATGTTTTCAGACATCACAGAAAGGTTTGGGACACTACACCCGTAGCTCGTATCAATAAGCCAAGCCGTCACACTTACACGTATTAGTCCATATTTTGAAAAATATTGAACCGATTTTGATGAAACTTGTACTGTTCCCTACTTTGAAGTAAATGTGAGCCAAGTAAAAAAATTGGTCAAAGCTTTTATAGTTTCGGAGAAAAGCGTAGCCAAACATACATACATAGGTACGCCCATAAAAAAAATGTGTATTTGTTTGGAAGTCCTATTAGATTATACCATAATTATATTTCGTACACATTCGGACATCTTGCAGTGTTTCAGTTATATCAACTGTACAGTGTACATTCATGTTGTTTGAACATAACTTTTGAAAGTGGTATTTTTTCTCAGATTCGCGGATCTTAGGAATAAGTTCACAGGATCTGAGTGTTATCGGTTGAATTTCTTGATTCAATCAAATACCTAATATTTTATCAAATTGAATTAGAATTCATGAGGCCGCCTTTTTGCCTTTCTTGTAAAAATCCGTATGTTTACCCTTCGTCTGGGGATGAAGGAAACATAAACGATTGTCTTACAACAACTAAAACAATATTGTGATCGGTTTTATAACTACGAGTATACAAGTTCTGTTCAAACTCAAACTCAAAGCATTTATTTCAAAAGCAATTACAGGCACTTTTGAACTGTCAAAGAGTCGGTCAGTTAGTCATAAAGTTGAAGCCATTTGCGCACTTTAAAACGTAGATCTTTATGGAGAAGAACAGGCAAGAAACTCCAAGGACACTCTTTTAAATCAAGATATTACAAAATCCTGGGTACATTATTCTTGTCGCTTCTATAAGTGAGACATTGGAAAAAATAATTGTGAGCCGTCACGGGACGCCTGGCAGATGTGAAACATCGAAATCAAACAAACAAACATCGAAAAAAGGGTCGAGTAGCGGGGGGGACCGCGCACTTGAAGTGAGCGGTGAATCGCCACGCGGCATGCGTCGCCCCGCCGCGTATATATGTTTCACATCAAAAATTATTTAAAAACAATTCAAAATATAAGATTAAAAGATTACAAATAAGTCGGCAGTTATGAGATGACCAGTCTCAACTGACGGCACCCGTTCACGAACATGACGCGAGGATCAGCACCATCCAGCTCAATCATTTTGTAGGGAACCGAAAGATCCAACACACGCGCCACCATCAGCGAGACATTTACGTGAGCATGACATACTCTCAACTGCCCAGCTTTTTTAAGTCAACATACATCATAACATATTAAACGGCTCCATGGTACCTACTCACATTTTAAAAATTGAAAAAATGCTTTCTTAAGTCTGTTGTTCTTAAGGCGACCACCGTATGTTCAGGCATCTTGAGTGGATTTAACAGAAACCTATCCACTGCTATTCTCTTCTCAGAAAACAATTGTCATTGGAGGGGCTCGTGGCTAAACGTTACTATAGGGTCTCGTGGCTAAATGTTACTAGAGGGTCTCGTGGCTAAATGTTACTAGAGGGGCTCGTGGCTCAATGTTACTAAAGGGGATCGTGGCTAAATGTTATTAGAGGGGCTCGTGGCTAAATGTTACTAGATGGGCTCGTGGCTAAATGTTACTAGGTGGGCTCGTGGCTAAAAGTTACTGGAGGGGCTCGTGGGAAAATGTTTCTAGAGGGCCTCGTGACTAAAAGTTACTAGAGGGGCTCGTGGGTAAATGTTTCTAGAGGGCCTCGTGACTAAAAGTTACTCGAGGGGCTCGTGGGTAAATGTTTCTAGAGGGCCTCGTGACTAAAAGTTACTAGAGGGGGCTCGTGGGTAAATGTGGCTAAAGGGGCTCGTGGCTGAATGTTACTAGCGGGGCTCGTGGGTAAATGTCGCATGCCGCATGGGTCGATTGAAGGTTAACCTACGCTTGCCGCGGTCGGTTGGTGGATGGGTGACCATCCATTACATATCGAAACCCCGCCGTGCCTCGGAAAGCACGTTAAGCCGTTGGTCCCGGCTGTGGTTCGTAGATCATTGACAATCGTTTTGGGAAGTCAGTCAGAAGCCCAAAAGTCTGACAACTTGCCTTACCAAGGCGTATCGTGTTACCCAGTAACTGGGTTGTGGAGGTCAGATAGGCAGTCGTTCTGTGTAAAATATTGATATTGGAGTGCGTCCGGTAAGTCTGAATGCCGACCCTGACATATTTGGGAAGACCAGGCAGATTGGTCTATGCATACTGTCAATAAATTGTGCTTGGTTATTAATTCCGTAAAGTTTTGGGTTCAGAGGTTTATTTGTTATTTATGTACACACAGAAAAATACAAAGAGATATGACATAATAATAATTTAGTACAAAGGTGCTGCTTATTTCTTAAGAAATTTCTTCCAGCAGATCTGCGAAAGGAGAAATTAAAAAGAAATGTAGACAATAGTGTGTGAGAACAAGAAGAGAAAAATATGAATATGCGAAGTCTTAAACTAAAATGTTAAATATACCTAAACCATGCCATAACTTTAAATATAAAAATTACACACGTATACGTACACACGTGCAAAACCTACATAAACTTAAATAAATACATAAAGCATATATAAACAAATATATATATATATAAATATAAATACTCACAGTTGAGAGGAAAGGTCGTGCTCTTTTACGGAAAGGTCGTGCTCTTTTACGGAAAGGTCGTGCTCTTTTACGGAAAGGTCGTGCTCTTTTACGCGATAAATGAATAAAGAAACAGTTTTATTTACTTAGTTTATTTACTTTAGCAGACCGATCTACGTACGTACGTGAGTACAGATAGTAGGTAGACTTCCTCTTGATAATTATGATCTTTCATTTTAATTATGAACTGAAATCTTTAAGGACTGTTGTTTGAATTATATAACAGTGAATAGAAATCTTTTTCTCCGAAACATAATTTAATTTTCTCCTCATCAACATTTTGGCGTAGTTAATTAAAAAATAATTAAAAAGTTGGTATTTGAAAGTCCGAGAATCGTATAACTTGATTTGCTTAGTTTGTTAAAGCAATTGTTTTTTTTTCTGGTAAACCACTTGCGAATTAACTCGGCGTTTGTTCACAAAAGGAAAAAACAATTAGATTAGATAAATAATCTAATTAACTTTTAGGATTTTCAATCTAGAAAACAAAGAAGTAGATAATTACATTTTTACTTTTTAAACCCTAGAGACCTCTAGGCTAGTCTATTTAAACAATATTTTTCAGGGCATCCTTCATTAAAAAAGGGTTTTATTTTTATATGGAAAGCTGTTAAATGTTCAAGATAGGTCCCTAGATTTTATCTTCACCTAACGTTTTCCCAATGGAACTGAAAACCGACTACACTCGCAATTAGATAGAAAAAAAAAATCCAATAACAAACTGGTCGTGTTGCAATATTCTCGTCCATGGCTGCACATTATTCGGTGAAATCTAACAAAGTGCTACAATTCCAGGTGAGCTGCTGGCGCGTTGGTTCAAGTGCATCTACGCGCTCATGTGTCTCTGCAGAGGATGTCCAGGGTTCACGAGGAGAAGAGCCGCCAGGTTGCGGCTACAGGTAAATACATAATAAATATGATATAAGTACACATTACCAAGTCAGTCGTTTAGTCTATAATATTTATTTACGCTCTGGCTGGAGGCTTTAAGCTCACTTACTTCTTTCCTGTGACTACCTTAAGGCAGTCACAGGAAAGCTCGGTAAAGTAGTCACGGCCTCTCAAGGTCAACTACGAGATGCCATAAAAAAAAAATATATATATTATCAAGTATCCGTGACGCTTAAAGAACCTGCAATGCAAGCATGAGGTTGCGTGACTGAAACCTAATTTATTACACAAAAATAAACATAATTTTTGTATATCTGAGCAAATATGTAAAGTAATGCTTCTACTAATGAGAAGACTTTTGCTCTGTTATGAGACGTTAGGATACAATAAAACCATTACAGACTTTATTTTGCAATCTTAAAACATGATGGAGAGGTTGAAGAAGCACCCAAAGACGCAAGGAAATGATCTGTTCATTGGCTGTTCAGTAAAATCCCTCGAAACGCTAGTACATTATTCCTAAATAAACAATAATGGTACCCCATCAATTATCAGAACAGTACCAAAACTGACGGACAGAATCACTCCGTACGTGGGCGAGATATTTAGTGAAAAATAGGCCCATCGTCCACGACGCTACTGACAACTAGTGTGTTACAAATTCAAATCACCAATGAGAAGGCAGTCCGTACACAATGTGACTTACTAACGCGTTATTAACTCGTTTATGATTGGTTGCGTTGCGTCGTGTACAGTCCGCCATTGAAATACTAGTGCTGTTACCATTGATGTTTTAAATAGGAAGATAGGCCACTCTCTAACATCACGTAAATATTAAATGGACCCGATGTCGTGCGTCATGTGCTCGACAACCGAAATAGATTAGATAGACATATTACGCAGGATATAGCGGGAACGACATCGCAATAATTGTCACTGTTACGTACCCATAACAACTCGCAAACAAACTACAATTCGGGTATTCACCGCAAACCGGGAGTAATGTAGGTCGATTGTATTCTTTCCCCTAATTTATGCGGTCCACATTGAGGAACGCGTACAATATCTTCCTATTTAATACATCAATGGCTGTGACATTATTTTTCTATTTGGTGATTGGAGTTTGTAACACGTTACTTTTGAGTAGCGTCGTGAACGACGAGCCTTATACCCAATGTTTGACTAGCGCACGACGGATAGAAATGTTCCGTCACGGGTCGAACCGGGCGCGAACGAAAGTGTTGACCGACGTGTGTAGACGAATGTAAATATTTATCAATAGATCTACTGAAGGAACCGCACATGTTGGTAATTAATTCTCAGTGCCATTTTTGATTCAGGGATCCGTTTGCATAATATTAAGCTTTCAATTGCTATTTCATATCCAAGATAGGAATGCTTGGAAACATGCTGGTCCAGCTCCATAGGAGAATCTACAGTGTAGACAAAATCAAACTGGTTGCTATTTTAATTATATAATTTGTTATTTTAATGACATTGATTTTAAATTCTGAGATTACCTAAACTCACATACTGACTTTTTTTTTTTTTTGCTTTTTTTAGGAAAGCAAATATTTTTACGATGTTTGTAAATATGTGAGCACCATGTATCTATCTCATAATTAAGTTTATTTATTTATTTATACCCATGAGATACATTACAATCGATCAAGTTATTATTCATTGCTTAATTTTTAATACTTTTTACCTATTGTGGTATAGTAATTTTATTCTAGGTGCATCGTCTTCACACAATTATAATCATATAATTAATACACTTATACAAAATATTGTGAAACACTTTTAAAAGAGTAACGGTGGAGTTTCTTGCCCATTCTTCTCCATACGAAACTACCTTTTGGAAGCGGCAATTAGACTCAATTCTATTTTATTTGTAATTCTAGACGTTCAAAAGTGCCTTATATGTGCCTATTTGAAATAAATAATTTGACTTTGACTATTCTTTTGTCAGTCAAGTGCCCCCCCTCCCCCAAGGAAAACTATCACAGCTAAGTAGGCTTTGACCGTGACGTATATCGACGTATGGGAGGACATGTTTTTCAACTGCAATGATATGTCTGTTTTTGGGATAAATTCATCCCAACTACGGAACCCTTCATGGTGCGTGGTCCGACACGCTTTTGGCCGGTTTTATGGTCCTCCTTTCTTAAAGTTGATTATAGAAATAATTTATTATTAATCAACTTTACAAAAGGAGGAAGTTTTCAGTTCGTCGGAAGCTATTTTTTTTAAAATTTAGTCCTATTATATTGTATAGTGTTCTTACGTAATTTATTTCATTTTCAGTATGATTTAAGTGAAGCAGAGAGCATAGAGCGGCCTCAAGCGTGGAGGGGGCGGTACCCAGAGTTTAACGTCACTCCAGAGTTCATCGTGCCTCCAGTGGAAAGGTATCCTCCTCCTCGAGGGTATCCTAGGTAAGCGCCTTGACTTGTTATTTTAACCATGTTTTTAACTTAGTGTATTGCTCCAATCTTTTATTGATTAATTACTGTTTGGTATTTTAGAACTAGCGCTTTCGCTTTTTTGCAGATTACTCTTGATTGTATTGTGGCCTTTAATCTATCTGCCAAATGTCTTTAATCCACTGGGGATTTGGGCATTTTCCCACTTCCATCGCCTGCCTGCCTTTAAACCCATTATTATTCGACTACCCATATCCCATATTTATTTTACCCATTTTTAATTTTTGAATAAATTTTATTATTTATTTTTTTTTTATTTATAAACCTGATGCCACAGTTTTAAGAAAGCGTTTGAGCAGCTCGGTAATTTGATGAAAATCTTCCCGACGTTCGATGTTTTGTCGTAAGATGATCTATTAGTATACGTCCATTACAACCGCTACCCAATTGAAAACGATGGCACATTAATGAATGCACGTTCAATAGCTTTAGAATCTCTGGTTGGCATAGGGCCTGACCGCCTGATCCAGCAAATGCGTTTTATCTGCAATATTAACGGAGTACATGTACACGTCAATAGCTGCGGCCATGTTTATGATAGCGGTTTATTTAGAGCCGTCACTGACCATTCGTGGTCGAAGACAAGCGATATGTGCCAATGCTGTTTGGAGGATTAGTTGTGCTACTGCCTATCAATCTGTGAGGATTGTGTGGTTCTGGGGCAAAAAATAGCCCACTTTCAAGGTTCTTCATCTGTTGTGGTGAGAATGACTTATGAATTGTGCCCTAAAGCTCTTCAGCTTTTAGTTTGTTAGTCAGCTTTTTGCCAGCTTTTTAAAATGGTGGCTATAGACAAGAGATTCATGTCAACGACGGACGGTAATAAGCATTAACGGTATATATCCATCTATTTGTCCGTAATTGTACATTAGCTTTAACACATTTAAACATTAGGGAATGCAAATAAATATATGAATATGAATATTTATTCGTGGTATATGTATATCCGCCCATTTAGTAGAACTCCATCAACTGGACCATTTTTAACCGACTTGCAAAAAGGGGGTGGTTCTATGTTCGTCTGTATGTTTGTTTGTTCACCGATTATTCCGCCAATATTGTGGACCGATTTAGAAAATATTTTTTTGTTAGAAAGGGTATGCTCTCGAGGTGCTTTCATTGTCACCAAGTCAGAATCTGATTAGGGGATCCTCTGGAATTCGAGAGAAATCTTCACACCTATAGTGATTTCGGTATTTTTTATAGTAACTCGTACATTTGCTCTTGGAAACCACCATTTGGTGAAGTGGAACTCATTATGAAGACCACAGAAGGCCACCGGAATTACTTCATAATAAGTATTTAACGGGTTGCGATTCGATTAGGTAGTTTAATATGGTTGAAAAGCAATTTATGCTCGTGACAATACATATGGTGAGTGGCAGTTCTCCTGGTTCTTACTAGGGGAACTCATCCACAATGAACGTCCCTGCATCGGGAAAAGCAATATTTTGTAAAAGGTGATGAGCAGTTGACATTAGGCTATTGTGACTTAGCCAAATTATAAACTGACCCACTAAAAGAGAAAAAAAAAAAGTTTTTTATTATTAAATTTTTGGTTATAAAAGTATTACCGGGTAATGTTATAATAACCCATGCAGGCCGTATTAGATCTACCTTGGCATAACATAGCCCACTTTATATCTCAAACTCAAAACTCAAAGCATTTATTTAAATTAAACCAATTACAGGCACTTTTGAATTGTCAAAGAGTCGGTCAGTTAGTCAGAAAGTTGAAGCTATTTGCCCATTCCAAAACGTAGATCTCTATGGAGAAGAATAGGCAAGAAACTCCAAGGACACTCTTTTAAATCAAGATATTACAAAATCCTGGGTACATTATTCTTGTCGCTTCTATATGTGAGAACAATGTAAAAATATAAATTATTTAAAAAAACAATATAAAATATTACAAATAAGCCCTGGCAGATAGGAGAAGACCAGTCACAACTGACGGCGCCCGTTCACGAGCATGACGCGTGGATCAGCACCATCCAGCTCAACCATTTTGTAGGGAACCGAATGATTCAACACACGCGCCACCATCAGCGAGACATTTAAGTGAGCATGACATACTCTTAACTGCCAAACTTTTTTAAGTCAACATACATCATAACATAATAAACGGCTCCATGGTACTCACATTTACAAAAATTTAAAAAATGCTTTTAAATTATACAAAACTATATAGCTTGCAATGCATTTCAAAGATAAATAAAATTTTACTAGCAAAAGGATAAACATAATTACCTACTGAAGTATTCAACAACTAAAACTTGATTAAGTACATTTTATATAATAAATATGATTGTAATGTCAGAACATAAAAAAGGGGGGAAGCATCTCTTCCAAATATTATAATTTTAACAAGTGAGCCCAAGTGGTTGTGGAGCAGGACCAGCATTAAGCCAAGCATTTTTATCTACGATATAATCATCCAACCTATAATATGCTTGTCTACATAGTGTGCGTTTAATGCATGTTTTAAATTTCTTCTCATTTAGTTGAAGAATATCGAGTGGTATTTTATTATAACATTTTACACAATACCCCATAAAAGAAGTGTGTACTTTTGACAATCTGAAACGTGGTTGATCTAATTTGTTCCTATTTCTAGTATTAAAATTATGCCTGTCACTTATCTTACTGAAAAGATGTAGGTTTTTTCTAACATACATAATATTTTCATAAATATATTGGCAAGGTACCGTCATGATGTTAATTTCTTTAAACAGTTCCCTTAGAGAGTCGCGTCTGCGGAGGTTGTAGATGGCTCTGATAGCCCTCTTTTGCAGAACAAAGATAGAAACAATATCTGCAGCCCGTCCCCACAGCAAAATACCGTAAGACATGATGCTATGAAAGTAACTAAAATAGACCAGTCTCGCTGTATCCACGTCTGTTAATTGGCGAATTTTCTAAACAGCGTAGGCGGCTGAACTTAACCGCCCTGCAAGTGATGTTAAGTGAGGACTCCACTGCAGCTTAGAGTCAAGCGTGATTCCCAGGAAAACAGTTTTTTCGACGAATTCTAGTATCTCTTTGTTCAATACAACGTGACATTCACTACTTCTAATTGGCAAAAATTACGAGCTTCCCTATAACCTTTCATCACTTTTTAACCTCCAGGATAGGATTAAAAAAAGATACTTATTTCGTTTTAAAGAAATTCTGGAGCAGAATTGCACACTTTTTGCCCAAGTGGCTGTGCGTTGTCTCTCAGTGAAATAATTTAAGATTTTATTAAGTGGAAGAATGACCATGATGTTAAGCAAATTAATATAATTATGTCTTTAAGACTTTGAAAGTAGTTGACAAAGTTGACAACAGACTCGTAGGAAAACAAATGAATGTCAATGAACCCCAATCTAAAGTAAGAGAACAATATAACTATTCTACTCCTTCCTTGACTGCAGCTCCTAATTCTGCAGTGCGATTTGATTCGGAATCTAGAACGGGATTGCGCTGAGATTCAACAATTTGCATGCTCATTACGAACGGAATTCCTGACTCGCTAACTATGTTATTTCTTGGCGTTTGGCAGCACTCAAAACTATGCAAAGTTAGATTAGTCAAATAAGTTCTTTGGGGCTTGTTTTAAGCGTCAGCCTTTGTTGAAATCAAACTAAGCTTGTGTAGTGGCTAAGTGCAAGTCGGATTGTTCCAATCAGCGTTACGTGCTTCCAAGTAATTCACGCATAACAACGTTTGTCTAAGAGCTTTCTTTTGATAAGGGAAGAAGTATTTAATCAAACCTCTAATAATTCCCATTTTTCGCTCCTAAAAATGATTAAACACTGTAAAATAATATTTGTGCTCCTTGTGAACGTCAAAAAAATTCCAAAATCATCTTTATATCAATCACTTTTGATCAACTGTTTAATTGACCCGGTTATTTTTTGGGACGCACGACGACGTACCAAAAAATAACCGATCGTCTACAGGTGAATCTTTATAAAATGAGAAGCGATCTACAATTAAATGGAATTTGGTAACTGAAAACCTATTTTGTTCCTCTGGAAATATGAAATGTGTATTTTCACCGTTTTCGAAAAGAAAAAAGAAAGAAAGAAAATTGTTTATTTTGCACAAACAAAACGCACATTACAATGAATTATGTAACATAAATTGCACCCAAACATAGTAGCCAAAAGCCTCATATTCAACAATAAAAAAGTTTGACAATCTAAAAACCCAACCCAAACCTATTTAGATCCATTAAAAAATTCAACGAAGAGCTACTTTGCACCCCATGGTCATGTCAAAGTAAAGTTTTTTCTGAGAGTTCATAATGAAAATCCAGTATGGCGATAAACATGTGATAAAAATTTCCAAAAAAAAAAAAAAAAACTTTATCTACATCATAATGAAATTCCGTAATTTTTACCCGAGTTCCCAAGATGGAGGGTAATGTTTTTCGAGAGTATGTATGACCTAAGGTCTCAATCAACTCAGCCTATAGCAGTCCACTGCTGGACATAGGCCTCTCCCAGGCTGCGCCACAACACCCTGTCCTCCGCCTTCCGCATCCAGTATGTTCCTGCCACCTTTTTAAGGTCGTCGTTCCATCGTCGCTGGGGGGCGTCCCACACTACGCTTGCCGATACCTAGACCTAAGGTCTATGCATTAAGCAGTTGGTGATCAAATCTGAGATTTAACTAAAATAGCTGCCACCAATATTTACCTACACGGCTATATCTACAGCAGAAAAGTGACCTTCATAATTTGAACTTTGAAATTGTTGTTTTTTTTTTTAAGAAACTTCTATCGCTCAAATGCCACCAACTTCGCCAGTTGAGCAATGTTTCTTTCTTTAGATCAGTTTTTTTTTAAGAAATTAATTGTAACTCCCATTCTTGAAGGCTATCCGAGTCCCGAAAACTTTAGAACTATATCAAGGTTTGAAACATCAATAGTACCCCGGAAACCCAATATCCTGTGTTCATAATTGCAATCTCAAATTGCAGTTATTAAGCTTGGGTCATTAATTCTTGTGTACGTCCACACAGACTAATGATAATTATTGATCTAACATCTGATTATATTGTGCTGTATCTTGTTTGACTAAGCACGAATTAACTCCTTTGTTAGAAACCGATACTACAGCAGCACAGGAAGACGTTAATGTTTGTTACAACATAGTAGTTATGATAATAGTGAAGGACAACATCGTGAGGAAATCAGCATGTTCAATATAACAACCAATAATACAAAAGCGTGGTAGATTACAGCCCACTCCCTCTCACAAAGAGAAAGCCTTAATCCTAGCAGTTGGAACATAATAATATAGGCTGATTAAATAATAAAAAAACCACAAAATGTTGTTTGTGGTTAGGGCTCGACATAGACCAACCTTCTTGTAAAACGGGTCCAGTTCAGAAGTATTGCTTGCTGCACAATTCTTCATCAGTTTTTCAACGTCTACTGATGAAATTAGCCTCGAAAATTCCATAGTATACAGGTCTAGACCACAATCGCAGCACTTCAGAGTCGGTATCATGACCACAGGAACTTTATTCAAATTTAAAATATTTTATTTCACGTAAACGTCAGAAGCTAGGTGCACGGTTCCAATGTGGTTACAAACTGAAAGCTCGTCATAGGTGGCAGCACAGTTGTCCGTCTACAAACCACCATTGTTTTGTTTATGTTTACTTTTGAAAAACAAATACAAATTAAACGAAAACTAGATAAATATGTATGACTGTGAGTGTACCTCTAATAAAAGAGACCGCTAAGGACAAGGGAAGCGCCTACCACTGGTAAAAAAGCAACTGTAGTGAAAAAGTCAGTAAATTATTATGAATGTTTTATTTTATAGGTTATTTTGTGTTTGTTGACTTTAAGTTCTTCTTTAGTTGAAGACTAGAAGCGTCACATCACAAGCACCTGTAGGTAAAGCAAACAGACTTAGTTCTCTTGGGAGCATCACCTGTATACGAATTTCTCCTATAAAAGTCTTCAGGTTTCAAAAGGACATCACATAGTTACGACGAAATATCGGGTTTCCGTTTTTTTCCGAAAGCTTTCTTCCATGGTTTTCGTCTTTTAACATCTTTGGCAAATACATGGGTCCTCGTATTATTGCAGTCAACAGCTGCGCAACGGGTCAATCAACTCAGCCTATCGCAGTCAACTGCTGGACATAGGCCTCTCCCAGGCTGCGCCACAACACCCTGTCCTCCGCCTTCCGCATTCAGTCTGACCCAGCCATCTTCTTAAGGCCGTCGGTCCATCTAGCTGGGGGGCGTCCCACACTATGCTTGCCGATACGCGGGCTTCACTCCAGGACTCGTCTGCTCCATCGGCCATCGGTCCTTCGACAGACATGGCCAGCCCACTGCCACTTCAGTTTGCTTACTCTGCAAGCTATGTCGGTAACTCCGGTTCTTTTCCGGATCATTTCGTTCCTGATTTTATCCTTCAAAGAGACTCCAACGGGCAACGGGTCATATTTATTAATTATGCGTAAAAGAATTCGCTTGTTTACAAAAAAATGTATGGATAGTGTCACAACTGGATGCCAAATTCTTAGACGTTGGGTAGTAGCGACACAGATCATTAAAGTAACTCTGTATTTTTTATCTGAATAGTGTTTATTATTTCGATAGAATAGAAACTATACGGCAGCGGCACTGCGGGTTTCTGGCAAATAAATTGCATGGCATTTAAAGCAATATGGTATTTTTAATATTAAAAGCGGTTAGCACTGTAACTGTTAGTTTGTTTTTATTTCATATTTTAATTACTAACTGTAAAAACACTGCACATTACCTAACATCCCGACATCAACCGTCGCGCAGCAGCCCACCAGACACGATACCCGTCAGGTCGGAGGATCCACCCTTTTCTATAGAGAATGAGTGAACTTGACACCCTGTTCCTCATAGGGAAGATGTAGGTACTGGGGATCACTTATGCTAGAATCGAAATAAAACCAAATCTAATAATTAACTATTTATTGCTTTGCACTTATAACAAACTTTACTTATCTATCTATCAATTGAGATCAACTTTAATCACTTTGGCTTATCAATTATGGAACAATAAAGATTTAAAAAAAAAACAGGTTCAATCACCATTGTCAACATCGGTTGGCAATTCTTTTATGAAAATATTATGTATGTAAGGAAAAATCTACATCTTTTTAGTAAAATAAGTGATAGACATAATTTTAATACTAGAAATAAAGACAAAATAGATCAACCATTTTTCAGGTTATCTAAAGTACATACATCTTTTATGGGGTACTGTGTTAAATGTTACAACAAAATACCTTGTGATATTTAAAGAACACTTTGTAAACAAGCATATTACCAAATTAGAGGATTATATACAAGATAATAATGCTTGGAAACATGCTGGTCCTGCTCCATAGGACAATCTAGAGTCTAGACAACATCAAACAGGTTGCTATTTTAATTGTATAATTTATTATTTTTATGACATTTATTTTAAATTCTGTGATTACCTTAACTCACACTGATATTGTTATTTTTTAGGAAATCACATATATTTTATAGAATTTTTGTAAATATGTGAGCACCATGTATCTAACACATAATTGATTTATCTGTCATTGCTTCATTCTTAACTCTTTTTATTACCTATTGTGGTATAGTAATTTTATTGTAGGTGCATCGTCTTCACATATATTTATATAATTAATGTACCTATAAAAATATTGTACAAGATTTTAAAAGAGTACCGGCGGAGTTTCTTTCCTATTCTTCTCCATACGAAACTACCTTTTGGAAGGGGCGAATTCTATTTTTTAACCGACTTCCAAAAAGGAGGAGGTTCACAATTCAGCTGTATGATTTTTTTTTTGTTTTTTTTTTTTTTTCGTGTGTTTGTTACGCGATTACTCCGTCAATTATGAACCGATTTTGAAAATTATTTTTTTGTTTGAAAGGGTATATATACTCCCGAGGTGGTCCCATTGCCACCAAATCAGAATCTGATGAGGGAATCCCATGGAAATCAAAATCTAAAGTTCTCCTGGTTCTTACCAGGAGAACTCCTCAACAATCAACGTCCCTGCATCGGGAAAAGCAATATTTTATAAAAGGTGATGAGCAGGTAACATTAGGCTATTGTAACTTAGATAAATTCAAAACTGACCCACTAAAAAGTGAAAAAACATTTTTTTTTACAAAAAAATAGTAACCGACTACCAAAAATAACACTACAAAGTGAAAAATAACTTTAATTTCGGAAGTCGGTGGCAAAAAACTCAAATACAGATCCAAAGACACCGACTTCCGAAATTAAAGTTATTTTTCACTTTGTAGTGTTATTTTTGGTAGTCGGTTACTATTTTCTTGTAAAAAGTTTTTTATTTCATATCTTTTCCATTTGACTTCTGGCTGTTTTGTGTTGATTTACAATTAATTTCCGGGAGTTTTATGTTTCTAATACCGACTTCTGTAATGAGGTTTAAAGTTTACAGCTGGGGTTGTAAAAATAATAATGAAATACTTTTTTTATGTATAAAAAAATATATAATCATGAATCTTCTAGGTTGGGTGGGACACGACAACATACAACATGAACTTTTATTTTTTAAACGTTGCCCCACACTAGGAATTTCTCCTGTATTGTGGGTGCATTTACAAACATTTAAACTCTCATACACAAACAGCCAGACCCAGAACAACTACTAGTAGGTCATACAAATATTTGTTCCGTGCGGGAATCGAACCCGCAACACGCAGCGCAGCAATCAATCGCTTAACCACTGCGCCAACCGTGTCATCACACATCACATTCTACATATAACAACTATGTAAAATAAATTGTAAATACAGTGCTTGTAAAACGACATAATTACAATAAAATATTGTTTGGCAGAATTGTGTTCAAGGCTTATAAAAAGATGAAGTATATCAATATTTTTGAGCACACTATTATTTTCATGAGCTGTGCAATTCTTCTTCTGCGCTTGTTATTTGTAAATAAGAATACAACAACGGTTTTTACTTAAAATAATATCTGAATAAATATGTTTCTGAAATAAGCTACCCCAAAGCTACCCATTATTTTCGTCTACGTAGATTTGGGTTTTAATATTAAACCCATTGTTTGCAGCTTATTCCCATTACTTTTCGTAACTACAAGGCTTTAATACCGATATTTTCATTTACTTTTGGATCTAAATGAAGAAGACCTAGTATTGAGATGATAATTTTGACTCATCTCATTCTTATTCCACTCAGAGAGATACATATAAAATATATATATATTTACTAAAGATATACTTTCGGAGATCGTAACTTTTTTAATTATAACTGTCAATCACTGAGTATGAAAAGAGGTTTCATTCCTAAGAGGCTGTATTAGAGAACGATATTAGAACAGTCAATTTGTGTTGTAATGAAAGAAAGCAATTACTGTACTTGAATGAACTCGTTATATATAAGAGATTTTTAAAATTTCTCACTAAAAGTATTATATATCAAATTATTTGTTTATATTTTGAGAAAATGCATGGAAGGAGTGGCTCGTTATTAAATAATAACATCGGCACGGGGTGACCGTTGTCAATGGGGCCATCACATAATATCGAGACCCTCCGTGCTTCGGAAAGCACGTTAGGTCGTTGGTCCCGACTGTCAGTCGTAGAGAATAGTGTTGCATAAAAAAACTTTTTACAAAAAATAAAAGTCGGTGGCAAAAACTAAAATACTGGTTCAAAGACACCGACTACCGAAATTAAAGTTATTTTTCAGTTTCTAGTGTTTTTTTGGAAGTCGGTTATTTTTTTTTGTAAAATGTTTTTTTTTGTAAATATTGACGTTCAAAAGTGCCTATTGCCTATTTGAAATAAACAACTTGACTTTGACTTTGACTTTGAATGATGATCAGCATGTAGACAATGGTGATCAACACATATCACACACATACTTAATTGCCTTTCTTTTGTTTTCGATAACGGCGCGTCTTTTATTGGTGTTCCTCTATGTACCTCTATGTCCGCTTGCTATAACTCATCCCCACTTGTGTTGGTGTGATCGTTTCACAGCAACACAGCATTAATGTTTCTGTAACAGACACATTCATTTACAAAAAGCCTGAAGCGTTTTTCTTAGAGAATTTCTTCAACGGTTTAATTAGATAGACATCTTTCATTAATTATATTCCAACCGTAATAAAGTTATACAGCTGTGTGTAAGACACTTAATTTTACAAGCTTTACGATGGTTTTCATTAAATAATAAAGAAATATGTCGGAATTAAATGGAGACACAATAGACATCGTGTTGTCGTAAATACATAGTTATTTTGTTTTTATTATTAAGTAGTACTACTAACATTTAGAAATCTTACATAAATATTGCGTTCAATCTCTATTTTATTTTATTCAATATTTTCAAGGTTGGTCACTATACACTATACCCTACATAGCTAATGTACATTTCAAGGTTTTTTTCTGAATTACCACTGACTGGTGAAAAAAAATATTATGAGATAATCTGATGTTCAGAAAACGACGAGAATCGAAATTTTCTATGAAATGAACTGTCTTAGGATGAATATTTTAGTTTTTTGACACCGACTTCCGAAATTAAAGTTATTTTTCCACTTTGTAGTGTTTTTTTGGAAGTCGGTTGTGTTTAAAGTTTTACTTTTGTCTTTTTAGTGGGTCAGTTTGTAATTTATCTAAGTTACTATAAGGCATATGGCTATTAGCCTTATGTCAACTGCTCATCACCTTTTACAAAATATGGCTTTTCCCGATGCAGAGGCTTTAATTGTTGAGGAGTTCTCCTGGTAAGAGCCAAGAGCACTGGAGCTGATGGTGATTTCACGATATCCATTATGACGAGCTTATATTGCTTACCAACCATATTAAAACTGCCTAATCGAAGCGCAACTCGTGAAATACTTACCCAAATCGGGCTACGGGTGTGCCAATAAAATTTGAGGATTTCCCTCGATTTCCATGGGATTTAGATTTCTGTTCTCATCAGATTCTGACTTGGTGACAAATGTCGTGACCACTTTGACAGCATACCCTTTTACAAAAAAAAAAAAACAAATAATTTTCAAAATCGGTCCACAATTGACGGAGAAATCGTACCTACATAAAAAAAACATACATAAAAAAAAAATTGACGAACATAGGTCATGTAATTAAATTACTCCGCCATTATTTATAACCTCTTTTTTTTTGGAAGTTGGATAAAAATAGGCCTCTATCATGGGACAATCAGGTTAAATTAATAAAATTCGTTTTCCACAATTACCAGGAGACCAGAATACATCAGAAGCATATCAATGCCGCAGCCGTGCGACCCGCGCCTGCCCCGCGCCGCCCCGCGCCGCGGCTGCTCGGAGCCGGCGCATCGCGCAGACAGCCTCGCCTCCAGCGACTTTAGTTACGTCACCTTCGACGCACAGACTATCACTGTGCCGATCAGCGTCTGTGTCACTATTATGGTTGGGTAAGTAGCATTACTTAAATTAAATCTATTTTCATAATCCATATATGTAATATTTCAATTAATGCGAACGTAGTTCTGTCTAAATGTTACTTTTTCACACCTAAACTACTGAACCGAAAGTTATCAAATTTGACAGATAGGTAGCCTGGGACCTGGAGGACGACATAGGTTGGATTCATCTTGAATATTTGATTTAAAAAAATATTAAGTACAAAATAAACACTGACGAAGCCGAGGGCAACAGCTAGTAAATTAATCATCATCATTTCAGCCGAAAGACGTCCACTGTCGCACATAGGCCGCCCCCAAAGGGAGGGTTTGCCATAATCGCCACGCTTGGCAGGCGGGTTGGCGATCGCAGTATGGTGTTAAAATGCATAGAGAACGCTGCTGCCCATTCTCTAGTAAGTCCCTTAGTCGGCTTTTACGACACCCGCGGGAAGAAATAGGGCGGTACTCTATTCTTTACGTCCGGCACTACACGGTACCCGGTATCCCAGTAAATTAATATATAACCTGTAAATAGAAGACTATTTTTGAGAGTTGATTAACATTAGCAAATCATTATCTGCCTCCTCTTCTAACTTATGATGATGATAATGGATTGAATGGTGAGGCTGTGTAATAAGTTGCGTTTCCAACATTACCTGCTAGCTGTTGTCTGCGATTGCATCGTGCGTATTTCATCATGAATATTCAGGATGAAAGAAGCGTCCAGGTCCCAGGCTGTCTATCACTTAAATTTCATTATGATGAGTTCAGTGGTTGACGTAACAAATATACAGACAGACAGAGTTGTTATTGTCATGATAAGTTGTATTGAAGGAAAGTTCAGCCTCCAGTGATTTTAGCTCTAGGTACGTAATACCTAATACTTTTGATTAGAATTATTATTGTTCATGCTTTTAATCAGAACTTAATTTATAGAACTTTTGATTGAGTAGGTACCTATTTATGTGGAGAAAGGTATAAGATTTCTGTCAAATATTAAATAACCATTGTATTTCTATTCCAAGAATTTATTTGGAAATGTTTGATGGGTAAGTAGCTTCATTCGTAAGATTACGTTCCAACAAGATTTTATTATTTTCCTTTAAGTGACGTTTGAGATTTCATAAATACAATTAAATTAGTTATTCTGACTCCACTGTGACACCTTATTAAACGTCTTGGTATTCAGTAAAGTGTAAATCTTTAGGTTAGTATTATTTTTGTGACTTGAAGCGAAGGAATGATTACTGATGATACCTACTACTCGATACACAGGAGAGACCGTGGGCAAAATAAGCCCATTAATGATTAATTTAATAGGTTGGTTTAAGATGAGATATTTTTTCTTTAAAATTCAAAGCCTGGGGATTTTATAGGTGAAAGAGCCAGGCTTGTCCGCGAAATTTAGATTTTCTTAGTTGTCTTGCAATTTGCAGGTCAGTATCAGATTGTATGTTGATCAAAATAATATATGATTCGCGACCGTAAGAAATATGTATTTACAGAATTATAAATGATTTTTATTTCTGTAAGTAGGTTTGTACAAACACTTTTACATGTCAATCATATTTTAATAAAAACTAGATGAGGTCAGCGTTTCGTATCTGACTACTCTGAGAAGAAAGGCCGAATTAAACTCAGAGGTCACACCTCTTTTAAAGTCCAGACATAATCTTGGTCAGATCATGTGAAGGCCATGTACTACTCAAAACTTAAGGATCTCAACGATCCGACCATCAATACCAAAGAAAGGACATTTGGGTAAGCCGTATAAATGACTCAAGACTGCTAGACCATGATTATAACTAACTGAGAATAAAAGAAAAAGAAAAAAAAAAGAAGCAAAACCCACATAGTCTTCTCATTCACAATATTTTTTTTTTTTTAAAGATGATGTAATTTATTCCCAAAATATAACATAATTATTTACATTTTCTATAACTAAAAAAATATAGTTTTTTTTTAATAACTAAAATATATTATTAAAAGGAGTCCCTTTAGGCAAGGTTCCGAAGATACTGGCAGCGTTCCCCCCTTGAATAGCTAGACTAATTCTTTGTCCGAGGTAGCTGCCAGCTCTTCGGTCTCCTGTGATGTCGACTAACCTTTTTGTTATTTCGTTAAAAGGCCTTATAGCGCTAGGACCCCACGGACCGGGTCTCGACACCGAATGGGACAAAATCATATTCGGAGCCTAGACCCCTGTTCACAAGCCGCACCAGGTCTGTTTCTGGTTCCATGCAGATGGGAAGGGGCCAGCGTGTCTCATACCAGCACCCGGCCCATCTTCCATGGAATCAAACTCATACCATCCGGTCTCTTGCCATCGTCTCTTGCAATACCAGTCGGCTCAAGTAGACTTGGCACGTTGACGGTGGCAAGGGACCGGCGTATGATATCGTTAAGTGCGGCATGTCTCGAGAAGCGGCCTGCACTTTTTTGGCATGACAGTCCGTGATGTCCTAGCTTGTCGACATCACTGCCACAGGGACATTTATGAGGAGCGCAGACCGGAACCCCAAGCCGTAGACAGGTTGCGATTCGGAGCGTGTCAGGCTCAAGAAATGTTCCTGTATTTGATGAAGGGTACGCGTGAAGCCAGTAGCCGGCCTCATGCATATCCACGGCCAAAAGCCTAGCACGCGCCGAACCTGTACTAAAGCTTAAAAGATTGTCGTAAGTCAATTTGCAGTTTATGTCGTCCCAGCTCCTTTGTGAATTCGAAGAAACTGGAAAATTTTGACTTGGGCATGCAATTAAGAAAGCGTTTCTAGCTTCTTCCAAGCCAGCAATCTCAAAGTTTGAAGGTAAAGCTGCACTGGAAATTTTGCGCATCCCTAAACCACCATAACGGATGGGTAGGGATGCTTGGGTCCAAGATTGCTCGTTCAGCTGCATATAAAGAACCGATTCTAAGCTAATTTTGATTAAGTCGTCTATTTGTGTCAAAAGATCTGGGTGATTCCAAAAGGAGCAGCAACGGAGCACATACGTAAATTTTGGGACGAAAAGACAGAATTTTAAAATGGAAAGTGCATAATGTGGACTAATTTCAAGGAGACGGTCAGCAGAATTTTGAAATTTAGTAATTGAATTATTAAAATATTCAGAAATAGAGAAGAAGATAATTGTATATTTCCGGTATATGTTGTTTTATTTCCGTCAGCAGGTTATCTCTATTTACCGAATTGAATGCATTTTTGACATCTATTTTGAGCAACACGTCAGGCTGTCCGTAAGTTAGGAAAGAGCGTAGGGCATGGACGGCTGCCTCACACCCTCCTTTTACACCGAAACCTAACTGTACGGGTTCAAATTCCAAATTTAATTTTGGTAAAATATGTCGAGCAGCAATTTTGGAGGCCAGGCGTCGTAGTGTTGATCCAACAGCAAATGAGGTTCGCGCCGAAAAGAATGGGAACAATTTCTGGATTGATATTACCGGAATACATAAAGTTGATTAACTTAGTGATCGAATTTACAAGTTGCTCGCCTGCATCACCCACAGAATGCGATGTTAAGTCTTTCAAATGTTGGGGTGAGGTTCCATCCAAACCTGCAGCCGAACCTGGTTTAAAAGATAAAATGGCATTCGTAACATCTTTGTTTTGAATTTGAAGGCATGCTTGCCCTACTGTTGGTGGGTCGAGAAAATATGGGTTTACTGGAGCTGGAGGATGTTTTGTCCGTAAGGCCTGAAGGGTGTCAAGGGTATCTGGTGATAGCGTCGTTGGAGAACAAAAGGCGAGCGGCACCTTTGAGATCTCCGTCACTGATTTTGTTTTCGATGAGTTTGTTGCGATTACGAGGGGCATCATGTTTGATTAGAGGTGCGGAAGGCGAGGAGCTTACAGCACAGTTATTCTTAATCTTTTGTGTCAAGGATAAATTCGGTTCATCAGTTTTTATTATATGTAGTGTGCTGTATGAAAATAAAAATAGGTTCTGCCAGTCTTGAGTACAATTGCTTAAGTAACATTTCTGGATTAATTGTGACAAATGTGTAGCAACGGTTATTCGAGCTCCTCGAGGGATTCTTTTAACTATGGGTATACTATTTTTCAATTGGCTAAGATATGTGTGGAAAGAAGTTGGATCGTTCGCTACATAAGTAGGCGCACTCGGAATAATGGGATGGATGTCTAAAGGTGAACTGTTTTGGCTAATACATTTCCTGTGTGTTTTGTAGTGTGTATGTTGAGGCCTTCCAAAGATTTGAATGACTTGTTGCACTGTGTACATGTAACGGTCGCGTGCGACGTGCCATCACAAGATTGGGTTACGGACTGCATTCACAACAGTTAAATACATTCACAAAAATAAATAACTTAAAACAAATAACTTAACACAATAAAGTAACACTAAAAACATGAAAAAAGTCAAAGTCAAAATATGACGGCTGCTTGTTTTGGCAACAAAACGCATGCGTCGTTACGTAGGTGCGTCACAGGATGAGTGGAGGAGACCTAGCGACGCAAGTCGTCGCTAGGACAACCGATGGCGGCCTTAGCAACCGCGTAAATGAAAAATATCTTGATAGATTTTTATATAATGCAGGTCTGAGCCGTCAGGAGATTAAACTGGCTTAGAAATAAATATTTTAAGTGACCTGAGCCTGTTAGTCACTTTTCTTCTTCTTCTTCTTGTTTTTTAACGTTGCCCCACACTAGGAATTTCTCCTGTATTGTGGGTGCGTATACAAACATTTAAAATTCACATACACAAACAGCCAGACCCGGAATAACTACTTGTAGGTCATACAAATATTTGTTCCGTGTGGGAATCGAACCCCCGACACGCAGCGCAGCAGTCAATCACGTAACTAACTGCGCCAACCGTGCTGTCAAACTTTTGTTATTACTTTTATTTTGTTGCAATTCAAAGTTGATAGATTTTTAATGAATATGCACTTCCACGTTTTTTGCCTTGTTCTCTTTATATCTGTAGTTTAAGGCTTGGATAACACTGTCACTGATATCACAACTTATTCTGAATGTATTTATGTACTTTTTTGTTACTTAGACCGGATCATTATATTATTAATTAATTAAATTACACAGAACAGTGTTTGACGTGTTTCTGACATTTCATCGTCATTTATTTTTTAATTAATTAAAATAATATAATACTTCACAAGTAAATATTCATGTCATTCGGTTTAAAGTAATCAATAATGTCACTGTATATTAAAATAATACAAGTTAGCAAAAAAAAAAACATCAAACAATAAAAATAAACCACTTCAGTATGTAAAAATTGGAGCAGCTCAATCCCAAGCCTTTTTGTCCTCAATATAATCTTTAACGGTATAAAAGCCTTTCTGGCACAACTTACGTATAATGAATGATTTGAATTTATCTTGAACGTGGCTTGGCAGTTTATTATAAAAGCGTATACATTGACATCGGAACGAGCCACCTATTTTCTTGAGCCTTGTTGTAGGTACAACAAAATGTTTGTTATGTCATTAAATTCATCAATCTAAGTTCAGGTTACGCTATTATTATTTTTGTTCATTGAAATCTTTAACTTATATTCAGAATTAAAATAATGAACGTGAATAACAACATATGTCTAATTAATAAATAAAAATAACAATATTATAGCCTAACTTAACAAGGTAGGTCAAATATTGAAGGACTATTTCATGAAATCGTGACATTTGAGGCCAATTCTAACTTGAGAGTTGTATTAATGATTGACATAACCTGGCACTGCGGCTTGCAAATTGCTATAAAACGTAAAAAAAATTGGATTCTGCTGGTTTCCTTAACGCACCCCCTTAAACACCTCAATGAAGATGCTTAATAATTATCTGAGATAATTTTTATGATGGTATTTCAGGTACATAATGTTTGGCTCAATGATCTTCGGCATGTGGGAGAAGTGGGACCAGCTCGACGGAGCTTACTTCTGCTTCATATCTCTCAGCAGGTACGACAACTAGCTTATTATTATTTTGCCAAGAAGCATCGATATTTATCGTAAATAGCAATCTGAAGTCAGCGTTTTTAAATCTCTGCAAGCCAATCTGTTTTCCAAACTCATACCAAGAACGCGAACAGATTGGCCTTTGGCCTTATTTTTGTTTTTAATATTTTTATCACGGACGCTTCTGACGTTTTGCATCGTTCTCACATGTATAATTTCAATATGAATGATGTAACCAATACTTTGTATCAATATTTTAATTTAAAAGAGTGTCCGTGGAGTTTCTTGCCCGTTCTTCTCCTTATGCACCTACTATTTGGAATGGGCAACTAGCTTTCATATTTGTAACTGACTGACTTCTTGACAATTCAAAAGTGCCTGTAAATAGTTTAATTGAAATAAATGCTTTGAGTTTGAGTTTGAGTTCGGATTGTGAGTGTGTTACTCAATTGGGTTCCTGAATGACAAATCATTAATTATACTTGGTCACATTATAAATGAGATGTAATGACATATTTTTTTCGAAAGTTCTTATTTCGATTGTCTGTACACTTCCAGTATCGGTTTCGGCGACTTCGTGCCGGGCGAGCGCGTGTACACGGCGCGCATCGAGACGTCGTTCATCGTGTGCTCCATGTACCTCATGCTGGGCATGGCGCTGGTGGCCATGTGCTTCAATCTCATGCAGGTTTGTGTCGCTTTTTGTTTTAGGAATAACCAGGGAAAATATTAGGCTAAATATAGGACGACTGCCTATAGGAGCCAGGGGAAAGCCGGAATGTTGCTTGTTTTTATATGATAATACTCTATGATAATATTAGTGGAATATGGTGTATTTTATTTGTTTCATTCTATTAAAAACATTTTCAAAAACAAAACTGACCTTTGGTTTTTGACTATAAAATAATTGCTGGCGTCGTAGATATAATGTTTCCATAGATAATATTGAGCATGTAACAAAAACAGTTTATAGGCTTCTACATACTGGCGCGACACCGGTAGAACAGTTTCTATGAAAAAATCAAGGAAATTGTTTTACCGGTGTCGCGCCAGTATGTAGAAGCCTTAAGAGGCTGGATGGATGCGTAGTTCATACAAACGTAATACCAAAACAATTTGTAAATCAAACATATTCTTAATATAGTGTGTCTTTATTCCGATTGGAATACAGAATATCTAGGTTCCCAAATATATATTTTGAATGGACACTGATTTAAACAAGAGTTATGAAAAAAAAATAGTTTTTTAAAGACATTTTTAATTCCTCATATTTCGTCTTTATCCTTTCAAAATATATATTTGGGAACATAGATATTCTGTAATCAAATCGAAATAAATACACACTACCTTAAGAATATGTTTGATTTACAAATTATTTTGTTATTTTGGTATTACGTTTGTATGAACTACGCATGCTACGCCGGCTCGTTTTACTAACACTACGCGACCCCTAAATGTATTGCCTAATAAAAGCGCACAGTTGTATTTTCGACGCTTTACTTTTCGATGTGGCGTGGTGTTAGTGAAAACGGATGTATATCTTCAAATTAGATAATTACTTAAATGCACGTAAAGAAACGCTTTTATAACAAGTTACCAGTCGGTTACAATATTTTTATTATTTGATTAAGTACCTGGTACTTGTTGACAGGTCCACAGTGTCCTCCCATACCTAATAACACTGTAATATACGAAATATTGTAAAAACCGTGGAGTTTCTTGTCGGCTCTTCTCCATAGGAAACGACCAATTTATATCGTGCACCTAGCTTCTGACTTTGATACGTGGCCATGTAGGTTTATGTGAAATAAAGTATGTTAATTTTGAAACACTTTGTGGTCCTCTGATCCGCAAAGGATGTCTCATCACCATCAACTCCGTCGCAGCTGGAAAATTGTTACTCTCAAGTTGCACCACAATACTCGGTTTTCCGACTTCCGCAATCCGCATCCAGTCTGTCTTTTCTAATCATAACAATTTAATTAGGCATTTCACAAAACGCAGCCAGCACTCGAGTGTCTTCTGCAATCCTAAACACACTAAACATTAATTTCCGCCACTAATTCTCTTCAAGAGATAATTCTCTCACAGTTGTCGCAACAAATGTCAGAAATTCAGAGAAATTCTAGAAATAGAGGAATTTAGTCGCGGTATGTCGCTTTCATGTTGGATATGTCAAAAATGTTTTGCTTTCCGAATGGCGTGAATAACTTCCAGCCCGACACATATATAATTCAATTCCCTTTTTTTTATTTAAATTGCGATTCGGTCATGTTTTCTTTTTGTTGTACGGCCTATCTGTGGACATGGAATTTAGTTTTGACGGCAAAATAATTTATCTGTTCTTACACACTTATTTTATCTCTGTATTTGCATCACAGTGATCTTTATTAATATTGTTATAAGGGTCATAGTAGGTTGCTGGTATAGGTAAAATAACTGGAAAAAGACTGTAGTCATTTATAAAAGATTCATTTCCTTGCCAGATATAGAATGAATGGACATAAGAATAATTGTTTGCTGTTAATAAAAAAAATTGCATGCCATGAGGCAGAATGTACCTATAAGGATTCAAAAATACTCGTATTGTTACACCTAATTATATTAATTACCTACATTCTACGCAAATAAATAAATATACCTATTTATTTATCTATCTTGCATGGTAGGTACCTACATATATTTTATTAGAATACTTTTAAGTATATCCTAGAGCGAAAAGGATTATAATATATATTTTTGCCGGAACCCTCACAATATTTTCTTAGTTTTTCATGGTAACTTTTCAATCGAAGATAAGACGAGTATTGATGTGCCATATTTACTCAGTTGCGGGTCGTAGTTTAAACACCATTACGTCTATATTTTTTAACAAGAAAATAAACAATGAAATAATCACATTTTTCACCGTTTTTGAATCTGCAATTTGATATGGAAGTTCATATTAAGGCACAACTAGTCGATACTTTTTCCATACAAATTTCGGGGGGGTTTTACTCCACTGTTACACATTGTACATCTAAAGTTAAACATGATATCGTTTTGTCTTATTATTAATTTTGTCTGTACAGAAACATAATAGTAAAAAACAAAGGTATTAAAAAGTTATGAGCCAACAAAGATTCGTTTTTCCTGCTAATTTTAACGCAACTTTGGGCGTAAATAAGTAATAAAAGAAGTATAAAATCTCAAAAACAAAGCTCGTTCCGACAAAGCTCAATTGTCGAAGATTATAATAAACTTTATTCGTAATTGATTTATCCAGTAGTTTTTTCATAAAACCCCACCTTCCAAAGGAGTTTTCGTATATTTTTACGCGCGCGGTTTAGTATGAATCGTCGTGCACTGTGTTTGTGTGCGTGCGACTAGACGTTATGCGTGTAGACTAGCTTCTAACTGCTCATCACTGGTGCTATCTCTGTCGGACACGATGCTAGGTCAGACAGCGTGCTTTTTGACCGCGCCCGCCAGTGAGTTCGAGCCCGCGACTAGTTGGCTCTTAAGCCGGAAAATCACCAAATTACCATTCATCATCATTTCAGCCAAAATCCGTCCACTGCTGGTAATAGGTCTACCCCAAGCACCACCGCTTCAACCGGCTGTGTTAAATTGCCATTACAGTAACAGAAATGATAACAAAATACGTGTTGTGTTTCAGGAGCAAGTGATGCACTACTTCGCGGGGCTGAAGCGTGCCGTGACGCGCCTCGCGCGCTGCAAGAGGTGACAGCACATGTACTGTACATAGACTAGTATACGATCAATATCATAATATGTTACACTTAATAAAGACTTATTTGCTATGTTGTTACATCTTTTATTTATTTATAATGTAAGACAAGAGTTGGTAAGAGAAATACAGCTTGACATTTACAATCATGTAATTAAAAAAAAAACAAAACATAAATACTGTATATTTATTTTCATAGAGGTTTACCAACAGCTTCTGTATACAATATATCACATATAGTCGAAGGCTAATTAGCCTTGGGCTTACACAGTACCCAATTACAGATTAACCAGCTATAACAAAAATAAGTGATTATAAACAAAAATAAAAATATAAGTGGCGCTGGAATTCAAGTATGGTAAAATTTAAAAATAATATGCATAAACTGTCGATATCCAATTATTTGTATTATTTTAAGTTTTAATTTGCTAAATACGTAGTTACATCAGATTACATTCATTTCCATTTCATTTCGTTTATTCAATAACAATTTACATTGTGTCTGTATGTTTACAAATATACCTCCGCAAATAATTAAAATAGTAACAAGTTAAACACAGAATTAAAATCACACACACAAACGTTCACAAAAGTTTAAAATATAAAACAAAGTCAACGAGAAAATAAATAAAAACATTTCAATAATAACCACCTCATAATTTTATTTTAATTTCCAACACTTAATAATTATTAAAAATTATAAATTTAAATTACAATGACCACTAACCAGGCATATATTTAAAACAAAGACAAATATAACAACTAAAATACACCCCCACACACACACACAAACACACACACACACACGCTACTCTTCCACCCTTCCAATTAATAATGCCAACATGTTTATTTACGTCTCTTACATAGCACAGCACATGCTTAGCGCATGTTGATATCTTCTTTGATTTTATATTGTTTTTTATTTTTATTTTATATATATTTTTAATTTATTGGTTTGTTACTATTATTTTATTTTTGATTTCTAAATGATTTGAATTCATATTTTCATAATGAATTATTACTTGTTTATTGCTGTGCTGTGTCACGCTGAGCAGTCATTAAATCAATCTGTCTTTGCTATCTATATTGGGCCACCAAGATACAGGCTGTGCCTAGTTTGGGGCCCACGGCTATATCTACGTAAGCACTCCTTCAATTAAAATTGTTCCTATTTATGTATTTTAAAATTCACTAAGTATACAAGGTGTTATAGGACGATTGACATTCCTGTAAACCACGTAAAGAGTATCTTGTTTTTTACCCGTATACAAAAAATAAATCAAATCCAATGAATACTTTAGCCACAGGAAATTATTTTCAATTTTTTTATTTTTCAACATGATGTAGATCTGAGTCCGTAATAATAGGTAAACATTGTAAGGTCAAGAACCTGTGCAAAACGTATGATTCTATTCTCTGCGCCCTGCGCCTGAATACGCTTGAAAGACAGAGAAAGGTGTTGAAGATACTCTTTACGTGGTTTATAGGAATGTCAATCGTCCTGTAACACCTTGTAGGTATGTCAGAACCAGATACTATTGTCAATAACATTATAATTCAGACATGGATATTCTCGTATTATCACCAGTATTTAATGTCACAATAAAAATTCTTTGAGGTCAGCATTTCTAAAATGTTATGTTCTTATTTGTAATAACTGTCTAGCTAAAACATATCAGTGAGAAACTCATCAACCGTATAATAGCATTTGTCTATAAGAAAAGATTTAACTAGCTTAACCTGATTTAACTTGCATTACCAGCAAGTAAGCTACAAGTTAACTCACTAGACTGACGAACATACCACGATGAGGCTGTAGTTCAACCTTACACCATAAATCCCAGTTACGTAGGTTCTTTATTAGAGACGACAAAAAAACTAACTCAAAGCATCCCAAGAAAATCTTTCAACAAAATGAAACACCCAACGCGTCTAACAAAACCGAGATTCGTCCAAGAAAGTCTCGCACACATCGGAACTTACAAAGACTTGCATTTTTAAGAAAAATCCCGCAGCTCTTGGTCCTTCCACCACTTACCAACATTAGGTGCTTAAGAATGCAGTGCATTCGTTCTGCTTAGCACTCCTCGGCAGGATTCAGTGGCACGTAAAACCGTTTGAATGGTCCTTTTGTACGGTTTTTTCTTACAATGTATGAAAGCGTGCAGGGTGTAAGGGAAGGGAGTTTATTTTTAAGAGTGCTTGCTTGTTATTAATATTTTTAACGCGTGCACGTGTTTTTTAAATTATTCTGTTGTTATGAGTGCGTGGTGTTTATAGCTCTTTGTGTTGGGTTAACGCGTTTCGTGTTATTGTTAGCTATGACTCTTGTAAGGTATAAGAATGACACTTTTAAAAACTAAGTAAGTATGTTTATAAAAGACAGTTTCACATGCTTTTAATTGTGTGAAATTGGTTCCTGTATACAGGGTTATTTTTAAAACGTCAATAACCTCTTAAGGGGTCATTGTACTTATCATATGAACAACTTTTGCTATGGGACTAAACAAGAAATCGCGACAATTCATTTTAACGAATTATTCGAACTTAAATGTAGGGAACACCTGGTTTTTTTTTACGATTTCAGTTTTGGTCCCATAGTAAAAGTTGTTCATAATGATGAGTACAATGACCCCTTAAGACGTTATTGACGTTTTAAAAATAACCCTGTATTTACTCCACATAACAAAAATGTTTGTGGACTTGAAGACTGTGTCCCAACCTCAGATTAAAACACCAAATTAATAACATAGCAAACGATTTGCTGCTACAGTAACCACTAGAAACATTATTTTTAACCCACTAACCAAAGCAAAGATTTAAAATAGCTTAACCCACGACCAAAACTTCTCTTTTACACAATAATCTACTTAACTAAAAGTCAACAGCCTCATAGCTACATTTAACTAAACTAAACAAGTTAAAGTCGCGACTGACGAATTTCTCTGACAACATGTCGTACCTACTCGTACTCATATTAATACAAGTACGGAACCGTTAGTACGTTAATATGGTATAGTGCAAAGTTTATGTTCCACGCTTTTTGCTAGCGTGAGGTGCACTTGAATGCATTAGTTCGTTTGGGGCCATAAGACAAGCGGGAGTGAGTTGTAAGGCGGAGGCCGGAGAGGTTCAAGTGTCGAGTGTGCAACGTATTATGGTTTGGGAAAATTAATAATCTGTCTTATTGCCCGAGGGATGTCCCGTGTGGTGCCGGACGTAAAGAATAGCACCATCCCATTTATTCCCGTGGGTGTGGTAAAAGGCGACTAAGGGACTTCCTAGAGAATAGGCAGCAGCGTTCTCTATGCACTTAAACACCAAATTGCGATCGCCAACCCGCCTGCCAAGCGTGGCAATTATGGCAAACCCCCCCTTTGGGGGAGACTTATGTCCAGCAGTGGACGTCTTTCGGCTGTAATGATGATGATGATGATTGCCCGACTGATTAGGACCAGTTCTTCAAACTGTTTAGATAAAACGTTTTGTTGTGGGTTGAGATTTAAATAATCGTATGAAAAAGTCTTAACTAGGAAGTGATAATGACGAATAATAATTAAAGAGAGTTAAATAACTCATAGCACAAAAGGTCACATTTTGAAGCCTCGAGACCTCGGCTATTTCGTTTGACCTTGACATAATTTACCCTTCATTTAATAATTTAAAAAAACCTTTTACCCTAATATAATTCAGTACTTTGGCCGGATTTAACAACAGTTTTATTAGCAACCCCATTTATGTCCAAATAAACCAAAACCGTCGTGTCCTACAAATCGACGTATATAAGAAATACGGTTTATGTCTTATACAGGTATGTACATAGTATAAAACAAAGCGTGTCTCTGTGACCGCGTTTTTCTTTTAAATTACACAATCGATTTTATGCGATTTACACCAACATTTAGAGCATTTATTCTGGAAGGAAGTACTTAAATTAACTATCAATATTTACACACAATATCCAAAATCAAAATCAAAAGTTATTTAATCAAACTAGCTTGAGAATCTGCACTTTTCGAACGTCAAACTTACTTAAGACAGTCCCCCAAAAACTCCCACCCTTCACCACTTCGTAGTGCTTTGGCTGGGAAGAAGAAGTGGCGCAACAAACTCCCCAGCAACACAGCTGTCCATTCAGTTAGAAAAACTTGATTCTATACAAAAGTATTAACATTGCCATTCAACATGGTAATGCTGCCAGTCTTCTGGGCCCGTTTCCGGATGACAGCGAACGGACGAGTACTTCGACGCTTAAGGGTTCCTTTTAGTTTGTATTTCTTTTTAATCTTGTTAGTACCTACCTAGTGTAAATAGTTAATTGCTTGCGTGATCTATATTGTATACAATGATTTTAATGTACTTGTAATAAATAATACACATATTTAATAGTATAAGTAAGTAAGTAAGTTTATTTATTTGTATAAACATGGTGTAGTATGTAAAATAATTTACATTACGCAACACAAAACATTAAATTATATTATTTGCCATGTGTTAGCTATCAGACGCCACTATACCAACAAAAAAAAAATCTTCGAAAACTATATTTAACTCCGCAGAAATAAAAAATTAAAACTAAAAACGTAAACAGAACGTACCTAAATAAAAGTCTCTAGGCATAATGGGCGTGCCCGTTTACATAAAGCTATAGCTGTAAATCGAAGCCACAAATTAATGATAAACTAGCACCATCGAAGTAAATTAATGAAACAGTTAATTATTAATAACAATAACAAAACCATGGTCAGCAAGACGACCAGTCACCACAAGCAGCACCCGTTCACGAGCATAACGCAAAGATCCGCCATCACCTCGCCAAAGTCATACCTAAGTATATTAAAACATTGACATAAGTTTAGCAAAGAAATAGATAGATATTTTGAGGGCGCGCTAGTTTAAGTAAAAAGCACTATCGTCAATGTTTTGACTCTCGCTGGTTTTATGGCCCGACTACAAGAGGGTGTGCTATAAACTTTGGCGCTCAGTAGAATTGCTCGCACAAATTAAAGAGGTTAGTGGAGGAACTTGGCGATTACTACGCCGCACTGCCATACGTTTTGGTCGGTTAAAAACTTTCACCATTATGAGAATGGCTGGCTATTTATTTTATTTCCAGGTCTTGTTCACTCGTTTCGAGTTTGGCAGATTTTTCTTGAAATACTACACGTTTCTTTAGGCTTTATTGTCTTCGTAGACCAAATTTTTATTTCTTGTAGTTGTAGTTTGCGGAAAATAAGTTTATGTCTGTCATTAAGATTTGTGTGTGGGTTGCTTTATTTATTTATAAAGATACTGACAATTGGTTTATTCTTATTTGAAGTTAAAGGCGAGTTGATAATTTCGCTTGCAATAGGAGCCATCACTAATTCATCTTCTAAGCATTTTAAATTTGGCATTCTTGCTATTCATCGAACTCAAACTCAAAGCATTGGTTTTAGTTAAACCATTTATAGGCACTTTCCAACTGTCAAGGATTCAATCAGAGAGACGAAGCTAGTTGCCCATTCCAAAGCGTGGTACGTTCCTATGTAGAAGAACGGGCAAGACACTCTATGGACACTCCATCCTTGGTAATTTTCTATGTGACTGCTCACTAGGCAGTGGTTTATAAGTCTCAGGACATAGTGCTGTGGGATTGTGTGACCAAGAGCTGTGAAGCTAGCCCCACTTACTTAATTCTGCTGACCACATAATATTTCCACTACGGTAGAAACAAGTGAAGAAGATGAGAAAATACACTGTCAGCATTTATAAGTGGTATATAGCATCTAATGGGTTTCTTACATCATTTCAAAGTGGTCGTAACTTTAAAAGAACTTGTTTAAAATACTTTAATACCTTACGGTCGGGTACTAACTACTTGGTATAAAAATTACGGACTTCCTCGACACTTGCGATGAGTTTAAGTAGTTCTTAAATAATGTTGAGATAGTTTCTGTTCGGATACTGCTGAGTAGTTACCTAGCTTAAAGGAACTTCGCACATTTAAAGGCTTCTACATACCGGGGCGACTTGTCGCGCGACGCGACGCGACACAAAGGCACCGCTCGTCCCACGACGCGCGGGGCCTTTGTGCCGTGTCGCGTCGCGCGACAAGTCGCGCTGGTATGTAGAAGCCTTAACACTGCGTCTGAACAAATTATAGGTATAAGATATATAGATCGTTTTCTTTTGTACACCAAATGTATTTAATACAGATGTGAATGTAGAAAATTTACATTAGATGACACAATGGGCGGTCTTACCGCAAGCCGAACGTAAAGAATAGCACCGCCCCATTTTTTCCCGTGGGTGTCGTAAAAGGCGACTAAGGGACTTACTAGAGAATGGGCAGCAGCGTTCTCTATGCATTGGCGATTATGGAAACCTCTCGCCCCCTTTGGGGGAGGCCTATGTCCAGCAGTGGACGTCTTTCGGCTGTAATGATGATGATTTATTCAGTCATGTTATTAATTAATAAGTCCCATGTAATGGAGAGACCGAACTCCGGGCTGCTACTGAGAAATTCAAAATGGAGAAACCGAAAAACACTTTGCCTGACCCGCGAATCGACCACAGGATCTCATGCTCAGCGGTAGCGGTTGCGACCACTAGACCAACGAGGCAGAAGCAGAATTTATCATATTATTTGATCCGTCCGTTAATTGTGTATAAATAGAGGTGGTTAGGTTATTGTACGGAACGTTTAGTGACTCGCTATAGGATGTTAATGGTACTTTCGGTACCGGGTACTAATTTTACGAGTAGTAACGATTTGGTTAATGGTGCGGAATTTAGTGGGAATATTGTTTGTTTGTTGGGTTATTGATAGTCTTGTGATTTATGATTTTGGTTTGTTGTATAAAATTGTATGGAAACGGATAATAAACATATATTATGTATTGAACGGAGAATCAAATGGTTTTAAATGAACTAAGTATATTTTATTTGCCTAGTAGCCAACCATTCTAATTGCAACTACTCGTAACTCATGAAAATGAAAACAAAAAAAATCCCATAAAGGCTCATGCAAATTTGCGCGATGCGCGTCACGTTGCCTGTCGCGCCTACGATATTGCGCCAGTCTGCACGAACCTTCAACCTACATGGGCACTTATGAAACGTGAGAAGCTAGGTGCACGGTTCCAATTGGTCGTTTCCTATGGAGAAGAGCCGGCAAGAAACTCCACGGTTACTCTTTTAAAAATAATGCAAGAATGCTTACTGTTAGAGTTAGGTAAACTGATTCAGTAGGACTCGTATGTCTAATTGTCTATACATACTACTGAATCACTTTATTCGGTCTATACTTACCTGAACCTACTGGTACTACTAGAAAACTTTACCTATTAAGTACCTACCTATACTCTAGATACTGTGCATTAATGCAGTGGAATTGTTGTATCTTTGGGCATCAAGTCATAAAGCCGATTTGTTAACATATTTTTGGGATTAGATAGCTCCATATATTTGCGCCTCTTGAATTCTTGAGAGTTTGAATGACAATGGTATGGAATATTTCTCCTACTAATAAGGTTGATGATATCTTCTTTGAGCCTTGTTGTAATGTTTAATTTTAAGGATGACAATTACACCCTTTGAATATTGGAAAACATTGTGCCGTTAACTTAAAACATTTTATACAATGTTGAATAATAATATCAGTATTTAATTAGAAGGGGTGGTATATATAGTGAGTGGACTGTATATGATAGCTCTGCTGCTAGTCGAAACTCCTCTGGTTCCAGGACGGCGACAACTCTGTACCTATTTCCGTAGCGGCTCACTGGGGACTCCAGGAGAGGGTTTTTATTTGGGTTTACACTGAATTAAACACTGTCGTAAGTCATGAGTAGATAGTGATAAGGGTGGCTTGAACTAGGTATGTATTTTTTCGGTTGGTTTTGTGCATGCCAATTTATTTGAAAAATGAATCTTCCAATAGCTTAATCCTATCAGGGTTTAGTTTAAGCCATGCTGAATTGTATATAACTTATCCAACCATAGGTAGGGTGTCCAAAAAATTGTATACTAAGTTAGGAAAAAAAAATTCTTGCGAAAAAAATTTTTCACCCCCAGACCGGGAGGAGTGTAGAGGTTCTATGATAATGCATCATTGTGACCGCTAGTTGGCACTTGCAGCTTAATAAAAATAAATATTCAAAGCAGAATATAGATTTGGAATGATGGGTTCTCAGAGAGACAGACTCAAGTTAGCTCTAAAACGAAAATGTATTGAATATTAATATATAAATATTATCTACATATTCCAAAAGGTCTATCATTAAATAGTGTAGCACGTCCCGCACACTACAGTACTTTCCCGGGCAAACTTCTTCACGATAACCTCTACCTACTTTATTAATAAAATGTAAAAAAAAAATATATATATATGTCGGAGACAGCATTCTCCTTGACATCGTCATTAGTGGTCACGAGTTTAGTGGGCGTCATTAGGGTGAAATGCGAGCACAAAACTAAGTATTCACTGTTTCATACAATTTAATCACTATTTTTACCATGTTGAGACACACTGAAGTAATCAATAACTCACAAAAAGTAACTAATTCGCTTCAAACAATTATATTCGAGCAGCAGGTTCGCGACACCAATCTTTTACTTTATCACTAGCGATCCACCTCGATCAAGCACCGATACTGTAATGACTCCTCGCTTAGTCGCTACGCCCCGCCAAAGTTAAGATGGCGCCTCGACCCCACTCTAGATTTATCCTCTGCTCTGATTGGACGTTATACAATGCAGTGACTTTTAAATAAATTAGTTAGATTTTACACAATATTAAAATGTAACAAATCAAATGAAACTAGGTTTTAACAAGTATTTTTAGTTAGCAATCAATCGTAATCTTATCAATTAATTGTATGCAACCAACAATCAACTCTCAGTTTACTTCCTCCGACATATATAAATATATAAGCTTGTTATACTATTTTTTTTTGTCAGTGTGAGGACGTTGTAGGCTTATTAGACTGTAGATCTGTAGACCATTTTCTATTTTGTTAAGTATCTGGTACTTTTGACGGGCCTACGCTGTCCTCTCATACCTATTAACACTGTAATTTGAAAACATTGTAAAAGCCAATTTTATGTTTTTAAAAGAGTGACCGTGGAGTTTCTTGCCGGCTCTTCTCCATAGGAAACGACCAATTGGAACCGTGCACCTAGCTTCTGACGTTTCATAAGTGCCAATGTAGGCTTATGTGAAATAACAATATTTTTGATTTTGAAGCATTTTATTGTTAATAATGAACAATGAAAGTTATTTCATTATAAAAATCTAATACTGATGTTTTAACACGTCATGGGATACTATTCTTACTCATATATGTATTTCGTATCGTTAAGAAAGAAGAAGTACTTCGTTAGAACATCATGCTATAAATTCACTAACAACAAGTTACAACAGTTAAATGACACAAAAAATCGTACCCCTGTAACTTTATTCACATCAGTGGCAAACATTCATTTTTCAGACCGCCACAGATACGCACAACGTTCTTTATTGTTAAAAATGTACCTACCCTCTTTTACGAGTACAATCGGGTAAATGGCACATAACGGAGCGGACGCGGTCATATAAAATGTATCACTCATACGGACTTGGGACTTGTAACGGCCATGTTGGCGTGTTGGTTGATGTTTTTGGTCCAATGCTGCATTTGTGTTTAAATTTTTTTTTTGTGTAACTTTCTGTTGTGTAACTTGGGGGATCCACAGAGCATTCATCCTAAGAGCTTAAGTTTCTGAGCAGAGAATTTGGAGTGGAGAACTTGTCAAACCCTAAGTCAAAGTCAAATTATTTATTCCAAATAGGCACATTTCAGGCACTTTTGAACGTCAAAATGTACAAAAAAATTGGAATTGATTCTAGTTGCCCCTTACAGAAGGTAGTTTCGTATGGAGAAGAATGACCAAGAAACTCCACCGTTACGCTTTTAAAAATGATTTACAATATTTTGTTTGAGTACATTAATTAAATGCCAATAGGTCGAAAATAATTAAAAATTAAGCAATGAAAAATAACTTAATTATGAGAGATACATGGTCCTCACATATTTACAAACATCGTAAAGTAAATGTTTTCCTTAAAAAAAAAATGTGAGTGTGTGAGTATAGGTAATCACAGAATGTAAAATTAATGTCATAAAAATAACAAATTATACAATTAAAATAGCAACCAATTTGATTTTGGCTAGGTCCTACTATTTTAGCATTACTAAATTATAAATTCTCAAGTCTGAACTACCGGGTGTAAACCTTGGTCAAGCAACAGTGTGTCTTTAAATATAACATACGAAAAAGATTCGTGGACACAAATAGAAATAAAAACAAAAGATTTAAAATAATGAAAATATGTTAATTCAATTAGAAGTCATTCCGCGAGCGAAGGTAAGGGCTATCCTTTCAGTCTCTCTAAGGGATAGAATCTAGGACGAGATGATCCTAAAGAGAACCAACGTAGGCGTAATATCCAACAGAAAAACCCAGCAACCCATATTTATCGTAGAACCGCGAACACGAAAATTAATTCATTCGCCTTACGACCAATGGAAATTGTTCTATTGCCAATGTTGGCTCCAATAGCAAGTATTAAATAACGCGAGGATCGGGGTCGGGCCACACCTCACCGCGGGCACAGTAAGATCGGGGTCGGGCCACACCTCACCGCGGGCACAGTAAGGATAACTGACTGTGACATATTTCTTTCTTCATTTTCATAGTGAGTGACACTTTGAACCAAAATGGCTCTGGAAGGGTTTTCTTGTACTGCTATAGTGTCAACTTGTCATTTTGTGCGGAAGCAGAGATGTCGGGGTTGGTCTATTTTTGTTTGTATTCTGGGAAGAAATAGCTGCCTGCCTACTTTGTATTTTATTTGTTTGTGATTATAAGGTTTCAATTTTCATCCAGAAAAAACGTTTCTTAAGCTACGGTTTCCTAAAAGAGGGGAGGCCGCCACATAGCGTCGGCAGTTTACCGATGAATGACTTCACGCGAACGTTAGTATGAAAGAAGGTTATTTTGTCAACAGATGTGTTTTTTGTACAAAAAAAGTTTCTCCTAAACAACATTAAATGTCACTGCGGTCATTACAATTGAGACTAACAAAATATCTACCCTGGCAGATCCCATAACTTTCATGTAGGTATATCGTGTCCACACCCTAACATTTAATGAACAAACAAATGGTACAGCAAAGTAAAGTACTACTTAAGTAATACGACTTGTGTGTTTATATCATTTTTTGCTAACTGGGTGTGAGCACGACAGTTCGCGACAGTGAATATATTATAAATTGCGCAATGTTTACTTAGCCATTTTTGTTATTTGTAACGAAATAGATATCATCTAACATGTTTACCACAAATTTAATCGAAGTTACGGCTAATTTTCAGGCTCGAACAGCAAAAATCATAAACTGAACACATCAGTAAACAAGCATATTACAAATTAGAGGGTTATATCCAAGATAAGAATGCTTGGAAACATGCTGGTCCAGCTCCATAGGACTATCTAGAGACTGGACAAAATGAAACTGGTTGCTATTTTAATTGTTTAATTTGTTATTTTTATGACATTGACTTTACATTATGTGGTTACTTTAACTCACACACAGACTTATTATTTTAACATTTTAGGAAAACATACTTTTACGATGTTTATAAATATGTGAGTACCATGTATCTATCTCATAATTAAATTATCTGTCATTGCTTCATTTTTAATTCTTTTTACCTATTGTGGTATAGTAATTTTATTCTAGGTGCATCGTCTTCACATATAATTAATGTAGGTACTTAAACAAAATATTCTAAAACATTTTTAAGAGAGTAACGGTGGAGTTTCTTGCTCATTTTTCTACATACGAAAGGTAAACGTTATGATCTGTTTCTATGTTTAGTAATAACATCTCTTGTATGCTTAAAACTTGTATTGTATGTATTGTATTCATGATTAATCTTCTTTGAAAAAAAATATTATCTTATACTATCTTAAATCTTTACTTTCCCGTCATACAATTTCATGCAAGCTTTCTCTACCTTTCTCTATTTATGTTCTGTGTCGCGTGACGACACCTATACAATATTATAAGTGCCTCACATTAGTAGATAATGTACGGGTTTTATATTCCCGTGTAAGAGGAGGTTTATTTATTCGGTAAATGGGCTATAACTATTCTTCATCGTATTTTTGTTATCTGTTTTATTATTTCGTTTTCAATATTTATCTCCGGTAAACAGAACAGTACTATCCAGTCTGTGGCCTGCAGTCATCACTGTCAACACTTCACACACCATCGTTATCATCACATCATCATCATCTTCCTGCCCTTGTTTCATGTCATATGGCATCGGTGTATCAAGTTTTTTCTTCCATTCTCTCCTATAAGAACCGTCACTGTATCTTTCACTCCTTTTTATTTCATTCCTCACACAATCCATCCATCTTTTCTATGGTCTTCCCCTCCCTCTATATCCGTCAACATTTATATTCATAACTCTTTCAAGTAACATGTGTTTCCAAAACTATAAAAGAAAACCCTTTCTCTCCATCCCCTAAATAACCACCACAACAGTAAGTTGACTAAACAATATTACTGACACAAATAGAGAGCACACGTCAGCTAGTTTTTTCCGCCATTCTTGCGAATTCTGTAAAAAAACTTTTCTGTGTACACACACGGACGTGTCAAGCCAAACAGTTCCAGTATAAGTTGGTCTTTCATCTAAAAGCACGTCGCAAGACTCGGCGTTTTTGAAAACAACATTTGTTCACACCGTGTTCAAGAAGAAAGCACTTCGAGTGTCAATTTTTTTATTGATAGATTAGTGTCGGCTAGTGAATTTAGTTATTTAAAAATAATGTGTGACTGTTCCTAACAGCCACCGCCCCTTGAACATTTTTTAAAAGGCTTAAATTGTTTTATAATATGCAACATAAGTTCAGCAGCCAGGTCATTAATTACAAAAAATTATGAAAAAATACTCAAAGCCTGTACAATGCGAGGTCAGGATATACTGGAATGTATAGCTTGACAGGTCCTACTGTGTACGTCAGTTATATATTCGTATCGACAGCGCGTCGTAGGCCGCTTCCTATTTGTTGGCGGATTTATGCTTTCCGCTTCATGGCGTGTGGGAGCGGCCTTAGGAGCAGCGATCAGATTATGGCGGAAAGAGGCGCACGGGGTGGAAGAATGATTGGAATGGAAGATTGTTGTGTATTGATTTTTGTACATAACATAGGGTGGAAAATGAGGCAGCTTTAATAAAGAAAGAAAGAAAATACGTTTATTTGCGGTAAACATGACGCAAAAAAGAACATAAACACAAAAATAAGAAAAGGTTGGTGGAAACATGCGTCACATCCACGCAAAACGGCTATCCACCGGTTCGGTATCGGTTAAAAACTCTTGGGTATAATTACAAGATAATATTCCACAGTCATATCTTCAGTTCTGATGTAGCAAAAGGACATGATAAGAAATTGCCGGTTTTACGGCATTTAAACCAATTTATATATCCGGGTATGTAGTTCGGATGTGTTTGAATATTGAGCTTTTACATTGGCACAACCACTTTGCACCAGATTTCGGGGCCATACAAACATAGTTAGGAAAAGTATCCTCTGTCATATTCTATTATTTTATCAACAAAAACTATCTGCACCCCGCGGTTTCACCCGCGTAGGTCTCGATCCCGGAAAAATATCGGGATAAAAAGTAGCCTATAGGTTAATCCGAGGAGTCAGCTACCTTCACACAAATTTTTATCAAAATTGGTTCAGCCGTTTCAGCGCGAAGAAGTCACAAACAAACACACACACACACACACTCACTTACAAACTTTCGTCTTTATAAAAGTGTTTCCTGTAAATAAATTATAGTTATCAGAGCGGTGATTCCCTTGAGAGCGTTCATATTCTAATCTCAGTCTAAATAATATATCAAAAATACTCGTACCTGTAATTTCCTAACATATATATCAAGTTTTTGGCATTGATTGTCGCTGTTATGAGATTGAGACTAGACTTTAAACGTTTTTAGGGTTCACTTCAAAATGAAAAAAACAAAACCTTCATAGCATCACTGACTGTCACGTGTCTGTCTGTCTGGCGGTCTGTTTGGTTGTCTGGTTGGCTGTCTGTCTCTCTGTCCGTCTGTCACAGCCAATTGCTCCGAATCTACTGGACCGATTAAATTTAAATTTGGTATACGTATGAATTTTTGTGACCCGATCACGAACGTGAAACGTAGATAAATGAATTTTAAAAATGGGGGTAACTTTAGGGGGCAAATTAGACAATAAGAAAAAAAGTTTTACAAACCGTGCCATGTGAAATATTAAATAATATAAACACTTTTAAAGTTATTTAATAAAATATATGAAAATTGACAGTTCCACCCTATCTCCCAAACTACTGTGCTTAAAATAAAAAAAAAAATACAGAAAATTGTTTTATACTTTTATAGATTTCAGAAAACCTATAAGAAGTCTATGGTATTAAAATAACATGGTAAATCTCTCAATATTATGGGAAAATACAGTTGCAGTTGCAATGTATGAGTAAACATTTTTTTCAACTACCATGTTAAGTTTGATCTTTAGATAAATTCATCTTATCTACGGAACCCTTCATTTTGAGTGGTCCGACACGCACTTGGCCGGTTTTAATTACGGGAATTGGTCTTCAGGGACCATGGACTGCTGAATATATTGCTCTATTTTTCAATAATTGCTAGCAACATCGATGGAAGTAATCATTTTATGTAAAGATTCCAAAGGGGCTGCCTTCTATTGAACAATTTCACAAGTTTTCTTCATTAGAACTTTTCTAAATAAACCTTATTTAATTACAGGTTCGATGAGTTGAGCGAGCGGTAAATAATTGAGCGATGTCCTCCGTCGGGACAGGATACGGCTATTAGCGGGCTTGAGAAAAAATACGACGACAGACGAGATAGACCTAGGCATACCTGCTTAGATAAGAATTGAAACATATACCGGTATTTAGAAGATTTACTAGATAGATTTGGAGATTTACCTACCGGGGCTCCGGACTCTAGAAGAGTATTAAATTGAATCAACCAGTCTATTCCGTAAAAAACTCATCGTGAAAACTTAGGTGGAATGAGGTGTTAATAGTGTTAATCCCTTGCATCTGGAATGAGCTGTCAATAGTGTTAATCCCTTGCATCTGGAATGAGCTGTTAATAGTGTTAATCCCTAGCATCTGGAATGAGCTGTCAATAGTGTTAATCCCTAGCATCTGGAATGAGCTGTCAATAGTGTTAATCCCTTGCATCTGGAATGAGCTGTCAATAGTGTTAATCCCTAGCATCTGGAATGAGCTGTCAATAGTGTTAATCCCTTGCATCTGGAATGAGCTGTCAATAGTGTTAATTCCTAGCATCTGGAATGAGCTGTCAATAGTGTTAATCCCTTGCATCTGGAATGAGCTGTCAATAGTGTTAATCCCTTGCATCTGGAATGAGCTGTCAATAGTGTTAATCCCTTGCATCTGGAATGAGCTGTCAATAGTGTTAATCCCTTGCATCTGGAATGAGCTGTCAATAGTGTTAATCCCTAGCATCTGGAATGAGCTGTCAATAGTGTTAATCCCTTGCATCTGGAATGAGCTGTCAATAGTGTTAATCCCTTGCATCTGGAATGAGCTGTCAATAGTGTTAATCCCTTGCATCTGGAATGACAGCTCACATCACCTAAGTCTTCACGTTGAGATTTTGACAGAATAGACCGGCTGATTCAATTCAATTATCTTCTTCATAGAATAGATCGGCTGTTGTCGATATAAGTTCTGATTTGTCGTTGGTATTTTTGTCAAACATTCATAATAAGTACCTATAACGACACGCTAGAATGTGAACATGAAGGCTTCTACATACCAGCGCGACTTGTCACGCGACGCGACACGGCACAAAGGCCCCGCGTGTTGCGGGACGAGCGGTGCCTTTGTGTCGTGTCGCGTCGCGCGACAAGTCGCCCCGGTATGTAGAAGCCTTAAATCGTTCAACCCCACAAAAAATTACAGCAAAGAATGTTCACATTATTAGTAAAAACGCAGACACGAATAAAAAACAGAAAATCACAATATTTATTTCCAATTACTAGCATACCTGTATAAAGTGGTCATAAAACAACTTGCAAGAAAATAAAAAGTACTTTTAAACCAAAATACATTCCATTTCATTTAAATTGAAAGCTGTTAAAATTATAATGAATATTCAGTTTCATTTTAAACCCGTGACCGACCCGCCCACGTTACGTGGACACAAAGAAAATAATAGTTATTATTGCATCTCAATTTTCGTTCAATTTATTACAGACATGACATGAGTAGGTACATAATATTATTATTTGATTTTAAACAGGGGTGTCAACATTTACTGGGAGTGACAGCTGCCACTCTTGATATTAGAATAATAATTAAATTGCATCTTAAAGATTTGGCAGGCGAAGCTCAGAATATAATATTATATGAAGGATTACTTTAGAAGGCTTTGAAGTTAAAGAAGGCTCTTGTCCTTTGGAGGTCATGTGACGTTTTAGGCTGTGCCTTAATAACGAATGACACCATTTATGAACGCTACTTTCACACATACACGGTTAACTCCTTAGTACATAAAGCGGAAAACCCTATTCGTTAGTGGGTAATTATGTCGGTATTACGAGTACATCGTATTGTCCACGGCAAAAAAACAAAGCAGTGAATTATGTAAATTATTTCATGTTAACCGATAAACGGCTTAGAACAGACAATTTCGGATTTGGAAATGTACCCTTATGAAGATTTATGACAAAAAGTAAAAAAGTCATGCTTAAAATCCTGAATAGGTCAGCTTTCAGCCCCAGAACATAAAACGAGTTTTTGTAAAGCTTTTTTTCAATAGGGGACTACTTCACAAACAAAAGTGAATGCAAATAGGGCACTAAAAATATTGTACCGACAGCAGAAACATGTAAAGCATTTAAATTCAAATTATTTTCATGTTAAAACAGACACTTGCAAATAACAACCCTTATCAACCTCAATGAAATTAAATAAATAAGTACAAAAGACATTTTTCGGACAACCCTAAACAAAATGTACCAGCCAAGAATAAATTTTAATAAAAGAATTCCAATAAAAAAGCCTCACATTAGATTCGCATAACGTTTGGGTGTGAATGTACTCATTAAAACACCCTTGTGCGTACATGTACGAGACATTTAATTTCGTGCGTGCCTGTACTCTTTGTTCTCTAATTCTGTCTGACATTGTACTCGCTGTATTTTTTATTCTTTCAGTAAATAATTTCGTATCGCTGACGTGCAAATTTTGGGTGAAGAGTAAAGCTGATCCAAAAATAAAATGAAAGCTGCATGACATGTATTTTTCATAATCTGTTTAATGCATATGCAATGTAAAACCCTTTGTTGAGTTATCATTGTTTAAAAATCTTCTTTGTGTATTTCCATAATAATTACGCGATTTGTACGCAAAATTACTTTTATTTTGTTCTTGATGTGAACCTTTCAAAAGGCGCCGATTTTCGGGGGACAATACCAGAGAGTACTTAGGGGATTTTTAGGTGACTCATTATAACCACCTTCGTGGTAGCCATCAGCACACGGAGGAGGCACCCTGGCCTTTTAAAAGACTATCCCAGACCCCGCCCTGGGGATCGCAAAACGACTTAAGTAGTCCTATCTTTTAAGGCAATGTGCTTCATCATCATCATCATCATTTCAGCCGAAAGACGTCCACTGCTGGACATAGGCCTCCCCCAAGCACCGCCACTTCGACCGGTTCTGTGCTTCCCGCATCCAGCGGATACCCGCGGCCTTCACAAGGTCATCGGTCCACCTTGTAGGAGGCCTTCCAACGCTACGTCTTCCGGTACGCGGTCGCCACTCTAGAACCTTTCGGCCCCATCGGCCATCAGTTCTGCGAGCAACGTGCCCTGCCCACTGCTACTTAAGTTGCTTAATGTGCTTATTTCAAAGATAATCTTAATGTGTTAGTTATCTACTCCTGTACATTTGAGGACGTAATGAACGCTACTGAAGCCGCGGTCAGCGTCGCCACCTACTAGCCCAAAGTAAAATCAAAAGTCTTTATTCATATTAGGCTGAGAATCAGTCATTTATGATCATATGTCAAATTACATAAGACGGTCTCCCAAAACGCCCGCCCTTCACCACTTCCTAGCAGGGACCATTTTGGTTACCCATTGAAAGGGTTTTCGATAGGGTTTTTCTAAGCGGTTAAAAAAAACCCATACGATAAGGGTAACCCCTATGAACGGCTTAAATACAATTTTGGTAACCCATTGAAAGGGTTTTCGATAAAAACCCATACGGTGTGGGTAACGGCTTAGTTTAAGCCATTCAAAATTACCCACACCGTATGAGTTTTCTAAAATGGTAACCAAAACGGTCCCTGGGTAGAATAGAGATAGAATTGGTCATGCTACGCGTGCTGGGCGGATATCGAAATAACATAATATTATGATTTTTTCATGATAAGGCTTCTACATACCGGCGCGACATGTCGCGCGACGCGACGTGACACAAAGGCCACGCGTGTCACGCGACGAGTGTGTGGCGTCGCGTTGCGCGACAAGTCGCGCCGGTATGTAGAAGCCTTTACTGGGTTTCAAGTAGGTATAAAACCCATTGAAATGGGTTATCATGTAACCCTTTCACTGGGTTTCAAGTATAAAACCCATTCAATGGATTTCAAGTATAAAACCCATTCAATGGGTTGCCATGTAACCCTTCCAATGGGTTTCTAGTATAAAACCCTTTCAATGGGTTACATCATGATAAAGGTAACCTATTGAATGGGTTACCCTTTCGAAAGGGTTAACTCTTAACCGGGGTTTTACGGTCTCTGCTTCCTAGTGCTTCAGCTGGGAAGAAGAAGTGGCGCAACAAACTCCCCAGCAGCACAGTGACCTAGTTAATTAAACATATTTTATTATTTATGTACACACAGTAAAGTACATAGAGATACGACGTCATTATAATTTGGAGTATGACGTACCATCGATTCGAAAAGAACAAAAAAATTTCAAACTCATCAATCAAAAAATCAATTATAGCTTTTACATAATATAAATGCTTAATAGCATTTCATATACGGTAACCGATTATTTAATTTCCCGGATTGATTCTTTCATCCTACGATAAGCGTGTAATATATCTCATTTCTGGGTCACGGTCCTAATTTAATAAATGTCTGTCGCGATTCGATTACTGGAGATATATTCAGTCCCCGATCGTGAGGAATTGAATTAACAATCTATTGGAAGGTGGAAGAAAAGGGATATTTTTCTATTAAATGAATCTTTATCTTACTATCACCGCTAATACTCTATAATGGAATTGATATTTCGCCGCTAATACCAATTGATTTTTTGTAGGTTTGCTGTCAGGAAAATGTTACATTACCTAATGTGCAATTGAAATCATGAACAATTTTTTTTAAAGTTTATATCACTTAAAATCGTTTCAATGCAATTCCTTACTAGCTTGGCATAAATATACCGACAGAAATGATGACTATATTGTATTGTGCATAATTATTTTGTTCAAGTTGGTCTAATATTATACGCCGTGGCATTTTAATCGCCTTACATCGGCAGCCCACTTCATGTATCCAATGACTACTAATCATTCGTGAAACTAAAAAAATATTTATTAATATTTGAATAATTAAAAAAAATATTAATCAATGAGCGCGGTGCGAGCCTTGCGCTCCGTTCCGCTCCGCCCTTGGAACGCAAGGCTCGCACCGCGCTCATAACAGGGTGTTTCAAACTACATCATGCGTCATATTAAATAATATATATTTTTTTTGTATGCCACGGTGTATAATTATATATCCTATTAATATTATAAATGTGAAAGATTGTATATTTGAATATTTGTCTGTTACTCAAACACGCAAAAACGGCTGAATGTGATAGTTTAACAGAATACCAGGATTATCAGAATACTTTTTATTCCGGTAATACGTTACCGTGGGATAATTTCCAACCTCAACCCAGGTGAAGCCGCGAGAAAAAGCTAGTGTGTTCATATCCTTAAACAGGGAAGTCCTTACGACGCAAACAACAGTTCAATATCACGTTATTGTGTTATATTTCCGGATCCAATAAGAATCTCAATATATTCATGGAGACATGTATTGACTGTTCCGCTGCGATTATTTCAGAAAAGATTATTGTATTTGCATTTGACAAATACGAAGAGCGTTGCTTTGAAGACACTTAATGACGAAACCGTCTGACCTGCGGACTTGTGGAGTTGAGCAGCGTGTACATAGGATTAAGGCAGTTTTGCACGATTACTGACAAATGCGTGACTGACTGGTCAGGTCCACTCAGCCTGTGTGGTTCTTTCCTCAAAACACCATTTCAGACACCAATCTACATGGTCATCACATGATCTGACCAAGATTATGTCTGGACTTTACAAGAGACTGTGACCTCTAAGTTTCTTTCGGCCTTTCTTCTCAGAGTAGTCTGATAGGAAACGCCGACCTCATCTAGTTTTTAAAATATGATTGACGTGTAAAAGTGTTTGTACAAACCTACTTACGGAAATAAAATTCATTTATTTATTATTAAACGAAGTCAAATGAAATGAAAATGTTTATTTCAGACCAAGCACACAGAAAATGATACAGGTCCATATTATGTTAGTAGGTACATACTTATAGCTATGTTAGTAAAAAGAAAAATATTTATTATTTTGGACATGAGTGAGTGCAAACTGAATCTCAAATATTTTTGAAAAAAAAAAATTGCTACGAGGTGTGGGAACGAGTCTGATGCCACAAATTTATAGTTATTAGAATGTTTGTCTGGATGTAAGTAGGGATGTTCCAGATTGGCGTAAAAACGGCTAAACAGATTTCGATGAAATTTGGAACACAGATAGTTTAAACCCGGATTACCACATAGGATACTTTTAATCCCAGTGGTATGTTCCATGGGATATTTTCCGATATCCACACGAGCGAAACCGCGAGCTAAAGCTAGTCATTTACTTAGCCTTTTCCCAACTATGATATGGTCGGTGGAATAAAGTGTGACCTGCCTAATATCGAGTTTGACTTCATGATAAAACAATTAAACTAATTTTCCCAGAAGCCGATGTGAACCCTCCCTAACAGTAACAGCTAGCAGGCATCCCTTTGATCCCTTTGACCTGAGCACAATAAAATAGCGAGCCATTGCAGCCATTTCTTATTCTACTTACTTTAGAAGGAAAACGCAGTTAGTTCTCTGAAATCTAAGAAATTGTTTCTTTGATTGTAATAAGTAGGTACTGTATTGAGAGGAATAACTTCCGTAAAGTTTTTTTTTTTAAAACGGTACAACATCGTTAAAATTAACATAGAAATATAAAAAAGAACCTACATAATATTGACAATAATTATGTTGTATAATAGGTAATACGGGCTGGTGTCCGCAACTCCACGTCAATATGCGCGTATTTTGCGTACGGGTGGGAAAATCAATTATTCGATCCACCCCAGCTCCTCAAGGAACGCCAGCAACGCCTTGGTGTTACTGACAATCTCACAGAGGTTACCTGGGTTACCGAAGTACTTTTCCCTGTATGTGGCGACCACTGGGCAGTATAGTAGCAGATGCGCTGCCGTCTCGTCATCCTCCATGCAGGCCCTGCACAGCGGACTGTTTGTGACTCCTATGACAAAGAGGTGTTTATTAAATGACCCGTGGCCAGTTATAGCTGCTGTCATTGTACGCAGCTGTTGCTTCGTTAGTCGGAGAACTCGTTTCGTGAGGCGGCCATCAATTGTAGGGAGTGCTTCCTTGGCCTGCCTGCACTCACCTTGGTCCGACCATAGTTTATGATGTTGGTCCCTGGTGCGATTCCTTACCAGAGTGCGTAAGTACCCGAAGGGTAGTGGCACGATGGGTTCAGGTCCCACTGGTGCTATGCTCGATCCCCTTCTGGCAAGTTCATCGGCTGCGTCGTTGCCTAGCGAGCCGCTGTATCCTTTGATCCATAGAATGGTTATGTTGTTGAGGCTACCCACCTGGATGAGGCGCTGGTGACACTCGTATATTAGCCCAGAGTCAACCGTGTAACTACTAAGCGCTTGCAGGACTGCTATGCTGTCTGATAGTATGCGGATCGAGTGGTCCTTAACTTCCCTGGCCATGATGGCCGAGGCGGCCAGAGAAATGCCCATGCTCTCGGCCTGGAACACTGTGTTATCGACTCCCAATGGTGTGGCTATGTGAATGTTGAAGTCCTCTGAGAAGATTCCAGCACCTGTGCCACTACTTGTTTTGGATCCATCTGTAAAGATGCGCAGCTCTGCGGGGCGCAACCCCTCGCATCGGCGATCCTCGTGAAGTTGGATTTTGTATTTTTTATCAAAGATAAATTGTTTGGGTACCCGGTCTATTACGGTTTTCGTAATGGGGAACTCTTTATTGAATCCCACCAGCAGCGCGGTGTGTCTTGTGTCTCTCTTAACCCAGAGATCCAGTGCATTTAGACGTATTGCCGCCATCGTCGCTTCCTGCTGTATGAACAGGTGAAGTGGTGGTAGTCCCAGCCTGGCTTCGACTGCTGCAGTCGGAGTAGTCCTCATGCAGCCCGTAGTCGCCATGCAGGCTAGTCTTTGCATGCGTTGTAGTTTGTTGGAGGCTGTAACTAGCTCGGTGCGGGGCCACCAGACCACGGCCCCATAGGTGATCATGGGGTGGATCACCGCCGTGTACAGCCACAGTATAATTTTGGGGGATAGGCCCCACTTCTTACCTATCATTTTCTTGCACTGCCAGAAGGTGATGCAAGCCCTGTTTAATTTGTTATTTAAGTGACTACTCCAGTTCAACTTACTGTCTAGAATGACCCCGAGGTACTTGACTTCGATGGCCAACTGAAGTTCTGTATTGAACAGTTTTGGTAGGCGGAAAGGGCCTAAAGCTCGTTTTTGAGTGAACATGACTAGTTCAGTTTTAGTGGGATTCACCGATAGGTCAAATTCCCTGCACCATCTTTCTACTATACGTAGTGCCTGCTGAGTGAGGTTACAGATAGTACCAGTCACCTTCCCTGGAACAAGGATTGTGAGGTCGTCTGCATAACCTATTGTGTAATAGCGGTTGGCATTGAGTTTGGTGATGAGGTCATTAATCATCAGATTCCATAGAAGGGGCGACAACACCCCTCCCTGGGGGCAGCCTCTGTCTATCATGGCCAACTGCTGCTCATCTCCCAGGCAAACCACTCGTTTGCTTAACATGTTAGTAATCCAGTCCATTAGTACCTGTTCTACTCCATGTCTGGAGAGGGCGCTGCTGATGCTAGAGAAGTTGGTTTTGTCGAAGGCTCCTTCGATGTCTATGAAAGTGCCCAGGCAGGTGCCCTTCTGATGAATCGCTTCCTCTATCTGGCTGACCACTAGATGAAGAGCGGATTCGGTCGACTTACCCGAGCTGTATGCGTGTTGGTTACAGTGTAGTGGTATGGTTTTCAGTGCGCCGTCTCTCAACTCCCTGTCACACAGCCTTTCCAGAGTCTTTAGTAGAAAAGAGGTTAGGCTGATTGGTCGGTGGGATTTGGCGTTTGTATAGTCACCCTTACCTGGCTTTGGGATGAATATTACTTTCACTTCCCTCCATCCTTTAGGAACGTATATAAAGGCCAGGCATGCACCCATTAGAGGCATTAGTCTTACTGTGACTGGGGCTCCCCCCCACTGTAGTAAGGCGGGAAACACTCCATCAGGACCAGCTACCTTAAAAGGATGGAAGCTTCGGATGGCCCATTGGAGTTTCTCCAACGTGATCACCCTACGAGCATAGAGCCAATCATCGTCTGATGGTGTTTGAATTACATCTTGCCATTCGATTACCTGCTCGAAGACGCATCCAGGGAAGTGAGTCTCAACTAGGACGCGTCTTGTTTCTTCAGGTGACGACGTGAGTGTGTTATGGTTTTCGGATGGTAGCGGGCCCAGATGTATTCTGTTGCGCCAGTACTTTCCTTACCCTGTTTGCTTTTTATTATGTTGTATATAATTTATTGTGGTACTTTGCTTGCAGAACAGATGGCCGATGGGGCTGAAAGATTTTGGAGTGGCGACCGCGTACCGGAAGGCTTAGCGTTGGAAGGCCTCTCATAAGGTGGAACGATGACCTTATGGAGGCCACAGGAATCCACTGGATGCGGGGAACACAGAACCGGTCAAAGTGGCGGTGCTTAGGGGAGGCCTATGTCCAGCAGTGGACGTCTTTTGGCCGAAACGATGACGATGATAATCAATTACAAAACTAACATGAAAAAGTTCATAATCTCTCACAGAACACCAGATACCTACGCATAATTTTACTCCATTCATCCATAAACACATCACATTCAGAAGGGTGTTTAGCATCTTTGAAGTACGACAGACTTGGGATTTGGCTCTGGCTACAGTTTTGGATGACAGTTGCGCAAACAGATTGTTCCGGTGGGTCTGGCTGGCGGTGTCCGATATATTTGTCGAGTACAAATAATCGGCAGAAAAGATACATATACATTCATACCTCTGGGCAGTCACGCAGTATACGCCCGTATAAGGTTTTACAGGCAACCAAATCAAATCAAATCAAAATATTTTATTTCACATAAGCCTACATGGGCACTTATGAAACGTCAGAAGCTGGGTGCACGGTTCCAATTGGTCGTTTTCTATGGAGAAGAGCCGGCAAGAAACTCCACGGTTACTCTTTTAAAAATAATTGGCTTTTACAATGTTTGAAATTACAGTAAGTAAATAATTATTTGTTTTGAATATTGTTGTTACAAAGGTGTTACACGTAATATGATGTCCATAATATTCTGCTGTTTCCGGCGTACAAATATTTCAAAGAATTAAAATTAGGAGTATTAGAACAACATGTCGAAATTAAACCATTCAATGGCAAGGTCAAGGAAAACGTTAACTACTGTGAAATACAATGTCAAGGATTATTAATTATAATCTCAAGAATTATTAAATACAATGTTGAAAATTATTCAATACAATGTCATAGAAATGAAATTCCATTCAATTATTAAGAGCACAAAGACGAGTCGTCGTCTAATTTAAATTATGAATAATTTTTTTCATTAAAAAACTCATTTGTTGAGTAGTAACACTTACGCAATAGGAAGTTAAATAATTTCGTTTTGAATGCCATGAAGTTAAGACTTTTAAAAACATTAGGTAATTTATTATAAATATTATTGGAAAATAGTTTAATTCTTTGTTGGGCTACACATAATTTGTGGATATTTCGACTTTTTCTTATTACAACATCATTATGTACTTGAAATAAAGCGATGTTGTTATGTACAAAGATACTGAGTTCGAATATATACGTATAAAGATGGGAGTGGTAATTATATATATCGTAATTTGAGAGCAGTTAATAGACATTTACATAGTTTTGCTGTTAATGAGGTACCAGGGAAGCCACATGTGCAGAAGGAATTAATGCCAGACTTCCTTGTCTTCAACTTAGTCTTTAATCTTATAATATGCTCTTTTGATAAGGGCATGTTTGATGTGTGTTTTGAATTTTCCATCACTAAGTTCTGTAACCGACTTTGAAAACTTGTTATAAAAGCGGATACTGTTTATAAGAAAGGACTTGCTTGTTTTAGTTATGGGGGATGCGCTCTCTAAGTTCAAAAAATCCTACTGAACGATTATTACAGAAAAAATCATTCAGTAGGATTTTTTGAGCTTAAAGAATTGTAATGCTGATTCTAATGATTATAATTCTGTAAAGCCATATTTGTTATGACCGTGAATCATATTTAGATTAACATACAACCTGTCACTGACCTGCAAATTGCAAAAAACGCATCCCCCTTAATCTAAATTGGGGTATTCATATTCATATTCATATTCATCATTTATTGCATCCATGTAGTTTACAAGTTGTTACATGTTTAGGTACAGGTTTCATACATGAACCCTGCTAGGGCACAGCAATATAAAAAGTTGAATTTACGTACAACAGTGTCACAACATTAAAAGCACTGTGCTAAAAAAAAATACTAATGTCAACATGCTTAACACATTTTCATCACTTCTCATTTAAATATACTGTCATGATATAATACAGGTTATGGTAAAACAATTAATTGGTGATTATTTCCATTCATAAATTAAAATAAGATAGTAAAATTAAATTAAAACAAATATCGATAACAATAATAATCATGATACAACTTAACATAACATAGGTAAGTATAGGTCAAAATTGTAGGTGCTGTGTGTATTATTTAGGTACAGGTATGAATTTCAATGTCAAGATTTACTTATCGTCAAAGAATTCCTTTAGAGTGTAATACGATTTTAATAAAAGGTATTTTTGGAGACTGTTTTTAAATTTATTTTCGTACTCTGTGTCCTTTATCACAGGTATCACAATTTCATGTTTACTACGTGTATGAAAATCGCTCCTTATTTTGAAAAGTCCTATGTTTTTGCGAATATAAAATACTTTCTAAGATATAAAGAGAAGGCAGAGTTAGTACATCAATTTCTTTGAATTTGTTTCTAATGGACTTATGAGGACCCATTCCATAGATCGCGTGGATACTACAACTGTGAGCAGCTTATCAAGGCCTTTTCTCACCTTCAACGAGTTAAAGCCCAACGTCCCTAAAAGATACTCGTAGTTGGTAGGGTACATGTAGGGATAGAAAACCTGTAGGGACAGAAAACCTTTGGAAGAGGCACCTCAGGTTTCTGTACCTTTTCGAACATCAGTGTTTGGGTCGCGGTATAGGCGTTCCAAACACAGGCGCTGGACTCGAGATTGCTTCAAACCAGAGTGGTGTGCATCAGCCTAATAACATTTGGATTGCGAAAGTCACGAGCATTTCGCAAAATAAATCAGAGGCGCCTGAAAGATTCATTCGCAAGGGTACAAACAATCTCTAAAAGTCGGACAGCGGTCGAAAGTTACTCCCAAGTCTTTTATGTTGATGACACGAGTAATTACTTCACCACCCAAACTATGGTCACAGTGGATTGGTCGCAACCCTCTACCGTATGTCATGACTCATGACGTAGCACTTGCTTGTATTATTATAAATAAAGTTTGTTCACAATACTTCACATAAAGATGGCGTCAATATCCCTCTTGGAAACTCTCTGACTCACTGTATAAGATCGCTTTTAGCGATAAGACCGCCCATTAAATATCAATAAAATACCCTCACAAATAAATACCTGCCTCTAAACTTGACCTATTTCCGGCCTAAGATTACAAGTAGTAGTTGTTCAAGTAGTAACTTAGTAAGTGCTTAGTTGGAGCTTAGGAGCTAACTTGTTGTAGTTGAGTCGATGATACTCGATAGCTACTCCTGGAGGCCAGAGGAAGAGGTGGCGGTGTAGTGGAAGCCTAGCTGAAGATATTATCATGCGAGACATGATTTATAATACATTGAAGAATTGCTGGGAAACACATTTCACAGAGATGTGGACACACGACCTTACTTTAATGTTGTCTTAATGACCTACGCGTAAGATGACGGATTTGTCGAAGAAAGTTGTAGAATGCATTTGTTCTCCGATCCTCTCTATAGCTCCGATCGGAGCTAAAGTATAACTGGCGTTCATTCGAGGCAGGATAATGCCCATTTCAGGAACATACAAAATTCGCCGAAAAAAAAAATGAAGTGCTTTTTGTTAATTGCGAGCACCCCTTATTAAACCTTTCTATCGGGTCAAAAATACCCAATTTTTAAGTATTTTTCATTTCTAGAAAAAAAAAGAAGAAAAATCAACGCGAAAAAAAAACAGCTGTTGCCAACATTTACTTAATCAGCCTAATAGTGTTCCCACTGTTGGGACACAGGCCTCCTCTCTTCGAGAGAGAGCGGGTCGCAATCCACCACGTGGATTATTTCCAACATTTGTATTCTCATAACTCATCAAAATGTAGGAACAGCTGATATTTTTTTCGATTTCAGGTTTGGTCCCATGGTATAAGTTGTTCATAATGATGAGTTCAATGACCCCTTAAGAGGTTGTGCGTTAATTCCGGGACATGTTGTATGTAAGCAACGAAAATAAATGACGAATACAGATTATTGCAGCTACGAGAACGAGATCACAACTACAAGTAATGTTCCTTCACGAGTCTCATAAATACCGGTAACGATTGCGCGCGTTTTATTTGAACTGGCAGTCCATTCCGCAAACGAGCGGCCTGCACAGAAACGGATTTGTCGAAGAAAGTTGTAGCATGCATTTGTTTGATGTACAGTATGTAAAAACGTGTACTCGCTAAAATTGCTGAGAGAAAACAAGAACACTGTCTCCACGATCACTTAACAACTTTTCCTACCAATTACAAACGTATATTTCCAATACGATTCGACAACATTAACAGCCGAGAATTAAATGAAAGCTGTCAAATGGAGTGGCTGGTCGTAATTGTGGCGAAACAAAACACTGTCGTGATTATCGGCTTTCAAATGTACTCGCTGGGGTAGTTAAGTTATTTAAGAGTTGGGTTATATTGACAGACGATAGCGGTATTTAAAATAAGGTTATGAAAGATTTTAAATTATGTGGATGAGACCTAATAGTGATTAGAGTATTCACGTTTAAACAAAAAACAGATGTTGTGTAGCTATTAAAGTGCCAATATTCCAACGGTTAAAGTATGGACTTACGAGAAAGAGATCGTGAGTTTGATCGCCGGACGTTACAATTTTGAGGTGAACCCAAATCCTAGTTACCTAATAGGCATAATAGTTTTAGAGCAGTCAAATACTTCGCTGTTTTGATTAATTTGTCAATATTATTATACTATGAAATTATGAAATATCGCTCTATAGTGTACTGAAATATTGATTATGAATTATTTAGTTTTAGGTGTGAAACAAGCTTTGATTCTAAATGCTTTTTTCACCTATTTCCGCAGTGCCAACTCTCTGAATGCACATTATTAATAGTAAAAGTAATGAAGTCACAGCATGCTTGTCCAAATCAACACATCGTTTGCGCAAAAAGGTTAAACTGTCAGTATCACACCAAATGTTAGGATTCCCGCGCTCGCTACCGCCCCAGTCTCCGCTTCCGCTTCTTCACATGTTCCGTAAAACAACGGGAGTCGTATTAACCGCACGTATTGTTCGCGCTTCGCAAATTTGCAAATATCACAAATTGACAACTTTAATTAAGTAGCGAAGTAATGATTACTCTGTGGTTCGTGGCTGACAGCAATATGGATACAGTTTCGCGGGATGTGGCTTGGTAACGTAACATTAACATGTGTTTGAAATAAGTTAATTAGAAACATTGGATAGTTTGTAATCTGATAAATAAAATGAATTTCTTCTGGCAAATATGCTATCTTGTTTATAGTAAATAGATAAATAATTATTCCAAACATTTTAATGCCAACTAAGAGAAAATGTATCTTAGTTAGTCTGCATTTATTTGAGTGCGGCATATCCTAGAACTAAAAACTCAACCTGTGACAGATCTACCAATCCGCACTGGGCCCGCGTGGTGGATTACGGCCCACTCCCTTTCACAGAGAGGAGGCACGTGTCCCAGTTCAATTCCGAAAAATTCAACTCGCGACGAACCAAATAACATCGCAAATAATTTTCAAGTTGGATTAGCATAGCTAATAAAATTATCTGACATCAAACAAGCAATCAATATTAAAGAGCATTGAAATCGTATCGTTACGGGGCACTGGTTTGATCACCAGTCAGATTGCCTCAAAACAAACAAAATTTGCCAAGTCGATTTCATTTTTCATTAATTCATCGCGGAGGGTCAACCTTTGGGTAATACAAAGACAAGCAGTGGTAGGTGAGCAAGCAATATTATTGAAGATACGAAGGTAATAATTATGCAGGTAAGCTGATGAATGATGATGTTAGTAAAAAGGTTCCTAATTACTATGTGTTTCTTTATCGTCACAAACTAATCGTAAAATATTAACAAAATCGATGTACTTTCTTTCCGTGGCCACACAGCGGTAGCATGAAGACAATCTTGGTCCTCTATGCAAGTCATATCCATCAAAGTCTAGTGTGGCAAGTAAAAATGTAGACCGGTGTCTAGTCTATGATCACACGAATTCCGTTAAATTAAAACTAATCTCTTCGCGTGCACTATTCGCTATCCCTTCATCAGCTCAAGTACTATCAAAAGGTGAACGCTCACTGATTAGCTATTTCGCAGACTAAGATAATTATGTAGTACGATCATGAGTACGATGCATTACATATTCTTACTGTTGTCAGCTTAAAACATAAACTTGAATTTCGTATAATCAGACATCTTAAACTTAGTCTTCCCAGAGTAGCAGAATATAATAATTTATTTTGGCTGATGCTTATCTTATGTTTTGCCAATGCACCCGTACTTGATGTACATAAATAACATTATTATTGCGAAAAGAAACTCTGTCGGCGTGTTACCTTTTCACGCCTAAAATGGCTGAAAAGAATTCGATGAAATTTAGTGCACAGATAGACAATGTCCTAGGTTAGGACTTAGTATAGTTTTTATCCCAGCAGTACGTTCTCGTAGGATACTTCCCGACCTCAACGCGGGAGAAACCGCGGGCAAACCCATTACTTCACCTTCAAACTATATAGCTTAGCTTCATGATCGCTGTTATTGCAAAACAGTCTCGACGTTGTAACAGTACACGCTCAGATAAGTTCGGTCCCAATAATTTGATTAGTACACAAGTAGATTCATTGTTCAATAACAATGTCTTATAAAATGAGTGATGTTAAGATATGTAATATTTAGTAACAATTTTCTGATTGCTGTTTTGATTATTATGATTTCTAACTTATCAAACAACTGTGCTGCTGCTAAAGCAGTAGGAAGTAGTGAAGGGCAGTCGTTTTGGGGGACAGTCTTATGTAATTTTAAAATTTAAAAAAAGTGTTGATTCTCTGAATAATTTTCGGTTTCGTACTTGTTTCATAAGAAAACAGTTTCAATCAAATCAAAAATATTTTTATTTCACATAAGCCTACATGGGCACTTATGAAACGTCAGAAGCTAGGTGCACGGTTCTAATTGGTCGTTTCCTATGGAGAAGAGCCGGCAAGAAACTCCACGCTTAAACTTTTAAAAAAAAAATTGGCTTTTACAATATTTTCAAAGTATGAGAGGACAGCGTAGGCCCGTCAAAATTGCCAGGTACTTAACAAAATAGAAAATGGTCTACAGATCAACAGTATGTTAAGCTTACAACGTGCTCACATTAACAAAAAAAAACTATATAAAATATGATTAACATAATAGTTAGTAGTTTGAAACAGCCAATTAAATAGAGACCCAAATAGAAATTAATCTAGTCGTGAAAAGCGTCTTTTATAAGGATTAAATGAAGCTCAGAAGTTTAAGCCTAGATTCATCTAGAAAACTTGAAAATAACAACTGATATTCTAGGTGTACGAGTAAAGCCTCATTCATCTAACTTAAGAACTTTGAAACCAACTTATCTTCTCATTTTCTTTGAAAAACTTGTCTGTGATAATTTTTCAACGCTGATATGTTCTTAATTGCTTGTCAACGATATAGGACGGATAAAAGTATCTATTAATTTCGAAAGAACGCAATGACCTTGTACAGGCGTGTTGTTATTGAGATTAGGACGTCGATACAAAGTCACTTTGCGGTCTTACGGGACGCTAAAGTTTCTAGACGAAGCTGAAAATTGAAAAATATGTTTTTCAATGTGAAAATAGGCCTTGTATTAACTTTTTAGGGTTCCGTATTTCGGAATGAAAAAAAACGGAACCTTTAGGATCACTCGTGTGTCTGTCTGTCTCTGTATCTGTCTGTGAACCTAATGGACTGATTAAGTTGATTTCTGTGTCTCAAACACGAACGTAAAACATAAATAAATTAATTTAGAATAGGGGGTGACTTTTGGGAGGCAAAGAAGTATAATATATAAAAATATTCCCATTTTTTTTTAATATACTTAAACAGTTTAAAATTTATTTAGGAAAATAGATGAAAATTGACTATCCCCTTATCTCCAAAACTACTGAGTCTAAAATGTTGAAAAAAGTACAGATAGTTAGATATAAAGAACAGTTCTATAGGTACTTATAGATTATAAGGACCTCTTTATGAAGTCTATGGTTATAATAACATGGTAAATCTCTCAAGATTGTGTGTACAAGTTTAAATTTGTATGAAGAACATATTCAACTACAATGTTAAGTTTGTTCTTGGAATAAATTCATCCCAACTACGGAACTCCTCATTTTGCGTGGTTCGACACGCAGTTGGCCGATTTTAATTTAGGTTGAGATTTGAATTTTGTGTTTTTGTTAAGTTTTGATGTAGCGAAACAGGCGCTTTCGGTATTAATTTCAGTGATTGCCGAAAAAGTTTTCTATTACTTCGTCGTGTAGGTACGTGTTATTCCCAAAGGGTTTGACTGAGGTTTAGTTACTCGAAGTACATTCATGATTGAAAAACCGGTCAATTGCGTGTTAGACCACGCACAATGAAGGGTTCCGTAGTTGGGATGAATTTATCTCAAGAACAAAATTAACATTGTAGTTGCACAGCACACGTTCTTCATACATTCCAACTGAAAATTTAAGTTTGTGCGTATAAAATTGGGGGCTTTACCATGCTATTTTAAGACCATAATTATATTATACTTCTTAGAGGTTTTTCTGTAATTAATAAGTATAGAACTATTTTCTATATTTATTTCAAAATTTTAAGCTTAGTTGAGTCGGGTCATAAGGGTCAATTTTCATATAATATATTTTCTTAAATCACTTTAAAACTATTTATTTTTCAATAATAAAATAATATACTTGAGACCCTCACAGCAAGCCCTTTTATTTGATATTTTAACACGATACAGTTTACAAATTTTCTTTTTAATTTACTAATTGGCCCCCAAAAGTGACCCCGTATTCAAAATTCATTTGTTTACGTTTTACGTCCGTATTTGGGTTACAGAAATTCATATATAACTTAATCGGTCCAGTAGATTCGGAGCAAATTTGCTGTGACAGACAGACAGACAGACAGATACACGAGTGATCCTGTGTGGGTTTCGTTTTTTCATTCGGACGTACGAAACCCTAAAGAGGTATTTTCTAAAAATAGAATACTTTCAGGTCCTTTGTTCCGATGAAATTACTTTAGAAATCAATTCATTTAGTTCTCATATTGAGAGCCTCCTTTCGGGTTCGCCTTTAGGGATTCATCCACTATCAAATTCGTTCTGCTTTTGTTTGGAAAATTAAATCAAAGTCCTAAACCTGTCTCGAAATAAGCCAAATGATGGAGTTCTGGCGGTCAACCAGGATATGATGGAGTTCTGGCGGTCAACCAGGATATGATGGAGTTCTGGCGGTCAACCAGGATATGATGGAGTTCTGGCGGTCAACCAGGATATGATGGAGTTCTGGCGGTCAACCAGGATATGATAGAGTTCTGGCGGTCAACCAGGATATGATAGAGTTCTGGCGGTCAACCAGGATATGAAACTATTTAAATGATATGATACACATTTAATTGGAAGGCTTGCTAGGTCAAAGCCGCATCAAAATATGAAAACCCAAGCTTTATCCCAATACACGGATTTATGTTACCCAGGAACGCAATAAACAGAATTTATACAAATAGAATAGAATAGAATACTCTTTATTATGTACACCATAAAAGTTACAGATATAAATGTTTAAATTTTACATAGGGTGACACAATGGGCGGTCTTATCGCTAAAAGCGATCTTTTACAGATAACCTTTGGATGGATTAAAGAGAGCAGGAGAGACAATACTGCAGGTAGTCAGTTGTGTACCATTAACATATACAATAAATACATACATACACAAAGCAAAATTACCTGCCAAATAAGTTTACCGATATTATTTTATTCGAAGGTGTTGAAACAACCCTAACATATCTATTGTAAATTGCGTTACACCGCTTTAAACTGAAAGCTACAATCAAAGCCTCAATAATACTGTAGGTTCAGTATCAATGAACACACACATAACATTTAACAATTAAACACACGATTGAATAGAGCCAATGTTTACTGTTGTTTCACTACACACTGCTACCGAACACATAAATTAGGCGAGTGTGAATATGCATGAGAGGCTTTCCGATAGCGGGGTAAGCAGTGTTGACGGTGGAGGGTTATATTGATTTGTTGGGAGAAATTAAATCAATGGAATAAGCACAAAGCACGGAGACTCCTCGGCGGCCACTGCTGGAGGCGACATGGGACGTGCTTTTTTAATTTGTAACGTTCACAGCTTCACGATAATTCAGGGAAGTAAAATGTATGGAAATATAAGACTTTTTTTTATTTTCGTCCATGATAACGTTGTATCATGCACGTATTTCTATCAGGGACCACTGTTGTTACCCATTGAAAGGGTTTTCCATAGGGTTTTTCTAAGCGGTTAAACAAAAACCCATACGATATGGGTAACCCTTTTGAACGGCTTAAATTAAATTTTGGTTACCCTTTGAAAGGGTTTTCGATAAAAACCCATACGGCGTGGGTAACCCTTTTGAACGGTTTAGTTTAAGCCATTCAAAATTACCCACACCATAAGGGTTTTAGATTAACTGCTTAGAAAAACCCTATAGAAAACCTTTTCCATTGAAACGGTTTTCGATAGGGTTTTTCTAAAATAGTAACCAAAATGGTCCCTGGGTAGAATAGAAATAGAATTGGTCATGCTACTCGTACGTGTGCTGGGCGAATATCGAAATAATATAACATAACAATTATTATGATTTTTTTATGTTATTGGGTTTCAAGTAGGTATAGAACCCATTGAAAGGGTTATCACGTAACCCTTTCACTAGGTTTCAAGTATAAAACCCATTCAATTGGTTATCATGTAACCCTTACACTGGGTATCTAGTATAAAACCTATTCAATGGGTTACATAATGATAAAGGTAACCCATTGAATGGGTTACCCCTTCGAAAGGCTTAACTCTTAACCGGGGTTGTACGGTCCCTGATATCCATACATTATATTATAGACGTCCAAGATAAGATTATCGTCACGTTAGAAATTATACCTTACCTTAATTATACCTTCTCACCACTTTTCGTACAAACCAAGCGTGGCACTGTTTACTCAGATAAATTACTATAGAAACTGACAGCTTTGACGGCGGTCAGTGATAAAAGTTGTGCGCTCTACGCTTTTGCGGCGCCACGAATTTGATAAAATACTGCCGTCTGTAGACGCTGCCGATGCGGCGGCGCGCGGCGGTTCCGTGCTCTGTAGGAATAAGGAATTACAGCCTATAATCCCCAAAGAGTTAGGTAGACCTGTGACCTATAGTGCCTACACCCACATTTCGCCACATAAATTAAGAAATAAAGAATGTTGTAATAATGTTATTGACTAAGGAGTAACGGTATGAATTAGTAAATAGATTTTTTAACATGGAAAAAGGAAATTAAACCTGAAAACAAATCATGTGGATATAATTTCTTCATGTAATATTATCTTTTAATTTCGTAAAGTACAAGAAAACATTACCCTCACCGAAATAAGTGAAACAAAACCATGTCTAAAACAACACACAGTCCATTTATTAGCATTTCAATTAATTTTAAATTAAACATTTACCAAAATCATAACTGTTACTTAAATCATGTAACCAATTAAATTCAATTAGCATAAACAATTCAATCTCTCAATTCAATTATCCGCAAAATGTGAGATTTAATTAAAGTAAAAAAGTAAATTGACTTCAGCTTCAGGCGGTTCTCAGTTCAAATTAATTTCTTGAAGGTCACCAAATCGTGAGTATTTGTCAAAGGAATCCTTTTTTCATATCTTTTCCATTTGACTTCTGGCAGTTTTGTGTTGATTTACAAATAATTTCCGGGAGTTTTGATGTTTCTAATACCGACTTCTGTAATGAGGGTTAAAGTTTACAGCTAGGGTTGTAAAAATAATAATGAAATACGTTTTTTTATGTATAAAAAAAATATATGATCATGAATCTTCTAGGTTGGGTGGGACACGACAACATACGACATGAACTTTTATTTTTTATTTTTTAAACGTTGCCCCACACTAGGAATTTCTCCTGTATTGTGGGTGCGTTTACAAACATTTAAACTCACATACTCAAACAGCCAGACCCAGAACAACTACTAGTAGGTCATACAAATATTTGTTCCGTGCGGGAATCGAACCCGCAACACGCAGCGCAGCAATCAATCGCTTAACCACTGCGCCAACCGTGTCATCACACATCACATTCTACATATAACAACTATGTAAAATAAATTGTAAATACAGTGCTTGTAAAACGACATAATTACAATAAAATATTGTTTGGCAGAATTGTGTTCAAGGCTTATAAAATGATGAAGTATATCAATATTTTTGAGCACACTATTATTTTCATGAGCTGTGCAATTCTTCTTCTGCGCTTGTTATTTGTAAATAAGAATACAACAACGGTTTTTACTTAAAATAATATCTGAATAAATATGTTTCTAAAATAAGCTACCCCAAAGCTACCCATTATTTTCGTCTACGAAGATTTGGATTTTAATATTAAACCCATTGTTTGCAGCTTATTCCCATTACTTTTCGTAACTACAAGGCTTTAATACCGATATTTTCATTTACTTTTGGATCTAAATGAAGAAGACCTAGTATTGAGATGATAATTTTGACTCATCTCATTCTTATTCCACTCAGAGAGATACATATAAAATATATATATATTTACTAAAGATATACTTTCGGAGATCGTAACTTTTTTAATTATAACTGTCAATCACTGAGTATGAAAAGAGGTTTCATTCCTAAGAGGCTGTATTAGAGAACGATATTAGAACAGTCAATTTGTGTTTTAATGAAAGAAAGCAATTACTGAACTTGAATGAACTCGTTATATATAAGAGATTTTTAAAATTTCTCGCTAAAAGTATTTTATTTGTTAATATTTTGAGAAAATGCATGGAAGGAGTGGCTCGTTATTAAATAATAACATCGGCACGGGGTGACCGTTGTCAATGGGGCCATCACATAATATCGAGACCCTCCGTGCTTCGGAAAGCACGTTAGGTCGTTGGTCCCGACTGTCAGTCGTAGAGAATAGTGTTGCATAAAAAAACTTTTTACAAAAAATAAAAGTCGGTGGCAAAAACTAAAATACTGGTTCAAAGACACCGACTACCGAAATTAAAGTTATTTTTCAGTTTCTAGTGTTTTTTTGGAAGTCGGTTATTTTTCTTTGTAAAAAGTTTTTTATTTTTCACTTTTTAGTGGGTCAGTTTTTAATTTATCTAAGTTGCAATAGCCTATTGTCAACAGTTCACCACCTTTTACAAAATATTGCATTCCCGATGCTGGGACGTTAATTGTTGAGGAGTTCTCCTGGTAAGAACCAGGAGCACTGCCACTCACCATATGCATTATGACGAGCATAAATTGCTTAGCAAGCATATTAAAGTACCTAATCGAATCGCCCGTTCCGTTGAGGAGTTCCCTGAACTGTCCTTGGTCTTCATCATCAGACCCCTAATGACAGTCACAACCCATATAGGTGTAAAGTTCTAATCAATACAAATTAATCAAGCTCAAACACAAGGTAGCTACTGTAAACCGTTGAGGAGTTCCCTGAACTGTCCTTCGTCTTCATCATCAGACCCCTAATGACAGTCACAACCCATCTAGGTGTAAAGTTCTTATCAATACAAATTAATTAAGCTCAAACACAAGGTAGCTGCTGTGAATCGTTGAGGAGTTCCCTTGACTGTCTGTCGGCTCCATCATCAGATCTACTCCAGACCTTAATTAAATTGTAGTGGTTTAAAATACTTAATGAAAAAACTTACAAACGCACTAGTCGCCTCTGCGATTTTTGAAAGTTACCCTTGATTTCTCTGGTCTGCCATCATCAAACCCTGACTTCCGTATCATGGGACCACTTTTGAAATATATTCTTTCCAACAAAAAAATAATCATCAAAATCGGTTCATAAACGACGAAGTTAGGCGCGAACAAACATAAAAAAAAGCATATATACGGTCGAATTGAGTCCTTTTTTAAAAGTCGGTTAAAAACATTACAAAAGGTAATGCTTTAACTTGTAAGGCTTTAAGACGCCTTAAGACGATCAGTTTTTAAAATAATGCCTATCATTGATAATTTTATATTTCTAATACCTTGTTTTACCCCCACATGTTTTATCCCCACATGTTTTACCCCCACATGTTTTACCCCCACATGTTTTACTTCCACATGTTTTCAAACTTTGGTTGTATGACTCGCCGGTTTCTTCACGACTTTGCATTCATCTCCACCTTTCACAATTCAACACTGAAAAAAATGCAGACTTACTAAGATACATTTTCTCTTAGTTGGCATTAAAATGTTTGGAATCATTATTTATCTATTTACTTTAAACAAGATGGCATATTTGCCGCATCATTTGCATATTTTACAAATTCATTTTATTTATAACGACAATTTGACATGTACAGAATAATCATCGGTCTTTGTTACATCATACATGCTTTGTTTGATTTTTCTTCTTCACTTTTGTGTACCAAATAATAATTTAAGTTCATGGTAACAAGCAACTTGTTAGCATTAATCATTCTTAAACTGGCCAACATTTGAGCTCAATTAAATAACTACTCGTAACTATTAAATACTAAATAATTAATTATTAGACGGAACTATGATAATTTAACAAAGTTCTAGCTTCAGAAGTCAAGATCTTGTTAGGCTCGTTTGGAGTCAAGATGCGCGATAACATTAAACAAGATTTTTGTTACAGGAAACACTTTTTTTTTCAGTGAACAATGGTAATAAAAAAAACATTATTAACTAAGGATCGATACATCAGTATCACTTAAATTAAACCATCCTTCTTCGCCCATCAGAACGGATAGCTTCCTTCAATCGGTCGGCTACACGACTCGTAGATAGTAACTATGGGCCTAGCACGAACACGCGGAGTAAACATTACGTAAATTCTAACCATTTTAAATTTGAATTAACTTGTTTCGTACATAATATTTACTTAGTTTTAATACTTTATTCTTATCTATGGAAGATACTTATTGTGTTTAACTAAAATGTTATAGAACAGTTATATTTCAGATTCAAAAATCGTTTTTTGAGTTTTGGTCGTGGGTTCATGCGTGTGGGGGGGGCCACGTGTGGGGGGGGCCACTGGTCCGTACACCTCCGACTCGTAGATAGTACTAATATATAAGTACGGATAAAAAGTAGCCGCGATTGAACTACCACTTGAGGTGGGCAGTTGGACTGGCAAGGAGTTAAGAACGCGAGTGACCACTGATTTGATATGGTATTATTGTCGAGTAGTGATATGGCGAGACAAAGGGTGTCAACTCAGGTGACAACTAATATAGAGTTATGGAAGAACATGACATTCTGCGCCGATCCCAAATAAATTGAGATTTATGGAAAGAATGAGAACGATATTGTCGAGCAGTGGACGGCTTTTATTTGTTATGATGAAATATTATACACATGGGTATTGTACGAGTTATATTACGCTACTAGGAGTTTATGTCAAGAATTTTGGCAAACGGGATAATGGGGCTGCTTCTCCTCTTAAAATAGTTAGTTCCCAAGTAGCAATATAAGCTGTATACAAGCTGTATTTAAGTTGGTTTTTATACTAGAAGCTGTATAAAGGATGTACAAGCGCTTACAAAAACCCTATAAGTAAAAAAACGCCCATATGCTCTTTGCATTAGTTGAGCTATATAGTTGCCGTAGAAGCAATAGAGAAGCTGTATAATAGCTGTATTAAAGCTGTTATTCGGTTTACAAAGATACCATTACTCTACAAAAATCATCTTATAAGTATCTTGTAATGAAAGTGTTCTAAATAGGTTCTTGAAGAGAATTACAAAATATTACAAATTAAACCGAAGTATTTTCGATGAGTCCCGTGTGGTGCCGGACGTAATGAATAGCACCTCCCTATTTCTTCATATGCCTTTCATCATTTCAGCCAAAAGACGTTCACTGCTGGACATAGGCCTCTCCCAAAAAGGGGGGAGATTTACCATAATCGCCACGCTTGTCAGGCGGGTTGGCGATCGCAGTATGGGTTTAAAAATGCATAGAGAACGCTGACCATTCTCTAGTAAGCCCCTTAGTCGCCTTTTACAACAGTCACGGGAAGAAATGGGATGGAGCTATCCTTTACGTCCGGCACCAAACGGAACTATGATATGCCTTTAGCTGTTGTAAAATATTCCTTTAGATTTTGTTTTTATACATTCGAAAATAACGACAATTTTCTAAACAGCCTAATCAAATGGACTATTTAAGGGTCTGAAATAAAAAATCATCACTCTTAAGACAAAATATTTTTTGAACACTTCAAACGTCTCTAAAAGAACCCTAAGTGCAGGCTGGTATATTGGTGTAACAGGCGTGAGTACGTTTAGACATCATCATTTATTGATTATCTATATATATAAAATTCAAAGTCCTGACTGACTGACTGACTGACTGACTGATATATCAACGCACAGCCTAAACCGCTGGTCCTAGAAACATGAAACTTAGAGGGTGTGTTCTTTGTAAAGAGTAGGTATCCACTAAGAAAGGGTTTTTAAAAATTCAACCTCTAAGAGGGTGAAATAGGGGATGGAAGTTTATATGAAAGTCCGTCAGTTTTGAAGTTAGGATCTTCAAATTTGGTGTATAGGCTGACAATTAAAAAATAATTTATACGTGTCAGCGTTTTTAATAATTCAACTCCCGAAGGGTTAAAAAGGGGGATGAAGTTGCGTATAAAAGTCCTTAATTTTCGAGGTAAAAAACACTAAAATATATTATCTAGGCTTATGGTTGGAAGCTAATGCAACGGTGTTGTTAGAATTTCAACCCTTAAGGGGTGAAAAAGGGGAAAAAAATGATTTATAATGAAAGTTCTTTTTAAGTTAAAATCACTACATTACAGTTAGAATTACTTTTTTCCCCGATTGTAATTAATCTAAATCATAATTTTACTTTACTTTATACTTGAATAAATTTAATTTTATTTTATTTTACTAATATTTCGGCTTATAGTTGGAAACTATGCTAAGAAGGCATTTTTCGAAATTCGACCTTCGACTTAAGTAAATTATAAAGTGTGTCATTTTTTGTTTTTTTTTTAAACTACTAAGTACTTAAAAGGATGTCAAAGTTTGTATGGAAGAGTTTTAACTCGCGGTCCAATTAACTCGAAACTAAGTATTTATACTGTCAACCAAAAATAAAGAATAAAATTTATCAGTTCTTCGAAAATTTACCCTTTTTTTTTTTTTTGGGTGTGAAATTATCAAATAACTTCTCCCGCTCTGGGCTGAGCGGGTCTACCCGGATACAGCTGAGTACCAGTATTTTACATGGAGCGACTGCTTATGACCTCCACAACCCAGGTACTGGGTAATACCTTATCCCTTGGCAAGACTGGTTGTTAGACTTTCGGGCTTCTGACGATCCATAACGACTGTTTAATATCCACGAATGACAGCCCGGACCAACTTCTTAACGTGTCAGACTTTTACTGCCTAAAACCCACCCGTGTTCCTTCCGTTGCCTGTGTGCCGGGGCCACGATATCCCTTTCGGACAAACTTCTAACCCTGGCAGGCATTGGTTCTAACGGACCCCGTCAGTTGGTGCTGACAACTCTTTGAAGCGCGCGTGAAACACAACGCGCCGTCGACCCAAGCCTGGTCCTTATCGGACGGCGGAAGTTCTACCTTTAGAGGGTAGTTTGATATCAAAGTTTTTATGGAATAATTTTAACGCGCGGTCCGATTAACTTGAAACTCAGTATTTTTACTGATAACAAAAAATCAAAAGAATAACTTGTATCTGGTTTTTTTGAAAATCTGCCCCTAATAATGGGGTGAAAAGGGATAGTCAATATATAAGGGAGGATTTTACTGCTTGGCTTGATTAACTTGAAAATAAATAACCTATAAATCCAATAATAGAAACGTCAAAAAGATGTTTCAACAATTTACCCCTTTGAGTGCGTAAAAAGGGGCGATATAGTTTGTATGAACAGAATCTTATTACTTTTGATATATAAACTTGAAATTTGGCCCGAGTTCTTATTTACTTAACATCACGCCTGCAATCCCTAAAGGGATAGGTTGAGGTGTACCTTTAGTACACCCAAATTTCGCCATGTAATAGGGGCGAGTTTATTGCCAGGTATAAATCCAGACTTCGGGCTGCTACTGAGAAATTCCTAATGGAAAATCCAATAACACTTTTCCCGACCTGGGAATCAAACCCACCCCTCATGCTCAGCAGTCGCATTTGTAAGCACTAGACTAACGATGCAGTTATTACTTAAATAACAAAGTTTGTCATAATTTTTGCGTTTTTCAAAACTACCCCTCAAAAGGATTTTAGGGAGTCAGGGTTTTAATGGGTTTTTGCGGATTTCAGTTTGTATTTAAGAATCTTAACGCGCGGTTCGATTAATTTGAACCTCAGTGCTCATACTTTTGGCAGAAAAAAAAAATTGAGTTTTCGAGAATCGGAAAAAGGGGTAATTAAGTTTTCGGGAGAATTTTATAGGTATCAATTATTATTTAAGAACAAAAACGCAGAAAAAATAAACAATACAAAATTTCTTCCAAATAGACTTAGACATGAAATGGAGGACACGTTTATTGAACAAGTATGTACAAAACGAAGTTGGTATTTATACGCTATCAATATCCTCCGTAAAGTTGTAAATCAAACTGCACTCCTATCTGCTTACCACGCTTACGTTGCAGTTGGTTCCAACTAAGATATGGTATAATGTTTTGGGGGAATGCTGCTGATAGAGATGCTGTTTTATTTCGACTTCCACGCGGGCGAAGCCGCGGGCGGAAGCTAGTACTTAATAAGCCTCTAATGTGTTTTAGATGTAACCGGTATCACAGTGTCAAATCCACATAATATTCCTAGATCCATGTCCCCGTGCGCGAGCAGCGACACTGATCGATGTGCCAGGGCAATCTCTTCACTGATGGATCGCGCCGAATACGGTGCTTCGAGCGCTACGAGCGCTACGGGGCTACGACGTAGCACTGCTACGCAGCTACGGGCCCAGTCGGGGCTATAGGCAGTTTGCTGACGTATTGATGATTTAGTTAGGCCATCAATTTGCACGGGCTGAGATTTACAGCAGTGTTCGTTAAAATTTAAGGTCTTGTTTAATAAACCGCTTGTGTCTGACGATTTAAAGTCAACTTAACATCTTTTGAGATGCTGATTTGATTAATAAACACGATTATTTAAAGTGTCGAGTGACCACGGCATATTTCTATATGAATGCAAAGATTTAGATAAGTAGCTGTATTGTATAAGCCTTCATGTACCTAAACAAGGAGTACATCTCAGTAAGATCTATTTCATGTTGATTTACGGTTAAACCACTGCAGTTAAGATAAATCTTAAAATAGTACCTACATAGAAATTTAAAACACTGATCTTAGAAAATTCTCTCTTGATTTACTTTTTATCATCTTACGACACGAGGCTTCGAGTTTATTTGTTCAGTAACAGTTTATTAATTTCCTAAGAAAGAAAAATCTGATAAGCTAAGCCTAGAATTATTTAAATTAATCTAATTGGAGTGGCTATTCTCAAGTACTTCTAGAACACTGTGAAATAGCCAAGCTATCCGAAATAAGGTCTACCTACACATAATACATTCTGAAGCAATCAAATCATTTCAACTGACAACTGAATTCTCGTAACTCAGCTTATATTTCAATTCTGGCAGCAATCTTCCTTCTGTGTCAGGGATGCTAAACCAATGGAATGTGATAGAATGCAAGAATAAAAATATTTCATAGTGTGTAGTATGTACTCGTAGTTTCTCTCGATCCTTGCAACTAAGTAGTATCCGTGGTTACCTGATTCAGACTTTCAGCAGCAATAAACTAGTTCCATGGAGCGTCTGCTTTAATTTCCAATATTATTGCCGTTTTTTTGCATTCATTCTTTGATTTCTGTATTTTTTTCGGTTGTAAAAAAATACAGAAATAAATAATAAATAAAATAATAAATACATACTGGCTGTATGCCAAACAGCTTTTTGTTAAATTTGATTTTTACAACTGAACTCCGAGTGGGAGAAAACCAAAGTAACGTTGGATGGACTATGTGAAAGATGATATGCCTAACACAGAGGTGACTACTGAGATGACGAATAAAAGGGAAGCATGGAAGAAGAAGACCATGTTGCTCTGATCCCAAATAAATTGGGATGAGGGCAAGAGAATAGAGACGCACCAACCACACAAAAAAAAAACACAATCCTCTTTAAAAGAGTTTAAAAAAGGCACGTAGACGTATAAAGGTCCGCCACCCCTGCTCTATATCGACGGAGATCCTCGGAGCGAGTCCCGAACTGCGAGCTCGAGTCAATACGGCCGTGCATTTGACTTGCATCTGTTGACGTTATGCAATCCCTAGGACTGCTACAGGGCTACTCACACTTATTTTTTAGTAATATTTAATTTTAAACTAGAGACTCGCCCCTGCTGCACACGGTTTTTGAGGTTTACAAAACATCCAGATTGCTGTTACTGTGTAAGTTTAATATTAATGCATTCAATACATAAACATTCTGGAAAACATTATCTAAATGATGGTGTAAACCGCATCCGTTGCGTAGCTTACAAAAACACCGCGGTCACACAGACAGACATGAATACGACTGTCAAGCCCTGCGAGAACAATAGGTTAGTTAGCACTAGGTATTCTAGGTATTAATATATAATAAATGTTTAGATCTGAAGGCCGTATTCAGTTTGATCTGGATGAGATAATTTATTTCATGTAACAAAAAAATTGAGCCGTCACGGGACGACTGGCAGATCATCGCACTACACACACATTTACACCCTACTACATAATAGACTGTATAGTGGCCGATCGCCACGCGGCATGCGTCGCCCCGCCAGCAATCGGTTTTGCGTGCGCCTATAGATGTTTCACATCAAAATTCCTGTTAAAATATACGTTGGATTAACCAATTTATATTTTAACAAGACTTTTTATGTTACAGAATGTTTAAAATACTAATTAATATGTATATTGTACCTAACTGAACACATATTATATATAAATTACCATCATCATCATTTCCGCCGAAAGACGTCTACTGCTAGACATAGGCCTCCCCCCAGAGCGGGGGGGGGGGTTGCCATAATCGCCATGCTTGGCAAGCGGGTTGGCGATCGCAGTATAATCATAATCATAAATCTTTATTTATCTCAACATCATATTACAGTATGGTGTTAAAATATATAGAGAACGCTGCTACCCATTCTCTAGTAAGTCCTTTCGTCGCCTTTTACGACACCCACACGAAGAAATAGGGGAGTGCTATTCTTTACGTCCGGCACCACACAGACAAAAAAAACGACCACCTAGGTAGTAATAACTAAAAAAGCCACTACGGTAAATTGAATAACATTCTATTTTAAATAACAATACAATGAAGATAAACTACTTTCATCAATAGTGTTTTGACTGACCAATGCTATATAAAGTATTTTATGCATGAATGCTATACAAAATAGTAAATGCATGAACATTATATAACCCACTAAAACAAACTATTATCACGTAATAATAGATTACATAGACTCCATTAATTTGTTTTATTTGTCAAATACAATGTCAAACACAAAATATTAAATTATTTATTTTATCTTTATACTTTGGTTTCAGCAAATAATTACATGCTAGTCAAATAATACCTCGTTTAATTTGCATTGTGATAATAAATTCCAGCCAACTTTGGGATCGTTCACTGTAATTAATTTAAATTATTATCAATGTTATCGCAATGATTCTAGTATGCAAATTATGTTTCATAGTGGCAGTTAAATTAAACTGATTGGAATTGAAATGGTTATAGTTAATCCGAAATAGAATCTATTGTTTTCGATATAATTATGTCAAATGACAAAATAATAATAGTTAACCGAATATATTAATTTAATATAAACATATTACACGCAATATATTATAATGTCTTTTTAACTTTTTACGTAAGTCCCCTAGTTTTTTATATTTGACCATAACATTACATGGTAAATAACTCGTCTTTATTCCACGAAGAGGCAGGCAGAGGTGTAGGTGATGTGGTGGACCCACATTTCGTTTGTTAATGTGTGATTTATCTATAGTTATCTGGGGGCACTGTAGTGCCCCCGCCAAGACGAGCCAAAAACAAAAAGCCACTGCACTATACACTAACATACACTGCCATTGAACTAAAAATACAAACCAGTGACTTGATTCCATACCAAGACTAAGCCGTACATTTTTACAGAGATGTAAGGTTTGCAGAGTTAGGCCTTGCAGAGTTAGGCCTTGTAGAGTTAGGGGCTTGGCTAAACATTAGATCTAATAACTTTTTAACAGTGAAAGCGATATGTGAGTCGTGACAACCTACTTTACATGAAATGTTTTTGACGGATATAAGTTAAGCCGCCAACCCATCATGAGCTGGCGTGGTGGTCAATGCTCGTGCCTTCTGTGCATGAGAAGAAGATTTTGGCCCGCAGTGGGCCAGTAATAGGCCGGTCATATACACCGGTCATTACTTATTCTTTTTGTATTTGTGTTCTTTTTTTGCGTCATGTTTACCGCAAATAAATGTATTTTCTTTTATATCTCTACTTCTTCTTTGTCGTTCCCTCAATGCTGAGGATCGCGATCACACACGACGCGTCTCCAAGTTATGCGGTCTTCAGCAGTGTGGACCGCTCGGTAAATGCTACCTCCAACAGCCCTCTTGATCGCGTCGGACCATCTTGCTGGTGCTCTGCCTTGAGCGCGTTGTCCTTCCACCCGGCCCAGTATCATAAGCCTTTCCAGACCATGCTAGCTATGCATCTTTTATAAAGAAGTTAGCAATTATTTTGTTTTCTTCCGTATTCATACTGTAGTGAAAAATCTCTCCGCTAGCACACAAATGGGAACTTAGGGCCCCGCCGCGCGAGTACGCATAAAAATAAAAAAATCTATCACTACTTATAAAACGTACAATTTAGAACTTAATAAATTAAACAATCTATATATATAAAATTCAAAGTCCTGACTGACTGACTGACTGACTGATATATCAACGCACAGCCTAAACCGCTGGTCCTAGAGACATGAAATTTGGAGGGTGTGTTCTTTGTAAAGAGTAGTTATACACTAAGAAAGGATTTTTCGAAATTCCACCCATAAGAGGGTGAAATAGGGGATGGAAGTTTATATGAAAGTCCGTCAGTTTTAAAGTTAGGATCTTCAAATTTCGTGTATAGGCTGACGATTGAAAATTAATATATACGTGTCTCAGCGTTTTTGATATTTCTACCCCCGAATGGTTAAAAAGGGGGATTAAGTTGTGTATCAATAAATGTAAAAATTAAATCAATAAATAAATAAGATAAATAAAAAAAAAAAAAAAAAAAATCCGTAAATCTTAATTTTCGAAGTAAAAAACAATAAATATATTATCTAGGGTTATGGTTGGAAGCTAATGCAACGGTGTTGTTAGAATTTCAACCCTTAAGGGGTGAAAAAGGGGATAAAATTTTATTTTTAATTAAACTTCTTTTTAAGTTAAAATCATTAATATTTCGGCTTATGGTTGGTAACTATAGGCAGGTATCACAGTATAAGAAATGATTTTTCGAAATTCATCCTTTAAGGGGTGAAAAAGGGGAATAAATCTTATTCCTTGAGTTAATAAACCTGAAACTTAGCACGAATACTAACCTAAGTAAATTATAAAGTGTGACATTTTTTGTTTTAAGGGTTCCGTACCAAAATGGTAAAAAGGAACCCTTATGGTGAGACTAAGTCTGTCTGTCTGTCACACCTGGATATCTCAAGAACTACTAATGCTATCAACATGAAATTTAAAATAGTTTTAGGTGACGTTTGCGCAACTATTTTGCAAACAAGAAAGAAAATAAAAAAAAATATATCTTTTTTGCAAAAGGGACTGAAAGGGGGGTCTTAAATATTTGAAGTGGGGCTACTAGGGCATGTGGGGTATCATATGAAAGAACATTCTCAAACTTTTTTTTTTCTTTTTTTGGCAGCATTGTTCCCGACTTTTGATGAAAAATTAAAAAAAAAATACCGTTCCCCCCCCTTATCTCCGAAGTTTGCATAGGTAAAAATCTGAATTTATTCTATGTGATAGAAGTTTATGTAAATATTACAGGAAAAATAAAATGATGTCTCTAAATAGCACAGTTTTTCAGAAATCATCAACATCATATATATACGTACGGAATACTCGGTGCGCGAGTCCGCCTCGCTCTTGACCGGTTTTTTTTTAAACTACTCTTTAGGTGGAGATTTCCAAAAATGGTCAAAAATGTGGTTTTTAAAGCAGAGTATCTCTTAAACCTAAATAAAAAAATATTTTTTCCAAAACAAAAACAGTATGATATTTTCAAGTCTTGGATCGTGCATAAGGTGATGGAACTCAAAACATAATTAAACATAATTTAATATTTCAAAAAAATCTTCAAAGTCAACTCTTAAGTACTTTGAAAGCCTTTTTTATTCCAGTTTATACCTTCGTTAACAATTATAATTATAAGTATACCATAAAATTGCAAATGCCCAACTGCATCCGGTGATGGATTAATTTTTATTAATTAGTTAATCTAATAAATTGTGATTTAATTTAATAATATTTGTGACCCATGAGTTCTACGCCGAGTTCTTATCACTATTAAATACCCAATCTAATGACACTTTACCACTGAAGACTAAAAGTATTTACTCAAAGTTCGTATTTAGTGATTGGGTGACAGGTATTCGTAAAAGCAGGGAAAATCTTTTTTGAACTTTATGGCCTAAAGCAACATATGAATAATACAAGCTTTCATCAATATGTTGCAAAATATTCTAAAACTTTTAAAATTGTGTGCAAAATAGCTAAACCTCTTTATATTAGCAATAAAATAAAATCAGCTGATGATAAAATAAAAACTACCTGGCAAATAATAAATAATGAGTTAGGTAAGAAAAAACAGCGTAATACTGAATTTAATTTAGAGACTGCACATGGGCCCATCACTTCAGAGGTAGAAATAGCTCAGGAATTTGAAAACTTTTTTGCTAATATTCCCCTTAAAACTACCGAAACTTCAAGTTCCTCACCCGCGCTTTCTGTTGCCTTACTTAGAAAGAATGTAATAGTATGTTCTTTGGAGTTAAGGTTTCAGCATACAAACCCCCAGGCAGTTATAAAAACTTTTAAAGATCTTAAAATTAAATCAACAGAAGATCTATGGGGTATGTCTGTAAAAGTCTGTAGATCTGTCATCGAAACCATTGCGCCCTATTTAGCTTTCATATACACCAGTGTGGAGCAAGGAGTCTTTCCGGATCTTATGAGACACAGAAAAGTAGTTCCTTTGTTCAAATCCGGAGATAGTAAAGAACCAAACAATATTATAGGCCCGTGTCAATTCTGCTATTTTTCAGTAAGGTGTTTGAAAAGTTGATGCTCAATCAAATGTTACGTCATTTCAATAAAAATTCAGACGCAGATGACACGTCATTGATCTTTAAAATAGACTGATGGTAACAAAACCTTGACGACGTGAATAATTCTATTCTTCAGGTCCAAGATTGGTTTACGGTAAATAATTTGGTTATAACTTATAAAAAAAAAAATAAGAAATAATTGGGTAAATAAGTTTTCGGGAGAATTTTACTGCGTACCTTGAATAACTCAATAGTTGATAAACATCAATTATTATTTAAGAACAAAAACAGTATAAAAAATAAACAAATGAAATTGAGGACACGTATATTGAACAAGTATGTACAAAACGAAGTTGGTATTAAATGCTATCTATAATCTATATTATTATCCTCCGTAAAGTTGTAAACTGGACTCCTATCTGCTTACCACGCTTACGTTGGTTCCAACTAAGATAATTATGGTATAATGTTTTGGGGGAATACTGCTGATAGAGAAACTGTTTTTTTTTCGACATCCACGCGGGCGAAGCCGCGGGCGAAAGCTAGTATAGTATAAAATTTAAAAAGAAGACTAAAGAAAAATGTGAAGTACAAAAATTGTTGGGTTGAAGGTTTAGTATTTTTTTTAGTTTTTAAGAAGTCTTAATTCTGCTATTTAAATAAAAAAAGAAGTACTCATGGAAAATCGAAAATGATTGCAATCACCTACTATTTCGCACGATAAAATAAACATACTTTAAAATAAATGGTTTATTGTTAAAATAATAACATAGAATTTAGTAAGTATTATTTTTTATACGTCCATGGTATTATTCGGTGTATTTTTTTTTTTTTTTTAATGTCGTTCCCGGTTTCGTCGTAACCACACCACACCTGGGACGAGTCGTTCATCACAGAAAAGTTGCCCAAGCTGTACTTGAGATAGACACGGTGACGTGGAGCTCCTCTGCTGAAAATTAGATGCGTTCGTACCGCTCTCTTCCGCGCTTTAATGTCGGACGTACGACAGAATAGGAGAGGCGTTCGCAACGAGACAAGATTCTTAAGTGTTACCAGAAAAATTGACTCCATGGCACAGCGGTCTTCTGTTCGAAGCTGGATGGAAGTCGAACTAGGTGAAAGCTAGGATGTTAAAATCTAGCCAGGCTTAACAAAATAGGTGGCTCATTTACGAGCGAGTATATGCCAGTGTATACGTTTCTATAATAAACTTCCTAGCCATATTCAAGAATTAAGCCTTAATAAATTCAAATGTTTTATAAAGCGGAAACTGTGCCAGAAAGCCTTTTATACTGTTAAAGACTATATTGAGGACAAAAAGGCTTGGGATTGAGCTGCTCCAATAAATTTACAGTGAATCTTGATTTGATTTATATACATTTTTTTTTGCCACTATTTACTTATATTTTTCTTTTTGTTTTTTATATATCATTTTACATTAACAATGACATGAATATTTACTTCGTAAATTATTATATTATTTTAATTATTATGAATGTGAGGACTATGTGGGTCATTGTTTTTGTTTTATTTTTCTCTTAGTTTTAATGATGGTCTGGTAGTTTGAGTACTTTATGCGGCCTACCCAAATGTCCTTTCTTTGGTATTGTTCGTCGAATCGTTGAGCTCCATAAGTTTTGACTTGAGCTGCACAATAACTGACAAATGCGTGCACTGACTGGACAGGTCCACTTAAATCTGTGTGGTTCTTTCCTCAAAAGACCATTTCAGACACCAATCTACATGGTCCTCAAATGATCTGACCAAGATTATATCCGTATTTTATATACACATTGACATTCATGAATTTTATATATACTATGCCATGAATATTTACTTTGTTAAGTATTATAATGTTTTAATTAAGTATTGTAAATGTGAAGACTATGTCGGTTATTGTTTATTTTTGTTTTTACTCAGTTAGTTTTCATAATAATTGTCTGGCAGTTTGAGTAATTTATACGGCCTACCCAAATGTCCTTTCTTTGGTATTGTTCGTTGAATCGTTGAGCTCCTCATGTTCTGAGTTGAGCTGCACGACTACTGACAAATGTGTGCACTGACTGGACAGGTCCCCTCAATCTGTGTGATTCTTTCATCAAAAGATCATTTCAGGCACCAATCTACATGGTCTTCACATGATTTGACCAAGATTATGTCTGGACTTTAAAAGAGACTGTGACCTCTGAGTTTGTTTCGGCCTTTCTTCTCAGAGTAGTCAGTTACGAAACGCCGACCTCATCTAGTTTTTTTTAATATGTTTGACGTGAAAAAGTGTTTGTACAAACCTACTTACAGAAAATAAATCATTTATCATTTAGCCGGTACCTTGGGCCAAAAACCTGGCCCTTATGGTTGATTCTCAAGCATTAAAAGACGCGAATAAACATCACAAAAACACCGTCACTACGGTTAAAATATGCTTTTAATAAGCTACGACATGAACAGACTAGGTTAATTTACAAAAAAACAGACCGATCACGCCAATGCTCAAAAAAAGCAAAAAAAATAGGTATTTTGACAATATTGTTTGGAAGCTTATTGAGAAAAAATTTGAATTTGAAATAAAAATAAAATAAAAATGAATAGCCCAAAATACACAAAAAGTTCGAATGCTGAACGCGCAAAAAAAGTTTTAATGCAGGAATGATACTGCAATACGTTGGAATTTAAGTCGCCCCTAACACATCCCTGATCCGGGAGGCGAGCTCCGAAATGCAATAGATTTAGCGTTTGTGCGACGAATCGCGATATAATCCAATGCAGACTTACCCCGCTCTCTTTATACGACGTTTATTAAACAAGCTGGTACTGTTACTGGGATTTCGCTTGGATGACTGCTATCTAGTGTTGAACAATGGATCAAATTAAAAAACAATTCAATACCTCAGACCAAATAAAAAACCAAAACATAGCGCTGTCAACAGTGACGTGAGGCCAGTTTCAAACATGTGTGCACTTACTGAGTGTTCCGGTGAGGTGTAGTTTGGTTGTAAATGTGTGCGTGAGCGTGTATGTATGCACAGAGCGAGGTGTAGTTTTGGCATGGTTCACTCTATTCTTCGCAGCTCTATGTTTTGGTTTTTTATTTGGTCTTAGTTCAACACATGATCATTTTTAGGGTTCCGTAGTAAACAAGGAACCCTTATAGTTTCGCCATGTCCGTCTGTCTGTCTGTCCGACATGCTTTCTGCGTTAGCTCAAAGACGCTAAGTCCTAGAAAGCTGTAATTTGGCATGGGTGTACATATCACGCCAAAAAAGTCATAAAATAAAACCATGAAAAACATTTTTTTTAGGGTACCTAGAGGAGGGAAATGATATTTTTTTTTCTCGTCTAATACATGGTGTGGAGTATCGTTGGATAGGCCGTTCAAAACTATTGTGGGTCTGTGAAAAACATTTTTCAATTCTGAGATCCGTTTGCGTAATATTAAGCTTTAAAGTGCTATTTTTTGTTAGAGTCAAGTGTCCCCCCCCCCCTGCCAGCTAAATGGTTGGTTTTGGATATGTGAAAAAATTCATGGCAGTAGTATATATAACGAAATTAAAAGGAAAACTATCACAGCTAAGTAGGGTTTACAAGTTAACGAGTAATCGTCGACCAACTTAAATTTGCAGTTGAAGAATTGACCGTAACGTATATAGATGTATGGGAGAGCATGTTTTTCAACAACAATGTTAAGTTTGTTTTTGGGATGAATTCATCCTAACTACGGAACCCTTCATAGTGCGTGGTCCGACACGTACTTGGCCGGTTTTTTACGTTGATGTGAGATGACGTAATTACAGTAACTAGATATGGCTGTGTCAGGGCTTTGGTTGATTGACTTAATTATCAACAGCTAATCGGTTCACGTCATGAGTTAAATTTCGCCACGTCGTTGATTTGTTCCAGAAACCAGTTGTAAGATTTCTTCTATTTCTTGTGAGATACAGAACTTACACATAATTGAAAAAACTGTAACATCTAAGAATAACACATGCCAGTCCAATTACCAGAGTGAATAATAAAACAACAGAGATAATTAATTTATATCTTTTATTTTAACATTGTACTTTACATAATTGAATTATGTATTTGGCATCGTACACTACAGAAGCATAATTATATTATTATTAATAAAAAATTACAATTTTAACATGATTCGTAAAATTTCAGTTACATTTGAACATTATTAAATATTTCTTACTATAGCTAGTAAATAAATTATTTGAGCATGGTTTAGCAACGAGATGTTTGTTATTATAATATTTTACTCGTAATAAAATACTATGAGATGAATGAGAATTATTAAAGGAATTATTTATTGGGAATTCATTAAATTCGTTTTATACCTTTAGATTGTTGGGATAATCTAATCCTTTTTAAAGTATATAAGAGGAAGTGACAGATTGATGAGACCTATAAAACTATTTAAAGAGTTTCAGTATAACATTTGGGTAAAAAGAGATAAAAATACGCAAAATAAGTTACAAAACTTAGCGATTATGATATCAAAACCATGGTAAAGCGCATACTAGTTGACTGGCAGACCATAAAAAAAATGTCATAGTGCGGAAATATTTCATTTACTACACTTTACAAATCAAAGCCTTTTCTCTAAACATCCTTAAAATTACTAGCACCCTCCTGAGCTAAGTGTCAGCACTCACAGTTAAACCTGTTAAGAGCACTTAAGTGCTTACTCTTCCTTTGTGTAAGTTCGTATCGAGCAGTCCGAAGGCTTCATCTGATTTGTCACTATATCGTTACATTTGAAGGAGTTCCGAAGTTTATTATCGTGACCCCGAAGTTTTGATGTTTCAAAATGTCAAGATAATGAAATGGTTTATTTAAGTAACAAGTAAGCTGTGTTTAATAAATTGTTTGTAAAAGGCTTCAGGCGGGCCGCTCCGCATTGCAATCCTCCTACTTCACTTTACGTACATTTTGACATATGAACCATCGCATACTACAGGCAGGCCGCACCGCACTTTTCTGTATTGAAATGCGATACGCTGCGGCCCGATGCGGCTGTTATGTGCGCTGAGCTAAAAGTCGCAAAAGTTGTGATTTTTACGATAAAGATCGTGAAAATTAATCGTATTAATTAAGAATCAAATGAGAGTGAGACTGAAATCCACCTCATTTCAAATTAATTAATATATTGTGTGAATGTTGTATAATATGTCCCTGGTGCGCAGGGTTCGGGCTAGCTCCAGCGGCATCCTGAGGGCATTCGCGCAGAGGTTCGATTGCCAGTACCTGAACCGTTGCTGTATGGTTCACATACTGAGCAATCGAAGTCTGTAATACTCGTATGTGGTAGTGGTTTTTATAATTCTGTTCTTATTTTTTCTTTCTTTTAATTTCTAGTTTTTTGTGCCTATGATTCTTTTATTGGTCGAAATAAACGTTTTTTTATTATTTATAATTAATTCTACCCAGTTAAATATTAATGTATCTACATAATAAGCAGTAAACCTTCATAAATTGTTAACAAATTATTACATTCTTGGTTGAAGTTACAATTGAATCTGATTTGTAATTAATAATTATTAATTAAGCAGGAATTAATCATTCAAAACCTCTCAGGAATATTATAAAATATTGTTTGTTAACTTGAAATTTTGGAATGGCAACATAAACTCTTTGAAATATTACAATTATTTGGGTGACCTAAATTGCGAAGATGTTAAATTAAGTCCTTCGTCCACGACACTACTCAAAAGTAACCAGTTACAAACTCAAATCACCAATGAGTAGCCAGAATAAGTCACCTCGTGTACAGACCGCCATTGAAATACTAGTGCTGAGACATTCTGGTTACACATTCGTCATTTAAGCTTGTAGTAGTATTCTGCATTACCTGACCCTTCTTAAAAAGAAGAAGTTTTTATGAGAGGTCAGGTTATACAGGTCACTTACTGTATTAGTACAGTCACGAGCAAACATATGTATACACTCAGCAACTTTTAAAAGTGATTCCCTCCAACTTAAAATCTTAAAATTTGATTTTACTACGAACATAGTATTTTGGAACCCAAACTATTATGAAATAGATCTTTTCACAAAGTTGCAATCGTTATTCCACGAGAAAATCGGTTTTAAATTCAGCTAAGCGTTTACATATTAGTGTTCATGACTGTACAGTACACGTTACTTTAACGTCGTAGTCGACGGGCTTTAAGCTTAGTTATGATGAAAATGATTATGTGGATATTTTTGGTGTTAATTAGGATATGATGGGGTTAAAATCTTTTCAATGAAGAGTGTCTGCTGTATGTTCAGATCTGATACTCCTTGTAGTTCCAGTTCCAAGTCTTGTTGACGCTGTTGTAGTCGTTGTTCGGACTCATCTGCAGTTTTGTGGTGAGGTCGGGCTGCAACAACAGATAATATTAAGATTAAATTAGATATAAATAAAAATAAAAAAGCCATATATTTCTTGCGTTTACAGTAATAACTTAATTCTAGTAAGTATACTAATTGGTTAGATTAACTTAGACTAATTGTTAGTTTTATTTAGTACTATTTACTAACTGTTTTTTTTTTTTTAATAAATCTATTTCTACGCAAGAACCCCAGTTTGGGTAAAGGCCTCCCTACAGGAAAGCCCATTCCAAAGATGCCCATTTGTCTCTATCTTGAGCGACTTGTCTCCAGTTTGGGCCTGCTGTTCTTGTGATCTCGTCTACCCACCTTGTCAGTGGTCTCCCTCTGCCTCTTTTGCCTAGCGGGCCTTTCCATCGGGTTACTTTTACGGTCCATCTCTGGTCTATAAGCCTCGCTACGTGCCTGCCCATTTCCATTTAAGTTTTTGTGCATAGCTCAAGGCATTAGTTGCTTTTGTAATTGTTCTAATTCTTGTGTGTCTTATTTTATCTATTCTCCTTATCTTGAGCATGCTACGCTCTAGTGCTCGCTGGCAGGTATTGATTTTGTATTTTGTTTTGGCCGTAAATTTCCACGTCTGGCACCCGTATGTCAAAACCGGTAGGAAGCTGGAGTTCATGACGATAGTTTTCATACTAATTGGCAAGTTGCTTTTAAAGATTTCTTTGAGACTCCAATACTTGTTCCAGGTTTGCTTTACTCTTCTTTCTATTTCAATGTCGTTGGTTTTTCTGTCGAAGCTTATAGTTTTCCCTAAGTATATGTATTTTTCTGTGTATTCCAGTGGGTTCCCATTAACCTTTATTGGTGTTTCGCAACTATTTGTCATTGCCATCGTCTTAGTGAGATTGACTTCTAGTCCCACATTTGCACTAGCTAGCTGTAAGGAGTCAATCATGAGCTGCAATTGTGAACTTGTTTCAGAGAGTATCACTATGTCATCTGCAAACCTCAGGTGACTCAAGAAGGCGCCTTGTATGTAAAGTCCTAATTTACTCCAGTCAAGCTTGCTAATGATGGCTTCTAGAATAGATATGAATAGTTTTGGAGATAGTGGGTCCCCTTGCCTTACCCCCCTCTTTATGGGGAAGCTGGGGCCCAGGTTTTCTAGCTGTATTCTACCCATATTGTTTTTATATATGCTTCTGATGACCTCTATATACACATCGTTTACTCCTTGTTCCTTCAAGCTTTCCCATATGCTTACGTGTGCTACTGTATCGAATGCCTTTTGATAGTCAATAAATGCAAGATAAAGGGGTCTCTGTTGCTCTTGATACTTCTCTATAATTAACTCGAGTGTGTGTATATGGTCAGCTGTAGAGAACCCCTTCATGAAACCTGCTTGTTCTACAGGTTGTCTAGCTTCTATGGCAGGGCTGATTCTTGCGTTAACAATAGCGGAGAATAACTTGTATAGGCTCGGAAGCAAGCTTATCGGCCTGTAGTTATTTATATTCTTTGGGTCGCCCTTCTTATATATTAAAATGATATTAGATTTGGACCATTGTGTAGGTGTTTCAGATTTTTGTAAAATCAGATTGAATAGATCAGCTAGCGGTGTGGCCAAAATTAAATAAGCTGTCTTTAGCGCTTCATAAGTGATGTTGTCTGTTCCGGGGCATTTTTCTTGTTTTAGTCTCATTATTGCTTCTATAATTTCGATGTTATCTACGATTTTAATGCTCCGCTCGCTGCCCTGGTCAATGCTGTTGTTTTGAGTTGTGTTAGTCTGTGTCTTGTAACTATAAAGATTTTTATAAAAATCGGTTGCTATGGTGATGATGTCGGTTCGTTTGTTCAGGTCTTTGTCTAGCTTCTTCAGTCCTTCTATCCATATTTGATCGAAGTTCTTTGTTGGTCTTTCTTATGCTTCCGTTATGATGTAGATATCTTTCTATAGTGTCTTGTCTGTATTTTGTGTAATCGTTTTTTATGTATTTATTGACTATTTTGTAGAGTGCGGCGAGTTCATTCTTCATAGCTCTCGATTTGTTTTTTGTTTTCTGTAGTTCTTTTCTTTTTTCTAATAGGGTTGTTGTACGCATCGATAATATTTTATGGCGTTTATGCTCGTCCTTCTTTACTCTGGCTAGTTTTAAGCTATTGGTGATAGCGTTTATTATATTGTCATAATGGGTTTGTACTGCGGTGTTTTCCTGGTGAGCAGAAAAGTTAGACAGCATTGATGACAAATTTTCCTTGTACATTTTTATTTCTTCCTCATTCTTTAATTGACTTATTTGTTTATTTGTGAATTTAATTCTACTAATTTTTTGTTTGGTTAATTTTACTGTTGCTCTGAGTAGCCTATGGTCCGACGGGTAGTTTAGGTTTATAATACTAATGTTATTGAATAGTTTCGGTTGGTTGGACAATACGTAGTCTATCTCGTTTTTGATTTCACCATTTGGGGATCTCCAAGTCCATCGTCTATTTTGCTTCTTTTTGAAAAATGTATTTATTATTGACAGTTTGTGTTGTAGTGCGAAGTCCACAAGTCTCTGTCCTCTATCGTTTCTGATGCCGTATCCATGTTTATTCATAACCAAGTGTTCTTCCTTCTTGGGGATACCGACCTTCGCATTAAAGTCTCCCATTAGTATAGTGTTCTTGTGGGCGGTTTCCAATGCTTTGTCTACTGTTTTATAAAATTCGTCTATTTCGTATTCGCTTGCTTTTTCTGTAGGTGCGTATGCTTGTATGATAGTGATCTCAAAGCCTTCAATGATCATGTTTAATACTGCGACACGTTCTGTCATACCAGTAAAACTCTCTATATTGTTTTTATGTGACTTGTTGATTATGAAGCCAACTCCGTATTTGCCAGGTGTATGGCCTATATGGCATAGAATAAAGTTCGCGTGTTCTTCAATTTTGGTACCCAGCCGTCTCATTTCAGATATTCCTATAACGTCGTATTTAATTTCGTTTAATGCTTCTTCTAGCTCTATTAAGCGGGCGTATGACGATAAAGTCCTAACATTATATGTTGCAATCTGTATTAGTTGAAATATAGTACTTTTCGGTATCGAGGAGACTGAAACAACATCATATGCGAACCTCGAAAGTAACATTATCAAATGGGTTGAACAATATCTCACCATAAAGCTATCCTATAGCGACATTCAAGAAGTCAAAAGAATAGGAAAGAAGGGGGAAAGACCACGCCCAATAGTAGTTACTTTCTCAACTCTAGGCATAAAAATTAAAATTCTGAAGGAAAAAGGAGCGCTGAAAGATACCAAGTACTACGTGACAGAAGACTTCCCAAAATATGTACTGGAAAAGAGGAAGGAACTACAAGAACAGCTACAAATTGAGAAAGAGAAGGTAAACGAAGCCGTAATTAGATATGATAAGCTGATTATAACTAAAAACAACACTAAACGAAAACTACCTATCTCGCCAGAAAGTGTCACATCACCAAATGCAGATAAAAACACACAAACAAACAAAAAGAACAAAAGACAACAAATCAATACATCGATTAAAAGGTCAAACAGCATCTCAGAGGGACTAGTAAAACCGGGCATACTAAACTTCCTAGTTAACAAAAACACAACTAACACAAACAGTAAACAAGACAGTAAAACATAGCAACTAAGCCCCGCCACCTCCTTCACAGACCCTACAAACGAACAAATTAAAGCAAAAAACATAAAACCTCTTCCAATCCGGCTGGTCACCGTGGAAGAAAATGACCAAAACCCTCCAAGGAAAATCACAGAAACATGTAAAAAAAAAAAAAATATAAAGAAAAAAAAAAAAAAAAAAAAAACTCAACTAGTACAGAAATTAGATATATACCTACATAATTGTATACCAGAAGATGGGCGTCTTCGCCGAGGGAGGCCGAAGAAACGCTGGCGTGATGACTTAGAAGCGTTTATGGGAGATAAGCTGGAGAAGGCACCACACAGGGTAGATTGGAAAGCTGTGGGGGAGACTTTTGCCCAGCAGTGGGACAAAACGGGAAGAATAAAAAGAAATAGAGAAATATAAGGGTAAGGGGTATTTATACCTACACTTCACAAGTTACGTAATAAGTCTAGGTCCCATGTAAAAGGGGACGACTAAGATTTCAAGCTGCTACTCAGAATATTCTAATGGAAAATCAAATTAGCACTTTGCCTGGCTTCTGGATCGAACCCAGGGTTCCACGCTCGACAGACGAGCAGCTATAGCGAACATTACACTAGGAATTCTTCCTTTGATGTGATAAGAACTTCAATATTAAGGAACTTACGAATGCAAACAACTGAAAGTATTACGCCAATGCTTTGTTCTACTTCGCTTCAACTTCTGGATATTGTTGCTTCCATTGTACTAGTGAAAACCTTCCAAGCTATCAGGAAGATCATCTTTATAATTATAAGTTTATGAACTAACATAGGGACGGGAGGCTGCGACCGCGTGCACGTCAATGACCGTCTGTGTCAAGGACAGGAATTCAGGTTTGAACTTTTTAGTGAATAGTGGTGCAAATGTGTCTGTTCTACCTAGCAGAGTAATACTCACTATCTCTAATATGAGGAAATAAAACGGAATATTTACTTTGTTTTAAGTTTATTTTTATTGTGGTTTAACTGTACGTAGGCTAAGTACGGCTAGGGAAATTCTATTTTTAATAAATGACAAGTAAAGCTAATGACGACTATTCTGCCAATGTCTAAAGTGAGTTGGAAAAACAAGTGTGCATGATAAAAAAAATAAACAACAACTGAAAACACTAATAAAACAAATTGACACACTACATCAATTTGCAGTTTTGTAGCAACTGTTATAGAATGACAGTTCACAGTTGTGATTTCAATAGACGGACAATTTAAGTTGGTATAATTTGAAATGTTCGCTGACTTTACCTAAGTAATTAAACTATTGATGGTCCAAGCAATTCCAAGCCCTAGCCCATTTAATATTCTAATACCCTTTGCAATTTTATTTTTGTCTACACATTTTCCCAATCATAAATAAAATAAACAGTCAACCAGAAATATGACGCCATTCCGTCCACTGTTCAACCGTTGTAACAAATAGTCCTCACCATTTAAACAGAGGCTGGGTCACAAAGTCACAACTCAACAAAAACGTGCGACTTTATAAACAAACACGACATGACGTATCGCTGTGCTGCAACCCAGCACGGCACAGACGTGACGTATCGCAGTGCAGCACAGCAGCACGACACAACACCACATAAATCTTTACTCCAATCAAGTTTGCCCCGATTGTCCGAGGTGCTGTGTTTATCAATGTCGACTTTGTTTTTAAAAGGGATATTTTTTTGAGTTGGTTTATTACTTTTTAGCTAGATCTACGTTTCAGTTTACGTTTCTTTTACAGCGTTATTTCGATATATATTGTTCCGCTCAAGTATGTATTATCTTTGCTTTATAAAAACACTAGCGTCCCGCCCCTGCTTCGCACGGCTGCAATGATAACATGTCACAACAACGAGATTTCTGTACAACTTTAAGTTAAATTTTAATATATTATTAACACACACCTTTCGAAATAAATGCTCTAAATGATGGTGAAAAACATCAAAATCCATTGTGCTATTTAGATATAAGCGTTCACACAGACAGACCGGAAAAGTGACTTGGTTTTGTACTGTGTATACATAGATAGACAGAAGAATATACAATATGCAGTATAGAAGCTACATTTAAAGCATCAAGGTACCACAACACATAACAACATCAAGCCTGTAATCCCCGAAGGGTTGTGCAGAGGTGTATTTTATAGTGCATTTACACATTTCGCCGGTTATGTTTAAGTCCCATGTAATAGGAGGCGAGCCTATAGCCATCAACCAGTCACAAATCCAGGCTCCGGTTGATTAATGAGAAATTCCAGCTGAAAAAACCCAATAATACTTTGCCCGACCTGGGAATCGAACCCAGGATCTGGTGCTCACCAGTAGCGCTTGCGACCACTAGACCAACGAAGCAGTAAAAATTGTGTAATTATGTTATAATAATTGACATGATATATGTAATCACGTTGATCTTGAATCATCGCTAGCCTTACTATGAAGAACATTAGTATCAGTCGATAGTGCTTCTAAAGTTGTGTCATTAAAGCGACGCCTGCCCGACATTTATCCCTCCCAGTTTTACAAATGTTTGCTACAGGATGCCCATGCGGTACTTAGTAATAGGACACTCTGGATTTTATTTTTGGAAGGATGTGCATTTCGTGCTGCTAATTGGATATTTCAGTTTTGCTACTGATGAGGACGGCTATTAATGTTGTATTATTGTTGTTGTACTAATTTTAACATTGCATTATTTTCAAAAGAACTAAGATAAGATAAGTTTTATTTATTCTCTCTTCACACAGCTGACTTAAAGTTAATGTGTACAAAAAAATGTCTCAGTTGTATTCCACCTTTGTGAGAGACTGGTGCCTGATATAGGTTTTTGGGAAAAACCTGTGTAGGTCACCAGCAACTGGTACCAAAGTGTATTAAGCTTTTCCATCCTATGAATTCTGGTCTGCTGAAAGCGCGTGATTCTTAAATATACCCGTTTAAACGCAATTCCAATTATTCAGAAGCACAGTTTTACTTCCAGTAAATAGTTTTCATATTTTTATTTAATTCCAAATGAAAATATCTCTGAGCTCAAACCTCCTGGCCACCCTACCTACTCGGGTAATGCCGCAAGCTTCTTACCTACTACTTCTTTCAGAAATTTGAAATTTAAACTCCGACGACCATTAGTAGTGCGCAAAGTGTTATACCAAAGGATTATTTTAAATTGCCTCTCAGCTAGATTGACTTTAATTTTTCAATCACTTTATGGCCATTATTTTTAAGGCTTTTCCATGTAAATTTCTTTAATGAACGCTAGAGGTAAGACCTAAGTGTGTAATGGAATAATAATATTTTGTCTCGCTAATGGTATTTGATTTATAATCTCGTTATGAAAAAATGAGAATTCGGTGAATTTTTAAGCTCTCTAAAAAGAGACACCGTTGGAATTTTTGTTTAAAAAGTCCATTAAACAATTTGGGAGCTCAATTATTTTAGTGGAATGGTGTTTATTGAAAAAGCTACTTCTTAATAATACTTAGCTGTGATTTTATAATCCACTGGTCAATAACTCACCTAGTCTGGGTTTTTCCATCTGGAATTTCATAGTAGCAGCCGGGTGCCCGGTTGATGGCAATACTATTACATGGGAATTCAATATAACTGGTGAAATGTGGGTGTACCCGGTATGCCCCTGGCACACATCGGGGAATGTAGGCGTGACATTATATGATGTTGTTTACCTAGTCTGACGTAGAATGTATGGGAAACTTTTTAAATTGAATTCCCCTACAAATTCAGGCTTAGTACTTAATTACCAATTATGAGTATCTTTGTGACTACTGGGACCTTTTAAACAAGAGCCTACCAAATACATTTGGCAGCACAAATACTAAATCATGAATAAAAAACCAAACATCTCTCACCTGAGGCATACAAACGATCCCTGGCGGCATCTTATCCTGCATAACATGTGGCAGGTTCGGCTGCGGACCTGGCGGCTCCAGGTTCAGAGGCTCGTACTCATCAGAGAGCCCGCTGTCGGGGGATTCGGGCGGCAGCAGGTTGTTGACGTAACCCTTGGGACCAGCACGGCTCTTGTGCACGCAGTAGTCGCCGGTGAACGGGTTCTGGTACGCTACTACTGTTCTGGAAATGGGGGATAGTAAAATTAATATGACTATACAACATATCGACAAGACGACTTTTACTATAGGAGCAAACATGAAATCGCCAAAAAAATAAGCTGGTCCCTACATTTTGACGAGTTATTCGAACAGGTAAATGTAGGGACGAGCTGATTTTCTTTCCCTATTTCAGGTTTGGTCCCATAGTAAAAGTTTTTCATAATGATGACTACGATTACCCCTTAAGAGGTTGTGCGTTAATTCTGGGACATGTTGTATGTATAATTATGATTATAACTACGTGTGGTTATGTCGTATAATCATATTAATGGATTACCAAAATGCTGTAAGATACGTGCTTTGTGGAGCGACGATCTATTCAAGGTGACTGTAATCATAGCTGCTGGGTGGGAATAACCGAGGATCGAGTTATAGCGTTTGACCGAGTGTTGGAGAGGCCTACTGCTAGCAGTGGACTGGCCATAGGCAGTTGGAGAGGCCTACTGCTAGCAGTGGACTGGCCATAGGCAGTTGGAGAGGCCTACTGCTAGCAGTGGACTGGCCATATGCTGGTGATGGGAAGAAGAATAGAAGAAATTATTATTGTTTGAAATGAAGGAGGGTTTCAGATTGATAGTTTAGCAGTTTCATATTGCATGCTTATGAAATAAGTTTGAACGGATTTTTTTGCAAACTAGCAAACAAGTGTTAGTGAGAAAACTTTGCAAAGGCTCAAGTCTGTGTGTTTATGTAAGTTTGTGCTGAACTAGAAGAAACAAGTTTATGTCTATGTCTCCAAAATTACTTCTATAACTATAATTATCAAAATACGTAGGTAAAACTATGATTACCTGAGTTCCTCAGTTGAATCCCCGTCTTTCTTGTGCGAAAACACAACTTTAGTTGGTCGCAGCAATATCGCGATCTGGAACCAACACGTGAATCTAAACTTTGTAATATTTTGACATCCAATACAACTTGTTTAATTAACTCCGAGAGACAAAGCTGAGCTCAACGAAGATGTAGATTGATTTCTAATTAAATTACAGAAATAAATACAACTTGTTATTGTATAATTTGTTAGGTAATATGAAACTGGGGAATAAAGTGGTAAATTATCGCTTCATTTGTAATTTTATTGCTTTTCTGTTGAATGTGACATAACCTGTTAAAAGAGTTATTTCTTCTTTCTGTAAAATTAGCATGAATTTGTACTTTCTGCGGATCAAAATATCACTGTGAATTCTTGCGTGGAGTGATCTGTCAGTGTCATTCCACTGATGCTAGGGATTGACCAAGGATTACAATCATTTACAATCATAATCGAGATTTTAATAATATTTTTATGCAAATTCTATTGTTCATTTCATATTATTTCAAAGATAATAATATGTGTCTTTACTTTAATATTTAGGGGGATTTTAAATAAAATAGCAAAACAGAAATTTAGTCAAACTCAAATTAATGTAAAAAAACTAAATTGAGTTTCTGTCCGAAATCTCGATTATGATTGTTAATGTAATCCTTTGTCCAACCCAGGCATCAAGTGGGATGACACTCACAGTGCACTCCACGCTCACTTCATCTAAGTTTTCACAGTGAGATGGCTACAGAATAGCACTGCAAATTCAATTTCACATGCGTTGGCTCAAAACATAATCCATAATTTATCTAGAAATATACAGACTAAAAATAGAGCTCACGCCTGAAACATACCTTATTAGAAATATGCAAATATTCTTTTTATCATTGAAATATCCCAAAAGTCGGGATGGACATAATATTTGATATTTTTCCGATTCGGATTGGGTTTATGTAGGCTTGTGTGGGCCATTGTGGGCGCTGAGCGGTTTCAGTGGGCCTGAGCCGATGGCCGCGGCTTATTCAGTATTTTGTACCGTAAATTATTAAATGAACTTTTATTCTGTGGTGTGGTGATTGCGTTTAAATGGTCATTTTAGTTGTTAACGTAAGTTTCAAAGTAAAGTAATAGCGCGGAGAAAGTGAAATAGAAAAACAGGGAGAAAGTAGTAAAGTTAAGTCATAGATGGTCTTTTTATTTGGAATATACCTAACTTTTAATGATGATGTGATGTTCTTCAGAAAGGTCAGGTGCGTAGTACTCGCAACTGGCGTGCGTGTATGACTAGATGTATGAACGTAGGCGAAGCAAAAAGAGTATGTAAGGAGCGTAGCAAGTGGCGTTCTATGGTTTCCATGGGAAGAAGGCGTGAGTTTATGTATGTATGTATATAAATTTTTATTTTCGTATTTATAGCCAATTCCCGTACTGTTTGAGGGAGGCCTATGTCCAGCAGTGGACATCATTCGGTTGAAATAATGATGATGATGAGCCACCTGTACCTGCACCTACAGAAACAGTGGCAGTACATAGTGGGGCTAAAATGGCAAAGAAATCATGATGTTTAATTAATATTATTATTCAATATAACTTACCTCTCCATTTTGCCGCATTCTGTTAACTCGGTAGAAACAGTAGCCGCACATAAATATTGTCAGACATAACTGTAACAAAAAGTAATTATAAGTTTATTTTTCGGGTACAACTTTTCTTTTTAATGACCATATCGTTATTTAAACTTTTACCCTTTATTCAGTCTCGTTTTATGTGTGTATTGTGAACCAAATTCACTGTATAAAATCAAACGCAAATCATTATTCAAATAAGACTGAGAATCAGCCATGTTTGAACGTCAACGTTACATGAGTTAGTCCCTTTTATAAAATCAAACAGTAGCTTACAGTAGCTAACAGTCCCGCCGTAAGGAAAAAGGCTTTTATATACTAGCACGACTTGTGGCGCGACGCCACACCGGTAGAACAATTTCTTTCAAGGAAAATTTTCTCGCGGTGTCGCGTCGCGCGACCAGTCGCGCCAGTATGTAGAAGCTTTAATGCATGTTCTCATACCGAGAAGACCATGCTTGCTCAGTGCCAGTTGGATATCGGACCAACCAAATGTAGGATGACCTCCACCGTAGGTCTATTAAAGACCTTAACGTACATGACTTAGAAGAAGTAAATTTAGTTGGTATCTACGGTTGATCACATAGTGGGTTCCTGAACCTACAACTACAAAATATGAGGTAACTACTTAGCTTATGCATAATCAGCCTAAATTGTTCCCAGTTCCCACTGTTGGGACCCAGCTCTCCTCTCTGAGAGAGGGAGCGGGCCATAATCCACCACACGAACCCGTTACCCCGTGCCAGTTGGCGGATACCTACTGTTTGTAAAAATCGAACTACAAAGAAAATCGACGTGATTATCATTAAACAATTGTTTATTGCATACTTTTCACCGCTTTCATTGTACGTGCAGTCGACAGCAGGTGCTGTCCGTATTTCTTTCCCCACCGATCTCGAGAATGGCACATTTAAATAAAATAGGAAACAGGTGTCGCAAACGAGAAGACGTTTGTAAACGAAAAACAATGCGAATTGTATCCGAGCTGAATTGAATAGAAATAGAGAATCAGCTGTGTTTTTAGAACCATGTTCACACTGTAGCAGCGGTGCTCTTGCATTAGCTATGTATTGCAAAATTGTGAGCAATTGTGTATTTATGTCTAGCACTACAAAGTTCTTTAGGCGCGTGGCCAAAATCGGAACTAACGCCGCCATCTTGTTATTTTTGCAATACATTTCACAATACAATAATTGCACAATGTTTCTCAACAGCAGCGGCCCCTTGACGGCTCATTCGCAAAACGTCTACTTCGAAAAATGTCTCCTGGTCGCAAAATGTCTCTTTCTCATAATGACTCTTTCGCAGAATGCCTCTTTAGCAAAACATCGATTTCGCACAATATCTCTTTCACAAAATGTCGCGATAGTAACTTAGGATAAAATTTTCGTAAAAACAAAAATATTACAGTAAAGTGAATAAATCATAAATGTTTTAATTTTGGTACTTAAATTTACTTTAGTGTTACATATTATTATAGCTTAAAAAATATTTATTAAAGTTATAAAGTTAACAAATCATAAATGTCTTCATGTTGGTACTTAAATTTACTTTAGTGTTACATATCATCACTCGATTTAGCGTTCAATTTTTGATGAGAGTAATTGTGTTATATGTACCTCAGTGTAAAAGTGCCTACGCATCAAAACAACGCCGTCGAGTCGGCTGCACCGCAATGACCTTGTTATTGCGTAATGACTGAATATTATTGTTAAGGCGAAGTTAATACTCGCTAACTTCTATAATGGGTTCGGAAAAGCCATCACCGAACATTATTAGCGTAAACTTAAAAACAGAAACTGAACATCTGTTGTACGAGCACCTTTGTGAAGAACAAAATCAGCGTGAAGAGCTGCAAAAAAATCTAAATGACTTAAAAAGTCAAATAAAAACCCTACAGCAACAGCTGAAACTTCAAGCGGAAAACCCACCGAAATCAGCTACTACAACCGCCACTGAGACTTCTCCTCCGCGTGTTGAATATGCCACGGACGAAGAAGAACTAGCTCGAGAAACAGGATGGATACGGCAAAAAAGCAGGAAGAAAATTGAGGATTGAACACCTCTCCCGCCCAACCCACTCTGAATGAACACGGAAATCAAAAGAATAAAGGTAAGGAAAAAACAATTAAAACTCCTTTGCCACCACCTATTGTAGTAGATGGTATTCAGAACTACCAGAAATTTTATGATTTTTTATCTGAGAGTCAATCAGCTGACGCGTTTAGTATCAAAATGATGAACGGTGATACAGTAAAAGTAAATGCCAAAAACGAAGATTCGTATAGGGCAATAACAAAGGCTCTCTCACTCAATAACTGCCTTTGGCACTCCTATGAGAACAAGCAAGAGAGACCAATTAGAGTAATGGCAAAAAAAATACATTTCTCATGTATTCCGGAGAGAATTGTTGAAGACTTGCGTGGCAAAGGCTACAAAATACTAGAAGCAGTCAACTAATTGAGTTGGAAAACCAAAGAGCCACTCAATATGTTCATGCAAGCATTTTCAAATGATGAAGAAACTAGCAAAATATCTAGCATGAAAACTGTGTTGGGATGTAATGTGGAAATACAACCGCTGAAATCCACAAAACTAGTTCCTCAGTGTAAAAGGTGCCAGGCGTACGGCCATACTCAAAAGTACTGCTCCAAAGAACCGAGGTGTGTAAAGTGCACACGTAAACATCTCACTAAGGATTGCAGAAAATCAAAAGAAGATAAGCCAAAGTGTGTCCATTGTGGAGTTCCACATCCGGCGAACTACAGGGGATGTATCGTAGCTAAAGAAATACAGCAGATTCGAAACAATAAATCGAAAGGCAATAATACAACCTACCAACAAAACACACCTACTGAAAGAGTTGAAATCACCAGCCAGTATAAAGGAAGTCAAAGCACAATAAAAACTACAGCTAAAAACGTCTCTTATGCCAAAGTAGCTACAAGCGGCATAGCGAAGACGCCTTTGGCTAATATGGACAGTGACAAAAAGTTGAATGAAATCTTAAAGTTCATGTCATCATTTGACGAGAGATTGAAAAAAATTTAAAATAGCAACAAAGCTGCTACTTCTAAGCCAAAAAAATGAATACTACACTGAAACTTATGGCGTGAAACTCAAATGGGTTACAAAAACATCAGAATGAGTTGCAAGTAATATTAGACATAGAAAAAATTGATGTGTGCCTGATATCAGAAACTCACTTCACAAAGCAATCTCACATTAAGTTTAAAGGGTACAAAGTATACCATGCACTACACCCAGACAATTCTGCAAGAGGCGGTAGTGCAATTATTGTAAAAGAAAACCCTCAGCACTATGAAGAGTTTAAATACGAAGAGAAAGAGATCCAAGCAGTCGCTATTTGTCTACAAACCAAAAAATATCCTGTTACAGTATCTGCCATCTACTGTCCACCACGATACACGATAAAAAAAGACCACTTTATGAGCTTTCTAACTCGCCTTGGAAGTAGATTCATCTTAGGAGGTGACTTCAATGCTAAAAATACGTATTGGGGCTCCAGACTAACAACTACGAAAGGCAAAGAACTACTTAGTGCCATAAAAGAGCTGAAATGTGATGTCATGTCAACTGGAAAGCCCACCTATTGGCCAACAGATCCAAATAAAATCCCGGACTTAATAGATTTTTTCGTAACCAAGGATCTAGCAACTGGTTATATAAAATTGGAACAAAGCTATTTCATGAACTCGGATCACTCTGCAATTTATTTAGAAATTAGCGAGACCATTTTGTTTAAAGACAATAGTCCCACACTTGTCAATAAGTGTACAGACTGGGAGGGCTTCAAGATCAGATTGAATGATCAAATAGACCTTAAAGTCCCATTAAAAACACCCGAAAACCTAAACATTGAAGTAGAGAATTTCATAATGCACATCCAGCAAGCAGCGTGGGAAAATACACCTGACTTCAACAAGAGGACGAAGGGAAATACATACCCCTTCAGAATCAAGCAGCTCATTATGGAAAAAAGAAGTTAGAGAAAAGCATGGCATCAATCTAGGTGCCCTGATGACAAAAGAAAACTCAATAACCTGACGAAAAAAATAAGAAGACTTATCCAGAACTTTAAAAACGAATCAACCAACACCTATATCCAGAATCTAAGTAACAACCAAAAGACAGACTATTCCTTATGGAAGGCTACTAAGTACCTAAAAAGGCCGGTTACCCAAGTCCCACCTATTAAGTGTGAAAACGGGCATTGGGCCATTAGTAATGAGCAAAAAGCTAAGAGGTTTGCAGAGCATCTACAAAATATATTTCAACCAACCGACGAGGAACTCATTGAAGATCACACTTTGGCTAATATGGTGACATCTGAAAATGAAGTAACTATAAAACTAGTAACACCGAGAGAAGTTGCACGAGAAATAAAACGTAATATAAGTACACGAAAATCACCAGGTTACGATTTAATAACAGGAGAAATACTACATAACCTACCAAGAAAGGGTCTGGTTAAGTTAACAACCCTTATCAATGCTGCACTAAGGCTAAAATTTGTACTAGACGTATGGAAGGTGGCTGAAGTAATAATGATAGCCAAGCCAGGAAAACCGGCTCACGAAACATCATCATATAGGCCCATTTCCTTACTACCAATCATGTCCAAGCTGTTTGAAAAGCTGTTACTCAAACAGCTTAATCCAATAATAGATAATAAAAACATCATACCAGAGAACCAATTTGGTTTTCGAGAAAAACACTCTACCATCGATCAAGTGCATAGGATCACAAACGTAATAGAAAACGGTCTTGAAGACAAGAAAGTATGTGCTACTGTATTCTTAGACGTGGCACAAGCGTTTGACAAGGTATGGCATGAAGGCCTTATACATAAATTGAAAAGTCTGTTACCAAAGCAGTTTGCAGATATATTAGAATCCTACATTCTGAACAGAGCCTTTAGAATAAGACAAGAAGATGCCTACTCAGAACTGAAACAAATTAATGCTGGCATACCGCAAGGAAGTGTGTTAGGTCCGATCCTGTACCTACTATACACTTGCGATATTCCTGAATTAGAGCAAAACACGATTGGGACCTTTGCTGATGATACAGCCATAATGGCTGTGGGAAACAGCCACGAAGAAGCAGTGGAAAAGGTCCAAATGGCTGTAAATCAAGTTTATAACTGGACCAAAAAATGGAAGATTAAACTAAATGAATCCAAATCTGTTCACATAGACTTTTCCAACAAAAAATATCAGTATTCTCCAGTTTACATTAACAATAAACTAGTCCCATACGAGAATACAGCTAAGTATCTCGGGATGACCCTTGACGCAAAGTTACGCTGGAAAGCCTACGTTAAGAAGAAAAAAGATGAACTCGACCACCGATTCAAAAGAATGTATTGGCTGCTTGGAAGAAACTCCATGCTGTCCGTGCAAAACAAATTGTTGCTATACAGACAAGTCCTGATGCCAGTTTGGACTTATGGTATTCAGCTGGCCACACCAAACAGACCAATATATTAACTATACAACGATTCCAGAACAAAGTGCTAAGGGAAATTGTAAATGCACCTTGGTACATACGAAATGATGACCTCCATCGGGATCTAAAAGTTGAGTTCATCGATAAAGTGATCCAGAAATTTGCAGAAGCTCACAAACAGAGGCTTCATCAGCATTTGAACGTCGAAGCAATCCAGCTTCTCGATCACACAAATATAGTAAGAAGACTAAAAAGAACAAAACCGTTCGAGTTAGTGTTTAGTGTTAGTGAATAGTGTAAAGTACAAAAGTGCCAAACAAACACAAGAATGAAGTATATTCGCCTTAATAAAGACAATAAGAAAAGTGCTATTGGACACATTCTTAGTAAAGACAATTTAGTAGTTTAGGTTATAATTTAATTACTTATTAGTCTATTTAAAAGGCTAGATTGTAATAAGATTAGGGTTCATTCTATTGATGAACCCTAGGACAAGGAAAAAAAAAAAAAAAATCATCACTCTCCTCCCTTATCCCAATTTATTTCTGCTCGGCGCAACTTGTCCCTTTCCTCCACACTTCTCATCAGTCGTCATCTCGGTAGTCACTCCCTTTCGAGCTATATCATCTTTCACACAGTCCATCCATCGTTTCTTTGTTTCGTTTTTTTAGTGTTACTTAAATTACAGTATTTTTTTTTATATTTAAGCAAAGTAAACAATTCATAAATGTGTTCATTTTGGTACTTAAATGTACTTTAGTATGATATATTAACACAAATATTGAAAAATAAATGTGTTAACCAAAGGAATCAATAAACAAAGACAAAATTAAATACTTTTTAGTATAGTAGAACGTCAGCCACAAAGTCAACTATGTAGTTATCGTTAGTCTCAAATGTCACCCAAAATCTATTTCAACATTTGTAAAAAAAAAAATCTACAATTTTTTTTTGTAATTAGGTTTGTACAAACACTTTAACAGGTTAATAATATTAAAATCACTTAATCATATTATATTGGCCATGTGACATGTTAAATCGAATTTAGAAAACCTAATAACCATAATAGTTCTCCAGATCGAATTGCGGCCATGGTGGTAAAACTCAGCGGAGACGAGCCAACAGCGTGGGAGATATTATTATAGTGCACAAGTGTGTGCGCGACCCAAGTACACTCTCTCTTATCTCATAGTCCGACGGGACGGCAGTCTGACACGACCGGAGTGAGATCAGGAGCAGGAACAACGGCTTAACGTGCTTTCCGAGGCACGGGGGTATCACACCACCAACTTCTAAACTCCGGGCTATTATTCAGAAATTTCAAATAGCAAAAACCGGCCAAGTGCGTATCGGACCACGCACAATGAAGGGTTCCGTAGTTAGGATGAATTTATCCCAAAACAAACTTAACATTGTAGTTGAAAAACATGATCTCCCATACATCGATATACGTTACCGCCAATTCTTCAACTCCAAATTTAAGTTGGTCGACTATTACTCGTTAACCTGTAGACCCTACTTAGCTGTGACAGATTTCCTTTTAATTTCGTTATATACACTACTGCCATGATTTTTTCCACATATCCAAAACCAACCATTTAGCTGGCGGGGGGGGGGGGGGGGACTTGACTCTAACAAAAAATAGCACTTTAAAGCTTAATATTACGCAAACGGCTTTCAAAATGGCTTTCACAGGTCCACAATATTTTTAATCGGCTTATCCAACGATACCCCACACCATGTATTAGATGAGAAAAAAAAAACATCCCCGTTTTACGTGCAAGAGAGATACCCTAAAAAAAATGTTTCTTTTCATGGTTTTATTTTACGACTATCTCGGCGTAATTAATATGTTCACCCAAGCCAAATTACAGTTTTCTAGGACTAAGCGTCTCTGAGCTAAGCCTGGGACAGACGGACGGACGGACAGACAGACAGACGGACAAACAGACAGACAGACAGACAGACGGACATGACGAAACTATAAGGGTTCCTTTTTTACTACGGAACCCGAAAACCCCAATAACATTTTGCCCGACGTTGGAATCAAACCCAGGAATCCACGCTCGCAGTCGCGTTGGCGACCAAGAGACCAACAGGGCAGTCCTAATTACCATAGGTAGGAAGTATAAGTACTTAACCCCACACTAGTTTTGCCACTAGCCCTGTGTTCTCTCAGTACTCAAGCCGTACTATACCGACTCACTAAACCGATGTAAACTAGACTTAAACAGAAAGTTGTGAGAACTTTATCCCAGTGTTTTCTAGTTCTAATACTAAGGCTTAAGGCAACTAGTCAAGCGCACGGAGACTTCAGGATTTTCGTTTTAAAGTTAGCTTTTAAAAATTCTTAGCGGGTTTGTGAAGTATACGGACTAATGCCTGCCATGATACTGACGTAATTCTCGTAATTACTTGAATTAATACTTTTGACAACAAATCCCACTATTAAACTTCACAAAGGTAAAACTATATGAATGTCACCTGCATGTCATAAACGACAGGGTATATTGGTCTATAAATATCTTGTCGTTTATGACATGCAGGTGACATTCAGCCTTCTGGTGACAATGTAATTACGAGGGCAACTACTACACAGTACCAAGAGTTAGAGGACCAGTTGTTTAAAAAACCATCTAGACCATAATAACGTTTACAATATTGATGCATTAATAGTATTGCTTACTTGTGCTAATTCCTTTTTTTAACTAGTTGAAGGTACTATGTACCGTAATAAGCGTCACTTCTCAATCAGGAGTTGATGTAAATATAAATCACAAATGTTTTGCACCACTGAACATGCAGGCTCTCATAACTAACAGAACAGCGCACTTACTATTCAAGACACTCATTTGTTTCTTGGCTTATTTATACGACAACACATAATAGGTGTTGTCGTGTCAAATTAAGGCGTTGTCATGATTTCAGTTTAAATACAACTGTATTTACATGTAGTAAACAGAAATAAAATATGTCAGACAAAACTTACCAGTATGATTAACAGCAAAATATCAATGTAAATAATGATCATATTGCACTACGACACTTTACACCTTATAAAAAATCACTAATGCATTATATTAAACTAAAAATAAACTATTTTGCTAAACAAAACACTGACTGTCATAGAATATTCTTCTCTGAAACGGTGTGAACACCATTGGTTCTCCAAAAGCCTGTTGGTATTTTTCTCGTTCATGATTGGTCGGAATGTTTTTTGGCTCTGTGCTCATTGGTTGACTATCGATGTGAATCTGGGGATGCCAATGGGGTTACTTTATAAACAAGGGATGATTCGTCTGCAGTGTGTTTGGTACGGAGCATTTGAGAATACAGGAAAGATTGATGCCTATAACGCTGTGTGCATCTCTGAGGACTGCTATCGAAAGTCAAAGTCGTAGAGGACCTACAACGTTTATTGATGGAATGTGTCCAATATGAGTCCAGTAGAAATAATTTTGTAAGGTCCCTGAATTTGAACAAAACTGATGTAGGCATGTTCCATACAATTCTATCCCAACCAAATGGCGACGATGCCAAGGGTTTGTTCAAATTCATGGCCCACGTGTTGTGAAGTACTTACTATTGTTTAGGATACGATGGGACTAACATACGCTATGCGTAAAAGCCCCTTTAAATAAATAAAGAAAAAAAAAAAAAAAAAAGAAAGTCAAAGTCAAATCGTATGCTTCAATTAGGATATAAAAGGCACTTTTGAACGTCAAAATGTCAAAATTTGCAAGAAAATTTATTTGATTCTACATTGCCCCTTTCAAAAGGTACTACGCAAGAATCTCTGTTGAAGTGTTCTTGTCAAAGAATAAAGTACTGTAACTGTAACTAAAATAAAATAAAATTTAGATAATGTTGATCCTTACGATTAGATTTATAATCCAAAAAAACTTTTACAGTGGTTTTCCCCTGTAAAAGTGTTTTGGATTATAATATTATTTGTTTTAAAATTACTTAGGTGTATAATTTGAACCGTAACTGAAACGAGAAACTAATCAGTTTGGCTAACGTTCATCTTCACGGAATGTTCAATTTTGTTTCATTCCAAGATAAATTCATTCACTCATTTAACTTTATTTTTCGATCATTCGGTAGACGAGTGAAAGATGTCGGGTGCCGACGTCGGTGGATCGATTTACTAATTAATAAACTTTTCACTTTTGATTAATTTTTGTGTTTAGACGATTCACTCCGAGTGAAAGAGGCCAAATGAAAGAAAAAATTAACAAAAAATGAAGCGTCTGATCTGCTTTAGCTTATCATATCTCCTACTATTCTACACTGTAATATGAATCAAAACTGAGATTAGGTGATCACGTGACACCTTTATTCCAATCATCACTTTCATACCTCCCGTCCTCCCCGCGCCACTATCCTACTCTGTGGCATGCCAGTGGGTGCCGGCGCCAGCACTGTCGCGACGTCTGCCGCCACCACCGCGACCTACATATGTACTCGCCTGCTTTCTGACCTCTGCATAGAGCCCTGATTGGATAGCGCAATGATACGTACGTAGATAAGGGTTTTTAAATTCAAGGACTTTTGTGTGGTTTAGAAGATCATGCAGTACACATGCTTTTTATTTAATTCTTATGTACAGCAACTTCAAAGACATTTTATTCTTGGGAAGACACGTTCTTTTATTAGTTTTACGAATAGGGGTAAATGAAAATGCTATGTGACTTACACAAGTGATTTTTAGGTATGCGTTTTCACTGTTCTAAACATGAACAGTGCCCACTGGGCAGTCACTCCGATCTCACATCGGGTATCGTGATGAAGTTGTCCTGACGGAACAATAACAACGGCTCATCTCCGTATGTGTGCAACTACGATAAATGAAACGACCACATTAAGACCAACGTTTAAACATACAGGTACAAAAAGTTCAACAATTCTAAACTTAATATCGTGTTCCAATATCATACAAACATAAACCTAATAATCCTAACGCAAAAACATTTCAAGAAACCCGCAGCCTTCCTAACAGCCATAACACAATCATGTCAACCCCTTACAATATATCCACAAAGGAAAAACTTTCGGGACGTATTTCCCTTACCCTGGAAGAAAGCCGATTGGGTCGAAAGTGTTAACTAAAACAAAACATTGTCGTCTTAAATGGCAGGCAGAAGGAGAGCCTTTGGCCGTAAATATAAAGGGGCAGAATAAAAAAAACTCAATACTCAATATATTTATTGCTTCCACATGTGAACTTAGGTGGTAGTAGGTTTTACAAAAATATGATAGTTGTGAACTCTGTCGGCCACAGCAAAAGTAGTGGAGAGAGAGAAGAGAAAAAAGTAGAGGGCTTTTATTTGACTACTTAGTTGTTATAATAAATATTGTAACTATTTTATAAGAATTTAAGTAATTAAGGGTTCCGTGGTTGGGATGAATGAATCCCAAAAACAAACTTAATATTGTAGTTGATAAACATGTTCATACATCGATAGACACCACAGTCAATTTTCCAACTGCAAATGTAAGTTTGTAATCGCATATTTTTTTATGTGATTAAACCACAAATTAACGACTTTCTGACTTTTTCTTTGCTTGTGGCTGTGAGACCGTGCTTCTTGCCAAATTTCATGATTTTAGGCCAGCACGAAGTATCCTATAGGTTTTGATTTAGGTGCGAAATACTCGCATTTTTTTTTAATGTTATTAAACTACAAATTTACAATTTTAGGACTTTTTCCTATATTTGTGCTGTGAGACCCTGCTTCTTGCCAAATTTCATGATTCTATGTCAACGGGAAGTAGCCCTGTAGGTTTTGATTTATTTTTGAGTATCGAAATATGTCGCAAAAATGTCGAATAAATCGCCGTATTTTTTTATTGCGTTGACTTAGAAGCTTGATTTTAATCATATTATAACACTTTTTCTTCACACTTTTCTTTTTATATAGTGAAAATTATATTATAAGAGGCGTGGAATTTATAAATGGGCTAGGTGCCAAAACACAATCATTGAGAAATAAAATAGAAATGCATTAGTTTAGAGCTCCAAGGGACCATAGACATACATATTTGCTATTAATTTCAACTTGATACCTACACGCGTTCCAGACAAAAAGGGTCTTGACAGACAGACAGACAGTAAGACGGACATCGAAGTGAATCTATAAGGGTTCCGTTTTTTCTTTTGAGGTACGGAACCCTAAAAAGAACCATGTCGAGTACATATTACAGACATATTTCTTCGCTTTATTATTTTTACGTAGAAAACACAACTATTTACGATGATTGTTATTTTCTGACTTATGCTCCGCAATAAGTCACCTATTCTTTGCCGGAGACCAAAAAAGATATCGCTTTTACTTGTGATCAACACCCAAGGATAGAAATGTAAGACCAAATCTTTACTAGAGGGATCGGAAATAGCTCCAGCATTTATTCTAATATTTTTAGTTGAACAACCTAACTGGCGAAATGATAGTGCACTAAAGGTACACACCTCTGCCTAGCACGTTTGGGTATTACAGGCGTGATGTTGTGTTCTATTGATTTTAGCAACTCATACGTGTCAGTTTATTTTCATGTGCTGGAACGAGTGAACATTCTGTCGTTTACTTCTTAGTCGCTAGACAAACAGCGTCCCGAATGCCGATAACTTAAACTTGATACTCGGCTACCTGAGCTCAGGTAGCTTGTTCAGGCGCCGCGTGCTTTTGAACTTGTTCAATAATAGAAGAGCTAACTATACGCGTAATGTTTATTGTTTGCCGCCGGTTCTAAAGATGTATGAATTAGTAAGGTGTTCAGGTTTGTTCGAGAAAGTTGGTGTAATTAGGAAATGTGGTCACGCGATGGGTTATGGACCAATTTTACTACGTATATAGTTAGTTTCCTACCCCTGCTTCGTACGGTTTTTACGACTTGAAAAAACATTGAGATTACTTTATTATTAAGTAGTTTAATTTGTATTAATATATTATACACATAAACTTTCAGGAATAAATTCTCTAAATGTTGTTGAAAACCGCATCAAAATCCATTGCATAATTAAGAAGAACAACTCGGTCACACAGACAGACACAAATGCCTACCTATAGATATTGATAAAGTAGATTTAAACTGTATGGAACTAGGTAATGCCCATTTTGTGTGCTGATGAATAGATGGTAGGCTTTTTAAGGGCCGATAGAAATAAGGTACGTACTATCTTAGTTGGCAGACACACTTAAAACTGACCTACTACCTATACAAACATAACATCACGCCTTGTTTCATGGAAGCTCACATTTCACTACATATGTTTAAGTCCCATATAATAGGACGAGCCTATTGCCATTAACCGGGCACAAATCCAGACTCCGAGCTGCTACTAAAAATTCTAGTTTTATCACTTTGCCCGACCTGGGAATTGAATCCAGGACCTCACGCTACACAGTAGCGCTTGCGACTACTAGACCAACGAGGCAGAAAAATGGACCTACTCTTAGTTAAACACTGCATAATATTATATAACTATGTGGCTCCCTCCCTGGTATTCTTCAAAATAAAAGCCGTACATTTTCATAATTAAAAGCCAACCTCAGGTGTTGGTTTTATAACATAGTTAATTTTCCTCTGCCTCAAACGACGGTTAAATTAGACTTCATTAATAAACCGCTAAAAATAGCGGTTACATTTGGTTTGTTTACGTGCAAAATTGCTTTTTTATAAAAAAGGGCCAAAGGATTGCAATAAAAATGAAGGTGAGTTTTTAGGGATGTAATAATGTGACCTACTTTTAAGTAAGTATGAGATTTTTACGATTCAGTGCCAAAACCAACCATGGTGGTTGATATCAAATCAATATTATTGTCGTTGATGGTGATGACACAAGAAAGTGACATTCAGCAATAACGATAACGGAAAGTTAAAAGTTATGGTACTGACATAAATGATAAGGTATCGAAAGGTTACGTGAGTCCTGCTGTTCCCGTTGTAGACATACGAAATGCTTTGAAACCGATCGTCACTTGTCTAGCCATTGCTAATGGGTATCAAATAAGTACCTAGTTTCGAATTGTACCTGAAGTGGGTGAAGCCCGATCGGCCCAAGACCCATGTTCCTCAAAGCATTTATTATTACTTAACTAAAAGTTCTACGAGTCTGACTTGACTGAAATCGTGAATGGTACAGTCGCCGAATCAATGCTTAAGTACCTACGTATTGTTATTTGTTAGAGAACAGATGGGGTTAAGAACTTAATATTTTCATTACAATTCATTAAATATTATTAACATTAATCAATACTGATAAATGATAGATAACAAACGACGTTGTTCTGTACTTAATTACAAAATAGGCGCTCATCGATAGAGGTGTGAATGAGTGCGAATGAAAGGGAAGTATCAAAACTTGTTCCACTTCGTCGCCCTGGACTCCTGGTGTTTTTCTATCAGGCACTATGACTGCAGTTTATATAGCGACGTTGTTCGTTGTGATGTGATGCGATGTGTTGTCAAAACTTTGGGAATATCAAAAGATACCCCAGCAGAAATGGCTCACGCGACAAAATGTGCTTCGTTAGCTACCGTACTAGCAGAAGATTATAATGATGCTTGGCTAACGGTGATCTACAGGACCCAATAGTGACAAAATGGAAAATCCAACGAATATAGTGTGACGCAATGGCTAGACAACACTAACCTGAACCTGATTTGGAATTGTGAAGCTATGCGTCACAAAACCATCAATGTGGAAGAATATTGGTACCTACAGCAAGATTAATAGAAAAATAGAAACGTTTTGTTTAAATTTTTCAAGATGAAAAGAAAAACGAGTAGGTACTATCCTTTATGTATCAAAAATACTTAACTGCAATCGAAGACAAATTTTAAGACGTTCGTTATATCCTAGATGCCTCTGATATCATTTATTTATTTTTGGTAAGTACTTATAGGATACTCGTTTTTCTTTTCATCTTGTTTCCATCTTTTCAGTTCCGTTTATTGCAGTCGGGTTTTATTTTAGTTTTTTTTTATGTTTTGTTTTATTTCTTTTTTAATTTTACAATAAAAATGTAGGTAATTAATAGTCTACATGTGTTTACTTACAATTTTCCTGAGATAAAGAATTGATTGCTGGATGCATCTCCAACACACTCTAAATTTTTCCCTTACACTAAATTTTTCCCTACAACAGCCTGGATACATTCCTGCCTCACTCCCTGTATACATCTCTAACACACCCTCGAAAACATCTAAAAACATATAATCACTAACAAAGAGAAAATATATCTTCCAAAATAAGGTAAATTTTAACTAGGTACTGATTTTATTTTATTCTAACACTTTTAGACACATCAGTACGAGGATTGGTCAAGTGTGAACTTTACAAATAATTTAATTTTATATTTCGGGGACATTGGGAGTGAATGTATGAAAAATCATTTTGGGGAACTTGAAACTTGGGGACATCGGGCATCATCCCCTGAAGTTCTGAATGAATCAGCTGGCAAAAGTAAAATGATTATAATCAAATAGAACAATATAGTTCCAGACTTCCAAATATTCATCGACTGAAGATTCAAACTTAACAACAAATACAAAACTATCGCTTTATACTCAGAATTGAGTTAGAATTACCTAACAATTACAGAACAAAACACAAACAGCACTCGAACAGAACCTAGACCGAATCCAAATTAGATTTTAATCTATTTTATTGTCCTACTTCGCTCTTGTGCCGCTAAGTTTTAATTGATCGTAGGAATTAATGGCGTAATAAGCCTAGAGGTAAGATTTATCGGTACCGGAGTAATGTTTAGTACATTACCGGTATATTGTTTAGTACAGTACTGGGACTAAGTATGATACGTTGGGGCTTAAGTGGTATGATTTGTTGTGTCTTGAGAGTTAGTTGCAGTAGTTCATTGTAGGTATGATGTATGATTTACGGGACGGGACCTAATTGTCTGGACGAGTATATAGGTAGTAAAGAACCTAAGTAATTGTGTGTATCAATCTCAAGCGAAATAAAATAGTTACAGCACTGAGTAGGATTTAGGTCATTTAATGGAGAAGGTAATGGAAAGGATAGGATCTCCTCATAAAATGTTTGAAGAATGACCCGCAAAAGGTTTCTGTACAGATTTTTCGTTATCGTACTTTTCCCACCATTACGCCTTCTTCCACTGCTCCGTAGCGAGCAGAGAGCGAGCACTGGCGGCCCAGTGGTAACGGCCGCAACTTATGACTTGTAGGTCGTAGGTTCGAACCCAGACAGTTTTAGTTCCACTTTATTTCAAATGAACAGCTCTTTAGATTTTTTTTTCACTCTATGCTATTATTAACTGCATTAGCAAATCTCAGATTTCTAAAAACTTTATAATTCTGACACTAAGCTTATTCATTTTTTAGGGTTCCGTACCCAAAGAGTAAAACGGGAACCCTATTACTAAGGCTCCGCCGTCTGTCTGTCTGTCTGTCCGTCTGTCACCAGGCTGTATCTCATGAACCTTGATAGTTAGACAGATGAAATTTTCACAGATGATGTATTTATGTTGCCGCTAAACAAAAAAATATAAAAGCAATTTTTATGGATAATGGTACGAACCCTTCGTGTGCGAGTCCGGCTCGCACTTGGCCCGTTTTTTTTTGGATTACGTGAGTTTTTCAGATAATAAGAAATTCTTGCTTTCAGTAACATTTTTCATTTCTATCTGTTTAGGCTAAAGCGACACTTACCTATCTCGTGAAATAAATATAATTTATGGAAATATAAGATTACCAGGACGATTTCCTTTAGAAAACTTTATATAATTATTTTCGTAAAAAAAAAAAACTAAAAATATCCTGAGATTTCTAATTTTGGCGCTTTAGCCATTTTACCTTTCCACTGTCGATAACATTTACTTCTTTGATTACCTATATCTGCGCCGCTACTGTAGAGTACAAGAACTAGTGCTTATTAAACACTCTCCAGCACGCACAAGACGTTTCTCGTACTCCACTGCGGCTGCGTCCCTGATACAGTCTACCCGATTTTTTTGTACCGTCCAGCACAGAGCTGTATTTATTTATTTATAAAGGTACACCAACAGCTTCTGTATACAAAATATCAAATAAAAGTACATAACAATCATGAGCTTATACAGTTACCAATAACAGGTGAACCAGCATTCTCAAATACAGTGATAACCTAAGGTAAGAACGAAATTAAACAAAACTTATAAAAATAAAACATAAAAATTATGTGGTTTCAAACTAAAAAAAAAAATAAACATCATTATGTAGGTATTTATTTGCTGGTGGATGCTCTTTCACTTAAATGATACTAGCTACCCTATAATTGGGAGCCCAAGGTAGGCTGCAGCTCAACGTAAATAACAAAAAGAACAGTAATATAATTTACAGAACAGTGGCGTCAGCTATAATTATAAACGACCCAGTTTTGCTTTACCAGGTAAAAAAGTATATTTTCCGAGCAAAATGGTTCAATTTCAAGGATAAATTAAGCAGGATATGAAATAATTAAGGGTAGCAGTTTCAGGGGTTAATTAAAGGTAATTTTTTAATTGCTATCCTAATTGAGTCAAGGTAGAATTACTGATACCGCTAGAGATCTTCCATTACCCGTTTTTATAAAAAAGTCACATAAAGGTGTCTTTAGATAGAACATTAATTGAATGAATAAATATTTATTTGTTAAACACACGTAAATACTTGGTCTTCAGTAACAATTCAGTTGACTCTCTATGTTGTAGGTATAATACTATTAAAATTAAGAAACATTTTGTATGAATACAATGACAATAAGTATTTACAAATTCAGTACCTAAGGTAGTTTAGATTAATTATTATTAAATTCAATAAACAAATTACACATTAAACAAAAAAAACACCATTTCACCCTATTACTTTCCGTAGCTGTCGTAAAAGGCGACTAAGGGACTTACTAGAGAATGGGCAGCAGCGTTCTCTATGCATTTTAATACCATACTGCGATCGCCAACCCGCCTGCCAAACGTGGCGATTATGGCAAACCCCCCCCTTTGGGGGAGGCCTATGTCCAGCAGTGGACGTCTTTCGACTGAAATGATGATAATGATGACAACACAAACACGCAAATTATTTGTTTAGATTAACATTGTAACTATACTTACCGTCAAAACTAAGTACCCAGAGCAACATCTTCATACTAAAGGGGTCATTTCGAAACCTCAGTTTTCCGTCAGCGATTCGGATGAGATCTGATGAGCTCTCCAGAGTACGGATGGAGGAGGTCTAGAACGCCTAAGGCACCCAACTTATCAAACTGACATTTCATACCGGGGTTGTCCATGAAACAATAACCTCAAAACTAGCATCAAAATGTATTGAAATCCGAACACTCAGAACTATACTCTCTGATGTAAATGGCTTGTCCGATCAGTTGGGTGCCTTAGACGCTTTATACCTCCTCCATCCGTACTTTGGAGAGCTGATAACAGATCTCATCCGAATCATACCTGACGGAGAACAGAGGCTTCGAAATGACCTCGTTTGTATGAAAGTGTTGCTCTGGGTACTTAGTTTTGACGGTAAGTGTATTTCATTTATTTCTGAAATCAATTAACGTTGGTACGTTAATTGATTTCAGAAATAAATGTAATAGTGTTAAGAATGTTGTATAGTAACTGCGATTTTTTTTGCATTTTGTGATAACATCGCCATTTTCTATTAAAAAAAAGTTCCTTCGGTCATCTTGTCATCTTTAAGTTCTTTGCCCTTAAAGATCTTGTCCCTAAATCTTCCATATAGGTACGTATCTTATTCAATCTCTACCGATGACTAAACAAAGCAAAGGTTCGATTTTGCCCCGAACCTAAAATATTTACCTTTTATCTTTATTTACAAATATAAAGTGTTGAGCCAAAAGCAGGCCCTTAACAGTCGGACCCAAAGAAACTCGATCAGCCCACTAACAACCTCCCCCAGGACCTCGCAACACGATATTATTTGAAAAGTAATCCTTTTGATAAGAGCGGGTGAAATTTACCGGGACCGGGACGTTTATAGAGGTACGATCATTCTTATTTATTCAGTGTATTTTTCAAGGTTTTATTTGATTACGTTTTGGAGATTGATTAATTGTGTGTTGTTGCTTTACGAAACATATTTTGTTTAATCGCATACTACGAGTATGTAAAGTATGCTTGTAAAGTATAATTTTCTTAAAAAGGAAGCTTTTAAAAGCAGCTAATTAATGGCTGTAAAAATACCCATAACGAAGTCGAAAGTCACTTGTTTTTCTGATACGTTATTATGATATTTTTTTTTGTGCTGGAACCTTTTGGTTACGAATATATCTGTATAGTATATTACAATGCTAAATGAGTAATAAGAAGGACATTTTGTAATAATAAGATAAGTTTATGTATTGTAGATATTGGTCAATAAAATAAGTTTAATTTTATTTTCATGTTTCTTTTTTATAGGAAAACTCATATCTCCGTAAAAGACGTACAATTTAAGAAAATAAATCGACAACAGGCGGAACGTTTTTACGATAACCGATGATAACGCAAATGGAAACTTTTCCATTCCAAGCATAATGTTGCCAACTCAAATAAACATCCAACTTTTAAAATTACGTTTCATCTGTCGTGCACTCAGCTTGCCAACTTTTACGACAAAATCTCCCGAAAAAAAGGCAACATGCCTCACGTCAAAGTAAAGTTACACCCTTAATTGTTTCCTCATTTCGGCACATCGGGGAAATTCGCGTAAAAATTCCAGTTGAAGAACAATTTTCTTCAAATATTCTTTTATAAGTTTATTTAATAAGGGTACGTTTTGAGATTGAGTAATTGAAAAGTAAAAAATGAATAATTGAAATGTAAAAAATTAATAATTGTGTTAAAAAATTTAAAGGATATTAAGACCATTCTTTGAAGTTAAACAATGTTGTTGAATCCAGTAAGCACATTTCTGATACAATGCCAAAAATATGATATACTTACTAGCATAAATTAGGGCTAATGTAAGATTTAGGAATCCACCTTTGTCAAATATAATTCAGTCAAAGTAGACCTGCCCTTACCCGCGGAAGTACACATGCCACGGTACCATTTTCTTCAAGTCTTCATGAGATATCTAGGACCATACAAAAAAATTCAAAGATAAGGCATTCAGTTATATTATAACTTTAATTATTATATTAATATTATAGTTATAACTTAAATAAGTAATATTTACATATACAAGGCTATGTAATTATTAAGACAAAGCTATTATATAAACTGAAATATCAATAACATTGACTTGAGTGGGCTAAGAAAATTGATTATGTACCAGCAGAGGAAGATTTATAGGGAAAAGGATATTAGCAAATTATGATGGATGACTTGAAGGGACTTACTTACGAGGGTATTATGTGGCGGTTATTCGAGATTGATATGCTGGGGGCTAACCTTGAATTAATATTATGTTATCATCAGTATTAATTTAACTACCCGCGCGTGTGTGACGGGAACAGTGAGGACAACTCAAAAGGAGTTAATCTTAGTAGGTGGTGCTCTGTAGCGTATACTTATCCTCATGGGAAAAACGTGTCATTTGATGTTTGTATGTATTCATTTACAGGAGCTAAGCGGGCGATCTTTGTTAGAAAAATGGTAAATGGCCAGGATAAAAGCAAATAACTTAGTAAATGGTAGAATCGGATGTTCTTACGATTTCAATTTTATTTTCATTAAAGTATTCTTGACTCTTGACTAATGGTGAACTTGCAAATAGCATGTGTTCTATTTTTCTGTCTTGCGAGGTTGTAATTACTAAACAGTGATTCATCTAGAAGCATCATGCAATTTAGTAGTTACTCAGCAGACCACTAATGTGAGATACGTATGTAAGAATTTATGCTCGTAATTTAGAAGCTTTTCTACCATACCAAATCTATAATAATATTATAGAGGTCAAATTTATTTGTAAGTTTGTTTGTTTGTATGTAGGGAGTAATATCTCCGGAACAAATGATCCAATTCTGTCAGTCTGGTCAGTCAGTAGGTTATATATTATCACGCTATTTAGTATGGTGTATGAGCGATGTTGCATTATGTTTGTATTCGCTATGGTTTACTACAATTTGTAAATAGACGAGCCAAACGGTTAGAACATTGCAGATATTTACAGATATAACCTTTTAAATGATTACCATCACGTTATACCTTTATGGAGCTAAGTAGTAAATTTTGACATGCTTATGAATGGCTATTTTAGTCAACTTTCAACGAAGCCAATAGCTTAGTTGTCCGACGACTGCTTTGCACAGCTCTGTGATACGAGTACGACTTCCACGCGAATGAAGTCGCGGGCAGAAGCTAGTACATAATAATTCTAAAAGCATTTGTATCATTCAAAACCAGAAAGATAGAGAACGAAGAAGAGAGAGAACCAAAAACAGCAATCCTTTAAGCACGATTACACAATACGAAAACCCGGTCCCTAATTCATCTGACCACACATTGTACCCTTTTGGGGCAGCTTTATAAAAACATGGTACCTCAAATAATTACGAAACATATACCTTCATATGAGGACCCGGAACACGCTACGTCCCAAAAAGGGTGTAAATATATTTATGTCGGACACAGGAGTCTTCCCATAGGGATAGACAACGGATCGTAGAAGGAAGGTATTGGTTTATATGGATGTGTTGTGTTGCTTTAATATGCGCAATTTATGCCGACTATGTAAAAGTTACGAAATATTGCAGTATTTTATTAGAACAATGGTATGAATGTAGAAATTATATTGTGTGATGATACTTCCAAAAACGACTACCCCGTAGCCTGCCAAAGCTTTGACGCTACGTACAAAGATCAACCAGTGAACTAGGCAAAAAACTACTTCGAAAGCTTTGACTACTCTTCTGTGTATTGCCAGCTTAATTTTGTCAATCAACTCAGCCTATCGCAGTCCACTGCTGGGCATAGGCCTCTCCCAGGCTGCGCCACAACACCCTGTTCTCCGCCTTCCGCATCGTGCGTAATCGTGCTTAAAGAATTGATATTTTTGATTCTCTCTAGCTCCTAACACAAGCAATTCCTTGCTTAAAATGTGATCTCCAATAACATGTATCTATATGTCCTTTGTAATTGAAATAATCATTTTTTTTTCTCATCTTCGTTTTCTCTCTTCCTGGTTTTGAATTATACAAATTTAGATTATGCTTTATGCTTTTAGAATTATTGTGATACTCGAGGATTTCTACGGGTACCTATATAATACTCAACGCGGACGGCAAAACCAGCGGGACATAGTGCAGATGACCATCGAGGCAAATTAACGCGCCACTACACGGAGGACATCTGGTGATGACGGAATAACGACAGACCTCCCTAAAGCGGGCGGGGCTTCAGTCCTGAAGGAGCTTGCGAGTGTCTTTAACTCCGTCATCCAAGAGGGTATAACGCCGGAGGCGTGGAGCAGAGGTTCGGTGGTTCTGTTCTTCAAAAAGGTGACACATTATTTTGTACTCGACATAATTTTTTTAATAAATAAATAAAATAAAATAAATGGGAAAAACCTTATTTTAGACTATTTAAAAGTCATAGAACATAGATAAAAATATGCGAAAATTCTTTAGCTTACTCCAGGAACAAATGCAATTCACTGCTCAAACACTATTGTTTTTCTAAATTCATGATTAGTACCCTTCGTTCTCTCGAGGGGTCACCAGATATGTAATCGGAAAATGTGGCGCTAAATTAAATGTTGGTGCTTGTTTAGTGAATTAGGTTAAAGGCTATTTCCCAAAAGGGCACGTGAAGGTCAGTCTGAAGGTCACATTTTGTTGTAATGAAATACTGTATCATAAGAAGGAAGAGGTACAATTTGATATAGCGTTCACCAGTAACTGGGTTGTGAAGATCAGATAGTCAGTCGCTCAATTTAAAATATATTCAGCTGCAACTGGTTAAACTGGAAGCTGACCCCAATTTAGTTGAGAAAATACGACGCCGATCATGAGGTGAAAGTTCGAGATCAATTCCACAATATCACAGGGATTTGTGCATCGGTATAAATTTTCTATAGCATTATGATAAGAATCTTTAATAAAATTAGCTGCAAACCGACTTTTAGATTGAAGATTTAGATATTATGTACATATGGAGTCAAAAAACACATTAACTATTGATGTCGGTGTTTGTCTAAAGTTCTCAACACATTAAATTGCGAAGATTTCAAAACTTACTCGAAATTATCAGGTGAACATTTGAGTGAAAATAATAATGTACTTAATTTAAAATGCGACAAGAAGGATCAGTTGCATTTTAATCTCAGTTCTTATAATTAACTGTCAGTGGAAATGTCGTAAGTCAGTGGAGATAATATATTATCGAGAAGTTTTCCTCTTCCCTTTATAGGCTTCTACATACCGGCGCGACTTGTCGCGCGACGCGACACGGCACAAAGGCCCCGCGTGTCGTGGGACGAGCGGTGCCTTTGTGTCGTGTCGCCCCGGTATGTAGGAGCCTTTACTCGTAACAGATGTAACGTTTTGTTGTGTGACAGACGTGACGTAATATCTCGTGGAATATGGCGCTAGCATCATTAGTACCAATTTATATAAACAGAAATAGAATGGTATTGATATATGTCCTACTTGATAGAAGGAAAAAAGTAGAGCTCTTTGTGTAGGAGCTTATCCGCGGAGGAACATTTTACATTCTGTGACTACTTTATCTCACACACTGGTTTCTTTGGTTAATGTTTTACGAAAATCGTCTACTTTTACAATGTTTGTAAATATGTGAGCACTATATACCTACCTATCACATTTTGTGAATGTGAGAACGTTGTAGGCTTAATTTTCTATTTCTTTAAGTACCTGGTTCATATGATGGGCCTACATTGTCCTCCTATACCTATTAACACTGTAATTTGAAAACATTGTAAAAGCCAATTATTTTCAAAAGAGTAACCGTGGAGTTTCTTGCCGGCTCTTCTCCATAGGAAACGACCAATTGGAACCGTGCACCTAGCTTCTCACGTTTCATAAGTGCCCATGTAGGCTTATGTGAAATAAAATATTTTGATTTTAACATAATTAATTTATCTTTCATTGCTTCATTTTAGGGTTCCGTTCTTCAAAAGGAAAAACGGAACCCTTATAGGATCACTCGTGTGTCTATCTGCCTGTCCGTCTGTCAACCAGGTTTCAGACTGGCAAAAGTAGACTCATCTTTCATGGGGTACTGTTTAAAATGTTAAAATGAAATTCCTCCCCACATACTTCGACTGAATGAGACGAAATTCAAATCTTGTATAAAACGCACACTATCCAAGCAGGCATATTATAATTTGGGGGATTACATCGCTGATAAAAATGCTTGGCTCAATGCTGGTCCAGCTCCACAACCACAACTAATTGATTAACAAAAAATACAGCAAAACAGTTCTTCACTTATAGATTACAGGAAAACTTATAAGAAGTCTATGGTCTTAAAATAACATGGTAAATCACTCGATATCGTGCGTATAAACTCACACGCACTTAGCCGATTTTTTATTTATGTTTACATAATGTGATATAGTAATTTTATTTATGTTTACATAATGTGATATAGTAATTTTATTTATTTTTACATAATGTGATATAGTAATTTTATTTATTTTTACATAATGTGATATAGTAATTTTATTTATTTTTACATAATGTGATATAGTAATTTTATTTATTTTTACATAATGTGATATAGTAATTTTATTTATTTTTACATAATGTGATATAGTAATTTTATTTATTTTTACATAATGTGATATAGTAATTTTATTTATGTTTACATAATGTGATATAGTAATTTTATTTATTTTTACATAATGTGATATAGTAATTTTATTTATTTTTACATAATGTGATATAGTAATTTTATTTATGTTTACATAATGTGATATAGTAATTTTATTTATTTTTACATAATGTGATATAGTAATTTTATTTATGTTTACATAATGTGATATAGTAATTTTATTTATTTTTACATAATGTGATATAGTAATTTTATTTATTTTTACATAATGTGATATAGTAATTTTATTTATGTTTACATAATGTGATATAGTAATTTTATGCTAGGCGTATCTTCTTCACATATAATTATTTAATTGATGTATACAAAATATTGTAAAACATTTTAAAAGAGTAACGACTGGTGGAGTTTCTTGAATATCAGTGAAAAAGTAGGTCAGTTGTAGTACTGAAATAATGGGAAAACCGAGTCCAACATATTCCTGTGCAATTTTTTCTGTTTACTTATATACATGGACACTCAACGTAATTGAGCGCTATGCATAAGTCACTCTGTTGTTTACATTATCATAATTTCCGCTAGTGTCTGGTGGGAAGTCTGCTTTCGCTGTAGGAAAATATTGAGGGACGTATCCTTATAAAATCAACTTGCAACTAAAAGTCAAGCCATAGTATGGTAATAATTTTGTCTTATCTACTCATATTTAACCATGACTATAATATAATCACAATCAGCCTGTTACGGATCCTCGTAATTACTTTTACTGTACATTATACTTGAATAGTCGTAGAAGAATATCACCTATTATCATATGTTTCGCAGGCAAATTGGAGATCGCAGTTTTATAGCTATTAGCTGACAGAAGAATGTTGTCCATACTCTTGACGTCATCCGAAACCATAAATTGACAAGTAGTGACCTATTCCTGAATGAATGATCCTGGACCATTCCACTTCAAATCAAACGCAATTCCAACTAAAAACACGTAGGTGGCCAAAGAAAAATAAACCTACCTACATCCAACACTTTCGATCAACATAAGTAAACGGAGTTCCCAGCTGAACTTACATTCAGGGTTCAGCAAGATTAAGTGTCCAAAATAAAAATCTTTCGCAGTTGTCAAATGAGGGTAGTTTGTCAGCGCACAGAAACACGGTTCCGCATATATCATTACAGGGACAACGAATTGGGAATATTATTAAAAGTCCCGACTAACAGGGAGTACAATTTGTTACTTATTTTTTAGGATATTTTTCGTTGAGCGTTCGTGTTTCTTTATTAAGAAATGCTGTAGGTATTTACAGGCCTGTAAGTTTATTATTTCACTGTAATGTATTTGTATACCTCACCTAGACTAATCGTTTTGAGTGAAATAAAGTAGACATCTTAAACTGAACATAAAGTTAACTGTATTATATGACATGCCCATTTTCATGGTAATTTTTAGGGTTCCGTACCCAAAGGGTAAAACGGGGACCCTATTACTAAGGCTCCGCCGTCTGTCTGTCTGTCCGTCTGTCACCAGGCTGTATCTCATGAACCGTGATAGTTAGACAGTCGAAATTTTCACAGATGATTTATTTCTGTTGTCGCTATAACAAAAATACAAAAAAAAAGAATAAAATAAATATTATTTTAAGGGGACTCCCATACAACAAACGTGATTTTTTTTACTCGTTTCTGTTATGTCGGTACTTCGATAACTAATGTATGTGGGTTGATCTAAGTTTCAATAAAACAGTCGTTACCAGATCAGGCCAGATCTCTGCCTTTTATTGTCGTGTCATTGACATAGATAGTAAGGACCAGGCTAACCGCGCGACGAAATGGCACCAGCGCGCTGGCCCTAAAATGACAGTTTAGGGCCAATGCGACTCAGTCGAACGCGGTCCACGCGCGGAGGAGTTAATCAGTACAGTTCTGTCATTAAAATGCCTAATTGCGTAGTAAAAAGCCGCAAAAATTATCATACAAAAGTTAAAAAGGAACATGGGATATCATAACATCGATAAATAACCTAAAATTGCCTTTGTTCCAATAAAATTATTCAATAAACACATTTGAATCCACATTCGAAATCCACAATGGCGGCCATGTCACGCCCTGCCGGCAGCGCCCGCGACGGTAACGAAGTAACCTTGTACGGACGTCATTTTTTATTTGTGTTTTATTTAATAATTATTAAATTAATAATAATTATTATGAAGCTGTTTTCAATTTCAAATAAAGCTGATCGAGATTAATTTGTTTTATTACGTTTTCTGTCAAAGTATGGACGCCTCAGTGGTTAACTTATTTCCGATAAAATGTGATTAAAATAACATTTACGCACGTACATGTCGTACATACAAGGTTACGTCGTCGACCTATGCAACGCGACACTCACGTAGTTCATATGAGTTGTCACAGATGGCGACACATTTTTCGGCAACGGACGCAACAGCAGGGAGAAAGTATTCGTGTTTACCTACATGGTCTAAAACACTTGGCTAAAACCTGCAACTTCGGTAGTTCTCTTGAAGAAAACCTTCGCGATCAATTCGTGTCGGGTTTATACAGCGAAGAGATGCGGTCAAGATTGTTTGCCGAAAAGAGTATAAACTACAAAAGGGCTGTGGAGTTGGCCACGGCGCTCGAGGCAGCTGAGCGGCATGCGAGCACGGCATGCGCATCGGGCGGCGCGGGCGCTGGCGGGGCTGGCGGCGCAGCGGCGGCGGCGGCCGGCGAGGGCGGCCTGCACCGGTTCGGCAGCGACGGAGCGCGCACGCGGAGCGGTGAGGCTCCCGCGCCTACGACGTCACAGCGTCGTCTTTGTGCGCGTTGCGGTAAGACCGGCCACGTAACCGGCAAGTGTCGTTTTAAAAATTATACATGTGATGCGTGCGGCCAGAAGGGCCATTTAAAATTAATGTGCCAAGGTAAAAGTGAACATAAGAGTGAAAAGGAGAACAAAGGTCAGTACTTTTTAAATAATTCGGACTCAGATGAGGACTGTAATTTTTTTAACTTGGTTACAAGTAATGACGGTGATAGACCGTACTATGCGAATTTAGTAGTAGAAAAGGTGCCGTGTAAATTTGAAATTGACACGGGCAATAAAATATCGGCAATTTCAAAGCGTTTTTATGAAAAATACTTTAAACATGTACCAATTCAAACAAAGTTATTATGTCTGAGATCTTATACGGGCGACGTTATCGAGACCCTTGGTTCTATTGTGGTTATGGTTGTCTGTGGTTCCAAGTCTGCGATGCTTAAGTTATTTATTATTGGAAACGGTGGCCCACCTTTAATGGGCCATACGTGGATTAAGCATTTGAAAATTGGAATTGTTGAATGTCACAATATTAGCGACTCGGACTCGGTAGCAAAAGCTTTGAGAGAAGAATTTCCAGAAGTGTTTGCAGGAGGTTTAGGTACATTCAAGTCACCTGTATCGCTGCACCTCAAGGTTGAAGCCCCCGTGTTTGTGAAGGCACGGTCGCTGCCATTGGCATTGCGCCCGCGAGTCGAAAACAAGCTCAAACGGTTAGAACAAAAAGGAGTTGTTTACAAGGTCGAAAGGTCAGAATATGGTACACCTATTGTACCGGTTATTAAGTCGAATGGCTCAATCAGAATATGTGGTGATTATAAAATAACAATTAATCCGATTCTAAAAGATTTTCACTATCCATTACCGCGGATTAAAGAACTTTTTGCGACCTTGGGGGGCGGCGAACAGTACACAAAACTTGATTTATCAAATGCATTCCAACAATGTTTATTAGATAAAAAATCACAGCCGCTGACAGCAATTACCACTCATGTCGGAACGTTTATTTACAAAAGAGTACCTTTTGGAATAAAATGTATACCAGAAAACTTTCAGAAGATAATGGAGGAAACATTGAGTGGCTTGCCATCAACGACTGTATTTGCAGATGACATATGTGTTGAGGGAAAGGATAGAACTACACATTTAGCAAATTTGAGGGCAGTGTTAGACAGGTTAAAATAAAATGGATTAAGAATAAATTTCAGTAAATGCCAATTTTTTAAGGATTGTGTAACGTATTTAGGGTATAAAATTGATAAAGATGGCTTGCACACGGATTCAAACAAAATTGAAGCCATTAAGGCAGCCCCATCTCCAACAAATGTAACTCAATTAAAGAGTTTCATGGGCCTAGTTAATTTTTACTCAAAATTTTGTTCGACTATGAGTGACATAATGAGACCGCTGTACAACTTATTACAAAAAAATGTAAAATGGTAATGGAATAATGAGTGCGAGGGTGCTTTTTGCCGAATGAAAAAAATATTAAGCAGCGCACCAGTGTTGGCACACTACGATCCTGTTTTGCCGTTGGTGTTATCAGTGGACAGTAGCGCATATGGACAGTAGCGCATATGGACTGGGCGCCGTGCTCGCACAGCGTTACGCAGACGGCAGTGAGCGACCCGTGTGCTGCGCGTCGCGTACATTAAACACCGCCGAGCAAAATTACTCGCAGCTGGACAAGGAGGCACTCACAATTGTATGCGGTGTGCGCAAGCACCACCAGTACTTATACGGGCGACAGTTTATTTTGCGTAGTTATCACCGTCCATTGAGTTATATATTTGGGACGAATAAAGGAATACCCGTGACAACTGAACAGCACAACGCTGTAACCTACTTGCAGGTTACAGCGTTGTGCTGTTCAGTTGTCTGCATATAATTTTAAAATCGAATTTATTAGATCATTACAAAATTGTCATGCCGACGCGCTTTCTCGTCTTCTTTTGAATTCTACTAGAAGCAGAATCAAATATGAGGACAGCGACTGTAGTTACCTTAAATTCGTGCAGGAAAATTTTCCACTTAGTTTTAAAGACATTAAAATTGAGACGGCAAAAGATTCGTTATTGAATAAAATATATGGTTACGTAATGTTCGGGTGGCCAAAAACTAGTAAGATTTTAACTGAAAAAGCATATTTCAATCGTAAGGAAAGTATTTGTGTGGATCAAGGTTGCCTGATTTGGGGTTACCGGGTAATAATTCCGAAATCATTACGAATGTCAATTTTGAAAGAAATTCACGACGGCCACCCAGGCATTGTAAAAATGAAGCAAATAGCGCGGAATTACGTCTGGTGGGAAACTTTGGACGTTGATATCGAGCGAACAGTACAGGAGTGCGTCGCATGCCGGTCGCAGCGCTCAGCTCCCGCACCGGCTCCGCTACACTCCTGGCCGTGGCCGGAGGAACCATGGGCTCGATTGAATTTAGACTTTTTAGGGCCATTTAATAATAAGTATTATTTAGTTATTGTCGATGCTCATACTAAATGGATCGAGGTTGCAATGTTTCTGGTACGTCCGCTGTGGTGGTAATAGATTGTTTACGAAAAAATTTTGCGCGTTTTGGCATACCGAAAAGAATTGTAAGTGACAATGGACCGCCATTTTCCTCGGTGGAATTTAAAAAATATTTAGACTTGAACGGTATTCGCCATACTCTAGTGGCACCATATCACCCATCGAGCAATGGGGCGGCTGAAAATGCTGTGAAACTCGTCAAGAGGGCATTAAAAAAGGCCCAAGTCAATAATGAAAATGTTAACACTGCACTCAGTAAGTTTCTTTTCTTGTATAGAAACACTGAGCATAGTACCACTGGTCGTGAGCCCGCAATGCTTATGTTCGGACGGCGTTTGCGTGGTCGACTGGACCTGCTGCGGCCCGACACCCGAGACTTGGTGCGACAGCGGCAGGAAGTTAGTGAGAGCGACGGGACGCCACCCTGCGGGTGGCCGAGCCCCAAGATCCCGTACTACTACGGGACTATTCTAAAAACAGGGGAAAGTGGACTGAAGGGACGGTGGTACGTCGAGAAAGTCCAGTTTCTTATACGGTCAAATCGCAAGATGGTCATGTACACAAGAGACACATTGATCAAATCTTAACAACTAAACCACCAAAGTCAAGATTTTCATTGTCAAAGGTGCAAGAGGAAGAGTATGACAAAGCTAATGCAGAGCCAATGGCGGCGCCTGACTCTGCACAGGACGATCAAGTCGCAGAGGAATGGCAACAGGCAGAAGAGTCGCTTCCCTCGAAAACTATGACAGAAAGACGTGAAGATCCACTGACAACACCTAGGAATCGTGCCTATAGGAAGGCTGCTATACGTTGCATTGACAAATTAAAAAAGTTGTAATGATATTATATTGTGTATATTCATACATCACACTCATCATTGCACTGTTACTAACGTAGGAGTAAAACATATGTTGCTACTATCGAAATAATATAGATAGATGTTATCTACTTTACTATAATAGCATATTATCATGCTTATAATTATGTTTAAACTAGTTACTGTTTGAATAACTATGATTAGTGGATTTAACTGTTTCCTTCACACATGGTTGAATTGTCATTTTAGTATATTTGTTAAATATTAAATGTAGGCCTGCCTTTCGTTTGTTTGTTTATGTTAGACTATTTAAAATATAGGGAGGAAGTGTTATGTCGGTACTTCGATAACTAATGTATGTGGGTTGATCTAAGTTTCAATAAAACAGTCGTTACCAGATCTCTGCCTTTTATTGTCGTGTAGATAACAGTTTCTATATTGATAATGGCAACAGGTAGACGCTTGAAATATTCACAGAATATTTAGTTGTATATTATATTCACTTTAAAAATAAATTAAAATAAAACAATTTTTTTTTTAAGGGGGTCTCATAAAAAACTTGTTTTTTTGCCATTTTTATAGATAATTGGTACGGAACCCTTCGTGTGCGAGTCCAAATCGCACTTGGACGGTTTTTTTCACTAAAGGGCGATGTCAATGTCAAATTGCTGCCATAGAGATGTGGTTTACTGTACCTACCATATAATTATAATGGTTCCCGTAAAATTTGCGATAAAGCAGGTTACACTATCTTCACCAGCTGAAAAACTCTGAAAATAAGAATATTGTTTTAAATGCATTAATTTTGGCTTGAAACAGAGTTGATGGTACAGTCGCCAGCACATCAAGTTACCCCACTTTGACCTTGAATGCGTTATGAGCAACAACAGCGAGAATCGTACGAAAGAGATACATAGCTTTTTGTCTGTTCTTACTTGTTATGTTTCGTGCTGCAGTGCGTACGTGAGGGTGTGTGCGTATGCGCGTCGTGGTGTAGAATAAGATACTGTGCGATAAGAAACAGCGTGGTTGAATACTGAATCTTTGAATCGAATAGAAATAATGGCATGGTAATAAAAACAGGCGGCCCGCGCAATGCCTAAAATATCTATGAAAGCTTATACTTTAATCAATATTTTTTATTTAAATTATCTTTTACTTAATCGTTCATTCTTAAATATTTGTTGGAAAGTTACATAAAAGTATTACGTTTGTATTATCTACTCTTATTACATTTAAACAGATCTCGATGAATATTCTTAAGTAGACAGGTATAATAGTCCCCGCGCGCGCGCATTGGCAGGCGGTCGCGGTTTAAGTACTAATAACATGTCTGTGACAAATGTGAAAACGTTAAAGTGCACTACGTGTAATATTGTAATTTCGGAGGTCCTAGCCTTTATAAGGAATAGGCATGACGTCGTCGATAACGAGAGTCTTATAAGGATTTGTGCGTCCGCGTTCTCGGAAGAAGAGATTGATGAGGCAAAGATGCTGTTATTTACATCTACTAAAACACTGCAAAAATTAGTGTCAAGGCGCAAGAATAAAAAACAGAAGGACTTGGAAGATATGGTTTCTGTTTTTAAAACTATGGATCCAGAGCAAATTCCGGTGTTTGTGGCCTATGATCTACATAAATTACCACCGATTTGTTTCGATCATGTTGACGTAACTAAGTTATTAAAAGACTTATTGGTTTTAAGGGCCGACATTACTGACATCAAAGAAAATTATGTCACTAAAGGGGAATTTGAGGAGTTAAAATCAAATTCTAAACAATTAAACAATCAAAATTATAGTTCGAATGTGAATATCAAAAGAGGAGGGTATGTCGCTCGGAATGTAACAGCTGATGTTCAAATGCAACCAAGTCTCACTGGTGCGGTGGTGAGTCACGAACGAGCAAGCGATGTGCTGCGCACGCCCGAGACGCAACATCAGGTGATCTCCCTCACTCCACAAAACTCGACTGTCATTGATTACGGCGACTCCGCGCTTGTTGATCAACAACGAACTATGGCGCAAGTAGTAAGCAATGGCAAGTTTAACGAAAATAAGCGCAGAGATGAATGGACTTTGGTACAAAAGCGGAACCATAACAAACGCTTTGCTGGGATGACAGGAAAAGCAGTTTCTAATGTGACAGGAAAATTTAGAGCGGCCGAATTAAAAATACCTTTATTTATTTCGCATGTCAATACAGAGACTACGGAAACTGACATTTGTGAGTACATAAAAATGAAGTCCAATGAAATAGTTACTTTAGAGAAAATTAATATGAAGAAAGAGAGGCCATATAATGCTTTCAAATTATTTGTACCGAAACATAAAATAGACACTTTCTTGGATGACAACCTATGGCAGGAAGGTATAACCTTTAGACGGTTTATTCATTTCAAGAATGGCAGAGACGCCATGTCGGTGATTACGGACGTAAATAAACAACTCACTTAATGGATACAGTAATTAGAAATGTGAAATTTACGACATTCAATTGTAAGAATATTGTTAGATCAGCTGATTGCGTGCGAGAATTATGTGAAGTTAGTGACGTCATAGCGTTACAAGAGACCTGGCTGCTTCCTCATGACGTGGCATACTTGGGGAATCTACACAGTGACTTCGCGTATACTGGCAAATCCGCCGTTGACACATCAGCCGGAGTTTTAATTGGAAGACCTTACGGTGGAGTGGCACTGTTGTGGAGAAAGACTTTGTTCCAAACGGTAACAGTGTTGCCGTGCCAAAGTGATCGCGTAGTAGCTATTAAAATTGATTATGCGGATAGTTCTCTTTTAGTTTTCTCAGTGTATATGCCTACAAATTCGGCAGAAAATCTAATAGTGTTTACTGAGTGTCTCAGTGAGATAATAGCAATATGTGAGAATAGTGATACGGAGTCTGTATTTATATTGGGGGATTTTAATGCGCATCCCGGTGAGCGTTTTGCAAGCGAGTTAATGACAGTGTGTGCGGAGCAATTGTGTTCATGTGTGGACATGGAATTGTTGCCACAGGACACGTATACGTTTGTAAGTACCGCGAATGGTGCATCTCGATGGCTGGACCACTGTGTGGTGAGTAGTGCTTTTTTTTTTTTTTTTTGGGTGGGAAATTATCAAATAACTTCTCCCGCTCTGGGCTGAGCGGGAGGGCGTGTCAGACTTTTACTGACTAAAACCCACCCGTGTTCCTTCCGTTGCCTGTGTGCCAGGGCCACGATATCCCTTTCGGACAAACTCGCAACCCTGGCAGGTGGTGAGTAGTGCTGCGAGACTATTAGTTGTGAAAGCGTCTGTTATGTATGATGGGTAGTCATCCGATCACATTCCGGTGATAATTGAATGTAATTTAAAATTAATTATACCCAAATTAGTTACCAAAATAAATAAATGTAATAAAGTTATATGGGGTGAAAGGGATAATAATATGATTATTGAATACTCGGCTTATTGTCATTCCAAATTAAAACTTATTGATTTTCCTATAGAGTTCATTAGTTGTGCTCATGGAATGTGTTCTGATACTCATCACTTCACACTGTTAAATCAGATGTATACTAGTTTGGTTAATATTTTAACAGAGGGTGCTGAGCGTACATATGTGGTTAGTGAAAGAGCTGTAAATAATAAGAGAAAATATGTTCCTGGTTGGAACATGCATGTTCGTGGCGCTCACGGGGAGGCTCGGGTGTGGTATCAGACTTGGCTTTTGCACAACAAACCCAGGACAGGACATCTACGATAACATGTGTAAATCTCGAAATGTATTTAAGAGCAAACTAAAATTCTGCCAGGATCATGAACAGCAAATAAAAATGGACATAATAGCCAAGAACCATTCAAAGAAACAGTTTGGGTCTTTTTGGAAGTCCACTTATCGTCTGAATCCAAGGTCGGGACGCCCTGTGGGTGTAGCGGGTGTACATGAACCGACAAGTATAGCCAATGCTTTTAAACAACATTTTAAGGTTGATTCTTTACTTAGAGATCAGAATCGGATGTTCGATGCGGAGGCCGTGTCGGATGACGTTACCGTCCACTTCACTGCAAAGGAAGTTGCATCGGTGATATCGGGAATGAAAAGAGGTAAGTCGCCCGGTCACGATGGTCTTAGCATCGAACATCTGAAACACGCCGGCTTACACCTGCCGCGAGTTTTGGCCATGTTTTTTAACCTTTGTGTTAGTCACTGTTATTTACCTGATGACCTTATATTCACTACGGTAGTGCCAATTTTAAGTACTTGGGTCATTGGGTTACCGAAGAGCTGATAGATAACAAGGACATTGACAGGGAACGTAGATCGCTGTCGGTACGCTGCAACATGCTGGCCCGCAGGTTTGCGCGATGTACAGAGGCGGTCAAGATTACATTGTTTAAATCATTTTGCTCGTCATTTTACACGTGCAGCCTGTGGACTAGTTATAGTTTGCGTGCATATAGCGATCTACGTGTCCAGTATAATAACGCACTCAGGATACTGTTGAGGCTGCCGTGGCGATGTAGCGCGTCAAGGATGTTTGCGGAAAGGCATATAGATGGTTTTGCGGCCATCATACGTAAAAGAAGCGCTTCTCTGCTTGCTCGTCTCCGCGGCAGTACCAACACTATCTTGAGTTTATTCGCAGATAGATGGGAGTCTCCAATGCTGCGACATTGGATGAAACTCCACACGGAATAAAACTTGTATATCTACTAACACTAGTTTTTAAGATCATTGTTACTAACACTATGGGCGTTGCCTGAAATAAATGATATAAATAAAAAAATAATCTGATGTGAGAAAAACATTTTTTATTTTATTTATTTCAAACAGGTTCTAATTACCTTTTCGGAGTTTTTTTACCTACATAATGGCGGATTGGCGGTCACCTAGTGTTTTCGTGCGTTCCTTGCTCTTCTATTCTAAGTATTTTTACGAAATTTTATGTCGAAAACCCAATACACAATGTGCTTGAAATTTTGAAAAAATATGGATACCTACCCCATGACAAACGTGTGTGAAGTTAAGTTAATTAATTACTTATACCTACAAAAAGCCTTTTGTTATGCGCCGTTCCGCGACACTGTCAAAAAAAAAAAAGTTGAACTTAGGAACGGAATTATCTATACCTACCGGAGTTTGCTTATAAATGCGAGTTCAACCTTATTGCGCTAGTAATAAGATACGATTTCAAAGGTTATGAATTTTCAAATAAAATTCTAATCTATTATTATCGTTACTTCCTAAATATGTTACTTAGACTAAAGCTGAAGAGTTTGTTTGTTTGGTTAAACGCGGTAATCTCAGGAAGTACTGGTTCGAATTGAAAAAATCTTTTTGTGTTGGATAGTGCATTTATTTAGGAAGGCCATATAACATCACGCTACAACCAAAACCAATAGGAGCGGAGCATCAATGAAAAATGTTGCAGAATCGGATAAAACTATTCCTTTTAAGAGGCCGGATGGATGCGTATTCGTAGTTCATACAAACGTAATACCAAAATAATTTGTAAATCAATCATATTCTTACGGTAGTGTGTCTTTATTCCGATTGGAATACAAAACATCTAGGTTCCTAAATATATATTTTGAATGGACACTGATTAAACAAGAGTTATGAGAAAAATAAGTTTAAATTCCTCATATCTCATCTTTATATCATTGTCCTTTCAAAATATGTATTTGGGAAAATAGATATTCTGTAATCCAATCGAAATAAATACACACTACCTTAAGGGGCCGGCGTAGCATGCGTAGTTCATACAAACGTAATACCAAAATATTTAGTAAATCAAACATATTCTGAAGCTAGTGTGTATTTATTTCTATCTATATTATATATATATGTTACAAGAGGATACGATACGAGATATGAGAAATTTAATATTTCTATAGAAGACTTATTTTTCTCATAACTCTTGTTTAAATCAGTGTCCATTCAAAATATATTTGGAAACATAGATATTCTTTATTCCAATCGGAATAAAGACACTGTTTGATTTACAAATTATTTTGGTATTACGTTTGTATAAACTATGCATGCTACGGCCCGGCCGGGCCCCGTTGCGTACGCTGTGTAAACGGTTAAAGCTACGCAAAAATCATGTATGACGGAATTGCTTCCCTTTAAAAACTATATTACGAGAATATGAGTTTGTTTGTTACGCATCATAATGAAATGTTGCACGTAACACGTTGTCAGGGGTACAGAAAAGGACATGGGTTCCCTTATGAACCTATTAATATGAGAACTCGGGTGAAGCCGCCTATAATGCGAAAGTGAGTTTGTGTGAGTGAAAAAGGACACTGACGTTTTTTTAAATACTATAAATATGCCGTCGGAGCCCCGTATATTAGATACGGTGGTAGCTACCACACTGCAAAATTCCATTATGATCGGTTATGTAAGTAGTTAAGGAGCCAAAAGCAGGCAAGTAGGGCTCTTAGTGCCTTAACTACACAACCGATCATTATGGAATTTTGTATACCTACCTATCAGAAAAGGACATAGGATAGGTTCCTACGGGAACGCGTGTGAAACCGCGGGAAAAATATCAAAATAAAAATGCTGAATATCAATCTTTTTATTTTTAAACATTATTATAATTAAAAACTTAAAAACCTACCTACTCTCAATTTTAAAATATAATTACAACTGTTTGCGCCTGATCCTTTAGTGACTTTATAGTGTCTGTGTCAATTTACTGCTAACGGGTTTTGATAAGGCGCACATAAGTGACGGTAGTTCACTTAAATAATAAATCGGCTAAGAAAAAATATCTACCTGACTTTTTCGATATATGAGATGGTCAATTCTCTATGATGGACGAACATCGGTCCGTACCAGTTAGCACATAATATATTTGTTTTAAATTAAAAATACTGTTTAAATCATAATATAACGAACTGTAAAGTTATACACAGTTATCAATTAAATTCATTATTAAAAGTAAAACTTCTATGTTTTATTGAGCACCAAGCTCCAGTGTCTCGGAGTAGACAACAACCAAATATAAAAAACAAAATCAACGATCAAAATATTTTATTTCACTTATGCCTACATGGGCACTTATAAAACGTCAGAAGCTAGGTGCATGGTTCCAATTGGTGGTCCTATGGAGAAGAGCCGGCAAGAAACTCCACAAAACCAAACTAAGTATACAAGATTAAAGGAAAAATTCTCAAGAATGTAACAATGGTGCGAAAAGAAGTTTAAAATTTGAATTTACGGTATTAACTATTAAATTATCTTTGTCACGTTATTAGAAGAATTATCCATATTAATATTATAAATGCGAAAGTAACTTTGACTGTCTCTTACGCCTTCGCGGCCTAACCGCTGGGCAATTGTGATGAAAAATATGGAGATAGTTTGAATCCTGGGGAAGGACATTGAGGAAGGTTTCTTGGCAGGGCGGTCTCTCCGGCGTCCTTCAGGCGCCTCCTGACCATAGAAATCTAAAACAAAAAGAAATTTTGTCAATTTCAATACTTACTGATTCTTTATTACAACAAATTGTACGGGCCAACTTATAGTTATGGGATGGTTAAAAATTATTCTTCAAAATATAAACTTATACAAATAAACAAACTGTCGAATTGAGAACCTTTGTTGAGGTGGTTTGTAAAGAATTGAAGGAAGATTTATCAAATAGTTTTTTTTTCTCTTTTTTTTTAAAAAAACGTTGCCCCATACTAAGAATTTCTCCTGTATTGTGGGTGCGTTTACAAACATTTAAACTCACATAAACAAACAGCCAGACCCGGAACAACTACTTGTAGATCATACAAATATTTGTTCAGTGCGGGAATCGAACCCGCGACACGCAGCGCAACAGTCAATCGCTTAACCACTGCGCCAACGCCAACCGTGTCGTCAAATAGTAGTAACATTCACAGCGTCTGGCCACGCGGCGAGCGTAAAACCGGTTTGAGTGAGCGCCGCGCGGCCCTTCCAACTACATTCGTCTAGTAGGTAGTAGTTTGTTTTGTGTAGTAGGTATTTTTTTTACACTTTTTAAGAAAACCATGTTTAATATAAGTGATGAATAAGTTAAGGTGATAAAGGTTCGTCCTCGTACCGACTCGCGCAATATCGCGGTCGCGACAGGCACCGACAAAGACAATTTCTTTGTCGGTGGCTGTCGCACCCGCGATATCGCGTGAGTCTGTACGAGCGTTAAGTGTGATTACAAGCTACACATTCACATCCGATTCTGACTTCTATGCCATACGCATAAGGGTGGCATTAAAAGCATAAACGTGGTTACAATATCAACTGTTTATTACAGGTGCCATTTGTCATGCCACCAACGCAATAGAAATCAAAATCGGTTGAACGGACTGTAAAAAAGGTTTATTTAAACGTCTTATCTTATTTCAAATGGAGTTTATGTTAACTCTGAATTTAAGCTTGCACGGTTACTCTACATTGAAAGGCTTCTACAGACCGGCGCGACACAAAGGACCCGCGTGTCGCGCAACGAGCGGTGCTTTTGTGTTGAGTTGCGAGTCGCGCCGGTCTGTAGAAGCCTTAAAAAACTAACAATATCGGGTCGGGAACTCACCAAGAAAAAACAAAGAAGATACCTACTTCACTATCCCTTCTGTTAACTTAATTCGATAGTTCTATAGATGAACACCATTGAAACATTTTTTAAACAGTCTTTCTTTATTTTAATTAATAATTATCATTACAAAAAAATATTACTCACCGTTAAGCCGAAAAATATCTAGATTACTTGGCATCCACTCCATCGCAGCGCTATGATGAGCTCCCTTTCAATTTGCGTCAATTGAGGCGCCTTAATATTTAACCGCACTTATTTATTTTATTACAAGTCAACTGTCACTAATAATGAGACACAATTACTTTTTCTATTGTTACCGATCTCTATGAGATGTTACGACTCCAATCCAAATTCCAACTGAGTTCAACTGACTGACCGACTGACGTAAAAATTAAATGGTAAATGGATAAACGTCAAACGAACGATGTGATGAATGACGAGTGAATTTCGTTGAATTTCGTGAAGGTTCGGGAAAACTCGGGTGCGGCGGCGGCCGCGCAGGGAGCGCGTGTGTGTGGCTTATTCCTAGTGAGACATGATAATTGGCTGCCAATTATTAGTATGTGCAACCATTGGGCAATTTTAGAAACTTAGCAAACTCCACCAATCATGCCAAAGATACTTTCTTTCTAACACTCGATGGCGCGTCGTAGTTATAGATATGTATAGGGTTTACGTTGATGTGCTGCCGTCTGTACAATCATATATATTGAAATCAGCGTGTGTTGTGCACGGCGGTGAAAGAGCTCTGATTAAAGGGCAGGGCTCTGGGACAGTTAACATAACGACCACAGTCCGCCGGGCCATCATATCTACTACTAGGATCGGAGAGAAGAGGAATTGAAACCGAAATACGATGATTAATTTTGAAGAGACCTTTAAACATTATGTTATATTAATTTTTGTAGAATAACTTAAAATCAAATAAGAGATCCTGTTCTGAAGCAGAGTAGAAGTGTCTATGTTTGTCAATAACAAAATGTATCATTGCCAATCGAGGTTGTGGGTGCAAATCCGGGCAAGTACCAATGTGACTTTTGTTTTATTAATTTATGTTCTTTATGAATGCTGACTTCGGTGAAGGAAAAAACGTCGTGAGGAAACCTGGACCTATGGTTAAAGGCTTATACCTACCGGGGCGACTTGTCGCGCGACGCGCCGTGACACAAAGGCACCGCTCGTCCCGCGACACGCGGGGCCTTTGTGCCGCGTCGCGTCGCGCGACAAGTCGCGCTGGTATGTAGAAGCCTTAATATAAGTCTGAGACCGCCAACCTATCTTTAGCAGGCGTGGTGATCAATGCTCGTGCCTTGCGTGTATGAGAACAGGCTTATGCTCTGAAGTGGGACAATGATAGGCTGGTGTTATAATTATCGCCAATCAGTTTACCAACTAAGGTAAAAATGTATACATCAGCTCCATTTGCTCTAAAAAACTGATTATTCGTCATTTCACTGCCGGTATAATCAAATCTACAATTTAAAGGTCCTATGGCGCGTAACACACGATCCTAAGGGAGTAATAATTTACCGCTTGTGGCATTTTTAGGGCACGATAGAATAATGTGCTCAACCCGCAACCGAAAATGACGCAAAAAAGATGAAACCTTCTGATCTTTTCCTTAAGATTTGATATAAATCTCCGGGTGATTCTTTGCGAGACTTATCATGTAAACGGATTTGAAATATAGCTGGTTTATTCTATTTGTGGATATGGTTTTATATATATCAGTATATGTATACCTATATGTCAGTGATATATAGTATAAATATGTCAGTGACACTAGCTTCATTCATTTTAGCTATCCAAAATATTTTGTGTTGTAAACAACTAGCTTCTGCCCACGACGCATGGAAGTCAACTATACCATAAAATATATCCTATGGTACTCGACAACAGCGTAGCTTACTATCAGTGAAAGAATTTTGAGATTTGTTTCGGAGATTACCTCATACATCCAAACTTACAAATTTAACCTCTTAATAACATTCGTCTTTGATGAATGTTTGGCGGTTTCATACATCATCATTAGGATACTAGAATAGAATAGAATAGAATACTCTTTATTATGTACACCATAAAAGTTACAGATAAAAATGTTTAAATTTTACATAGGGTGACACAATGGGCGGCCTTATCGCTAAAAGCGATCTTTTACAGACAACCTTTGGATGGATTAAAGGGAGCAGGAGTGACAATACTGCAGGTAGTCAGTGGTGTACCAATTAATATATACAATAAATACATACATACACAATGCATACACTTATCTAATAAATATATATATATATATATAATAATACACATGAAACAAAAGCAGGGAACTGTATTATGTAATGATGATGTTTAAGGAGAGAGGAAGTGTTTTTTTACCTGAAACTTAAAAGTGGACAAAGATTGAGCACGCTTTACCGACACGGGCAAGGCATTCCATAACCGCACTGCTTGAACTGTAAAAGACTTGTCATAAAAGCTAGTGGAATGCATCGGCATCTCTAGTCTCAAGTTTTCCAATGACCTCAGATATCTATTATGTGTGTCATGAAGGAATTTGAAACGTTCTTTAAGATAAGAGGGGGTTGTAGGATTGAACAGAATAATGTACAGCTAAAATAAGATATGAGAATTCCGGCGAAGACGTATGGGTAACCACTTGAGCTTTGTACGGAATTCGGAAATGTGATCATATTTGCGCAGGCCAAATATAAATCTTATGCAAAAGTTTTGAAGTCGCTCAAGTTTATCCAGTTGTGCCTCAGTGAGATCGAGATAACTGACATCAGCGTAGTTAAGGAATGGTAGTAAAAGGGATTGTGCAAGCGCAGTTTTAGTGGCAGTTGGAAAAAAGTTCCGCAATCGTCTCAGGGACTTCCCGGATGCAAAAATTTTGCGACTTACGTCCTGTAGCTGGGGACCCCAAGAAAGATGCTTATGGATCCAAACGCCAAGGTTCTTAACCTTTTCGCTTACTGGAATAGGAGTTCCGTTAAATTGAACTTGGGGAAGCTGCGACCAGTTTATCTTGGGGGTCATCCTTGAGCTGCCAACAACAAAGACCTGAGTCTTCGATGGATTAACCTGCAACCCATGTGCCTCACTCCATTCGCAGATAAGATAAGATAAGGGATAAGATAAGATAAGGGATAAGATAAGATAATTTTATTGAGGTAAATAAAGATTTTGATGTACATGAGAGACTTAAAAAGTATGCATTATTGTAAGATGGTGTAGGTACATATAATCGTTGGGTGAATCGCTGCTCTCCTGGCTAGATTACTGAGTAATCTGTATTTAGGAGAGACAGTTTCAACTCCCTATTTGAGTATCACAATAATCATGTACTTATATTTAAAAAATAAAAACAAAACATCTTAAAATTAAAATAGAATAAAACTAAATTAAACAATATTAAACACTAAAAAAAAAAAAAATTGAATGAGTGCTGATGTGGCGAGTCGAGTGCATGCGTGTGTTTGGATATGAATGTGTGGGTGTGAGCGTGTGTGTGTGCAATTCAATAAAATGAAATAGCTTCGATCAATAATAGCACTGAAATATTGTTACTTTCATTTAAGTGTCACTAAGTACTTTTCAGTCTCGTCGTAGGTTTTATTCAGGAGGAATGCACGGAGGGCGAATTTGCATTTGCTGTGTGGTAAGTCATAAATGTAAATAGATGCGTTAATTTTATTGTACAAACAACAAGGGCAAAGATAGTAGAAAAATCTCAACCCAGATCGAACCCAAATCCTTGTTTATGGTATTTATTGCATTAGCCAAATCCGCAAGGGCAGCTTGTTTATATATTTGTAAATCATCTGCATAAAGGTGGTAGGACAAAAGAAGTTATTTGGAAATATAGTTTATAAATATTGCGAAGAGTAAAGGAGATAAAACGCCACCCTGAGGTACACCGACAGAAGTATAACAACAAGAAGAGTGAGACTCTTCTATGCATACACGTTGGCGGTGGCCATACAGGTAACTACGAAACCAGTCAATCGCCGTTGGAGATATGTTAAGCAAGCGAAGCATGCCAAGCAGGATATCGAAATCGACAGTTTTAAATGCGTTACTAAAATCCAGTAAGCAAAGAACCGTTAGATTTTCTCCTTCCATGCCCAGCCGTATGTCATCAGTGACGTTAACTAAAGAGAGCTTTGATTATTTTTAAGTACCAAGTAGCTTATTATTTTGCTGAAATACTTTTGCTTGTATTTTTATTTTATTCGAATCCAGATTTCTGGTAATCTAAGTGGATGTATCGAAACAATAGGGCTGTAATCAGTGTTGCGGCCGGTGCTCTCTGTATCGACTGTTTGTGCATTTATTATATTGGGGGATGCCACTACCGACACAATACGTATAACTATTTAAAGCTATAACATACCTTTAAAGATTATTAATTTTTAAGCTATTTATTATTAAAGAAAGAAGAAAGAAAGAAAATAAAGAAAAATAATTTTGTTTGTCACAGAAACAACACTAGCCTTGGTTATGGGCCCGAGGTTAAGGATGCGTTAGACGTACTATCGCCATAAGGCGAGCAGATATTGCTGTAGTACGAATTATCGTACTACAGCAATATCTATAAAAAATTACATCTAATGATGCATAATCGTGCCTATCCTCTTCATGTAAGGTACTTACATGAAGAGGATAGGCACTATTATTCTATTCCTATTAAAGGCAAGCCTATCCCGATAAAAGTCATATGTATATGTATTATACATATTATAATAGGATCGTAGCGAAGTCAAAAATGTACATTGAATATTTTTGAATAAAAGCAAACTGCAACGAGGTCTGGGATCGATTCCAATGCCAAAAATATATATTTTTTATTTTTTCTCTGAATGTATGTTCCAACATCACGCAAATTCTACTGGATAATGAAAATTTGAACAGAATCTGTTCAAATTTTGCATACATATTCCATAAAAGCCTGGTCAATTGGTAGGCTATTATATTATCACGCCATTTGCCATAGGGGATGAGGAATATTGCATTATGTTTGTATTCCTCTATAGTTTATAGTAAATTGTAAAAAGACGAGTCAAACGGTTAGACTAATCTGGATAATTATAGATTTAATCATCATCATCTTTATGGGGGCTAAGTTGTGAATCATCATGACATATACAGGGAGGTTTTTTGAGATGGAGTAGTCAGGGTGGGTAACTTAACCGTTGCTACATCTACAACTACATGAAATCGGTCATATAAGACCATCTTTAAATTTTTGAGAAATTTTTATCTGCATACATAGATTTTGAAAAAAAAAATACAGTTAACAAGAAAATGGGCAATATTCATTTTAAATAAAAGTTGGTGCCAATAGATGCTCTTACATATGAAGATCAAAAAACTCTACTAGACCAACTGAGCATTGAGTACTAGAAGATATCGTGGGAAATGAGACTCCAACTTACTTTTTAGTGTTACGTACGTAACACTAAAAAGTAAGTTGGAGTCTCATTTACCTCAAAAAGAAAAACGTAACCATTATAGGATTTCTTCGTTGTCCGCCGGTCCATCCATCTGTCTGTCTGTTAGTTAGTGAAGACCCTTTTTTTCCGGAACGCGTGGAGGTACAACCTGGAGCACAAAAAAAACAAACTTCTAATAAAAAAATACGGTCATATAAGTGACATATTTTGATACTCGCAAATTAATCAAAATCTATAGGGTACTTCCCGTTGAACTAGAATCATACAATTTGGCAAGAAGCAGTCTTACAGTACAAATAAAAGATAAAGTCCAAAATCGTTAATTTGTAGTTTTATCACATCATCATCATTTCAGCGGAAAGACATCCACTGTTGAACATAGGCCTCCCTCCCCCAAGCATCGCCATTTCGACCGGTTCTGTGCTTCCCGAATCCATTCGTGCGGCGTTCACAAAGTCATCAGTCCACCTTGTAGGGAAGGAAGCCTTCCAACGCTACGTCTTCCGGTACGTGGTCCCTACTCCAGAACCTTTCGGCCCCATCGGCCATCTATTCTGCATAATCTACTGTTATATTATTTTAGAGATAATTGCTACTGAAGACTGCGGAGTCGACTTCAGGACTAACTGCTTCTCACACGGACAATTTTACACCAGTCCTGGAGTCTATATATTTTGGCTGCTGAGACCATAATTATAAAGGAAATAGAACATATTAAAAATTAAAATAAATTATAAACCATAGTATACAGGGAAGTCTTATAAAAAGTAAATGCGGGAAATTAAGTACATTTTGTAGATGCCCAAAAAGGCTCCACTGGCTGTTCACAATGGTGAGCTGGTACTCACGCTTATGTATGGAAGTGAATGTTGGGTGTGGCAAAAGAAGTATGGAAATGTGTTCCTTGCGAAGCATAATATGTGGCGGTGGTGACTATGAATGATATGCTAAAAAATTATGCGATAAGGCAACGAAGCGGTTTAAAAGAAGATGTGTGACAAAATTTTAAAATACTCGTAGTATGCTTAGATGGTTTGGTCATGTTGAAAGGATGAATGAATGGCGACTAAGAAAAGTTATTTACAAGGCAGATTTGAGTGGGAACGCCGGGAGGGGACGCACTAGGAGGATATAGACATGATGCTATGTTATTTTTATATAACATACTTACACACATAAACTCACGCTTTCTTCCTATGGTAGTAGGTAGAAAATATAGAACGCCACCCGCCGCCGCCTACCTGCCGCTACGCTACTTACATACTCTTTTTGCTTCGTTTACGTTCATACATCTGGTCATACACGCACGCCTGTTCCAAGTACTACGCACCTGAACTTTCTGAAGAACATGACCAATTAGGTCACTATATTATAGTGTGTAAGTAGCGTAACAGGTGGGTTCTATAGTTTCTGGCTATCCCCATGGGAAGAAGGCGTGAGTTTATGTATGTATTTATGTTATATAAAAATAACATAGCATCACGTCTGTATTCCCCGAAGGGTTAGGCAGAAGTGTACCTACCTATTATACGCATTAAACGCCAGTTATATTTAGTTACCATGTAACAGGGGGCGAGCCTATTGCCACTAACCGGGCACAAATTCAGACTTCGGACTGTAACTGACCAATTCCAGACAGAAAACCCAATAACACTTTGCCTGACCCGGGAATTGAACCCAGGACCTCTCGCTCAACAGTAGCGCTTGCGACCAATCAAAATCAAATCAAATCAAAAATATTTTTATTTCACATAAGCCGGTGTTCCCTTGTTTCGCAAACAGAAATTTCATAGAATTTTGTTTCGTAAAAAATGTTTCATATAATATTTGGTCCTTGTATTTTTATTTCGAATAATATTGTTTCAACGACTATTTACTTGAATGAAACATATTTCACAGAAACACAATTCAATGAATTTTATAGTAACATTTTTTTTTTAGAACAAACTTATCAAATAGTAGAATTATTTTTTAACGAATATTGTTTGTTCGGTGTATTTTTTCATGGTATTTTATTTCAACGAAAATGTAAAAATAGACATTATGCTATCCATAATTTTATAAATAAATATCTTATATACATTTAGTAAGATTAATTAAGCGTTTAAGAAATATATAAGTAAAATAATAAAAGAATCAGTGTTTTAATTAACATATCTGCGTCAGATAGCAGTTTGATATTAACTAAGCAATAAGAGAATAGATAATATTTGATTTGTTATTCTATGAAATGAATATTAAAACATACAATTTTATTTGTAACAAAAATCATTGATTTAAATTTCTTCAAAGTAAGTATTCAGCGTATTAATTATTCTATGAGATTTGTTTTATGTGAAACGAAATTCTATGGAACTATTTTCTATAAAACAACGTACAACCCATAAGCCTACATGGGCACTTATGAAACGTCAGAAGCTAGGTGCACGGTTCCTATTGGTCGTTTTCTATGGAGAAGAGCCGGCAAGAAACTCCACAAAACCAAACTAAGTATACAAGATTAAAGGAAAAATTCGAGGCTGTTTTTTTTATAAAAATGTAGCAGGCTGTTATTTGTACGTGTCTTACGACTTCCACGGGAACGAAGCCGCGGGCAGAAGCTAACCTATACATATAAATAAATAAAATTGATCTGGACTGATAGATAGCTGATTTTATAAGGAGTAACTAAGGCTACTTTTATTTTAGAAAAACCAACGCGGGCGGAGGCGCGCCAGTTAATGTTCAAGTATAACATAAAAACTGCAACTGCTATTAATTTAATGAACTTGGAACATCCGCACTGACATTGCAATAAATATGAAAGGCTGTTAAGTTAACTGACATAACGTTAGTTATAAAAACATGCAGTCATACCATAGTCACTACACTCAAGTTTCAGTAATACCACTCGCGACAACCCACGATTCACAACTTTTCAAGAACTTCGCAAGGTAAATAGGCCCATTTCGAAATACTGTCGTTGACATCATGAGCTATATTTATAGTCCTACAGGTTTCCGGTAGGACATGGCATGTCTTTGACACCAATCTGTTGGTTGTTTTGACAAAATCGCATGCAACTGTTTGTTCAAGCTACTAAACTTGATCGCACAATCTTAGAAAAACAAGTATGTAAACGTATATAAGTAGTAAAGGTTGATTTTTGAATGACCGTTTATAATAAAAAGGTCCTCAGTTGCAATGGATTTTGAACTTTGATATTGGAATGAGACATTTTTTTAAACTAAGCTTGACTGATGCGGTGAACGCCTGGATAGCGGCTTGCCCGGATACACATCGGCCCGTAAACCCATCTTCCCAGAGACAGTGAGTTGAGCCGCTCTGTAGGTTGGTACGGAATAATTTTATCAATGCGTCCACCAATACTGCTGGTTCTTTGGCCAAATAATTAGCATTTCCATTCAACGTGGCAATGCTGCCAGTCTTTTGGGCACGTTTCCAGATGACAGCGATGCGGACAAGTACTTCGACGCATAAAGTGTCCTTTTTTGTTTATTTAGTTAGTACCTACTATAAATAGTTAATTTCGTGATCAATTGTATATAATGACTTTTGGTGTATATAATAAAGATAATTGGGAGTTATACGAGTATGTTCGAGCCGTTTGGAATTGGTCATGGGGTCCGAGTGCCCACTTGGTTTTTTGAAATATCGTCAAGCGGTTGGCCGACTTTTCACGTGACCAGAGGACTGGCCTATTTTTTGACGAAAGAATCAGCATCGCCATACAACTTGGAAATGCTACTAGCCTTCTGGGCACTTGTCTTGTTGACAAAAATGAGTTTGTATTCCTAAAATTTATAATTATGTGTCTGTATGTATGTATTGTATATCCGGCTTCACAACGGCATCTTATTCACATTATTCTTGTACCTACTGCCATGCGCCTATTGCTCATATCTAACTGCCTTGCGCCATCAACCCCTTTTAGCTGGATCAGTGCCAAGCTGTAACCGAATGAGGCACACTTAAATATATCACTTGGAACTAATAAAATTAGTAATCATAATAAAATATTGCTAACAGTATGACCGCAATAGCTGCAATAGGAGAACATCGTAATAATTGTTGTTATTAAGGGGCTCATTAATAGTCTATGTGTTAGAATACCCTTTGTGTTTTGGAAAGCCCCTAATCATTTGCCTGGGAGCTATCATGACAATATCGGTATTTTTGAACCTAGATAACTAGTAATAACATAATAAGATACCTGTATTCCCGAATGGTTAGACAGAGTTGTATCTAAAGTACACCCACATTTCGCTAGTTATGTTTACGTCCCTTGTAATAAGGGGCGAGCCTATAACTAGGAATGTGTGTTTCATAAACACATGACAACTTCTACTAATCGCTCCAAATATTGTAGGCATTCTATAGAGGAATCGGACTCAGGACCACACTTTAACCGTTGCGCTATTCTAAAAGTTTAGTCGCCATAAAATATCAACAACAAAATCATGAGTTTTATAAATAGAACACCAATACCCTTGAATCAGATCCATACGCACTTGAGGAGATTCCGGGAAAATAATAAACTGACGTCGAAAACGAGGAAATAACAAAAAATATTGGCTGACGCAAGTGACTTTGTCGTACTTAAGTCAAATAAGTGCCTAAGATGTACCAAAGTTGGCGGATTGTTGAGATAAATCGAATAACACCATGATGATGGTTTATAACTTTCTTCTCCGTTGCTAAGGTGCTTCTAAAAAATGTATTATTCACTGTTAGAAACAAAAATATCTCTTATCTGCGTGCGATTAAAGCCTTGTTTCGGTAATCTGGAGTAGAAAACGCTGAGAGATTAGTTTGCAGGCTTTTATATCTTTGTAAAATATTCGCGGGCAGCAGAAAATTGCATGAATCTGTTGATGCCAACACATAAAAATGTAATGTCTGCAATAAACGGAGATTTTTGTGGTTCCTCGTATTTTTAATGTATAGATATGGTTCCGTACTTATTTTTTGGGGAATTACTGTTATTGGTAAATCGTTATTGTTATTGGTGGCAGAGTAATAGATTTATGTTGTTTTTGTGTATAACTAAGTATTCATTGACTTTATTATCGTACCGTATATGTCAACTAAATGACAAAAACATACGAATATTCAAATAGCCGTCCCAACAAGAATATTTCTATTGTAATAACAATTTTGGGTGATAGACTAGGGTCTAATCCCTCCACATTGACCCCTACACAAGATTCCCGTGTATCGTACCGGCCACTACAGACACAAATCACTATACACTCACATCCTCTCATGAATATTAATGGTTTAAAGTCTATTAAGCCCTAACTCTACTGCGGGATTTGTACTAACTATAATATTTACACATACAGAGTGTTTATGCTGGGTAGTTACTTGTTTAGAATGGGCCCAGATGAACCAGGGATTAAAGTTCACGATGAAGGTAGGCAGTGTCCTTCTGTCTGTAAGTTAGAAGTCAATCAATATAATTATCTAGTCTTTTCCCAAGACTACGAGTATGTTGGGGTCAGTTTCCAATCTGACCGGAGGCAGCCACCAGTATTTCACATGGAGCTACTGCTTATCTGACCCCCACAACCCGGTTACTGGGTACATTTTGACGAGTTATGAGAACTTAAATGTAGGTAACAGCTGATTTTTTTTTCGCGATTTCAGTTTTGGTCCCATGGAGAAAGTTGTTAATAATTATGGGTATAATGACCCCTTAAGAGGTTGTGAGTTAATTCTGGGACATGTTGTATAAGATCACTATAATTGTGAGAACCTGTTATTGGCTCTACCTACATTTCCATAAAGCTACAACTGTATCTGTAGCTATATTTTAGATTTTCAATAGAATAAATAAACTAGTTAAAAAAATATCACAATTCCTCTTTGATCGTTCATAGTAATTGTAAGGACATTGTTAGACTGTGACATTCACATGCTACATTATTGTGAGCGAACAAAGCTCTTAAACGTAGCAACGTATTTCAAAACGCAAAAATCCAGCATCTATTTCGAGTGAAACCGCAGGGAAAACCTGTTGTATCAATAAATTAGCGTGGAACAGATCGCAGGGGCGGTCCCGGACAAAGCGACGAAATAACTCAGCGCCGACGTCTGAAATGTGAAAAATTTAAATATTTTACAAAGAAAACTAGCATTTTAAGGTTTTTTCGCGAAATGGGTTACTTTTGTTCCTATTGTAGTTGTTATTTATAGCGAGCAAGATGCGACGGAATGTTAACGTTAGTCATTGTTGTACCGAGGTAGCTTAGTCACGGCGGAGAAGGAAGAATGGTTTATTGAGGTTTTGTTTACAATATACACAAACATGCGTTTGTCGGTCTGTTCAGTCCTTCACAAGAAAGCTTCTTTGATGAAACTTAGCTGAGTTGTAAATGGATAGCTAGAAAACCACGAACAGTTCTCCTCTCCTGGAAATCTAAATGCTACGACTAATGGGTAGTATTGCTCGCGTCAAATGGCAGGTAAACGGATGAAAAGATAAGACAGTAGAGTAGTCAATGTTGAGTGTGCCTACTTCAGTGTTGCTGCTCATGTACCTTCTTTTATCAGATTTGTTGTTTATTACAATTGTGTTCATCGAACAGAGATTAATTCACTTGAGCTGATATTCTTTTCAAGAATTTATTACGTAGGCAAAGTCAGGCGCACATTTTGTTAAAGCATCACCAGTCAAGAAGTCTTTATGTATTGTTATGAGATTGTATTTGTTGTAATTTAATAATATGTTTACTTGTTGTAATGGTTGTTTTTTTTGCTCTTTGGGATGACTAGGAGCTGAGTTGTATAAGAAGGTACATAATTGAGTATGGTGAATGAATTACTCCAATATTCATAAACTTTGTACGAATCTACATTTTTCTACCTACCTTTTGTATCCAATATTTGTGTTATTTTACTCAAGTCTGTTTACCCTTCTGTATTCATAATTGTCAAAGTTTATGTTTTGTGAATAAAAACAATATTTATTTATTTATTTCTCTATCAAGAGTGAAACATTTACTAAAGCCTTGGAGTTCATCTCCCAAACATTCCTCAAAGTAGTTCAATCATAGAATTTCAAACAGTGTACGGTTATCAACGCGGTGGATGTCTACAATAACGGACCTCCACTACAATCATGTAGCTATAAGTTAAACTATTTAGCAGCCTACGAACTTTGATCAAAATGTTAAGGTCAAGATAGTCTGTTTGAGAGGGTAAATTGACCCGTTATGACCCGTTATGGGGTGCGGTCAGTTATAGCAGCTATGGGTTAAATGATTCTGGGGACTGTTTATAGGCTGTTTGAGTTAGTGTTGTGGGTGGATGTGATTGAGGCGGACGGTGTGGTGGCCGAGGAATGGACAAACCCTTTATCTAGCCGACTGTGTCTGTAAATGCGATTATGGAATGCCAAAAGGACGGGATGTGTATTTCTAGTTGCTGTTAAAAATAAACAACAATTTGTTTCCAAGCTGCTTATCTACCTAGCTGTTTGTGCAGGTTAAAGAGAAGACTATGTCCGCAGGCGAATATGATGAAAAGAACTGAACTACAAAATACAGTGAGTCTTGATAATGTGCACATATCAAAATTAAGGAAACTAAAAAATATAAAAAAAAATACAAAAAAAGGGTCTGTCCCTGCTAAAGTAAAGTACGTAGCCGAGTGCAAGGCCTTTGATTGGAAACGTTTTGATTGACTTATAAACATGGTATTTTTACTTTTAGAAAGCTAATGGAAAATAATTTAAAGTAATAAAAAAGGGTCGGTATCTAATCTGCACTTTTATTGAGCTATTTTACAATTATTGTAAAAAAATATGAAAAAATATCCGATTTTTGTTATAAAATGACCCCTCGACGGAGGGCGAGCTTTTTATTTAGTTTTTTTTACAAAGACGCCCTATTATTTTCAGTCATTACTGAGTTTGGTTCATCGTGATAGATCGTTTAGTTTAAAAGTTATACCGATTTGTTTACACAGGGGTCACAAAAGTTGTTTTTTTAGATTTTTAAATGTTTTTTCCGTCGATAAAATTAAGCTCAGTTTCCTTAATTTTGATATGTGCACATTATCAACACTCACACTGTATAGTCCAGAATGTATTACTAAGAATTTATTCTCTCTTGAACTCTTTATCTTTAGACACTTAAAAGGTAACCATTAATTAAATCCTAATAAATATTAAACCCTGCTTCTCTGAATTGAAATGAAAAAATGAAAAAATCTTTCAACGTTGTGATTAAAAAGGCGTTCAATTAAAATCCACTGCACTTCACCCGCAGTCTCTTTATCAGTACCGCAGTATCAATACAGCAATCAATGGGAGAGGAGCTTCTTTATTGCAGCTCGAAGAGAAAGGGTCAAAAACGTCGATTCCAAAATTGACGACTTTCGCTCAAGTTTGAAGTTGGACGAAACGAATTGATTGGCGCGAGACAGGAGCGGTAGCGATTTTGAGAAATCTTCGAAAACATTAAGTACCAAAGCTTTACGGGTAGGATCTGCATGCAATTCACCCAACAGCGATGAAACTAATATAAATGTATCAATTCGAATTCGAGCTCGTAATAGCACAATCATAACTGCCAACCTTAATAAATATCTCTTCCTTACATATTATAAAACAAATTCCCCCGCCGCGTCTGTCTGTCTGTCTGAACGCGATAAACTCAAAAACTACGGAACATATTTTGAAACGGTTTTCACCAATAGACGGTTTGATACATGAGGAAGGTTTATGTGTATAATTTATTAAAGTTTTGTGTAAATTGGCTGAAGTATGACGATTATTGTTGAAGATATCGAAAAAAATCATACCGACTGGGAGCTTTTTGGCGTTAGCTTCGTAAACCGTACGCCATACATCTTAAAAAGTTCAACAAAAAAGTCCGCAATAACATACGTCATGGCCCACAGTAACCATTTTTATCTTTCGTAATTTGATAAAAATCTCATTGTTATTTCCGAAGCTATTTTAACCGGTATTATATTAATTCTCATCTAATCAAATAATTATGTCATTCAAATTAGGCATTTCATTGAGATTAAAATATGCCTCACATGAGCACATCATATCATTTAAATAAATACTTTAAAAGATATCAGAGATTCAATACTACGTGTAAAAAAACTTTTTATAAAAAAAAAAATAACCAACTTATTAATCTAACTAAAGTTATTTCTCACTTCGTAGTGTTTTTTTGGAAGTCAGTAATTTTTTATTGTAAAAAGCTTTTTATTTTTCACTTTTTATTGGGTAATTGTTTAATTTATCTAACGTACAATAGCATAATGTCAACTGCTCATCACCTTTTACAAAATATTGCTTTTCCCGATGCTGGGACGTTAATTGTTGAGGAGTTCTCCTGGTAAGTACCTCACCATATGCATCGTGACGAGCATAAATTACTTAGCAACCTTATTAGTACCTAATCGAATCGCAGCTCGTTAAATACTTATTATTATGTTGTTCTGGTGGCCATCTGTGGTCTCCATCATCAGTTCCACTTCACCAAATGGTGATTTCTGAGAGCAAATTACACGAGTTATAAAAAATACCCAAATCGCTATAGGTTTGCCCATAAAATTTGAGGGTTTCCCTCGATTTCCATGGGATCCCCTCATCAGATTCTAATTTGGTGGCAATGGGACCACCTTGGGAGCATACTCTTTCAATTGCTTTAAAATAAAAAAGAATTTTCAAAATCGGTCTATAATTGACGGAGACATCGGTAAACACATCAGACATCGGACTCGCGCACCGAGGGTTTCGTACGTATATATTATTATGATGTTGATGATTTCTGAAAAACTGTGCTATTTAGAGACATCGTTTTATTTTTCCTGTAATCTTTACATAAACTTCTATCACAGATTTTTATCTATGCAAACTTCGGAGATAAGGGGGGGGAACGGTATTTTTTTTTACATTTTTCATCAAAAGTCGGATACTGTGCTGCATAAAAAAAAAAAAAACTGTGAATGTGCAAACAGCGTTCTTTCATATGATACCCCACATGCCCTAGTAGCCCCACTTCAAGTTTTTAAGACCCCCTTTCAGTCCCTTTTGCAAAAAAGGTATATTTTTTTTTTTCTTGTTTGGAAAGTACTTGGGCTAACGTCATCTAAAACTATTCTAAATTTCAAGTTGATAGCATTAGCAGTTCTCGAGATATTCAGGTGTGACAGACAGACAGACAGTCTCACCATAAGGGTTCCTTTTTACCATTTTGGTACGGAACCCTAAAAAAATCATACAGCCGAACATAATATAACCTCCTCCTTTTTGGAAATCGGTTAATAAAATAATTATGGTTGACGGCGGCGCGCGGCCTATTCGGTATGCAATCATCGCTTTGCTTCCTTTTAATCCCGGTAGTACGTTCCCGTGGGATATATTTTTTCAACCTCCACGCGGGCGAAGGCTAGCTATAAAGCAAAAGCTAGTTATACATTAAAAAGAAAAGCTGTAATATTTATGATCTATAAACTTGCATATTTTTGGACTACCATCGGGTATTCTAAGGATATATGTATGTGTAATATACTTTAGTGATCAGCTCCATTTATTTAGAAACTAAACAGATAATTGCGAATTATGTACACAATTAAACGGAACGCCCTTAGAAATAATCATTATACGATACTCGATCATTTATTGCATTCCATAATGTGTACTTAACTGGTAATCAAAATTTATCTTGTAGTGTTTACCTTCAGGTAAACGTGTTATCGTATTTACAATACGTTTCCCTGAAGGTAAAAACTGACTAACAGACAGACATCCATTACTCCTCTCTATTGACTCCTAAGCTTAGTAATTTCATTTATTTTACTGTCGAAAGCTAATTTACTATGTCTTTAACTCAGTGAACGGTTGAACGGTAATTAATTGAGAACAAATGGCTAGAATACGTTTGTCTTCTAAAGCTTAGGCTATAAAGAAAGCGGAGCGTGGGCAACTGCGAGTAGGTAATAGATTGTTATAAAGCGAGGTCACACTGCAAGGTAGCGATATAACGGGATCTGCCTGTCGACTGCATATTGTCTATTGATGCCACTTATTTCAGAAAAAATCGTTTGGGAATCCGCACCTGCTTCCGCTATCTACATAGCATAGGCCTTAGTTTGGAAAATAGAACGCTTTCACCAAATAATCGTGATGTATCCTATCCAGTCATCTTATCTAAGCTCTTTTTGTTTGAGACAATTCAATTGGAGGAGGCTCAGACATTTCTAGACGATATTTGGTTTACCAAAAATCACGAATTCACGTTCAATTGTTTTATTTAGGTGTTGGTCCAAATAATAGAGGTTGGAAAGTAGTAGTTGAATTATTGATTTCTGTCGCCACAATTTTAAGGCGTATTACGTCGTAGCGTAATGTTATTTTTCATGCTAATAAGAGATATCAGTCGTTAAGGGTCGTCAGAAGCCTGAAAGTCTGACAGCCAGTCTTGCCAAGGGGTATCGTATTACCCATTAACTGGGTTGCAGAGGTCAGATAGGCAGTTGCTCCATCTAAAATACTTGCACATACCTACTTGCTAAACAATGCACATAAAAAAAATAAGTTAAGTCATGTTAACGCAAAATTAAATAATAAAAATATGTTTAAATGTTTGTAAAGGCGAAACAGCCTATGTAACAAATACCTCTATGATTTGTATACAAATAGAATAAGATCATTTGTAAACATTATTGTAACAGCGTGTGTGTAAATAAAGACCTTGAAAAATTTATCAAAATTAAATTAATACAATTTCTCTAACCGCTGTCGCGCATGCCTTGTACGGCATCCAATCGAGTAATGTTCAGACGCGGCCCACTGGCTCATGAAACGGATATTTTGTTTGAGGCAACTCTTTGTGAACTCAACATTGTAAAATTTGTTGACGGCAACGTTCCAATATTTTCTCTTTAGCTGTCTTTAATGGCGACGAGTTATCGGCTTCTGAATTGGTTTATTCAATGTTTATTGAATCGAGTTTTTGAGTGGTTGAGATAAGTAGCGTTGGGGATAATATTATGTTATTTCATAGTAGAAAGTCATTCCACACACATGGTGCTGATATTTGCACGCATTTACAATTGTTGTTGCAGTCTATTGAAATAAAATTAAATAACAATATTGGCTGGGAAAATAAACAGAAAATATATTATTACAAACCAGGGTATCAAAATTTTTAAAAAGTCTACAAAATAACTTTTCAAGTTATAAAAATACATAATTGTCACTGTTGTGTTTTTGTGAAACAACAACGATTTTACAAAAATATAATGTCATTATTTGGATTCATATTAACATAACAAACAATGGGCGCAAATATTTGAAAAACACCTACAAACAATATTTTTTTGTAACATTGTACCTATTTCGTAAACATACCAACAAAACATTGTATAAAAAAAACTTATGCGTAATTTCGGCACCGAATAGGGTCACCCCGCAAATAAAATTGAAGTTTTATAACAAAATAAGAATATCGAAGAGAAAGGTTGTATCTTTACCCCTATGTATCTTGTGTGATATTCAGCCGGGGCGGAAGGGACAGCGACTACTAAATAATCACGGGGTAGCCATAGGAACTGCGGACAGCCCTGACCGGACAATGCTTCGGTAGGGTTGTACCGCATTTTTAGGGTTGCCTCTGACTATAAGATAAGTTGGATGCGTGCTGTAACTCGGTACGTAATGGGCTGCGACGTTTAGGCTTGATTGGAATTCGGGGATTTGTGTGTTCCGAGTTGCCTCGAGAAATTGTTTCTGATTTGTTTTTCGATCTGTGGGTTCTTATTCTATCAACATTTTCTTGGTTCTATGTAAAAAAAAAGCAAGGTCTGATTTCAAATGCCCAAAGAGTATTAGGTAATTATTTGTATTCGGCTTAAAACATTTTATTCTCTTAAAGAACGCAAACAGTTTTCCTACCGAGATATACAAATAAATCATGTAGTTTTATGGTAACATAATGTAGCATAATTATTCTACTTAACAACAACATAAAATGTTCTACTTTATTTATAAACCAAGTTCAACAAGGTGCTTGAAAGCAAATCTCAAAAAGAGCTTTCAAAACATTATCGTCATTTAATAGGTACATTTCACAAGATACATTTATTTTAATTCTGTTAAGCTTTGAGCAACATCAAGATCTGACAGCTGCCAAATAATCTGGATTATTATAAAATGCTTCGGTAATAAATTATACAGGGTGTAAGGGACAGCCCTCCGCAAATTAACAGGGTGCATTCAGCTCCTTATTTTGAATCATATTCCACTGAAAATTTTCTCAGGAAAATTGTAATTTTTTAAACGTAATTTCAGTTACTATTCCTTTATTTCAATGTAAAATTACATTCTCTGTACGCAGTAGTCCATTATTGTAATTAACACAGCTAAAATAAAATAAACAGCAATGGATGTTGAAATTCTCTAACGAATGACGCCTGAAATCAGCGAGCGCGGCCGTCCACCCTGCCACGACAAATCAGGTTCATTGGATTCCCATAACGTTCCTGAAATAATTTCATGTACCGGTCATCTTAGTACAATATACTGAATTCACCACATCAGTCTGCGGAGGGCTATCCCTTACACCCTTTTTTTTTTTTTTTTTTGGGTGGGTAATTATCAAATAACTTGTCCCGCCCGTATTCCTTCATTTGCCTGTGTGCCGGAGCCAAGATATCCCTTTCGGACAAACTCGCAACCCTGGCAGGCATTGGCCCTAACGGACCCCGTCTGTTGGTGCTGACAATTCTTTGAGGCGCGCGTGGAATACGATGCGCCGTCGACCCGGGCCTGGTCCTTATCGGATGGTGAGCTACCCATCGCTCACCGTCCGCAGGCCTGCGCCTACGGTGGCCGGAAATCGGCTTGCAACTCCCGACGCCCGGGGCCTCTCCTGCGGCGACTAGGGGCGCGAGGGCGCGAACCTTGCCTCTCCCTCACGCGTTTCGCCTCCTCCTTCGCAAGCATTACTAATTCGCAGAAGGAGGTGACGGCCTCCCATGCACTCTCGCTCCGAACCATGGCCTGAACCAGGGCCGGACGCGAGAGATCGCCGCCGCCGATCGCCTCCGTCGTGAGGACACGGCGGTGCTCCGCCCAAGCTGGGCAGACCTCCACCGTATGCTCCACTGTGTCCTCCGGGCGATCCACACAGTGGTGACACCCGGGTGTTTCCTCCCGCTTTATCCTGAACAAGAACCTCCCAAAACAACCATGTCCGGTGAGGACCTGCGTCAGGCGGAAGGTGAGGACGCCGTGGCACCTCTCTAGCCACTCCTCAAAGAGGGGACTTATCGCCACAATTGTGGCGTGCCTAGTCCCTTACACCCTGTATAAGGTACCGTACCAGAGGAAAAATCCGGAAGTTATCTGTATGTAACTAGAATTTTCTGTGGCTTTTAGTTGCAAAATTAATGAAGGCTACGCCTCATGAATAAGTTTAACATGTAATGTATCCCAAAAATATTCTCTCTTACTGTTTTTGACTAAGTCTGCGTTTCAATATTTCAGGTCGATGTCAAAGACTGTATAGTGTATGCAGTGCTAGAGGTTTTACCTGGGACGAGTTGGGGAACTCTTTGAATTTGGGTCAACTGCTTTTGTAAACATCAATTGTCTTTAAGATGGGATCACAGACAAAGTGTTGATAATCCAGCCTCGGCAGCTGCTGCTAGAGGCGGGATTATCAACACTTTGTATACAAACATGGAGACGCCTCGACAGCTGTTGCTAGAGGCGGCATTATCAACACTTTGTATACAAACATGGAGACGCCTCGACAGCTGCTGCCATAGGCGGCTTTATCAACACTTTGTATACAAACATAGAGACGCCTCGGCAGCTGCTGCCAGAGGCGGCTTTATCAACACTTTGTATACAAACATAGAGACGCCTCGGCAGCTGCTGCTAGAGGCGGCTTTATCAACACTTTGTATACAAACATAGAGACGCCTCGGCAGCTGCTGCCAGAGGCGGCTTTATCAACACTTTGTATACAAACATAGAGACGCCTCGGCAGCTGCTGCTAGAGGCGGCAATTACGTTTGCTGCGATCAGAGGATCGAAAAAAAACCGAAATGATTTTAAATAAATTTAATTACTGATTTTAATATTACAAAATTAAACCTATGAATGATGATTCTAGTTCGAAGTAGGATATTAGAATAATCATTCTTACAATTTATTCAACAAACAACAACTTGCGAAATCGACTGATGTCATAGGTGCATCAGCGATTATAGAAATTAATAAGGTCGGCGCGGATGTAACATCAGCGATCTTCATATAGTAGTGCTATGTAATTCCTCCCCTCTTAGAACGGCGACTATTTTAGCACGTTGAGTGAAAATGTTGCCGGAAGTTCGTCAGGAGTTTCCTTATTTTGCATAGGTAGCGCCGGGTCATTGCGGTGATAAAGAGTACGCTTGCACTCAATAGTATTCCATAGAATGGGATTGTAGTGTGATAAAGTGCGTTGGTCTGCACGTTCTCAAGTTGAACAGGATTCTGGATCATAATTTGGTCCTGGATGCTGTGTAGTCCTTGTAGATTAATAGAGTTCAGATTGACGTGGGTGGCTGTGGTGGCCTGTTTCTCAGCGTCGTAGGGTATTTTCATTAACTTCAAGGGTTGGCCATTAATTTCATCGTAAACGTTTGCAATGGTGAACTCTTCGGATTTCAGATAAAATCCAATAGGAATCGTAGCAAGGTAACTACCCTGAAGCGATGTGTAGTCTTTCTGGTTGCAGGTTAATTGTACCTTCGTTTCTTGAGGAAAGGAGAGGACGTAATGTTGGTCGTCGAGTTTCTCCATGGCTTCTCTCATCAAGGTGACTGTGGTAAACTTGCAGGAGTCTTGTAGGGCTTGGTTGGTGATTAACTCCTGGACTTAATCGTAATATCGTTCTCACAGAGGTACCAGTCTTTCAACTTCGGGCATTCAGACTCTATGTACGCATGTAACATCTCATTAGTTGCAAGGAAAGGAAAGGGTGGAATAAGAGCTTGTGCGTGTTTATTAGGTACCACGGAGAGTTTATAAAAATTATAACTATTTTTAGAAAAGATTGGAAATTTAAATACGAATACTATCTGGTTTTCTACATAATATGATTCCGGTTTTATAATGTCATAATAATCTCTAAGTTCTAGATCTAAAATTTGCTCTTCGGCGTAAATAGTCTTAAGTTTTTGTACCATTGACTGTAGTATTTCTACGTCTATCATAGAGTGGTGTGTACTACTCGCACGAACAAAAGCTAAACTATTTTCTATCCTAATTAGTTCCTGAGTTAAATCTTCTACATTATCGCTTATAATTTCTAGTAGTTGGGTTGTCAAAATGAGCATATTTTATTAAATTATTTTCTCTTAGTGCATTACTTTGTAATATAGTCTCTAAAGTAGTGTTGATTTTATTCTGGTTTTCTACTATTTGTGTAATTACGCTATTATATTTAGACATCCACTCTTTACTTATACTTATACTAGCTTTCGCCCGCGGCTTCGCCCGCGTGGATGTCGAAAATAAAACAGCTACAATATCAGCAGTATTCCCCCAAAACATTATACCATATCTTAGTTGGATAGGAGTGTAGTTTGATTTACAACTTTAAGGAGGATAATAATATAGATAGCATAAAAATACCAATATAAAAAAAAATATAAAAGGTGCATTAGGACGGCTATGTTCGGTTTAAAAAAAACGGAGAGTTGCAAACCGTATTTTATTAAATACTAGCTTTCGCCCGCGGCTTCGCCCGCGTGGATGTCAAAAAAAAGCAGCTTCTCTATCAGCAGCATTCATATCTTAGTTGGAACCAACGTAAGCGTGGTAAGCAGATAGGAGTGCAGTTTGATTTACAACTTTACGGAGGATATACATAGCATATAAATACATACTTCGTTTTGTACATACTTGTTCAATATACCTACGTGTCCTCGTCCATTTCATGTCTAAGTCTATTTGTAAGAAATTTTGTATTGTTTATTTTTTCTACGTTTTTGTTCTTAAATAATAATTGATGTACCAACTTTTGAGTTATTCAAGGTACGCAATAAAATTCTCCCGAATACTATGTACCCCTTTTTCCGATTCTCGAAAACTCATTATAAGGTCTGAGTTTCGAGTTAATCGGACCGCGCGTTAAGATTCTTTAAATACAAACCATAACACTCCCTAAAATCCTTTTGAGAGGTAGTTTTGAAAAACGCAAAAGTTATGACAAACTTTGTTATTTAAGCAATGACTGCCTCGTTAGTCTAGTAGTCACAGGCGCGACTGCTGAGAATGAGGGGTGGGTTTGATTCCCAGGTCGGGCAAAGTGTTATTGGATTTTCCAGTAGGAATTTCTTAGTAGCAGCTCGAAGTCTGCATTTATGCCCGGTTGATGGCAATAGGCTCACCCCCATTACATGGGACTTAAACAAAACTGTCGAAATGTGGGTGTACGAAAGATACACCTCTACCTAACCCTTTGGGGATTGCAGGCTTGATGTTATGTAAATAAGTACTCGGGCCAAATTACAAGTTTATATATCAAAAGAAATAAGATTCTGTTCACACAAACTATATCGCCCCTTTTTACGCACTCAAAGGGGTAAATTGTTGAAACATCGTTTTTGACGTTTCTATTATTGGATTTATAGGTTATTTATACCAATTTTTAAATTAATCAAGCCACACAGTAGAATCCTCTATTGTAAAATTGACTACCCCTTTTCACCCTATTAAGGGTCATTACCGCACGGTCTCCCGTGAGGCGGCGAGCCTCCTTGCCGAACTGCCGCCGTGGGATCTGGAGGCAAAAGTCCTCGCGCACATCTGGGAGTGGCGCGAGGAGGCGAAACGCTGGGTCGAAACTCCACTGCCGCGAGAAATCACGGCACAGCGGACGGAGCTCCGGCGGGATCTCATGGTGGCATGGAGAATGCGATTGTGGCGATTTACAATTATGGCGATAAGTCCCCTCTTTGAGGAGTGGCTAGAGAGGCGTCATGGCGTCCTCACCGGACACGGTTGTTTCGGGAGGTTCCTGTTCAGGATAAAGCGGGAGGAAACGCCCGGGTGTCACCACTGTGTGGATCGCCCGGAAGACACGGTGGAGCATACGGTGGAGGTCTGCCCGGCTTGGGCGGAGCACCGCCGTAACCTCACGGAGGCGATCGGTGGCGGCGATCTCTCGCGTCCGGCCCTGGTTCAGGCCATGATTCGGAGCGAGAGTGCATGGGAGGCCGTTACCTCCTTCTGTGAAACAGTAATGCTCGCGAAGGAAGAAGCAGAACGCGTGAGGGAGAGGCAAGGTTCGCGCCCTCGCGCCCCTAGTCGCCGCAGGAGACGCCCCGGGCGTTGGGAGTAGCAAGCCATCTTCCGGCCACTATAAGCACGGGCTTGCGTACGGTGAGCGATGGGTAGGCCGCCATCCGATAAGGACCAGGCCCGGTTCGACTGCGCGTTGTGTTCCACGCGCGCCTCAAAGAGATGTCAGCACCAACTGACGGGGTCCGTTAGGGCCTGCCAGGGTTGTGATGTTTGTCCGAAAGGGATATCATGGCCCTGGCACACAGGCAACGGAAGGAACACGGGTGGGTTTTAATCAGTAAAAGTCTGACACGCCCTCCCGCTCCGCCCCGAGCGGGAGAAGTTATTTGATAATTTCACACGCAAAAAAAGGGTCAATTTTCGAAAAACTGATAAATTATTTTATTTATTTTGGTTTACAGTACCTATAAATACTGAGTTTCGAGTTAATCGGACCGTGCGTTAAAATTCTTCCATACAAACTTTGTCATCGGCAAATCCCCCATTATGGAGTAGTTTAAAAAAAAAACAAAAATGTCACACTTTATAATTTACTTAGGTTAGTATTCGTGCCAAGTTTCAGGTTTATTAACTCAAGGAATAAGACTTATCCCCCTTGTTCACCTCTTAAAGGTTGAATTTCGAAAAATCCCTTCTTAGCGGATGCCTATAGTTTCCAACAATAAGCCGAAATATTAGTGATGTTAACTTAAAAAGAAATTTCATTTAAAATAAAATTTTATCCCCTTTTTCACCCCTTATGGGTTCAAATTCTAACAACACCGTTGCGTTAGCTTCCAACCATAAGCCTAGATAATAAATTTAATGATTTTACTTCGTAAATTAAGGACTGTCCATACACAACATCATCCCCCTTTTTAACCCTTCGGGGGTGGAATTATCAAAAACGCTGAGACATGTATCAATTAATTTTCAATCGTCAGCCTAAACACAAAATTTGAATATTCTAACTTCAAAACTGACGGACTTTCATATAAACTTCCATCCCCTATTTCACCCTCTTAGGGGTAGAATTTCGAAAAACCCTTTCTTAGTGGATACCTACTCTTTACAAAGAACACACCCTCTAAATTTCATGTCTCTAGGACCAGCGGTTTAGGCTGTGCGTTGATATATCAGTCAGTCAGTTAGTCAGTCAGTCAGTCAGTCAGGACTTTGAATTTTATATATATAGATGATCATTGAATTCGGTCACTAATTTGTTTTGATTACGTTCTAAGATTTGAATTGCCTGATTATACCTTACCGCATCCTCGTGATCTAGGTTCCCGGTTAGGCTTTTTATTATTGAACCTAGTCCGTCTACAAGACCTCTTTTGGCTCTGTTGGGTTCTAAAGATCGTAATTGTTTTAGGACATTGCCAAGTTTGCTAGCAAGATACTCCAATTGAATTTCTTATAACGCGTAGGTGTCATTAGTCATTTGCTTTTGACAGATCGTTAGTTGGGTTTGTAGGGATTGAACATTGTTTTCTATATTGCTTAGTTGTACGTACTGGATGAAAGTATGATGGTGAGTCGTAATTTTCATTTGTCCAAGTTTAAAGGGTAGAAGCCCAGGTCCGTCATCGAGGCTTTCGAGTCTTATCTCCTGAGGTCGCGTCATTGGGAGAATTGCTATCAGTTGGATCCTGTAACAATTTTGCTGATTTAAGTACACGCTTGGGTCTTGATTTCGCTATGGGGCCACGTTTTTTTGAAGTATAAATATGAATCGGCAGGTCTGCCAAAACTGTGTCCTGTGTATATCGTGGGGCAGTCTTTTGTCGACTAGCAAGGGGGTTTGTTATAAATATTTGCTGTTGGGGTACGTATTCTATCTCGGGTTCACGTTTTTCATTTCGTTTCTCAAGTACGCGGTACGATTAGCAAGTGATGACGAGTTGATGATGTCATAAACATGTTTCATTTTATCTCTATGGACTTGCGTGTACTGTTGTAATAAATGCTGTGTAAGGTCAATGTCTTTACAGTCTCGGGGGTCAAAATGACCAGTCAGTAGGTCAAAGGGGCGACATCTCGTGAAACTATGTATTGAGCTATTATAAGCTATTAAAGCATAGGGTACAAGATTAATTATTGGTTCGTCTTTATACTGTAGCTTAAGAAGTCTAAGATGTTCTAAAAGAGTTGAGTGGAATCGTTCGATATTTCCGTTATCGTTAGGAGAGTGAGCTAGTATTCTATGATGGTTGATCCCATGAAGCCTCGTAAATTCCATGAACAATTGGTTTGTAAACTCAGTCCCATTGTCTGTAATAATAGTTATAGGGACGCCATGGTGGGTGCAGTACTGCAAAAGGGCTTGTAGTATGCTAATAGCGGTTCCGTCACGTAAGTGATAAGCTTGACCGTACTTTGTAAATACATCGATAAATGTTACATATTTTTCACCCTGTACAGTAAATAGATCCATGTGGATTGTCTCAAACGGCTTGGTAGCTGGTGGTACGATGTTAAACTGAGGTCTAATCGGGTTTCTATCGTACTTGGCTTGACCGCAAATCGTACATTCGTTTATAAATTTGGTTATCTGGTCTTTCATTTTTGGCCAGTAGTATTTACGAGATAAGGCTAAATGACACTCGGTAATTCCACGATGGTTAGTTTTACCGTCATGATGGTGTCGTAATATCTCCTGTTGTCGAAGGTAATCTTTGACATTTTCTAATTCACATTTAGCTAAAACGAGATTTAAGGATGAACTTTTGAATTTTTCCTGTATGATTGGTATAATTGAATACATGGCTAGAGGTGGATTAACTAAAATAGCTGTCTTAACCTTGGGGTTAACGTATTCTTTTACGGCACAGGTCACATCTTCCTCTAAGTTAGATTGGGATAGCTGGATACTTATACGCGTATGGGTGTCAAATGGCCTGGTAACTGCAGGTCGTTTCTTTACGTCATTTACAATAGTTAAACATATCTGTCTGTTAAACTTATTGAATGGCTCGTCAGTTATGGGAATTTCTAGGATGGGGTTTTCAGCGCTTGTATGTACTGTTTCAGTCGAGGAGTTTGGTTTGCCAGGGATGGTTTCTGATGGATTACCCATTAAGGAGTTGAGTTCATCGATTTCCTCTATTAAGGACATGGCTTCTTTGGTGTGAATTTCAATGCGAGAAAGGGCGTCAGCATTTGTATTAGATTTCCCTTTTTTATAAATAACTGAGAAGTCGTATTCACTAAGTCTAAGTCTCCATCTTGTCAGTCGAGAATTTGGTTCTTTCATGTTCATCATCCATTGCAACGGTTTGTGGTCAGTGAAGATTTTAAATTTACGTCCAAATAGGTAGGGTCTGAAATATTTCGTAGCCCAAACTATAGCAAGCAATTCCTTCTCTATAGTACTGTAGTTCATCTCGCTTTCATTTAAAGTTCGGGATGCGTAACAGATGGGCTTGTCTGAATTTATGGGTCCTTGGGATAGAACAGCGCCGATGGCTACATTAGAAGCGTCTGTCGTCAAGTTAAATTCTTTATTGAAGTCCGGGTACTGTAGGATGGGGTCATTAGTCAGGAGAGACTTGCATTTTTCGAAACAATTCACATATTCGGGGTCAAGGGTGATTTTGCGTCCTTTTTTCAAGCATTGCGTAAGTGGTTTTGTAGTTCGGGCAAAGTCAGGAATAAATTTTCGATAATAACCGAGGAGGCCCAGAAATTGTTTGATTTCTTTCGGTGTTTTTGGAATAGGATACTTCTTAATTGCAGATATTTTATCGGGATTTAGCTTGATGCCAGCCTTACTGATGACATGGCCTAAATAAGCAGTTTCAAGTTTAAGGAATTCCGACTTGTCCATTTGGATTTTGAAGTTGGATTCTCGAAGTTTCTGGAATACTTTTTCGAGGTTAATGATTTGTTCCTGAAGGGATGTACTGAAAACGCTGATGTCATCTAAATATACGAGACATATCTCGTTTTGGAGTCCTCTAAGGACATTGTCCATCACACGTTGAAACGTGGACGGAGAATTTTTTAGTCCCATCGGCATTCTTAGAAATTCAAAATGACCGTGTTCTACATTGAATGCGGTCTTTTCTACATCCTGTGGGTGCATCTCTACCTGGTAGAATCCACTTGCCAAATCCAAGGTCGTGAAATAGTGGCATTTACCTAATTTGTCGAGAACGTCATTGATATTAGGTATAGGGTACTTATCGTCTAGTGTCTTTTCGTTTAACTTACGAAAATCTACTACGAGGCGCCATTTTTGCTTTCCTGAGGCATCTATTTTTTTTGGAACTACCCAAATAGGCGAGCTCCATGCAGATTCTGATGGTCGAATGATACCTTGATCGAGCATTTTAGTTATTTGGTCCCTAACTTCTTGGCGGTGTATGAATGGATACCGGTAGCTTTTAGCGTGCACTGGAACATCATCGGTAGTTCTTATTCGATGCTTTATTTTATTTGTGAAAGTTAGTCCCTCAACTTCAATGTAAAAAACATCCGAGTAACGAGAACAAAGAGCTATTAGGTTAGCCTTCTCTTCCGGGTTTAGGTGATCAGTTCTCAAACGCGATACTACTTCCTGAGCGCGGGTCGATATTAGTTGAGTACTACTGCACTCAATATTAAATAATTCCGCGTGCGCTGGGCGATCGAGTGAAAATATTACGTCATTTGGTGTCGGGTTTTCGATTTCTAAGTAGCCACGATTATTATTTACGGTGGTAATACATTCATGAATTATGCAATTGCAAAGAGTTTGTTCCCGAATAAAAGCGTCGCCTTCTGGCACCTCAATAGGGATACGAACAATCTTAGTGCTCCCAGCTGGTATAATATCTTCGTATAAGTTTATGTTGCACGAGTTATACATTACAATAGGGTTTATCGCAGATCGAGTTACTCGTGTATTTTCTTTTAAATCTATGCGAGCTTCCCATTTATTTAATAGATCTAAACCAATGAGGCCGTCGAAATAATTATGAAACCGATAAATGAACAACTTCATGCTGTTAGCGTCGTTAAACTCCGCAAAACATGGCAAGGTTATGGAATAGTCGTTCCTGCTTGTTGCGTGTATGTTGGTTATCTCAAAAGGATCGAAATTCAATGGATACTCAGAGAAATATTTTTCGACAACTTCAGGGCTAATGAAAGATTGGTTGGCACCTGTGTCTATTAAAAGTTTTAATGGTGGGTCTCTAATTTGTATATAGGGAAGTTGCCTCTGTGTCTGAAGGTTTAATTCTATTTTGGTTTTTGTGACATCGAAGCCTCCAGAAAATCCTGCTGAGCATGGTTAATTATACCCGCTTGCGATTCATCAAATACCTGGGCGTCCGTTGACACATTATAATGAGTCGAGTCAGCGGCTAGACTCGGGTCAATGTCACTGTTGTTGTAATCAGTATAGTCATTGTACTCCGGTTCGTTATAACAGTTGTAATATGAGTCGTCATATGTCATGCACTCGTTCATATTCATTTCTCGGGATTTAAAATAATTTGAGGGTGGTGGATTGCCAAACTTGTTCCAATCATGGGCTGCTGGTGCGTTTATTGGGGGTAGAGGTCTGGGAGTAAAACGTTGAACACCACTCATTGGCTGAGGGCCTTGAGGTACATTATTTCGGGGTGGTAATCTAAATGTGTTACTACGGTGGTTGTAGTTAGGAGGTGCCGCACTGAACACTCTTTGTGTGTTCGTTGGCATACGATATTGGTATTGTGCTGGTGCAGGGAATTTAAAAGGCTGAGGTGCAGGTCCCGCTGGACGTTGTCCCACGGGTGATGGCCAATTAGGTACTGATGTTGGGAAGTTATGAGGTCGTGGGGTAAACGCTACAGGTGTTAGAGTGGGATGAGTGACTTTAGAAGGAGCTTGGGTTTTTGCGGTCTCACGTTGTTGCAAGTACATTACATTGAGCTCTTCTTGAACGAACTCAAACGCCTTTTCTATCGTTAGTGGGCGCATGCAACGTATACGGGATCCTAAGGGTTCTTTTAACCCTCGAACATATGTGCATGGTAACCTTTTTATACAAGTCGCGTTTCGCTGCTATAGTCGTTGTTACAGTCTCATGTAAAGTCACGTATGTCATGATCGTACTAAACAACGTTTGGCAATGATCATAGAATTCTTGTGGCGTTTTATTACCCTGAGTAGTTAGAGAGAGGTCGTTGTACAATGCGGTTTCATCACGTTGATCCGAAAAGTTATTAATCAAGGCAGTTCGAATGCCTAGCCAGTTCTCAGGTATTCCATTTGCGTTAATAGTACATGCCGCGGTCCCAGTTATCTTATTAAGTATACCGTTTAGTAAACATAAGTTGGAAAATTCGCTGCCGGGTGTATTACTCAAATACTGCGCAGCTAACGAATCACAAATTCTAATGAAACGCGTAAGGATATTTGGGTTGCCGTCAAACTCTGGAACAAGGCGAAGGGCCTTGAAAATGGTATCCGGGTCATTTTGAGTCATATTGATTAATTCTAATTTATCTAAAGTTATATCTCTATTTATATCTACTATACGTTGGCGAGCCTGTCGTGATTCAGGCTCCCGTGCACTGGAGGCCCTTGGATGGTAAATCTTGAGGGTTAAGATTCAAAGGGGTGCAACACGAGAATGATTCAAGTGTACTTACAGGTGTCTCATTTCTGATTCCTCTCTGTGAATCGATGGCTGGATTCTCCTTCTGGTCTGCAGCAGGTCCTTAGGTTCAGGATACCCGAAATGGTGCTTGATAGCCACCCGAGTGACTCGCGACGCGATTATCGATGTGAGATCTAGTCCCGATATCTCTCGCGGATATCCTACCGACTGCGCCAATTACGTTTGCTGCGATCAGAGGATCGAAAAAAAACCGAAATGATTTTAAATAAATTTAATTACTGATTTTAATATTACAAAATTAAACCTATGAATGATGATTCTAGTTCGAAGTAGGATATTAGAATAATCATTCTTACAATTTATTGAACAAACAACAACTTGCGAAATCGACTGATGTCATAGGTGCATCAGCGATCTTCATATAGTAGTGCTATGTAATTCGGCTTTATCAACACTTTGTATACAAACATAGAGACGCCTCGGCAGCTGCTGCTAGAGGCGGCTTTATCATCACTTTGCATACAAACCAAGCGTGCCACTGTTCACTTGTAATACGAAATCAATGACGAATAGGAACTGACGGCTTTAAATGTCGACCGCGACAGAAGTTTTACCTTGCTAAAAAGTAATTTACATTTACCACTAAGGGGCACGACGCTTGGAGCACGGAGCAGGAAAGCATGGAGTGGCAAGCGCATAAGCGTTTACGTCAAAAGAAGAAAAAGTTGAGTTTTTCATTATTTAATTACATAAGGTGATATAAAACTTCTACGTGTATTGCCGGACGTAAAGAATAGCACCATCCTATTTCTTCCAGTGGGTGTCGTAAAAGGCGACTAAGGGACTTATTAGAGAATGGGCAGCAGCGTTCTCTATGCATTTTAACACCATACTGCGATCGCCAACCCGCCTGCCAAGCGTGGCGATTATGGCAACCTCCCCCTCCTTTTGGGGGAGGCCTATGTCCAGCAGTGTTTCCTTTCCGCTGAAATTATGATGATGATGCATACAGAACTATGTTTATAATTAACAAAATAAATGTGTAATAATAAATATAAGTTTGTTTCTGCAATATGATCTAACACAATATGCCAACAGACATTCTACATTTAGTAATGCCATAAAAGCCACTCTACAATACATTTCCAGCATAACTTAGTTCACTTTAGTCCGACTACCCGCAATTTGCAAGACAAATTACACAAAGGCTATCTCGCTGAGAGCCAGGTGAACTTCGGCTTTTAAATAAATAAAACCGCTGTCCCGACGTTCGGCCCACTATGTACTTACTTATACAAAAAACGCGGCCATTTTTTGTTACGGTCAGGACGCGCGGTGCGACCGCCCGGTATAAATCAACCTTTATTAATTTCATGTTTAGTCTGTTTTTGTGAACACTGAATATCATAGGTAATATGATTTTTTTACAAATTGCAATAAATGTATGGTTTCGTTTCGAATATGATACCTCTGTAATGGGAAATCAAGATTATTTTGTGAACCGCGTTTGCGTGAAAATATTGAAATAACATTTTTTGGCATGTTTTTTTCGTTTTTGATTAAATACTCGCAGTTTAAATTCTTAGTGCTAGTGTTCTATTCATAGTCTGGAATCATGATTTGGTCTTAAGGCTTAAATTATTTGCGTTTCAAAAGTAACAGCCTATTTTGGCCCTTATCCGTCCATGTAAGGGTGTGCTCAAAGTCAAAACAGTTACCACCAAAGTTGAGACACGCTGTACACATAAAATGACAGATAATTGACGTCAACTTTACACTTAGTTAAAAGCCAAGTTAGTATCGTGTTAAAATTACTTCTGAGCGGGGATATATGGCGATACACTGACAATTCAACCTACAAAGGATTTATCAATCACCAAGCATTTGTAGATTGCTAAATCCTTTGTAGGTTGAATTCTTCATAGGCGCGACCGTGGTGATGCTTGCTCGTTACAGTTACAGGCTAATAAGAGTAGATATTAATTACAAATAAGCAAGTTTCTAATCAAGCTCATAACTTACTTGTGTTATTAACTGAAAAGGTTTTTTTTTAGCCCAACACAAACCTACTGAAAACATCCACGAAGCTGTATTTTTTTTTTGTTAAATGCTTGGCTGAGAAATAAAACTTAATTTATTTATTTACATATTTTTGTCGGATCCGGTCATTAGTACGGACAAGAAACGAATCAAGCGTGGCGGACATTGCGTGATCTACCCACACCTCTAGCGCGCTTCAACAGAGTCGTGATGTTTTGAGCCGATGGCGAGGAGGACCTTCAAGATTCAGGGTCTGATCGCATCGGAGTTAAGACGTCGCGGAACTGTAATCGATTCGTTTGTAGTGATTGTGTCAATTTGAGATTTTATTAAACGCTGTGTTCGCACCCAGTGTGTTTTCATTGCACGAAACCCAACTTCTGCCCTCTTGATGTCTGAATCTAACAGAGTAAATCCTGTCTATCCGACATATTTATACCTTCTCTGTTTGACCTTTCACTACTTAATTATTACTTCTTAATTATTTATACTACTTAATTATTATTAATGATGATGGTTTGGTCATGTTGAGCGGATGAGTGAAAGGAAAAAGGTATTTATAAAGCAGAGGTGAGTGGAAACACCGGGAGGGGACGCCCTAGGAGGACATAATTATAGTGACGTTCTTCAGAAAGGTTAGGTGCATAGTACTCGCAACCGGCGTGCGTGTATGACCAGATGTATGAACGTATATGAAGCAAAAGGAGTATGTAAGGAGCGTAGCTGGTGGCGTTCTATAGTTTCTGCTTTCTGCCTACCCCCATGGGACGAAGGCGTGAGTTTATGTATGTATTATTATATTTATTCATCATTCATTATTTTAGCCGAAAGACGTCCACTGCTGGACATAGGCCTCTCCCAAATAGGGGGGTTTTGCCATAATCCCCACGCTTGGCAGGCGAGTTGGCAATCGCAGTATGGTTTTAAAAATACATAGAGAACGCTGCTGCCCATTCTCTAGTAAGTTCCTTAGTCGCATTTTACGACACCCACGGGTAGAAATGGGATGGAGCTATTCTTTACGTCCGGAACCAAACGGAACATGTAACATGAACATGTATTATTATTAATGCTAATAAAATCAACTTCAATCAACATCAATCAATGAGCGATAATCTGGCGAAATGTGGGTCAAAACGCTGCCCAACCCTTGAGGGAAATAGGCGTAATATTATGTTACGTTATTAACTTATTAGTATTACCCAAGTGTTAAAGAACTGAATAATAAAACAATTGAAGCGAAATTAAATTAACTGTAATGAAGTGGTGCACGGTCACTCGCAGGCGTAATTACTTGCAGTGCGTTCGAATAACTGGCGTAATGTTCGAATAACTCAAATAATTGGGGTCACTTCATTGCCTGTGCTATTTTCAGCATTCATTGAGTAATGAGATCACAGCCTTTTTGGTAATTGTGTTGTTTTCGTTGAGTTACTGTTTATTTTAGTATGGTTTTTAAAAAATTGGTGAAAAATAAGGTTATACTTTGTTCAGTTGATCTTTGTTTTGTTTCGTATTGGCACAAGAATAAAGGAGATATACAACATGTCCCGGAATTAACAAGGAGGAAGAACAAATAACACAACAACAATAAGGGACAAACAAAATCAGCTGTTCCCTACATTTTGACGAGTTATGAGAATATAAATGTATGGAAGAGCAGATTTTTTTTCGCTATTTCAGGTTTGCTCCCATAGTAAAAGTTGTTCATAGTGATGAGTACAATGAATAAATAACGCACATCCTCTTAAGGGGTCTTAAGAGGATGTGCGTTATTTATGTTACACCTTGTATAAAGCACATCGCAAGACATCGTTGAAATAACTAGCCACCACTACTTTTTGCACTACGAGTATATTTACGAGTAGTAGCAAGGTCGATAGGGTCCATTTACTCATAAAAATACACTATATATAACTGAAAACCTAAAAAGGGGTCATTGTACTCTCTTTATGAAAAACTTTTACCATAGGAGTGAGACCGCAAAATTGCGAAACAAATCTGCTGTTCCTAAAATGTTTGGTATCTACCGGACAAAACAAGCACCCTCAATCATAACCAATTGACCTTTGCAATTAAAATTCATTATAAAGTTTGTACACGTAACGACGGAATCAAACAAATCAAAGTGCGAGTGAGCGCGCGATGTAATGAGAATTTTAAACTAACGACCGATGTGAACAGGCCTTAATTAATGGATCCTGTGTTAAGTTTCGGGTAGGATGTATCGTAGATTCGGTAAGATATGACGTCAAACTTGTTTCCATCAGCAGTCTTTTTCCAACCTCAACCATGTTAGAAAAAGAAAGAAAAAAAAAATTGATTTACGACAGGCACAGGAAATACAAACAATAAAAAAACCGGCCAGGTGCGTGTCGGACCACCCACATTGAAGGGTTACGTAGTTGGGATGAATTTATCCCCAAAACAAACTTAGTATTGTAGTTGAAAAACGTGATCTCCCATACATCGATATACGTCACGGTAAATTCTCCAACTGCAAATGTAAATTGGTCGGCTATTACTCATTAACTTGCAAAGCCTAATTAGCTGTGATAGTTTTCCTTTTAATTTCGTTATAATTATGTACTACTGTCCGTTTGGTGCCGCACGTAAAGAATAGCACCATCCCATTTCTTCCCGTGGGCGTCGTAAAAGGCGACTAAGGGACTTACTAGAGAATGGGCAGCAGCGTTCTCTATGCATTTTAACACCATACCTACTGCGATCGCCAACCCGCCTGCCAAGCGTGGCGATTATGGCAAACCCCTCTTTAGGGGAGGCCTATGTCCAGCAGTGGACGTCTGTCGGCTGAAATGATGAATGATGACTACTGTTATGGATTTTTTCACATATCCAAAAACAACCATTTAGGTAACCATTTACGCAGGAGGGGGGCACTCGACTCTCACAAAAATATATAATTTTTAAGATTTTATTCATTCATTTAAGTTTTTTTGTTATTCATTTTTTTTTTCATTTTACTACTTTGTCGGCGTGATTAATATGTACACCCATGCCAAATTACAGCTTTCTAGTGCTAAGCGTCTCTGAGCTATGACAGACAGACAAACAGACGGGCAGTCAGTCAGTCAGTCAATAAATTGAGTATACTTTTTAGTATATTTTTTTGTTTAAGTTTCATGGAGTTTAAGTTTAAGTAAAATTACCTCCTGCCTGTTTCCCAACTATTCTAAAAATATGAATTACAACAATTACAATCTACTCGTAGCTACTAACATCCTCCATCGAATAACCCATGTAAATCTCTTAAAATCATAAAGCTAAACTGGAACGTTGAATAAATAAAAAAATTACTTTCCTTTTTACTGAAATCTGCAGTATTTAGCAGTTATAAAATCTCAGCCTAATTTAAAATTCGCTCGCAAAATATCGTTCGCAAAATAACTTTGAAACTTGCCTAAAATCATTATAATTTAGTGCTTAATACTAAAATATCTTTACTAAAAGGCCCAAAAGGTTTTAACCAACTCAGAAATCTCGGAAGCTAACGGAATTAAGCTCGAGTTTAGTTTACAAATGCCATTATTGTGAGAGCACTTTGTGTTTGAACGAACGCTTTGAATTTGATAAATTAATAAAGCCTTTGAGGACCCGCGGAGATTAATACTAATGAGTCTCTTAAATTATTTTTTTTTTTTTTTAATTAAGTACGTTGAACTGTCAGCATCAACGAATAGTGTGAATGTTAAAAGGGGCAGGTTGATGTTATGAGCGCCCAAATGAGGTGTTGTAAAGCATTAATTCTTTTGTTACTTACATAATTATAACTTTAGCAATCAAATTCTAAACTAAATCTTTATTTAGGCTACATATTTTTTCTTTAGTTTTAAGTTGGCTTATAAACTGTACATGTACCTAGGCTTACAAATTAGCATAATTTTAGTTCAAGTGGTGTTTACCTTTAAGTAACTGTTACACTGTCAAAGTTTTTCAGACCTTATTTTTATCAAGATGCTATTGTAAACAATTGTTGGTGAACCGAATAAATAAATAAACTAAAAAGTAAAAAATAAAAACATTGACTTCTAAAAAAAACCGGCCAAGTACGTGTCGGACCACGCACAATGTCGTTTTTGGGACGAATTTATCCCAAAAACAAACTTAAAATTGTATGCACTTAGTTGAAAAGCATGTTCACCCATAAACGTTTTCTTGTAATAAAAAAATACAATAAGTACTTATGCATGAAATGAGACGTTTTTCTGTACTCCCACAGTAGTAGTGTAATATGTACATCGTGTATAGACACGGGAAGGCATTTTCTTTACAAATAATTGCTGAGAATTGCGAGTGAATGTGACGTGTAACCGCGTCACTGGATGGCGCGCGACTAATTCCTCTTTGGGCAATTGCCTTGCATTTACTTTGCCATTATTGAGCGCGGGTAACGCATCTAACGCATCATTGGTTTTGACCAATGCATTGGACGGAGTGATTCACTTTTTATGGTGAACATGATAAAGAGTATTCTATTCTATTCATGAGGAAGGTTTAAATTTAGGTATGTAATTTATTAAAGTTTTATGTAAATTGGCTGAAATATGACGATTATTGTTGAAGATGTCGGACAAAAACAAAAAATTAAAAACCGGCCAAGTGCATGTCGGACCACGCACAATGAAGGGTTCCGTAGTTGGGATGAATTCATCCCAAAAACAAACTTAACATTGTAGTTGAAAAACATGCTCTCCCATACATCGATATACGTTACGGTCAATTCTCCAACTGCAAATTTAAGTTGGTCGACTATTACTCGTTAACTTGTGAAGCCTACTTAGCTGTGTTAGTTTTCCTTTTAATTTCGTTATATATACTATTGCCATGAATTTTTTCACATATCCAAAACCAACCATTTAGCTGGCAGGGGGGGGGGACACTTGACTCTAAAAAAATAGTTTTGCCAAACCCACAATATTTTTGAACGGCCTATCCAACGATACCCCACACCATTTTTTTTTTTTTTTTGGGTGGGAAATTATCAAATAACTTCTCCCGCTCTGGGCTGAGCGGGAGGGCGTGTCAGACTTTTACTGACTAAAACCCACCCGTGTTCCTTCATTTGCCTGTGTGCCAGGGCCACGATATCCCTTTCGGACAAACTCGCAACCCAGGCAGGCATTGGTCCTGACGGACCCCGTCAGTTGGTGCTGACATCTCTTTGAGGCGCGCGTGGAACACAACGCGCCGTCGACCCGGGCTTGGTCCTTATCGGACGGCGAGCTACCCATCGCTCTCCGTTCGCAAGCCCGCGCCTACGGTGGCCGGAAATCGGCTTGCAACTCGCGACGCCCGGGGCGTCTCCTGCGGCGACTAGAGGTGCAAGGGCGCGAACCTTGCCTCTCCCTCACGCGTTCCGCCTCCTCCTTCGCAAGCATTACTGCTTCGCAGAAGGAGGTGACGGCCTCCCATGCACTCTCGCTCCGAACCATGGCCTGAACCAATGCTGGACGCGAGAGATCGTCACCGCCGATCGCCTCCATGAAGACACGGCGGTGCTCCGCCCAAGCCGGGCAGATCTCCACCGTATGCTCCACCGTGTCCTCCGGGCGTTTCCTCCCGCTTTATCCTGAACAGGAACCTCCCGAAACAACCGTGTCCGGTGAGGACCTGCGTCAGGCGGAAGGTGCGGACGCCGTGGCGCCTCTCCAGCCACTCCTCAAAGAGGGGACTTATCACCATAATTGTAGCGTGCCTAATACCCCACACCATGGAATAGACGAGAAAAAAAAATATCATCCCCATTTCACGTGTAACGGAGGTACCCTAAAAAAAAATGTTTTTCTAAATTTTATTTTACCATTTGTTAAATCAAATCAAATCATTTATTTCAGATTAATATCCATATTAAAATTGTTCATGTCATAATACAAAATAAAATAAAATAAAATCGCAAACTTATTGAGATGAGATTAAGACACTCTGTGCTTCTGGAAGACGTTACTGAGTAAGTATTTGTATTCTTCCCCTGTAGGTCCACAAATGGTTTTGCTGTTGTCAGATAAATTCCACTTTGATCAGTGTTACTGTTTTCTGTCACAAATAAGTGAGATCAAGTGTTGACCAAATCATCACTCAGCTTTACCTTTTTTTCCTTTTTCTGGGTAATTAATTAGAAAATTATGAAACGAAAAAAAAGATAAGTTAAAACACCGTCATGGTGATGTAGAATTTACTTGAGTCGTTAAAATAGTTTGTCTAGGAATAAATTAACCAAAATAAACAAAGTTATAATAATTCCTTTGCATCACTAATTTGTTCTGCAGGGCCTTCGAGGTACACTACCGAGAGATGAGCACGTGGAGGTCCTCCAGGACCAACAGGTGGATTTTCCAAGACTACCCGCAGTTTGCTGATGTAAGTTTTTTGATCATATTGTAGCCATTACCTTCTACAATTGAGTTAAAAGAATAAGAAGAAAGATAATTGAGTTACTTGGTTACGTGACACTTGACAGCAAAGATTTAGGCCCGTATTACAGAATGTTACTCAATACTCAAGCATTAAGTACTTTTAACTAGATTCAAGTCATTTGATTGGTTGAAACTAGTTATAAGTAATGCTTGAGTATTGAGTGACGTTCTGTAATACGGGACTCAGTCTACAGCATGGACCATGCCAGTGGTCCCATCGCTGAAGCTGAGCAACATGAACCATGCCAGTGGTCCCAGCGCTGAAGCTAAGAAACATGGACCATGCCAGTGGTCCCATCGCTGAAGCTAAGCAACATGGACCATGCCAGTGGTCCCATCGCTGAAGCTAAGCAACATGGACCATGCCAGTGGTCCCATCGCTGAAGCTCAGCAACTCCTTCATCTGAGGCTGATTTTTCGTCAGAATATCTGTCGTCTTAAATAAAAATCGCCAGATAATTTTTATCTGCGGAATAAATATTGCAGGTTTCAAGTTTGACAGCTTTTATGTCAAACGTCTGTATTGCTCGGATACAAGATACATGAAGGCCAGTTCCCGTAATTGAAAAAGTTAAAAATCTAGTCACAATCACATCTCGCCAACAATCAATGTCAAACACTTGTCCAAAATTTAGGGAAATTAGAGGTATTTTGATAATTTAAGACTGAGATTAGATTGCGAACGTTTTAAAAATACGGGAATTGCCCCTCAGAAGATAGAAATTTAAACTGAGAAACGTAGTTGCCCCCAGTGGCCCAGTTTAACATTTATAACGAAGAGTTCCCGAATTGTTCTCAGTAACTTATTACGTTGCTAATTTCAGTGATACGAATCATAAACTACATTCACTAATACATCCCTGATCCGATGTTTGCGTGATTTAACCGGAATAAATACTAACGTTCGCAACATTATCTATTCATTTGTTAGTTAAAAGCTTTGCGGGATATTGTGAACTAATTTGTAACATTTCCGATGCTGCACGCGTTATTTAATACATTATGAATGTGCTTCTATTATTTTGTTCGTGGTTTAGTATTAGCCCGTTCGATTGTGTTTATTTTAAGCACTATCTAGCCATGAATTGTGTTGATTATTTTGATTTCAGTTAGATACAGACTGAAGGTGACTTTTCCACAGGTTGATACGTCCCTGGAAAGAATAGCCCGTGACTGTCCTAACTTGGTAACTCTAGTGAATGCTGAAAAGAATTTCGAAGGACGTCACATCAAGTATATGAAGGTTTCTTCACATATTCACACAAGTTCACACATTTTTAGCCTAAACAATTTGTCCGGCGTAATCATATGACGACTACATTTCCTTTATCACGAGAGCGTTTCTGAGTTTGTTTCTAGATGACGACTTTCACCATTTATCTTGATTACCAACCAATAATAAAACAACAGATTCACAAATTCAGTATGTTACATAAAATATATATATTTATATTGCTACTTCTGTACCTTATTTAATAAAAAAAGCCTAATATCTTATGACACCTACGAATAATGATATTATAAGTAAAAAACCAAACAACCGACTTCCAAAAAAAACACTACAAAGTCTTGGATCTGTGTTTTAGTTCTTAGCCACCGACTTCCGAAATTTAGCTTATTTTTCACTTTGAAGTTTTTTTTTTTTGAAGTCTGTTTTTGTTTTTTTTTTTACTTTTTACTGGGTCAGTTTGTAATTTATCTAAGTTATAATAGCCTAATGTCAACTAGGTACTCATCACTTTTTACAAAATATTGATTTCCCCAATGCACCCCTGCAGTACACTATCAATATAATATTAAATCAATCAATAAACATCAATAAACAATTTACACGTAATACATTTTAATATGTATAATATGGGCTGGTATCCGCAACCCCACGTCAGAGCACGTATTTTGCGTATTTACCCTAACAAAACAATACATTCTAACAGTAGTAAGTGATCATAAGCTTTAGAGCAAAATGAACATGACTACGGCTATTCTCTGCACATCACTATGAATAAGTATTCAATACATGAAAATATGTAATATTGAATAGTTTGTACATAACAATAATAACTTCAGATGAGAATATTTTCTTGTTTCATACTTTATAGAGCGTGATTTTTCAGTAGTCGGGTTTTAGTTTTTAGAACTTTTTTATTGGATTAGCCTCTGTCACCCAAAAAAAGAGCATGTTTGAGTTTCACCGGTCCTAATACTCTCCAAACAAAAAACATAGTAATGCAAGTAACGTGTACCAACTTTCCACGGTCAGATTTAATTGCACAACTTGAAGTAACAATAAAAGTTGCACCGACTAAACAGTGTTTAGACCACGAAAGTAGTTGGTTGCTTCAATTTTATTGTATGCACAGGCAAGAAACTTGCATCGTGGAAATGGGGTTTCAGACAATACCTACCGTTAATAGTTATTTATGATATTAGTGCGGTAAGTTTGTTTTTACAAGTCTCGGGCTACCATAGTCACGAGTTTGTAAATAGCAATTTCCGCGCGAGTGTCATACAACGTTTTTCAACACATTTGCGAAAAAACAGTACAATAGGTAATAATATAAGCCATCAAAACATTTTAAGAGAATGATTGAGTCTTCCATTATACAAAATTGTTGTAAATCACACGTTTTTGGCGGTTCATTCAAGATATCGCTTTGTTATTCCTCGCTTGAACTCTTATTATTATTTTGTAAATATCAGTCGGAAAGTCGCAACAATCTTTGACATTTCTAAAGGCTTCTACATACCAGCGCGACTTGTCGCGCGACGCGGCACGGCACAAAGGCCCCGCGTGTCGCGGGACGAGCGGTGCCTTTGTGTCGTGTCGCGTCGCGCGACAAGTCGCCCCGGTATGTAGAAGCCTTAATAAGAAAATGCCGCGAATTTGCAAATGGCGCCACGTGCACATGGTGAATATTAGTACTACATCTTTTGTCTCATTTTCTCTTTAATAATAAAGTGAGATAAACGTATTGAGCAAAAGCGCTTCCAAGGAGGTTCGATTATTCGGCTTCTTTATTCTCTTAATTTGAAACTCCTTGGTGGAATTCTTATATAATTTTTATGGTAATTAAAAAAAAATCGTAAAGGATACGCACGGCGCTATACAATGAAGTGGGCGGTAAAACATGCACTTAGGTGAGAGTACCTATTTTACCGCCCGTTCCGTTGTATGGTGCGTAATTTTTAACTTTCGAACAATTTATACAGGCTTCGTAAATGCATTTTTTGAGCAAATGTGTTTGAAAATGCATTTTTGAGCAAATGTGTTGAAAATGCATTTTTGAGCAAATGTGTTGAAAAAGTATTTAAGTACTAGTTAGAACAGTCAAGCTCGTTTATAGTAATAATTTGTAGTGATTATTGTAGTTCAAGTTTCAATTGTTACCTGTGTTGATTGTCCATCTCTGAAAGTTTCCTCATAGACCTCAACTACTTCTAATAACACTTTCTCCTTTAGTCCAAAGGCATTCCGTTCTCCTACACCCTCTTTTTTTTTTTTTTGGGTGGGAAATTATCAAATAACTTCTCCCGCTCTGGGCGGAGCGGGAGGGCGTGTCAGACTTTTACTGACTAAAACCCACCCGTATTCCTTCATTTGCCTGTGTGCCACGGCCACGATATCCCTTTCGGACAAACTCGCAACCCTGGCAGGCATTGGCCCTAGCGGACCCCGTCAGTTGGTGCTGACAACTCTTTGAGGCGCGCGTGTAATACTACGCACCGTCGACCCGGGCCTGGTCGTTATCGGATGGTGAGCTACCCATCGCTCCCCGTCCGCAGGCCCACGCCTACGGTGGCCGGACATCGGCTTGCGACTCCCGACGCCCGGGGCGTCTCCTGCGGCGACTAGGGGCGCGAGGGCGCGAACCTTGCCTCTCCCTCACGCGTTCCGCCTCCTCCTTCTCAAGCATTACCAATTCGCAGAAGGAGGTGACGGCCTCCCATGCTCTCTCGCTCCGAACCATGGCCTGCACCAGGGCCGGACGCGAGAGATCGCCGCCGCCGATCGCCTCCGTGAGGACACGGCGGTGCTCCGCCCAAGCTGAGCAGACCTCCACCGTATGCTCCACCGTGTCCTCCGAGCGATCCACACAGTGGTGACACCCGGGCGTTTCCTCCCGCTTTATCCTGAACAGGAACCTCCCGAAACAACCATGTCCGGTGAGGACCTGCGTCAGGCGGAAGGTAAGGACGCCGTGGCGCCTCTCTAGCCACTCCTAAAAGAGGGGACTTATCGCCACAATTGTGGCGTGCCCAGCGCTGGGTTGCGACAATCGCACTCTCCATGCCGCCATAAGATCCCGCCGGAGCTCTGTCCGCTGTGCCGTGATTTCTCGCGGCAGCGGAGTTTCACCCCGGCGTTTCGCCTCCTCGCGCCACTCCCAGACGTGCGCGAGGACTTTTGCCTCCAGATCCCATGGCGGTAGTCCGGCAAGGAGGCTCGCCGCCTCACGGGAGACCGTGCGGTATCCTCGGACCAGCCTGATGGCCATGACCCTTTGGGACGCGTTCAATCGCTGGGCTGGTCGCAGCCTTATAGAACGCGCCCACACCGGTGCCCCGTAAAGGGCCATGGACCGCACGACCCCCGCGTAGAGCCTCCGGCAGGAGGCGTTTGGACCCCCCAGATTGGGCAGGAGCCGCTTTAAGGCAGCCCCGGCCCGCTCCAGTCTGGGAGCCAAACGTCGAAAATGCTCCACGAAGTTCCACCGGCTGTCGAGGACGAGTCCCAGGTACTTCATCGTCGACTCGACGCCGATGTGAACCCCTCCTGCCAATATCTGGGAACCCGACAGTGGCGCGTTCCGAGGACCATAAAAACACATGGCCTCGGACTTGTGCAAGGCCACCTCGAGTCCCAATTGCCGGATCCTATCGACGATTGTCGCAACCCCACGTGCCGCCAGTTCGGCCGCCGCCTGATGCGACCTCCCCTGCGCCAGAACCAGCGTGTCGTCAGCGTAGCAGACTACGCTGACGCCGCTAGGGAGGTGGGCGCGCAACACCCAGTCGTAACCGATGTCCCACAGATGCGGCCCCAGGACCGATCCCTGTGGGACACCGCACGACATCTCTCGCCGGTTCCACTCTCCGTGGTGACCGGGGTAGATGACGGCCCTGTCCGTCAAATAGGCCTCGACCACTCGACAGAGGTAGGTCGGCATCCGGTGATATCGGAGTGCCTCCCTAATGCAACTCCAGGGCAGGGTATTGAAGGCATTGGCGATGTCAAGAGACACCGCCAAGACGACCCCACCCCGGGAAACAGCATCCCCCGTCGTGAGGGCTTGAACGCTCATGATGGCGTCCACCGTAGAGCGCCCCTTGCGGAAACCAAACTGGCTCTCCGCCAAATCCGGCCCCACCCGCACCAGCCGCCCGACAAGGCGGTCTGCAATTACTCTTTCAAAGAGCTTGCCCACCTCGTCGAGCAGCACAATGGGCCGGTAATTCTCCTACACCCTGGAGTTGCCGAACTACGGCTTCGACTTTACCCTCCGCAGTACGCAGACCAGAAGGCCAATTCTCGTAATTTAAAACGAAATAAGAGGTATTTTTGACAGATTGAGGCTGAGATCAGACTGTGAACGTTCTTAAAATTAGTAGAATTGCCCCTCAGATCAATCAGGACAGACTTTCCTGGGTTTTTTACAGGGTTCGGTACAATGCTGCTGCCACTCCTTAAATCTTGGCTTTCAAGAAGAATAATGGATAGCGTCGCCTAATGAGACTCAATTAATTATTCTATTGTTGCGAGACTGCCGAAAGTATTGTTTCGCTCTGTGAATGATAATAATGTTATATGTATATTAAACTAGCTTTTGCCCGCGGCTTCGCCCGCGTGGATGTCGGAAAAAATCTGAAAGGAACGTACTACCGGGATTAAAAGTATTCTATGTGATAAATTGATAATCCAGCTTATAAAATATATGTATATTGTGTGCCAAATTTCATTCAAATCCGTTCAGCTGTTTTTGCGCCAATCCTAAACATAAAATCATCCCCTCTAAAATTGACTTCCCCTTTCCACTCCGTTAGAGATTTTAAAAAAAATCTTTACCCCCTCCACCCCCTTTAAAGGTTTGTTTTCGAAAATGTATTTTTACGGTCGTTTTATTTATTATGGAAGTATCCTGGTCAATTTTCAGGCTTATTGATAAAATTTTATTGGTTAAAGTTTGAATATAAACTGTATCCCCTTTTCATCCCCAAAGGGTTAATTTTTGAATAATGCTTTGCGTCTTTTCCATTATTTGACATATAGGTTTACACAAATTTCTAGTTGATCAAGCCGCGCAGTAAAATCCTTCCTTGTAAAATTGACTACCCCGTTTCACCCCAGTAGGGGTAGATTTTTGAAAAACCTTGATGCAATTTATTCTTTATTTTTGGTTTTAAGTATATTATAAATACTGAGTTTCGAGTTAATCGGACTGCGCGTTAAAATTCTTCTATACAAACTGACATCCACCAATTCCCATAGAGGAGGAAGTTTAGAAAAACAAAAAATGACATGCTTTATAATTTACTAAACTTATCTCTCGACCTCGTCTCTCTCTTGATATCGTTGTCTCTATCCAAAATATCTGTATCACCTATCAACGCACAGTCAACCGCATTTCAGTAGTACTACGAAAATCGGATTCGAAAGAATTAAAATGGAAGTTGCTTAGAAATAAATTAAATAGTCCTGGTGAATTTATAATTTATTTGGATAAGGGTTCATACCATGACGCGAATGGAACCAACCTTTGTTCCTACCTGCATTGTAATTAAATATTAGAACACAAAAGCTGTTATTGTGACTTAACTCTAATACATTTTGTAGACATTATTATGACCAATAACCTGTAGTGCATTATTTTGTTCTACGAGTATAATTAATAGTTTTCGCAGCGCACGCCAATAACAATTTTGGGTTTTCTACCTCGGGTTACAATATTGCAATTTTCTTACGGATTCCTACTCTTTTTGAAAATAAATTATAGCCTTTCGTAATAATGTAACTGTCTACCGGTGAAATATTTTTTTAAATCGGTTCAGTAGTTTCGGAGCCTATTCGTTACAAACATAAAAACAAGCAAAAAAATCTTTCCTCTTTATTATATTAGTATAGATTAATGCAGTATTTTTTTTGCACTTGACTCCAACAAAATATCGCACTATAAAGCTTAACATTACGCAAACACATCTCTGAATCTAAAAATGATCCTGACAAACCTTCAATATTTTGAACGGCCTATCCAACGATACCCCACAACATGGGAAATACCAAAAAAAAAAAAAATTTACTACTTTGTCGGCCTGATTATTATGATGCTACTGATTATTATGATACTAGGCCAAATTACAGCTTTCTAGTACTAAGAATCTCTGAGCTAGGCCGGGGACAGACAGACAGACAGACGCCGAATTTCCTATTTCTAGTCCGTAGAATTATATATTTAGTCTTGTATGAGGCAAGTAGCATCCATAATCGATTGATGTGTGTTCCTCACGTTGTTGACTCGTGCGCGCCGCGGACAAGGCGAAACTATAAGGGCCTTATTACAAAACAAGTTTACCTTCAGACCCACGTTTAAACCATGGAGCCATTATTGAATTTCAACCTTTATTCCGACTATGGTAAAGTTCCTAATTACAAAACTGAAAACTTAGTACGGTATTTCAATCACTGTTACGTTCTTATTACAAAAACTGGCTGCATGGTTTAAGCCATGTCAAAATATAAATCTTGTTTTGTAATAAGGCGGTAAGGGTTCAAAGGTAAATTGGTCCAGCCGTTTTTAAGTGATGCACGAACAGCGTTTGCCAAAAAAAACTAAAATACAGATCCAAAGACACCGACTTCCGAAATTAAAGTTATTTTTCATTTTGTAGTGTTTTTTTGGAAGTCGGTTGTTAATAATTAACAATTTTGTGTTTTTCTCCACTGGGCGATGTGGTCGATAAGCGACAAAGCCCTGTAAAAAAAAAAAACGGTTTTTTTTTTTTTGGAAACGTTTTTTATTGTTTATATAGAAGATCAATTTTGATCTTGGGAATTGGGATTATGACTGCCGTAAACCAACAATGATTTTATTAGCTGTGACAGATTAATGGATTCGAAAATAATATCATACCTATGTCAGAGTAAACCAATTTACTTATTACTTTTTAAATAATTCAATTCACATCAATCATGTGAGTCTCGGGACTCAATCAATCTATTAAATTACCTGTCAATGTGTGACGGTTGGTTATAAAGGTCTCAAGAGTCTCTCTTAAGTTCAATTGCAGACTTTGCTTTTAAAAAGGTAAATTGGGCTTTGTCCTTCTTTTGTTTATTTTTAGCGCAGGAAGAAACCATTTCTTTGGAATAGAATAATATTGTTTAATGTTGCTGCAGGTGATTAAAAAATACGGTTGGACAAAATTAAGGGACACTAAACGCCCGTAGCCGTCATAACAATGAAATTTATATTCGTTCAGTATCTTTGAAAGCGTTAAAAAAGTATCCCTACAACACACCTCTAGGGTGTACAACTGTACATTATAGTAAGCTGCTTACAAAATAAGGTTTTGTGTAAATTGGCTGAAATATGACGATTATTGTTGAAGATGTCGGATTATACTAATATCATGCCGACTTGGGAGCTTTACTGGCGGGAGTGATTGTACTATCGAGGAATTTCATATCTAACCAGTTTCAAAACAAAATCCCGTGAACACGATGACCAAATCTGTTTTGCATCGACCAATGAAACAAAAATACATAGTAATATTTTGTAGTTTCTGATTTTTTGTTGTTCATGCGTTTTTTGTAGGCTCTGTTACAATGATCACAGATGTCTGACTACGGATATGGTGACCCTTTCTCGACCACTAGGAATAGAACAAAAGAAACAAAACTGAGAAAGTTTTTAATTTTAATGTTTTTATACTTTACATTTTGTTCTAACGCATTTCATGGGTTCAGTTGCAAATTTGCAGAGCTTTCGGTAACAACTAACGTTTTTACTAGCATTTCTGAAACATGTCTTCGTACCGCCTCACCACACAACAGAGGCATGAAATCTTGTTTCTTGGATTAAACATCAGTCAAATCCGAGCATACTATACCGAAACCATACCGCGTTTTGCGCTTTTAAAGTATTATGGAAATTTTCCGCCTCTCACCCAAAAACTGCTAATTCTGAAACTACTCAATTCTAATTTTATATTATACTTTTCTGAGAGCATAGCAAACCCACTCATAAAAAAAAACACAACACAACATCTTAAAAATGTCAACGAAAAATACCGCAGTAGCATAAATCTATCTTCTGAGGAGTCTTTGGTCAACTGGACCCATTTGAACTGGTCCCGCGGGATCAGTCAACCAAATCACATTTTGAATAGGTAGACTGGACCCACTGCCCAATTTCATTATAAGTACAGTCACGGAGTAAAGCCGAATCTTTTAGTTTTAGTTTTATGACTTCAAACACTTATACTAATATTATTCAATTAGGTGTTTACACTTAAGCACCACACTAGTCTAAATATTGCTCAACTTCTAGAATGGTTGAGTAAGGATGCGGCTTATTATTCGACTGCGGTGAAATGTCTTTACGGTATCAAAATATATATATATAAAAGTGACTGCCTAAAAGCAAGGAAAGAAAGAATAAGATCGACTACGCTGTAGGTGAACTACTCAGTGGCCAGATTAGTTTAGGCCATTATTTAAAAGAAAAAAAAATCAAGTGAGACCGATTTTCAACTGACTCACTGAGTATTTTTAAATAAGTACTATTTTGTGGATACATAAACGTGGAAAAAAAATTACTCATTGTTGATTTGTGATGTGTGATGTTTAGAATGTTGATTTGTATTTTTTTTTTGTTTTAAATTGTAACTTTTATGTCTGTGATTTTTAAATAGATAGTGACTAAGGATTATTTTTAAATAGTACTAAATAAGATGTATAGATGACCAAAAAAGACGTACTGAGCATCTGACTGATTTTAACTTTTTCTGTGTCATATTTAAGTATTACATTTAGTTAATATTCTTTTCATAAAAAGGTTTGTCTTGATTTTACTTACATGTTACTTATTAAAGATTTTAGATTTTGATTGAGAAAAAACTTTTAAACCTAATTGAATTGTGTAATAATAAATAACTACTAATAATAATAACTAATATATTTTGACTTACTAGAGAATAGGCAGCAGCGTTCTCTATGAATTTTTTAAAACCATACTGCGATCGCCAACCCGCCTGCCAAGTGTGGCGATTATGGCAAATCCCCCCCTTTTTGGGGGAGGCCTATGTCCAGCAGTGTAGGTCATTCGGCTGAAATGTTGATGATGATATTTTGACTAAGCAATTTTGCGCTCGACTGTTTCCACTAGTAGCTTTAAACAATAGATTTTTTTGTGTGGGTCCAGTTAACCAATAAAAATATAGAAAATAAATTATGTCAGGCACTAGTTGTCTGGCATTTTTTGCTGAACTGGGCCTTTTTGGCGCAGCCGTGAGACACACTTTACTGCTAATTTCTTACATCGGATTTTTACACTTTTTACTTCTTTGATTTTTTATTTCTTTATTTTTTGATCTACTGTATATTAGATTGTGTGCCTTTTAGTCTGTGCTAAATAAGTGTATTTTCTTTCTTTCTTTCTTTCTTTTTCTTTATGTGGTCAAGTGGACACGGTCCAGTAGCGAACGGGTCCAGCTGACTGAAGAATTACGACGATGACCCACAGTAACCGTTTTTATCTTTCAGAATTTGATAACATTTTCATTGTTATTTATGAAGCTATTTTAACCGGTATTCTCATCCAATAAAATAATATGTTATTTAAATTGGGCATTTAATTTAGATTAAAATATGCCTGTATTAAAATATTCATAGGACAGATTAAAAATTACGCGTAACAAAATAATGATGGTTGACGGCGGCGCGCGGCCTATTCGGTATGCGATCATCGCTCCGATTCCTTTTAATCCCGGTAGTACGTTCCCGTGGGATACTTTCCGACATCCGGCGAGGCCGTGGGCAAAAGCTAGTAAGAAAATAAATAAAAAGAATATTCTAAACTTGGATATGATAAACAAAAGCCTAAACTAAGTATATATAAAAACCTATGACTTGAATTTTCACCGGTAGAAACCCCTTCAAACCGGAATTTATGAGTTTATACTGCTTACAACCAAAATACCATGTACCGCTTTCTTTTTAGGATTCCGTACCTCAAAAGGAAAAAACGGAACCCTTATTGTATCACTCGTGTGTCTGTCTGTCTGTCCGTCTGTCACAGCCGATTTACTCCGAATCTACTGGACTGATTAAGTTGAAACTTGGCACACATATGAATTTCTGTGACCCAAACATGGACGTGTCACGTGTAATAAGGGGGGGGTCACTATTGGAGGGCAAATTAGAAAATTATAAAATAAAGTTTTGCTATCGGTACTATAATACAGTATGTAAAAACACCCTGTTGTTCCTTTTAGGGACGTATACATTGACCTACAAGCACACCATTGGTGGAATTATAATTTAAAAAAGTTAAGCATTGGCTAGTCGAGAAGTCAAAATCAAAGAATTAAATAGGTTAGCTGAAATCAGTTTAACATTACAAATATTAATAATTAAATATTTATTTTAGTTATTTTTGTTGAACAGTTTTTATAAATGACTTGCTTTATTACGTATGTACACCTATTCTTAAAACGTAGGTAGAAGGAACAACAGGGTTTTTGTTACATATTGTATAATTATGTAACAAATCAAATAATAATATATATATATTTTTTAAATGAAAGGGCTTGATGTAATAATTTCAGATATTTTTATAATTTTAAAATAAATACTTAGAAGGAAATAGAAGAAAATCAATGAAAGTTTACCTCCCCCCCCTTATCTCCGAAACTACAGAGACTAAAATTTTAAAAACATATACGGCCTTATTACAAAACAAGGTTTATATTTTGACATGGCTTAAACCATGGAGCCAGTTTTTGTAATAAGAACGTAACAGTGATTGAAATACCGTTCTTTATACAAAACTGAAAACTTGGTTCGGTACTAAGTTGACAGTTTTGTGTTTAGGAACTTTACCACAGTCGGAATAAAGTTCGAAATTCAATAATGGCTCCATGTTTTAAACCTGGGTCTGAAGATAAACCTTGTTTTGGAATAAGGGGGACAGAGAATATTTCTTTAATTCTTAAACCCATAAGAAGTCTTAAAATAACATGGTAAATCACTCAATATTGTGCGTACAAAGTTACATTTGTAGTTGGAATGCATGAGGGAACATGTCTTTCAACTACAATGTTAAGCTTGTTCTTGAGAAAAATTCATCCCAACTATGGAACCCTTCATTGTGCGTGGCACACGCATTTAGCCGATTTTTTTAAGGAATTTCCCCATCAACAGCGATTACTAATAAATTAATAAATGCCTACCGAAGATTTACGGACTGATTATCATGATAATAGGTAGCTAATATCAATAGGAAACTGAAAGAAGAACAAATTATTAATGTGATAAGCCAGTATATATCTACGTGTAGTTCATAATCTTTATAATAATCCCCAAATTAGCCTAAAGACATATAAAGCAATGGATTAGCAATATCCTTCAAAATCATTCAGATTGTGTTAACTATCAAGTGTATTATGGAATTAGGGAGCAGGTCAAAGTTTCTCAAAAAGTTAAGGACAGTCTTCTAAGTCCATTTTCCTGTAGCTGCTTTGGTGCCTGCCTGAGTAAGGTACCTGCCCTTACTGCCCCGTCTCGAAAACCCCCCCTGGGCAACACGAGTATTTTCTATTTAAAAATCGTCTAACTTACGTTAGGGCCTGTGCACACCACGTTTGTTTTTTAAACGCGCCGTCGACGCGCGTTTGTAGCGATACAGACGCGATACGCACGCACGTCAGTCTATTCTGTAGGATAAAAGCGCGCGTCAACGTGGTGTGTGTACAGGCCCTTGCGTCTACTCCACGCGTTCGTGCTACGTATTCTGATAATTTTCCCTTTCAAACGAAAACGCCCCCTAATTTAAGAGGAAACGCAGTCACGTGGTCATTGGCGTTAATATGATTACGCCAAAAACTTAAACATAGGGATAGCAGTCAAGTGGTAGATAGAGGACATACATTTTTACGAAAAAAATATTTGGTCTAGTATCATCTCATTAAGGAAGAAACAGGAGTATTACGTTAGTATGGAATGAACGCTAACGACCATGTGACCGCGTTCCTTTTAACAGAATGTATAACTATTTTGGTCTGTGACTTATTGATACGAGACAAACTTAGATAACTACTATGTATTCCAATATTCAATTTCTATTGCTTTCTGCGCCCCTCACTTATTTATACCTAGTTTTTACGAAACAATCTACAGCCCACCAATGACACCCTGTCAATAATTGATCATTATTCAAAACAAAGGAAATACCCTACTAAAATAACTGTTCCACAGATAAAAGGACGCGCGAAAGAAAGCGCGACTCGCGACGCGACACAAAGGCACCACTCGTCGCGCGACACGCGAGGCCTTTGTGTCGCGTCGCGTGTCGCGCCGCTCTGTAGAAGCCTAAAAACACAAAGTGAGCGCGTGCGCAGACAATTAACCATATATGTAGTAGGTGTATGGCGCAGACTTGTTACGAATGACGTATGCGCGCGACGTTGCCGCTTCGTGCTTGTCATGCCCATTGAGGTAGGATAGGTTTATAAGTCAATGGTCATGCCACGTACGGTTTTCCTACTGGTCGGCACAGACTGGCACAGTGTCACTACTTTTAGTGCAAACCTCAATTGAATACGAAGACTACGTACTGCCAGAACTATGATAGCGTATGACGCCGTCAGAGACAAAAATTATACATCAAACATTTTTAATGCTTATCTTAAAAAATTCGAAGCACGTAGTGAAGGCCAGAAATACCAATGCTCCATCCCTTTTTCTCACACGTTGTTCACATAAATCCTTCTCTTTTTGACACGACAGGAATGTGAACAGTCTGTTTCCTTTATTTAAGTTTGTATTTGACACACCTGTGCACAGTGTTTCGTGTGTCACAGTGTAGTCAGTGAGTTCTTAGTGAGTGAACCGCCGCGTGCGCACCAAATGTTTACATTTTTTATTTAGTTTTGTTGTGTTTTGACAAGTAATAGTACAAAATGTTTATGTCGTATGAAGTGTTTGCTACGTTCGGGATATCTGCTGTAAGTACAAATTGTTTTAATACATGGTTTTTTGGATATCGTTGTTTGAAGATTTTGGTTAGGATGTTATCGGTTGTGAATAATAATGAGGTTCGATTGATGACTTGATCACGATCACGACGTTGTCTTCTTGTTCAAATTTATCAAAATAATAATATAGGTAAGCCTAGTTCTTAAGTATACATTATACTGAAAACTTGTTGTTTGTACCTACAAGTTAGATGTAGTTCTTTGTTTATATGAAAAAGGTGGGCGTTTTTCGTGAACTCTTGTGAGGAAGTTTTGATTAATGTTATTGAAACTGAAAAACCTTGAAAATATAATAAATAATGAAGAGTTATTATTTTATCATAATAGGTCTGTATGTAGAATAAAACGTTGGATAACAATATGATAAAATAATTAGGGACCTAAGGAAGACCTAACTTTACATTTTACATCTACTCTATATAAGTAGGTACCTACATAGGTTTACTGGTTTAGGGACCTATAGGTACCTACTTATATAAAGATTACGTAATATTAATAATATTATTTTAAGCGCGTACTTGTTAGACCAAGTTTATACATTCCTTCAACGTTTGCATCCACTTAAGCAAGATATATGTGGTAACTACAATATTATTACTAGGTACATAACTACACTGGACGAAGGCTATATCTATTTGAACTTATGCCAGAGAATATTAGCACGCTGCAGACTGTGTAATGCTTCCAATCATTTACCGGGTAAGTTAAAGTCCCATGTAACAGGGGCGAGCGAGCCTGTTGCCATCAACGTCTCAAATCCAGACTCCGGACTATTACTGAGGAATTCCAGATGGAAAAACCCAATAACACTTTGCCCGACCTGGGAATCGAACCCAGGACCTCATGCTTAGCAGTAGTGCTTGTGACCACTAGACCAACGAGGCAGTATTTTTTAAAACAGTAGGTAACATTCCTATAAGTACCTGAATAATAAAATCTCACCATCAAATTTCAGATCCTGTCGTTCTCATTATCAGTAACCCTGCTACTGATATTGGCGGCCAAGCGCGGCCTGCTCCGAGTTGGCAGCAAGCCTGCCAAGTTCAATCCTCTCCTGCTGCCGAGCGCGCCCATCACGGCCAAGATCGTCGAAATGACACCGCTAAAGGATCGAGCTATTTAGAGAGAGAAAGAGATTTATAGAAGGAGAGCAAGTCATTGGAGGACCTTGTGAAAAAACTTGTGTAAAATTGACTCAGGTATTTTTTCGTTGGGTTTGAGACTCAAATGTTTTTGTCAATTTTCCGTCCATGCTCAGAATAGTCACAAAACAATCCGAAATTATAGTAAACTTTTTGTAAATAAACAACTGTTTGTTACCTTCTGATTATAGCTAGTCGAATATATTTTTTTCTGTGAAAGTTATTTTATAGAACAAGCGAATGTAGTCGGCGAAAATAATTATTGTTAAATAAATTGACCACCAACTTAAACTGTAAATTGAAATCACAACTGTCATTTTTTGACTAATGCCTTTAACATGACAAATTATCGTAGGGTTTCAATTTCCTTCAACTCAGCCTATAGCAGCCCACTGATGGACATAGGCCTCTCCCAGGCTGCGCCACAACACCCTGTCCTCCGCCTTCCGCATCCAGTCTGTCCCAGCCACTTTTTTAAGGTAAATTTCCTTAACAATTAGCTTTCCCTGGCTGTACTAAGTATATACTTTCTTCTGTGAATTAATTAATTCTAGTAAAGAATCTCTTCATGTGTCTAAAATCCAAAATAATGAATTTAGGATATCAGGTACTTATTGATTAATTAGGTTAATTCCCAATCTATCCAATTTTGTGGTTATTGTGGTAGACAGAAATTAAATTAGGTATTTCAAAATTACTAGGTAAATAAAACCATTCACAATGTTAGTTTAGAATGGAGGTAATCAAAAATGTACAGCGTAAACATATTTTAATGCTGATAAAGAAATTATTAATTCTCCGTAAGTCTCAGACTGAATCTTCTACAGCCTACAGGTTCAGAATGTATTGTTTAATATTGCACTAGCAATACAATAGCGTGTCGATGGCAATCTATATTATAGATGGATGGGTGTATCTTATTTGCTACTGTGACGTCTGTGACGAACTTTATATTTATAATTTATGCTAAGCATTGTTCTCATGTAAGTGACTTTCGTGTCTTTTTTTGAGAATAAATATCTTTAAACCTAAACCTATTATAGAGTCAGCCCAGAATTTGGCTACAAGCTTGGTGCCTTCAGTAGCGGCCACCAGCTCCTGTGGCGTGCAGACTGTAGGACACGCTGGACACGATATTATGAGATATAGAACTTATCTTGTACCTTTAAGAAAATGGTCTTAGTAGAAGACCCTGCTTACAGATATTTTCCAAACTTTGATTCCTATGTAAGTTACTGTCAAGTTATACCTACAAAAGAATCAATTTATAGATCAAATCCAATAATAAACACCATATTTAATAACATATTTAAACTAAGTTAATTACCAATAACGTGAATTAATTATTATACTACTTATTTACCGTAAAGCGGAATAACTTAATCATTTAACATACAAATCAGTTCGTAAGTGCCATAATATTATGATAATTAATAAGAGCATGAGAAAATTAATTTGTTTCTTCTTTACAGTTTACATAATTTAATAGTTTATTGAAAGTCGCCCCTACTACATGGGACTTATACATGACTGGTGAAATGTAGGTGTACTATAGGTAATAGTTATGCTTCTGCTTAACCCTTTGGGGAATACAACCGTTTGTAGGTGGCCGTGAAGTGTCATATTATTGAAAGTAACAAAACTTGTATTAAAACTTACTTTTTTTGAGACATCCAAAATCTTGTCAGTATCATGATAAAATTGTACTAAAACTGTATTTTTCCTGTAAGATTTAGCAGAGCAATAAGTTGTTGGTATGAGTAATCGAATTAGGTACTTGTTTTTTTGTTAAATTCGATTAACACCTGAGGAGAAGGCGCTTTCATTATTATTTAAATGAAAATTATTTTTGTATTATTAATCTAATTAGAATATTTGTTTGAATAATTATTAATATTATTTCAGGAACGTAGTAAGTATTTAACAATTAAATAGTACTTATCAATAATTTGTATGTATATAAAGAGACGTTTAATAAACTTGTAAAATTCTGGGTCCTTGTTTTTTTTACCGATTCCTCTGTCAATTGTTGACCGATTTCCAAAATTATTTTTTTGTTTGAAAGAGTATGCTCTCAAGTTGGTCCTATTGTCACCAAATTTTAATATGAATATGATGAGGGTATCCCATGGAAATCCTCAAGTTTTATACGCACGCCTATAGCGACTTGAGTATGTTGTATAGTAACTCATACATTTGCACTCCAAAAGCACCATTTGGTGAAATGAAACCGATGATGAAGACCACAGAGGGCCACCGGAACTAATTAATAATAAGTATTTCACGAGTTGCGATTCGATTAGCCACTTTAATATGATTGCTAAGCAATTTATACTCGTCACAATGCATATGGTGAAGTCACCATCAGCACCAGTTCTCCTGGTTCATACCGGGATAACTCCTCAACAATGAACGCCCCTGCATCGGGAAAAGCAATATTTTGTAAAAGGTGATGAGTAGTTGTCATGAGGCAATGACAACTTAGATAAATTACAGACTACCTAACCCACTAAAAAGTGAAAAAAATAAAAACTTTTTACTCTGCACGACACTGCAAGCCATTTACGAGGCCTCAAACATTAAGTACTTAAATAGAATTCAATTGTGTAGAATGCGGAAATGGTAATGGGTTGCCGGAAAGGCTTCAAATTAAAGCTGATTATCTGTTGTATTTATTTTATTTCTTATTTTGTTTATTTTTGTCTTGTTTAATGCTGCACCGATTTGACGTCATCACGTCAACGCCGGCTGTCGCTGAAAACCAGCGCTGGGCTCTGTCTCGCATAGGGTCGCAGCATTATGCTGAGCGATGGCCGTTTTGCGTGAATGTTACGCATATTTTCCGTCAACTTGTTCTTTCGTGTTTGTGTTTTTATTTCTTTGCGTTATGTTTACCGCAAAAATAAACGTATTTTCTTTCTTTCTTAATATAAAGAATTTCAGACGACAATACTAACACTGTCTGTAGTGCTTTTCAGTGTTTGTTTGTTTGTTCCAAACTACCTACATCTCAACATTTAGCCTGGTTTTTACTATTGTCTCACGTAATTTCACCTACAGAAAGAAAAATTACAATGACCTGTCTACTGGTAATTCTAGATGTGCCAACTTCGAGGCGCCCAGGCGAGGACTAAGCACAAAACTAACTCCGTGTGACTAATGTGAGAAAAGTTTCCCGTTGTTTTCCAAAGGGTAATGTCACGGCCGCCGTATATTAACAGAAGATGATAAAAAACTTTTTATGTGCCGTCCCTTGACATCGGGATCTCCCGGAGTTATAGCCCAGGGGCATGTTACTACCCATATTTCATTTTTGAGGTCGAAATCGTCGGAACTCTGCTTTTTTGGGCACATATTATGTTCCCGCCGTATTTTTGTTTTTAAACTTTTTATGAGGCCTAAATAGGGACCTGAATTTAAATTGGTTCAGGAAAAATACTGTAAATGTTAATATTGTATTGTTTTCAGAACGTTTGAAATACCTTTTGTTCTCGTTTTTCTGCTCTAAATAACGAGTAGGGACCATTATTGAGGCGCAATTTAACACTGTTCGGAAAACTCGTAAAAGCTTTTGTCACATAAAATGAAACTACCTTTTTTATTAAAATTTTAAACTGTAGCATACATTAAAATAGAGGAGAAAAATCTTGAAAGCAGTTATTGATTTAATTAGAAGTAAATTGATTTCTGCGCACTCTGGCGACGTCGCCATCATCGCTACAAATTAAGGGTCGAACATTTTCTCGGCATGTCTCCTGGATGTTTCAACCCAATTTCCTTCAAAAGCGAGGCGATGGAATTCGATTGAGCGACGTTTTCCGCTCGCTGGCAGCCGGCTTGATTTTATTACGGCCTCCGTTGCTCAGCTAAAGCTCTTTAGTGGCTTTTTAAAAATATTCACGATTGGAGGGAAATGAGGTCCACGAGGCTTGAGAAGTAGTTGGAATTGGGTTACGTTACGAGGTTGTTTAGATCCGCCCCGAGGGAGGGTCGCAATCTTCCCGATTCGGAATGTCGGGACGTAAGCAATTGCGTCGTGGTGGCAGCTTTATCTAGTTATGCTAACTGCTGGAGCTGTTGAGGAAAGCGGTGGTTTTGAATTGTATTTACTTTATTAGGTGAGTACCTTCGTTATTCCATAAATGTTAATAAATAATATCAAATCTGCTCCTGCAAAAGTGCAAACTAAACATAAAGATTTCTCCAAGGGGGTGACTAGCAGCGTCCTCCTGACTTCTTTTGTTTGCAAATTGTGATCGCTAATTCATCTGCTAATTGTGGTTGAGGCGTCGGGAAACGCCTTCATGTAGTGTCATGATTTATTTGAAAAAAATAAAATTGATGGTTGTTGTGTGTGTGCCAGGAGGCAACACACAACAACCATCGGGAAATGCCTTCATGTAGTGTCATGATTTATTTGAAAAAAATAAAATTGATGGTTGTTGTGTGTGTGCCAGGAGGCAACACAGTGTCGGATGGCCGAATGTCATGATTTTCAAATATTAATGAGATTCTGTAGTGGATTTTAAATGCTAAATATTTGGTGTGTGAAAGTATGTAATTTGCCTCAAATGATTTTTGTATCAGTGTAGTCATGAAGTTTAAAAGTATCTCATTTCACAGTTGTTTTAAGGCTTCTACATACCGGGGCCACTTGTCGCGCGACGCGACGCGACACAAAGGCACCGCTCGTCTCGCGACACGCGGGGCCTTTGAGCCGTGTCGCTGGTATGTATAAGCCTATAAAGGGCACGGGTTTTTTTAACGGAACGGGAGGGTAACATGACGTTTGGAGTGTCGCCTAGTTGCTATGAATCGAGCTCGGATCCTAAAGGTTGTCTTCAAGATGTAAAAAGCCTATACTTATTATTATATTGAGTACCTGGTTAAATTTATAGTTAGTTGAATATTGCTGTGTACCAACTTTGTGTGTGTTGAAGAGGTTAAATACAGAAATGTTCTAAAAGAAAGTGTTTCTTTTCAATACATTGGAAATAACTAAAAAGTTTAAACTTCTTTATTACTGTTAGACTGCATCTTTTCACTGCTGAGCTAATAATTTCACAAAGAAGGGAACTTGGGGAGCCACGCTCCCCTCATTTATTATTAAGTTCAAATCCTTTAGGAACAACTTTAGATAAACATGTGTTAGAATTTAGTTAAAATGAGATATGCTATTGATTTTTGAAGTGTAATCTTTTAGTTATTGTTGTGTGGGTATGATGGCATTCATGTTTACGTTGGATATGACTGTCACCCTGTACCACTAGATGACGTTACTTTTGGTATAATTAGGATCTATTTATTTGGTTAAACATTGAAATTCCATTTAAAGTTATGCATTAATTTTTTGAACATTAATTAAAAAAAAAAAAACTGTATTTTATATAACGTTAAAACATTTTGTAATAGGCTGCCTCAAGAGCCAACGCGATATGCCGGCAGCCAACACGAGTGGGGATTGGATGTAGCGCGCCGCCTTATTTGGGAAAACAGTATCATTAATTAACAGTATAATTGATTGCGTTTTAAGTTAAAACTAATATTTAGAATTGTTTTGGTTTGTATTCAAGATATCAATTAATGATACCTACTGTTTTACCAAACAAGGTGGCACGTTACATCCGGTCCCCACTCTTGTTGGTGGCCGGCGTAGCGCGTTGGCTCTTGGGAGTTGGGGCAGTCTGTTACTAACCGTCTGGCTCGGGAGGAGGCACGGCTCCCTGTCGTTTCGGGTGACGCAGGTGCTCTCGGGGCATGGTTGCTTCGGGAAGTACCTGTGTCGCATAAACAGGGAGCCGGACGCCCGGTGTCACCACTGCGTCGACTGCCGGGAGGACACGGCGCGGCATACGCTGGCAGAGTGTGCCGCTTGGGAGGAGCCACGCCGTGCCCTCATCTCAGGAGTAGGCAGTGACCTATCGCTGCCGGCCGTGGTCGAGTCGATGGCCGGCAGCGAGGAGTCCTGGGACGCGGTGGTATCCTTCTGCGAAACAGTCGTGTCGCAGAAGGAGGCTGCGGAAAGGGAGCGGGAGATCTCGTCCGCTCACCCGGCCCGCAGCAGGCGCACCGGGCGTCGGCGGAGGGCCGATAACGCCCTCTTCCAGCCCCCATAAATGGGTCCAGGGACGGCGGACTTGGGGACGTCCGCCGCCCCCTATCACATTGGACCCGAGGTGGCCCTATCAGACGTCGCGGGGGAGGAGTCAGACACCTCACCCCCCCCCCCAGACTTGAGGTGGCCCGCAGAGGCGGGCCGGCACTAGCCGGGGATTGCGGAAGGAATAACAGATCCCAAGATCCCCGGTGCAAGTGTGGGAGGGGAACACTGGGGTGGTTTTTAGTCAGTAAAAGTCTGACAGACCCCTCCGCCCGCCCCAGGGCGGAGGACATCCATGAGGATTATCCACCCCGTGAACAAAAAAAAAAAAAAAAAGTCTGTTACTAACCGTGGTGCAAGCAAGTGATGTAATAAAAGTGTTAAATGTAGCCGTAGCATAAAAGTGAGTTTTATTGGATCAGACGCCACAAATACTCGTATCAAATTTTGGCCTCCTTTAAACTCCCGCCAATACAATCGGGGGCTCCAATCAAATATTCAAGGGGGCGAGTTGATACACTTAGGCAATCAGGGGCAAGATCCAATGGGCGAGCGGAGTCCAACCTAAGAAAATACTGAAAATAATTTCCCTCTATCACCGAAAACTAAATCTTCTGCTACATAAAAAACGGTAAAATATCACCGTTTACCAAAAAACTCAGCTGATGTACAAAATGTCAGTACATCCATTAACTTAACTAACTTTGATAACATAAACAAATCTGAGCGGAACCACGAAATAAGGCCGCGCATGAAATAATTATATGAATACTAGCTTTTGCCCGCGGCTTCGCCCGCGTGAATGTCGGATACCTCACGGGAACGTACCTAGTACCGGGATTAAAAAAGTACCCTGTGTGTTAGACTATCTGTGTGCCAAATTTATCCAAATCTGTTCAGCTTTTCTCGCGCCAACCCGGAACAGACACACAGACAAACGGACGAAAATTCTAAACACCTCATAACAATATTCCTTTTGACAATTAATGAATTAACGATGAGTTTTCCTTTCCGTAAGAACTTAATACGGACTTTTAACGAATATTTTTTTTTTACTTTTAAAACAAAAAATAAACGAATCGGTCCAGTCGTTCTCGTGTGATGGGTTTTTTTTTTTTTGTTGGGAAATGATCAAATACTTAACTTCTCCCGCTCTGGGCTGAGCGGGAGGGCGTGTCAGACTTTTACTGACTACCAACGACCAATGAACCACAGAACAGAATGAAGTGAAAAAAGTGATAAATATCTTTAATTTCGGAAGTCGGTGACAAAACACTAAGGTACAGACATCCAAAGACTGACTAACTTTCAGAATTTCGGAAGACCGACTTCCGAAATTAAAGTTATTATTCACTGTGTAGTGTTTTTTTTGGTAGTCGGTTGTGTTTTTTTTTAATACGTTTTTTTACATAAACCTAGGTATGTATAAAGATATTATAGAATATATTTAGATTCACGAGGAAGTATGATCGCTATTAGCAGAATGAATCGATCTATCTGTGAGGCAAAACTAGCTGGTCGTAGTTATTGGCGACTTTAGTTTTCACGTCACTTATATTCTCATACAGGACCTACGAAAGTTATTTCAGTCATAAGCCCGAAAGTTTGACAATCTGGTTGAATGGTTATCCATGTGAATAGTTGCTCTCAAATCAATGATTGGATTTCGATTAGAATGTCGAGCAGTAGGGAGAAACCTTGTTTTGAAAAAACAAACTTTTTATAAAAACAATACTTACAGCTTGGTTTTCTAATAAGTTTGTGTGGTTACTTTGTATTAAAATAATAAGCTTTAGTAACAAATTAGGTTGTCTATACCCTTCGGGGAAACAAGCCGTGATGTTATGTTATCGTATGTTAGGCTTTAACATTTTGGTTTTATAGACTTTATTGAATTGTTTTAGGGGTTTAACTTTTATTTGGTAGATATTCTTTAGTTAATAATTATTTTCTTGAATGTAAAAGATATCAGAGATCCATGTGCTATCAAAGTTTGTTCAACTACTGACATTTTAGTCGGTGAAACTTTTTTTTTATAATTATGTAGATAAACTTTGATTCTTTTTACAAAACATGATTATCTAAGATCCAGATTTAAGCCGACTACGGTAAACTTCTTAAAACAAAACTGACAACTGTATCTCAATCACAGTGACGTTCTTATTACACTGGGTCGATGGTTTAAATTATAGCAAAAGAGAAACTTCGTTTTTTTTTTATAATTGATCGGTAAATAATCTATATAGTCACAGTCACGGTTGAAAAAAAAGAAATTCCTCTTAACGAAAACCAAAAATGCATTGACCAAAACCCTGCCACCCGTACGGGAAGTACTTCTTGCCTCCTACTTACGTCTCGTACAATTTACCGCCGTCCCGCAATCCATCTAACCCTCCACCGCTAACGGTCCACTCTCAACCAACCGATGAAATCGAATTAGTTGGGGACAGATCGTACCCCATTGTTTTGTGCCAATACACTTACTGTTTATTCAGTGGGGTCGTAACGACTCACGGTATTGACGGGTTAAGGTTGGCTTGTTCTTGTTTAGTTTTAATGCAACTTCTGAATGGGGGTTATCTACAAGTTTCTATGGTTGTTTTGTTAAGTTAATAAGGTTTTCGTGTGGTGGCCTTTTGTATGTTAGTTTATTTGTATCGTGATGGAGAATCTTTGGAACGTTACGTAAGATGCTTTTCTGTTTTTGGTGGTTTTTGGTAGATTGTAGTAGTTTTGGTTTAGTAGTTTTCTTTTAATATTAAATGGTAGCTGATTCTGCCAGATTTCAAAACTTTAAGGGTGTTTTAAGCACAAACTTTAGGCGCTCCCTATTACATGGGACTTATACATAAGTGGCAAAATTTAATGTTGGTGTACTATACCAACTTATGGGTACACCTCTGTCTAACCGTTTGGGGATTACAGGCGTGATGTTAAGTGTCTTCCACCCTAAAAGTTTTGAAATCTGGCAGAATCAGCTGCCAACTGATCTACACAAATAATAATAATCATAAATAAATACAATTGAAGTGTCAAAATAACAACTTTTTACGGTACATGTAACAATTTATTTTGTCTGTTTGTATCTGTCTGTCTGTATGTTCCGGCTAATCTCCAAAAGGGCTTGGCCAATTTAGGAGGGGCTTTCACTAGCAGATTATAGCTAAAGTTATAATAAGGAGTAACTTAGGAGTTACTTTTATTTTAGAAAAAGCTACGCGACCGATGCCGCGGGCAACATCATCATCATCATTTCAGCCGAAAGACGTCCACTGCTGGACGCTGCTCCCCCAAGCACTTCCACTTCGACCAGTTCTGTGCTTCCCGCATCCAGCGGATACATGCAGCCTTCACAAGGTCATCGGTCCACCTTGTAGGAGGCCTTCTGGCGCAATCACCCAAAGGGCAATGGAGAGGGCTATGCTTGGAGTTTCCCTATGTGATCGAATCGGAAATGAAGAGATCCGCAGGCAAACCAAGGTAACCGACATAGCCCCAAGAATTGCCAAGCTTAAGTAGCAGTGGGCAGGGCACATTGCTCGCAGAACTGATGGCCGATGGGGCCGAAAGGCTCTGGAGTGGCGACCGCGTACCGGAATACGTAGCGCGGGCAACAACTAGTATTCAAATAAAACGACTTCTATTTCAGGAATCTATCAGAACCAAAATTCGTCCTAAAGCAACGTACTTATAAATATTTTTTTGTAAAAAAACAATAATTATTTTGTGACGTAACTTGTTAGTAAACATTGTGGACGACATTATTTTTAAATGAAACCTCCGCCTGTCTTAAAATTTGCATAATAAAGACAGCTACGAAAGATAATAAAAAAAAATGTACCGTCGGCACCATTAAAATGCATGACAATAAGAAAAAAATTAAAAGCCGAAAATTAAAATTTTCACAGATTTTCTGATAAGCCGGGAAAATATGTACACGTTTATAAACAAATTGGAAGAAAAAGAAAAATAAAAAATAATCTGGCCAACGATCATTTTGTCCACTTTTATACAACAGCTATCGTCACAGAAAAGGACAATGCACACATTTTTCTCTTACATTTTCTTTTTCCAGAGCCCGATGTCATTAAAAAAGTAGTGCCTGTATAATTATGAAGAAGGTATAAAAAGAGCATCGTGCTTATTTAAGTGCAGAAGCGCTACTCTTCACAGGATTTGAAACTTTCAAGCAGCGGGGTAGTTGCGTAACACACTATGTAGCAATAGGATTCATTTTGACAGTTCAACAACATTCATTGCGTTATTTATGTTGACAAGTTGTTGAAATTTTTATTTTATTTATATTTTGGTATTATGATTAATCTTTGACATTATGATTTATATTTTCGATATTATGATTTATATTTTTGATTTAACTATTAATATTTTGACATTACGAATCATGTATTTTTGATGTATCTTAACCAGTCTATTAATTTGTCATTAAAATTATAAATTCATAAACTTAATACTTTCATATCTTTATATAATATTCTTATAAAGTAAGTACCTAGTTCTGATTTGCATGTACCTAACTTATTATTTCCAGCAATGGTAGTATGTGTGAAATAATATTTAATGTAAGATCTCAGTTATCTCATACTGAGATATAAATAAATAAATCTAAAAGAAGGCTACACTCTAATTTTAGATTTATTTATTTCTCTGTAGGTAGGTACTCTAGCATTCTGACAGTTGACAGTGGCATCATTTTTACTACCTATTTTACACATGCGACAAATCACCTTAGGCAGTGACACAGGTACAAGGTATAATTGAAAGCACATTGAGGTCATTGTGGATATCAGCATGAAAAGTAATGGCCTATGTATCGATGATTTCCAGACTGCAGCGCCATCACAATTTCGAAAAGAACATCGAAGCCAGTGGTATAATAATGCCAATAGTGATGTAACTTCTGTCCCTGTTTTACACTGTGGCTTAAAGGATCTCAGCGGCCAGCAAACCCGGCGGCCAGGTAGTTTAAAGGAGAATGTCTGGCGAAGGTAAGAGCTCACGGGGACCGATTATAATAACGGATAGCTTAATTAACTTTGTCGCCCTTGTCGGTTATTTAAAAGTATATAATAGTAGACGGGCGTGTGGCACGTGGCGTCCTCAAATCCGGGCATGTGTTGGACGTGTCGGACCACGCACAATAAATCACAATGAGTCCGTACTTGGCATGAATTTATCTTAAGAACAAACTTAACATTGTAGTTGAAAAATATATTCCCTCATACATTCCAACTGTAAATGTAAGTTTGTACGCAAAATATTGAGAGATCTGCCATGTTATTTTACTTAGACCATATAGACTTTTTATAGGTTTTCCTGTAATCTATAAGTAAAGAACGTTTTCCAGTACTTTTTTCAAAATTTTTGTCTTAGAAAAAGTTATTTTTATAAAAAAAAAAGTCTGATAATACTCGTAATATCCTTACAACTAGCCCTTTTATTTGGTATGTCACACGCTACAGTTTGTAAAACTTCTTTTTTAATTTTCTAATTTTCCCCTATAAAAGTGCCCCCCATATTCAAAATTAATTTATTCCATTTCAATTAAATTAAATGTATTTATTCAGTGACAATTCACATTGCATTCGAATATAAAATTTACGTCCTTGTTTGGGTCACAGAAATTGATATGTGTACAAACTTAATCGGTCCAGTAGATTTGGAGTAAATTGGCTGTGACAGACGGACATAGCGCAGACAGACACACGAGTGATCTTAGGTAATAGATAATATGGGCTGGTGTCCACAACTCCACGTCAATGCGCGTATTTTGCGTACGGGTGGGAAAATCGGTTATTCGATCCACCCCAGCTCCTCAAGGAAGGCCAGCAACGCCTTATCGTGTTACTGACAATCTCACGTAGGATACCTGGGTTACCGAAGTACTTTGCTCTGTATGTGGCGACCACCGTGCAGTTTAACAGCACATGAGCTGCTGTCTCGTCGTCCTCCATGCAGGCCCTGCACAGCGGACTGTCTGTGAGTCCTATGACAAAGGGGTGTTTATTAAATGACCCATGGCCAGTTATAGCCGCTGTAATTGTACGCAGCTGTTTTTTAGTTAGTTGTAGAACCCGTTTCGTGAGGCGGCCGTCGATGGTAGGGAGTGCCTCCTTCGCCTGCCTGCACTCACTGTGTTCCAACCATAGTTTGTGATGTTGGTACCTGGTTCGTTTCCTTATCAGAGTGCGTAGATAACCGGAAGGGAAAGGCGCGATGGGTTCAGGTCCCACTGGTACCATGCTAGACCCCCTTCTGGACAGTTCGTCGGCTGATCTTTACGTAGCGAACCGCTGTGTTCTTTGATCCATTGAATGGTTATATTATTGAGGCAACCCACCTGGTTGAGGCGCTGGTGGCACTCGTATATCAGCCCAGAGTCAACTGTATGACTATTTAGCGCTTGCAAAACAGCCATGCTGTCTGAGAGTATGCGTATCGAGTGGTCCTTAACTTTCCTAGCCATGATCGCTGAAGCGGCAAGAGAAATACCCATGCATTCGGTCTGGAACACCGTGTTATGGACTCCCAATGGTGTGGCTATGTGTATGTTGAAGTGCTCCTAGAAGATTCCAGCACCAGTGCCACTACTTGTTTTGTATCCATCCGTGAAGATGCGCAGCTCTGCGGGGCGCAAACCCTCGCATCGGCGATCCTATTGAAGGTGGATTTTGTATTTCTTATCACGAGTGATCTTATAAGGGTTTCGTTTTCTCCTTTTGAGGTACGGAACCCTAAAAACGTTGCATTGTTAATATTTTTATGGTTGGTTTATTCTGTATGGACTTGATTTGTTTGAGCACCGCTTATTATTTGTGATTGTACGAGCTGGGCCAACCGATTCTAAAAATAACTTCTTTATCACTGAATTCATAATTTCCTTGCCCTAATCCCAATTTATTTGGAAATAAAACTAAAAATTGTACTCGTAAATTGCATAAACCAAGTCCATCTTAATTTCATTGAAGGCATCTTTCAACGTTCATAATTATAGCCGTGGCATTTTACCCGCCCGTCTGTTGGCTCCAAGATTTTAACAAAACCATTGGGGGCCACTCAGCAGCCATCGCTCTCATTTCTCCCGACTTCGACACTCAACATTATAAGTAATCTAGATCCAAGAATATCATGAAAAATCTACTCGCTAACGTGTTCCTAAAAGAATGACAAGATATTTTTCTTATAATAATATAAAAGGGGACTCCATTTTGCTCAACGTAGGCAATTTAGTTTTTGCTCACTAATTTTTGTAGAGGTTTTTGTTAAGAAAACTAATGGAAAATATACGTAACGTTTTTCATGAACTTTTTGCAAGAGTTTAATATAATGGGTGCTGCGGTCAAAATGTAGGGATGAAACGAATTATATAACTACGAGTTTTGACCAGGGACCGTACAACCCCGGTTAAGGGTTAAGCCTTTCGAAGGGGTAACCCATTCAATGGGTTACCTTTATCATGATGTAACCCATTGAAAGGGTTTTTTTTTATACTAGAAACCCATTGAAAGGGTTACATGATAACCCATTGAATGGATTTTATACTTGAAACCCAGTGAAAGGGTTACCTGATAACCCATTTCAATGGGTTTTTGGTGGTATGAGGAACAGGGTGTAAAGTGCACTCATCCACCATAGAAAAGGGAGGATCCTCCGACCAGACGGGTGTCGTGTCTGGTGGGCAACTGCCCGACGATTGATGTCGGCCCCGACATCAACCGTTGTATATATGCTAGTTGCGTGGTAAACTCTGCTTGCGCGATGCAGGATTCGCGTGACGTCAGTGTAACGCGTAGTTTGTATGTGGCGATGTTGATGCCGCTACAGGTTCTATACCTGCTTAAAACCCAGTAACATGAAACAATCATAATATTATGTTATATCTCTATTATACCCAGGGACCATTTTGGTTACCATTTTAGGCAGCAGTAAATCAAAAACCCATACAGTGTGGGTAATTTTGAATGGCTTAAATGAAGCCGTTCATAAGGGTTACCCAAACCGTATGGGTTTTTATCTAAAACCCTTTCAATGGGGTACCAAAATTTAATTTAAGCCATTCATAAGGGTTACCCTTATCGTATGGGTTTTTGTTTAACCGCTTAGAAAACCCCTATAGAAAACCCTTTAAATGGGTAACCAAAATGGTCCCTGGTTTTCACATATTTATTAATACAAGGTAATCATTTTGTTGTGAGCTGCGGTTAAAACATTTGCATTTTATGTGAAACCGAAAACCATTGCAATACAAGATACATCCATTAAAGCCCGAATTTCGGAAATACGATTAAAATTACTTACTATCAGTTGTTCGCATAATAAATCATCAACTAATCAAGTAATATTATAAAGGCGAAAGTTTGTGAGTCTGTGTGTGTATGTTTGTTACTTCTTCACGCTCAAACGGCTGGACCAATTTTGATAAAATGTATATATGTAAATGTATGGAGGTAGCTGACACCCTGGATTAAGACATAGGCTACTTTTTATCCCGATATCCCACGGGACCGAGACTTGCGAGGTGAAACCGCGGGGTGCAGCTAGTAAATCATATGACAAAGCCTGCATACGTCCAGTCCGCTGAAATGTTGTATGAGCAAGTTTCAGTAACATTCAGTTGAGCAGATTTATCTGCGAACGTATCGCGCGCTAAGAGTTTCAATGTAGATTATTAACAAATTCGAAATTAGTCACTAAATTCATTATTGAGTTCGGTAACCTTTTACGAGTACTTATTTATCTACTAAAGCTTCTTCTAAACCTGTAGATTGGTTTAAACTTGCTAGTAGATTTAACGCAATAAAGATCCATTCCTCGTTACCCTCGTTTAAATCCAATAGTATTTGATCTTTTGAAAATATGTTTTATTAACTACTTACAAAGAAATTATAAGGTCTTCATTGCTTGTACGTATCATCCATCATCTCATAAATACAAAACAAAATGTCTTTTAAATGCTTTTCTAAAGGAACCTCTAACAAAATACACAGGTTTATACTGGTTTATAATAAACGCAGCAACCTCCCCCCGCACCCCTCGGGGGTCGTTACATGACAATAGGAGCCGGTGACGTCATTAGCAAGATGGCGCCGAATTAACTTGTTCAACATTCAGCGGCAGATTAACGTAATAGGCATTACAGTCATCCTAATATTTCATTATGCTTGCTTGTATTCACTCGGTGGAAGAAGAAAAGTGAATTAAGTTTATTTTGTAAAATACGGTTGTAAATCAAACGTACCTATTGGTCGCATTATCTAAGAAAGGAATCCCGACTAAACGGGTTAAGTTAGAACTGTGACCAAGCGCTGCATCTAAGTTGGTCGCAGTTACTTGACTATTTAGTATTCTTAGGACCCCAAAATAAGAATTATTTGAGGTTCACAAAAAGAGGCGCATTTACTACATAAGAGTGTTCAATAATATTTTTAGGAAAGCAAAAGGGGAATTATTTGAGGTTCGATTAAATAGATGCCTTAAAATACCCTCTAGCTAGGAAGTAGGCCGGCAGCACTCTTACCAGTCAACCCCGCTACCAAGTTGCTGACTGGCTTATATTTTTACCCCTGCGTTTAAACCAAGCTAAGAAACATGTAAATATTCTACATGTTGTGTCTACTAGTTGCGTTTATAGTTTACACCTAAAACAAGTTGTAAAGACTAGTTTTATACAAATCTTGTGCGAGATGTCAAAAATGTGAAAAAAATAATTAACAATAGGCAGCTACATGTCTGAAACTAAGTCAACACAATAATGTTTGATACATGTTTACACGACATGTTTACACGACATGTTTACACGACATGTTTACACGACATGTTTACACGACATGTTTACACGACATGTTTACACGACATGTTTACACGACATGTTTACACGACATGTTTACACGACATGTTTTCTAAGTTTGTATGTTTTTTTATGTTTATACATATATCACAACTGTTTTAAAGGTAATCGCGGAGATAGGAAGCTCGTACGTGAGAGAAAAATAAATATATATTTCTATGAAAAGTACACAGGGAGGAGTTTGTTGATATGATGTAAAGAAAAATAAGAAATCAACATTTTAATTCGCGATTAGTTAACTTATCAGAATCTCCTGATATAATGTAGGTACGTAATACAGCGTGCAAAATCATTTCTTATTTGAATTTACTCAGCTCGATCTCACATCTCATAGCCGAAAACGATCAAACTAAGCTTAAAAAAAACACTAGAAAGTGAAAAATAACTTTAACTTTGGAAATTAGTGTCTGGTTTTGTATTGTCTTTTATTTACGCCACCGCCTTCCGAAAGTAAACTCCTCCTTTTTAGGGTTCCGTACCTCAAAAGGAAAAAAAGGAACCCTTATAGGATCACTCGTGTGTCTGTCTGTCTGCCACAGCTGATTTGCTCCGAATCTACTGGACCGATGATGTTGAAATTTGGTGCACATATGAACTTCTGTGACCCAAACACGGACGTGTTACGTAAATAAATTAATTTTGAATATGGAGGTCACTTTTGGGGGCAAAAGCGAAAATTAAAAAGTTTTGCTGACTTTACCGTATGACAAATCAAATGAAAGGGCTTGCTTAAAGGATTTTATATATATATATATATATTTTTAATTTTAAAATATACACTTTAGAAATTATTTAAGAAAATAGACGAAACATGACCATTCCCCCCCTTATCTCGGAAACTACTGAGCCTAAAATTTTGATAAAAATACAGAAAATAGTTATTTACTTATAGATTACAGGAAAACCTATAAGAAGTCTGTGATCTTAAAATAACGTGGTAAATCACTCAATATTGTGCGTACTAACTTACATTTGCAGTTGGAATGTATGGGGTATCATGTTTTCAACTACAATGTTAAGTTTCTTCTTGGGTTAAATTCATCCCAAATACGGAACCCTTCATTGTGCGTGATCCGACACGCACTTGTTTTTAAGTCGGTTAAAAAATAAGCTGGTAGGTACCTATTGAAACTGCTGTTCATTCTCATCCCCTCAATTGCATCGTTTGTAAACGGTTTATGAATACATCATGCCTTACACTAAAAGCCAAAGAAATAAGATACACTTAACCCAAATAGGTTGATACTATTTTAGTTCAATATCCAATGAAGCTAGTTTCTCATCTCACATTACATCCAATATGTATGAACGGCGTGTGTATCACAGAATATCAAATAACAACTAATACGCTTACGTCACGCGTCACCTGTCGTTACTGAACGTTTCCGTGCGTGTTACGTCTCCTATTGCTTGTCGCATTCAATATTAAGGGGTGAATAAAGATTGTCATCCTGTCAAAGGTCTCTAAATCAGGGTCCATTTTGGTCACCCATTGAAGGGTTTTCGATAGGGTTTTTCTAAGCGGTTAAACAAAAACCCATACGATATGGGTACCTAACCCTTATGAACGGCTTAAATTATATTTTGGTAACCCATTGAAAGGGTTTTCGATAAAAACCCATATGGTGTGGGTAACCTTTTTTAACGGATTAATTTAAGCCATTCAAAATTACCCACACCGTATGGGTTTTTGATTAACTGCTTAGAAAAACCCTATCGAAAACTTTTTCCATTGAAAGGGTTTTCGATAGGGTTTTTCTAAAATGGTAACCAAAAGGGTCCCTGGGTAGAATAGAGATAGAATTGGTCCTGCTACGCATGCTGGGCGGATCTCGAAATAACATAATATTATGATTTTTTCATGTCACTGGGTTTCAACTAGGTATAGAACCAATAGTTGCAATGGATTATCATGTAACCCTTTCACTGGGTTTCAAGTATAAAACCCTTATCATGTAACCCTTTCAATGGGTTTTTAGTATAAAACCCTTTCAATGGCTTACATCATGATAAAGGTAACCCATTGAATGGGTTACCCCTTCGAAAGGCTTAACACTTGACCGGGGTTGTACGGTCCCTGCTCTAAATCGATTGATTGGTTAAGTCTTTCATAAGGTTACAATATGGTGGTAATAATGTGGCTACGGAGAATGCTACTCTTTATACAAGGAACATAGACATGTTGTAAAATGTTATTTTCAAGATTTTATTTTACCACTTTGTTGGCGTGATTAATAGATATGCCATGCCAAATTACTGTTTTCTAGTAGTAAGAGTCTCTGAGCTAAGCCGGGGACAGACAGACAGACGAACATGGCGAAACTATAAGGGTTCCATATTGACTACGGAACCCTTAAAAGCATAACTGTTTCTCAGTTTTACTTGCCTAGGATAATATTATTAGTTTCATCAAGTTTTACTTTCAATTTAACAAGTCCCAAATTTGGTATCTTCAACAATTTGTAAGTTCTTTGTCTAACTAAATCGCTCCAGTGCTACCGACAAATTGTTAATCAAATATTAATAATTATTTCTTATGCCCGACGCGTAGCGTTTGTTAACTCAACAATTATAACAATTGATATTACTGTGAATAACAAATTGCTCGACGTCTGCTGCGAGTAATCGTGAACATAATTAAATAGAAACGAAGTCGGTGTCGTTATTTGAATCTGAATCTGAAGTCCGTACAATGAATATTTTTAACAAAAGTAATTGCTAGGTGGGCGAGGCATCAGAACGGGTGTGGTGCCAAAAATACACTTTTCAGATTTTTTGTCCGTTTGTCTGTTTGTGTGTGATGTCTGCCTGTCTGGATGTTCTGGATTGGCGCAAACACGACTGGACGTATTTGGATGAATTTTGTAAAACAATTAGTTTATTAGGTTTTAACAAATACTTTTAATCCTACTAGTACGTCCCCGTGGGATATTTTCCGATATACACGCGGGCGAAGCCGCGGGCAAAAGCTAGTCATAGAATGTAAGTTGCGATTTAAAATTATTTTGTGTGAGGATAACTGGCATTTGTATGACGATTTTTAAAGTAAGTATGTATCGCAGTAATTGTTTTTTTACTCGAAGATACTTATTATAGTACTGTCAAAGTAGAAAGTACCTGTTTTTCAACATTTACCCTTCAATATTACCTAAACCAATAACAACGCGTAAAAAGACAACAAGCCTCTCTTTACCTTGTGCGTCCACCCACGCCATGGCTAGAATACGACTCCTTAAACTAAGCACACATTACAGCCGCGGCGGCGCGCGGCGGGCCGCAGCGCACCGCACTACAAAATGTTGTGCCTAAGCACATTAACTCGCACCGGGGCGCGCCGCAACGCAGTAATTGTTTCAGATAGATTATCGAATTTTAATTTGCACTGTATCCAGTCCAGTGCCCTGGGCGGGCCGTGCCGCAATGCAACGCATTGCAAAAATCCAACTTCATCACTTTCGTAAATTTTAACCGACTTCAAAAAGGAGGAGCTTGTAGGTTTGTATGTACGCTTTATATTTTTACTTTTTACAAAAAAACAATTGACTTCCAAAAAAAACACTACAAAGTGAAAAATAGCTTTAATTTCGGAAATCAGTGGCAAAAAAGGAAAATACGGATCCAAAGACTGAAATTAAAGTTATTTTTCACTTTGTAGTGTGTTTTCTGGAAATCGTTTTTCTTGGAAAAGTTTTGTATTAAACATTGCACATTACAGGCGTACTTAAGTTGTGCTGGAGAATTTTTGCAATGCGTTGCGTTGCTGGTATGGCCCGCCCAAATGTGCGCGAGCCTTAACTTGAAGTAACTTTCACGATTAATAAAAGCCAATAACGTAACGTGATATAATTTTCATGAAAAGAAAGAATAAAATTGAATAATTGCTATGTTTTTCATTATTGAAGATTATGACTATGATTATAAAATTACCTAGAATATTTGAGCACGAAGAGCTTTCAGTTCGAAGTTAGTTTGATATTAATTAAAACTTTTTCAGCGTAATTTTTAAGCCTTCCTGTAGAATTTCTTCTCCTACTAAAACGATGGCTTCTTTCGCCTTAACTATTAGTATTAGTATTTTGTTCTTATTAATTAACTTCTTTAAGTACCTAGTCAATTGTTCATCAGTAAATGACTGTAGGTAGGTAGATACTTAAGACAAATATATGAAAACATCGTGAACTAATGTTATGATTTAATGCAATGCAATGTAAACTGTGAGATACATAAACGAGGAAAAATCGATTGGACCGCAGCAGATGACCGGAAGGGGGGGGGGGGGGTGAAAATGTGTGTTTTGAGGGGTGACACGCGGTTTTTCACGATTTCTGGGAAAAGTAGAACTATCGAAAATGTGAAAGTTGTAGGTAGGTACTTAAAAAATCTACAACTTTTATCCGATTTTTTTTGACATAACCTTAAAAATGGAGAAAATCACTAAAAACCGTTTTTTTTATTTTTATCATTGACAAAGATTGAAAATTTGCCTATTAAATTAAATTCGCAGTTCGTTCCTTGAGAGAGGCCATGGTAGAGTGGACAGAGTTGACCTTAAGCCTTGTCTTCCAGTGGGGTGACGATAATCTGGTCATTTTTAACGCCACCAAAACACAGGCATGTCTTTTTACCGCTAAAAGGAGTCGTTTCGACCAAACTCCTACTTTTCGGGGTACATCGGTTCCTGTAACTGGTCGGCTCGAGCTCTTAGGCATGGAGTTGACATCTAGTCTCAACTTTGGCGCCACCATCGAGTACAGAGCCCAAACTGCGGCCAAGAAACTGGGCATCCTAAATAGGGTGAAGCGATACTTTACGCCTGGATAGCTTTTGACCCTTTACAAAGCGCAGGTCCGATCCTGCATGGAGTATTGTAGCCAGCTTTGGGATGGCTCAGCAAAATACCAACTTGCCGTGCTTGACTCGGTGGAACAAACAGCTAAGAGGCTCATTGGCGACGTAAAACTGGTGAATGCCAATCTTCACAGTTTGGTCCATCGCCGCAAGGTTCCCTGCTTGTCGGTCTTCTACAGTACCTCTACCATGAGTTAACACAGCTAAAACTCGCTAGCGTCTCCGTAAATCATATGTATGAATTAAAATACGTACCATGAGCAGATAGATTTCGATAGGTAAGAAACCTAACGTAATCTATTCGATAGTCACTAACGTTTTTCAGCTGTCACCATACCAAACGGCACCATGAGTCACTTATTCGACATACGCTTGCGATAGTAGTTACGTAGCTCACTAGCATTTTGAGTTGTGAAACATTTGTTTACGTTAAAATTATACACGTTTTGAATCTATTCAAGTCAAAATAATGTCGGGAAGAGCTTATTTAGCATGAAATATGTTAGTGGCCAACTTTATAAACTCTCTAGATTTGAAGATTTGTGCTTATTATTGAATAATGTTACGGATTTGAAGTCAACACAGAGAGTGGCATTAGAACTAAAACAATAATTTTCATTTCTCTATATACTACTTATACTAAATTGTGAACCACTGGTCCTCATTGCTTTAGATATTCTATTTTTGTAAACTTATTTTAATTAAAATTTAAGTCAAAAACGGTGCGGACCACACAACGTCAACGTCAACAAAATTCCAAATTTAATTGACGACATGAAATATTATAGGGATAAAAATTCAACAACTACTAAATGCCATAGGTACCTAGTCCATGAACCGACAACTTACTTACAACAATGTTTACTGTAGTATGAGCTTATGATTTTTTTTTTTTTTGAATGGCATCTCGTAGCAGACCTAGAGAGGTCGTTGCTACTTAACCGGATATTCCTGTGGCTGCCCTAAGGTTTTTAATCTTAAAGCCTCCAGCCAGGGCGCAAATTATATATATTAAAACTAAACGACAGCGCACTAAGGGCACCCCCTGTGGGGTACGGACCTCGGCTTAGGGCGTCGTTGGGGGATCACAAAATTAGTAACAATTTGGGGACGGGCTGGATCAACATTTTGATCATGATTATTATCAGGGGATATTATATTTATTGCTACGGCGCTCTCAGCCTCTAACCGGGCGGCTGGCGCATCGACATTCAAGGGACGGGGGGGAGGACTTTTATTACCATTTACTCGGGAAGTTCGCGTGGTACCTCGGCGGCGAGGACGGAAGGTCGGTTTGTGTATTTTGTGCACTGTACTCGTGGCCCTATTGCTTTCCTGAAGGAGAGTGACGGGGTCATCCGGATCTAAGAGAGTAATGAGCTTATGAGCCGTTCTCTCTTCATATTACTGAGAAAGAAAGAAACAAAACATAAGGAGTGAAGTTAGCTATACGACACGATCTATCGAGCTTACCTTATCGCCTGCGTTAGACTCCGTAAAACTCATGGTGCAAGCGTTAAACAAATCTATTTCATCCACGTTAATACGCTAGCGAGTTTAACGCTAGCGAGTAATTTTTCGATAACAACTCATGGTAGACGTACAGATTGTACTTCGGTGAGTGTACCCAAGAACTCCGCGACCTCATTCCATCAGCCCTCTTCTATTATCGAACATCTAGCACTGCAGGTTACCATCCCTTCCTTGTTGCTATTCCACCAATTCGCACTAAGCGTTTCCAAATGACTATTATAATGCGCACAGCAAAAGAGTGGAACTCTCTACCTGCGTCTGTGTTTCCGAACGCATACAACCCTAATCTCTTCAAAGTTAGTGTGAACAGGCATCTTCTGGGTAAGCTCACTCCATCGTCGACCTTGTCTCTGTCACCTCTGCCCTAGACTAAGGTCAAGAGTAAACCAATGCCAAACAAAATAGATTTTTTTTTTTTTTTTTATCAAAATCGGATAATTTTTGTGAATTAACCATAAAAAAAAAACGGTTTTTAGCGATTTTCTCCATTTTTAATGTCAAAAAATTGTTCGGATAAAAGTTGTAGATTTTTTAAGTTCCTACAACTTTAACATTTAACTTTTTTTGATAGGCCTACTTTTCCCAGAAATCGTGAAAAACCGCGTGTCAAAACACACATTTTCACCCCCCCCACCGGTCATCTCAATCAATCAACTCAGCCTATAGCAGTCCACTGCTGGACATAGGCCTCTGTCCTCCGCCTTCCGCATCCAGTCTGTCCCAGCCACCTTTTTAAGGTCGTCGGTCCATCTAGCTGGAGGGCGTCCCACACTACGCTTGCCGATACGCGGTCTCCACTCCAGGACTCGTCTGCTCCACCGGCCATCGGTCCTTCGACAGACTTGGCCAGCCCACTGCCACTTCAGCTTGCCTGCAGGCTATGTCGGTAACTCCGGTTCTCTTCCGGATAACTTCATTTCTGATCTTATCCTTCAGAGAAACTCCGAGCATAGCCCGCTCCATAGCACGCTGAGTTACCTTAAATTTGTGGACCAGCCCGACTGTCACTGTCGGTGCCGAAACGTGGACGTGCTGCGGTCCAATCGATTTTTCCCCGTTTATGTATAATTTATCCTAAATTTTCCCGCCATCCCTATAGGTACTAAGATTTTTTTTTCCTCAAAAATTATTGACTGGTCTATATGTACCGTGTTTCTGACAAATAAATTACATTGACTTTGATCGAACACGCTAATAATTTGATGTCTTATTTCACTCCATCATTTTATAACAACATAACATCACGCCGGTATTCCCCGAAGGGTAAGGGGCCGCCTCCACGAGCGAGAGAATCGCGACGGATCCGCGCTTCTACGTCGGGTAATCTCCACGAACGAGCGATTATTCCGCCAGCGTATCGCGACTCGTAAACGGAATAGCCGCGTGTCCGCCGCGACGACTCGGAACGGAATCGCTGCCACGCTCTCGCTGCGAGTGCGCTACGTCCGCGGCGGAAGCGGGCCGGGCGCGCCGCCAGTAGCGACGAGCGCGCGGCAATACGATGACGTTTCGCTCGCACTCAGCCACTAGTCGCATTGCCGCGATTCTCTCGCTCCTTCACGAACGAGAGAATCGCGGCGATATTATCGTCGTGCCACTTATTATTATACGCTCTCTTAGGGGCCGTGTCCACGAGCGTAAGTTGAGTTTGTCAAATAGGGGGCGTGCCTCTTGCCATCAACCGGGCACAAATCCAGATTCCGGGTTGCTTGAGAAATTGCAGATGGAAAAACTCAATGACACATTGCCCCACCCGGGAATTGAACCCAGGACCTCATGCTCAGCAGTAGCAATAACGACCAATAGACTAACGAGGCAGACCATTTTATAAGTTAGTCAATAACCTGGAAGTCCTGCAATATTGTACCGATCAGTTGAAAACAAACAAGTCACAACACAACGTCAATGAAAAAATATCGCGTTCTATCATTGATGTAGTAAATAGACATCTATGCGTTCTATCCATTAATAAGATTCCCTAAACCGGAGAGAGCTCTCGTAATAATAGGGTGAATCGGCACACTCAGTTTTTAGCAAAGAAAGAAAAAGTATATCGAACTCCTCAACAACAGACTAAAGTCCCTGCATTGGAAAAAGCAATATTTTGTAAAGGCTGATGAGCAGTCTGTTGACATTAGGGTATTGGAACTTAGATAATTTACAAACTCACCCACTAAAAAGACTTAAAAAAAAACAGAACAAAGTGAAAAATGCAAAAGGCAAAAAACTAAAATACAGATCCAAAGACACAGGCTTCCGAAATTAAAGTTACTTTTCACTTTGCAGTGTATTATTTGGAAGTCGGTTGATTTTTTCAGGAAGCTGTTGGAGCTTCCGCGCAACCTACCCATTGTTGACGCTGTTCCTCATAATGGCATGAAAGGCGTCAACATTTCCGCGAATATATGCGAAGCGCTGCAGAAGCATGGAAGCCCCATCAACAATCCATTATTATACTGCACGCGCAGGACGCTGCAGGCTCTCTGCGTATATTTCACCCACAAGTTGCACGTGTAGAAGTTGGCAGTAAGTAGGTACCCTATGCCTTGAAAAGTGAGACTTCAACATCCTTACTACATCCTTATTATCTGTGTTTAAAACGATGACTCCACTAGTCTTACGGGCTGTATTTTTATTTGACTAAATCCTATACTACTGCTACGGTTCCCTAGAAGAGCGGTAGCCACAAAATAGCGTCAGCCATCTACCGGCGAATGTCGTCACTAAAATATTATTTTTGAAAGTAAGTTTCCCATACAGAGCTTTTTTGACACCGTAAAGACAAACCCGCATCTAAGCCAAGCCATTATTTTCACGACAGCCGATAGTGCGGTCGTCGTGTGGCGCCACCTGCGTTGGGGACAACCCTAAACTACACCAAATTTTAATAAAAAAGAGTTGTAATAGCCGCGCCAAACTTCGTAATAGGATATCTGACGTATTGCGTGCGTGTCACGTGTGTCGTGTGTCGCAGTAGGTCGCAGTTGACACGGAGACACGGATCTATGTCGTGTCCAGTCACGTCAATGGACACGAGTATTTTATATTAAATGTCCGCCATTCTACACGAAGGCTTCATATTGAGTTGAAGAGATTGAGGCCCACTCACTAGGATTATTGTTTTGCAATGAATTTATAATTATGTCCATTTGGTAAGTGTTTACTAAAATATTTATATGATACTCGGTCTGGATTTGGAAATCATGTTGAGTCACGGATAAGAGTCTTCGTTGTTTCGGAACTATCCGAAACAACGAAGACTCTTATCCGTGACGAAGACGAAATATAGAAAATTTATAATCTATGGGCAAAGTCTGAATCCGATCTTAGAATCAGTTGTAAAAATCGTTAACAAATATTTTGTATAATTTTTAGAGAAAGTCTGTTGTTATTTTGCAAGCAAAACCTAGTACTTATCTATCTATCTACTTGAACAAAACATTTTTGTTTCAATAACAACTCAAAGTAAGCGAGACAACGTAAAAACAACATCCCGACATTTATCGAGACACGACAGAATTGAAATCAAGAACGATTCTTAAAAAAACAACGTTCCTATAGAGAAAAATATTCAAAGCTTCACAAAGTATCGAATAATAACAATCAAGTCGAGTCTCGTTCGTCCAATACGGTTGAGAGGAGCTCCAGATTGCGTTTATAGTCGCCATGTCGGCAAATGACTGTCTATATAAAAATCGTAACTTCTCTATGAAGACGTAAAAAGCTTTTATATGACACGATAGAAGATCTAACGACCACTTAAATACTACAAAAGGCGGGTCGGGAAACGTAATGCATCCCGATTTTACTAACTGTATACTTACAGGCTGTAGACAATTTTGAGGCTTTTGGGACTTATTGGTGAGGGAAATTGGGATAAGGGCAGGAGAATGATGATTGGTGAGGGAAATTGCTATTATAACTGGTTTGAGAATCTATAGGTTTACCGTAAAGAGTAGATTACTGTTTTTTCTTTAATATTAAGACGCTGACAACAGGTAAACCGCTGTCACTGTCAGACTGCATACAAAGGAAAAAGAAGCGCGATGACACAACGCGTGTAATTTATTGCAAAATATGAAGCAATTATTTATTTACTCAAAAATGAGTTGAGTAATCGAAAATAAAAAACAACCAAGTTCTGCATACAAATAAGACGTTCTTGTTATTAATTAAATACCAACCGTACATTTCGTAAATATCTGTATATTTAATAGAGAGATTTTGGATTGAAACTCCAAGTAAAGGGTTAGTTTACCGTTAATTTGTATCGAGATTTCTTTTTCTAAACATGTTTTGGTAACAACCATGTTCTGACAAATATATGTTGAATTAGCTAAAGATTTGATAATGGGGTGATAAAGTTGTGGTATCCGCAGCTTCGTCCGAACTATGGCAAATTTTTTAAAACATATTATAACAGGACTTGTATCTGAAACACTTTAGTTCCATTCATTTCTGATGCCATTGTCTGCACTAAGAATTAGTAGTAGTAGTAGTTACAATACCAACTGTTTATGACAGCTGCCATATGTCATGCCACCAACGCAATAGAAGTCAAAATCGGTTGAACGGACTGTAAAAAAGGTTTATTTAAATGTCTAATCTTATTTCAAACGGAGTATAGGTACTCTCAAATAAATTATAATTAATCACCTGTGACCAGAACCATGCCATGTACTGATACAAAAGTTGTATTTCCATTTTGGTATGGTAAGAACGATACAGTACCTATTCTAATACTATTTACGTTACCTAAATAAATTATTATTATCTTCCTCACAACTCAATGAGCCACGCCGCACGACATTATCATCCGACAATAATACAATCAGACGGATCGACGCCGACGTGCGCCCAAGTCTCACTCCGCCCTAATTAGAGGGAAAATATCACCTTACGTGCTTTCCCGTCAAGTGTAATAAGTCTGTAATTCCCTGCCGTGCGGCTTATTACGTCATCAGCGTGACGTATAGCTTGGCATTATTTATAAGGTTCAAATGGTTTGGTGGTTGGAAAGTGTTGCTGTAGACTATTGTAGGTTGGGTTCAATATTCATGTTTTGTCATTTGGAGTTGTTTTAGAAGCGTGATTTTATTACTAGACACTTTATTGTTCTTTAGATGATCATAACTAGATCATTTTGGCGATTCAAATGTTTGTGTTGATTGTTAAGTTCATGTTGATCCAATGTTTTGTTTGTATAATTTCAATCATTCTGCGCAGCCTTTTCCCAGCTATTTAAGGGTCAGCTTCCAGTCGATCCAGATGCAGCTGAAGACCAGTATTTTACATGGAGCGACTCCATAACGACCTCAACAACCTACCCACCTAGTTACTGGGTAACACGATACCCCTTGTTAAGACTGGTTGTCCGGCTTGCGGGCTTGCATCTTGTTTTTTTCTCGGAAACATATTTGTTAGCATTACGTATGTTTTTTGTAAAATATTTTTTTGACGTACCTATAATAATTGTTGTTAATGAAATTAATGTTTTTTTATAATTCAGTTGTCTTTCACAATTAATGTTCACATGGCATACGACCGAATACACCAAAATTAGGTTTTAATAAAGCAATGCAGTTTTAATCACATAATGTGACTGTTATCTATAATAAAAGGTTTTTGTTCAACCTTACATACTCGTAATAATACATTTCAAAATCATTCATCCACACCTGCACACGGAACGTTAACGTATTATTTCAATATTTTGTGATTATGTGATATTAAGTTTTGGCACAAACAAAATTATTCGATTGATTCTGTTTGTACTCAAATCGGTTTGGTAAGTCGTACCAGTGAACAAGCCGAGCGTACTTGAGTACCTAAGGTTATAATTAGAACTGTGATGCTCAGAAAGGCGTGTTGAGCAGAATATGAGCAAAACGACGGTTCTGCTTAGCAGTGGCCTACGAAATTTTGTCTTGTTAAACTTCAGGTGTTATTTTACGATTAAAATATTGTGAGATACTTTTGTTGACTGACTTATTTTACAAACGATAATTACACAAATGTATACTTAATTATCGTTTGTGAAATAAGTTGTAGCACCTGTGTAATTTGCTGAGTGCGACAAAACTCTGCCTACCACTTTTCAAGAAAGGCGCAATGATATTATGTTTATACCGAGCCACATACGCAAACAGTAACGGAATCCTTCACAGTCCGTATCGCAGCGCGTAAAATCCAAATTGGGTCATATCGCCCATAGCCCCTTATAGCCGTATATATAGGATAAAGGAGCCGTGTCAAAGTACGGAGGATGTCTGTCACGGTGGCGGGCGTACAGGCCTCAAGACAAATGGCCTCTCGGGGAAAAACTGCAAACTATACTGTTCGTAGTTAGCTTTGCTTGCTATTGTGATGTCGACGACAGCAAAATATATACGGTTATCTAGAAAATATATACGGCTATCTACAAAATATAACGGTTATCTACAAAATAAATACGGTTATCTACAAAATAATATACAGCGTGCCGCTACAGTGGCGACATTAATTTGAGACACTGGTAGGGCTAGTTGCCAGTAATCATATTTTTTTTTATTTTATGTAAAAATATATTTCCTTTTTTATGTATTGCAATAAGATGAGTAAATAATTATAAATAAAAAAATAAAAAAAATCAAACAAACTAAATAATAAGGCTCTCTCTTTCCTTCAATTCGCCTACTCCTTGCACGTTATTCGTTACAAATTCATTGATTCGATGTTATGATCCTTGACCCCGGCTAATTCATATAAGAGCAAAGCTATCTTCTTTTATTTTACAACATTTAGTTAATAGGGCATTGTCAAGGAAATAGTTAAGGCCAATTACTGTAATATTGTTTTTCCCAAAATACGGTAGATGTCTTTATCTACTTCGTGCAAAAAAGTAAACTAAATGAGTAAACTACCATATCTACATCCGCTTCTACGCGGAAGTTCCTAATTGTATAGGTATTTAAGCTTAATTAATTTTAAGAGAGTTATTACTATTCTTTTGTATTTTACATTGTTTATTGCTATAATAAATAAAGATTTATAATAATTTTCCTTATTTAACCATTATTTGTAGCGCTGACGAGACTTACTATTGTTGTTCCACTGAAATATGGATGTGGAAGGGGTTGCCACGCTTTTGTACCGCATCAGGTATGTTTGCAGACGCTCAAGTGGATGACTTTCAAGCGATACCTACATCGCAAAATAATACCGTCTCTGATGCATACGGGGCCGCCCCAACAGCTTCCTGCAGCGTATTGTAGGGAGAATGGATATGGATTGCTCCTTCATGGAGCATTAGACAAAACTACATGTTTATTAATGCGGTCCTGATCGAATGTTTCCATTGTTATGTGTCTATTTATTGTATTCTTATTATATTATTTAAAAAGAACATGTATGGATAATTATAATAACTACTAACGATTGTAATTTATCTAAAATAAATAAATTGAATTGAATTGAAAAAAAAATAACGCAAGTTTATAAAACCGGCGCTAAAACGGCTATGTGACTGGATATCTTTGTTTACAATAGGTGAACGCGCCGAATGTCGAACGTATACACGAACTAATGGTACATACCAAGCTATACATTTCCAAGCGTACATATACAAGCGTTACATATCAAGCTATACAATTCCAGTATAAGCTGACCTCTCATTGTACGGAAATCCTAAACAATACGAGATCAGCTTATACTGGAAATGTATAGCTTGATATGTAGCCGTGTGCACTCGTATGTGTCAGTGTCTTGTTCGTCACTTTATATCGAGGATAGGAATGCTTGGAACCACGCTGGTCCAGCTCCATAGGACAATCTAGAGTGTAGACAAAATCAAACTGGTTGCTATTTTAACTGTATATAATTTGTTATTTTTCTGACATTGATTTTATATTCTGTGATTACCTAGACTCCTACACGGACTTATTATTTTATTTTTTTTAGGAAAACATACTTTTACGATGATTGTAGGAAAGTATGTGAGCACCATGTATCTATCTCATAATTAAGTTATTTTTCATTGCTTCATTTTTAATTATTTTGACCTATTGTGGTATAGTAATTTTATTTTATTCTAGGTGCATCGTCTTCACTTAAAATCTTATAATTATTGTACTTAAACAAAATATTGTAATTTTTTTTAAAAGAGTAACGGTGGAGTTTCTTGCCCATTCTTCTCCATACGAAACTACATTTTGGAAGGGGAGAACTAGAATCAACTCTATTTTTTTTTGTAAATTTTGACGTTTAAAGTGCCTCCTATGTGCATATTTGAAATAAATAATTTCGATTTTGATTCTGAGGATTACACAGAAAAAAAAATATTATGATAACACAAAGAATTTCCGAGAAGTATTATGTAAAAAAAGTGATATGCGTAAAAAGTGCAGTTGACTCTTTCTACTTTGCTACCGTCGTTGTAAGGGCAGGTTTTTACTGAATTGGGATTTTTGGTCTGACTCTGTGTATTGTGCATAAAACTTTGCATGACTAGCTCTTAAGAAATATAAGACGTGCATAACATATTAAATAGAAAAAGTAGCAAATGTATAAAAAAATAAGGCCCTATGCAAGCCTAATTACCTAACATAAGAGCAAAAAGGGGCGAAACACTTTTTCCGAATCCAAGCAAATGCTCCATTTTCCAAAATGCGTCATTAGAAAACTTCTTTCGTCGACTCGACTTTGAATGCCTCCAAAGAGAATCTTTTGTAAAGTGGCAGTGACACAATCCAGACATCAATACGCCTATTTTGAGCATATCAGAAGTATCTATTAAGGTGCCTACAGATTTCCTCGATGTTTGACAATCGTTATAATAAGATTATCCGCATTATTACAGATTTGCTCAATTATATTTTATTTATTTATTTATCAAGGCACTAAGTCCCAATTACAACACATTGTACATAAAATTAAAATAACATAAAATTAAAACAAACATCATTATACCATTAAAATACAATACATTAAAAATAAATTAATTAAAAAATTAAAATACACTTTTTTTTAAATAAAATTTAACACGTCTTTATCGTCGGTTGGCACTCCGATGAACTTCGAGCCAATACCTGTGGATCGGAGTATCGGACTGCTCCAATCCTCACTAACGAACCTCAACAGTTGATTGGTCGATTTATTAATTGTTATTGTCGCATCTTAACGATTGATAAATAAATATTATATATAATATTATCGAGCATTGTTGTTCTAAAGATAGGTACAATACTACAAACTATCCACAGCACAGTGGCGATCGCCAAATATGGTATAGATCGTCTGTTGCTTACACATTGACTCGATTTTGTTTGATTACACGTATCGATCGTCAAAAATCGAGTAAATCTGTAGGCACCTTTACCGAGCCTTTTGAGTTTCTTCGTTCTTTGTACAGTTTCGTTTCTATTGTTAGTGACAGCCTCGATGCGTCTAAAAAGCGTTCTCTTTGAGACTTTCTACGTTCTCTGACGTCACTCTTTGTTTGACGTCACGTCAGACGTCAGGCAGCGGCGTACTGAGTAATGAATGAGTTTATTTCAATAACAATGAATAAATGAATGGACTCGTAAGTGTCACAAATGAATTTATAATTACAGTCAGATATGTATTTTGGTATAGTCAGGTATATAAGTCAGGTAAGGTAGGTAGGTAGGTTTTTAATTGGTTATATAAAAAAAAATGTGTAACTATACCTATTTAGCACAACGAAACAATTGTTAATTAATCGAGGAAGAGCGAGGTTTATCCCATCACAAGTATCTTCGGATTACTTTCTGGGAAGCCCCGGCAACTTAATTTTATAGATTTAAGATAATAAACACATTTATTTTTTAAGGTCTATGAATCGAAAGCGTTCCTGCTGAGCTGGAGCTCCTGGGGGTCTACTCTGAAGCGATAAACCGAAGTATTGGCCGAATGTTCGGCCGTTTTATAACTTCCAAAGTTTCCCTTTTTGACTTTGATACCCTAGCCGACTTCAAGTTACACTTTTGACTTCGGCTTATCTCTTTGACTGTCATTTTTTTTTCTTTCGCCTTAGTTAGCCATAGTTAGCCGTAGTCAAGAAACCGCCGAACATTCGGCCGATACTTCGGATTTATGTTCGGAGTAGACCCCCTTTTTTTTTTTTTTTTTTTTTTTTTTTTTTTTTTTTTTTTTTTTTTTTTTTTTTTTTGTGGGAAATCATCAAATAACTTCTCCCGCTCTGGGCGGAGCGAGAGGGAGTGTCAGACTTTTACTGACTAAAACCCACCGTGTTCCTTCAGATGCCTGTGTGCCAGAGTCACGATATCCCTTTCGGACAGGCTCGTAACCCTGGCAGGCATTGGCCCTTTCGGACCCCGTCAATTGGTGCTGACGTCTCTTTGAGGCGCGCGTGGAACACAACGCGCCGTCGACCCGGGCCTGGTCCTTATCGGACGGCGAGCTACCCATCGCTCACCGTCCGCAAGCCCGCGCCTACGGTGGCCGGGAATCGGCCTGCGATTCCCGACGCCCAGGGCGTCTCCTGCGGCGACTTAGGGCGGAAGGGCGGGCACCCTGCCTCACCCTCATGCGCTCCGCCTCCTCCTTCGCGAGCATTACTGTTTCGCAGAAGGAGGTGACGGCCTCCCATGCACTCTCGCTCCGAACCATGGCCTGAACCAGGGCCGGACGCGAGAGATCGTCGCCGCCGATCGCCTCCGTGAGGACACGGCGGTGCTCCGCCCAAGCAGGGCAGACCTCCACCGTATGCTCCACCGTGTCCTCCGGGCGATCCACACAGTGGTGACACCCGGGCGTTTCCTCCCGCTTTATCCTGAACAGGAACCTCCCGAAACAACCGTGTCCGGTGAGGACCTGCGTCAGGCGGAAGGTGAGGACGCCGTGGCGCCTCTCTAGCCACTCCTCAAAGAGGGGACTTACCGCCGCAATTGTGGCGTGCCCAGCACTGGGTTGCGACAATCGCACTTTCCATGTCGCCATGAGATCCTGCCGGAGCTCCGTCCGCTGTGCCGCGATTTGTTGCGGCAGCGGAGTTTCACCCCGGCGTTTCGCCTCTTCGCGCCACACCCACATGTGCGCGAGGACTTTCGCCTCCAGATCCCATGGCGGCAGTCCGGCAAGGAGGCTCGCCGCCTCACGGGAGACCGTGCGGTAACCCCGTACCAGCCTGATGGCCATGACCCTTTGGGACGCGTTCAACCGCTGGGCTGGTCGCAGCCTCAGTGAACGCGCCCACACCGGTGCCCCGTAAAGGGCCATGGACCGCACGATCCCCGCGTAGAGCCTCCGGCAGGAGGCGTTTGGACCCCCCAGATTGGGCAGGAGCCGCTTCAAGGCAGCCCCGGCCCGCTCCAGTCTGGGAGCCAAACGTCGGAAGTGCTCGACGAAGTTCCACCGGCTGTCGAGGACGAGTCCCAGGTACTTCATCGTCACATCGACGCCGATGTGAACCCCTCCCGCCGTTATCTGGGAACCCGACAGTGGCGCGTTCCGAGGACCATAAAAACACATGGCCTCGGACTTGTGCAATGCCACCTCGAGTCCCAATCGCCGGATCCTATCGACGATTGTCGCAACCCCACGTTCCGCCAGTTCGGCCGCCGCCTGATGTGAGCTCCCCTGTGCCAGGACCAGCGTGTCGTCAGCGTAGCAGACTACGCTGACGCCACTGGGGAGGTCAGCGCGCAGCACCCAGTCGTACCCGATGTCCCACAGATGCGGCCCCAGAACCGATCCCTGTGGGACACCGCACGACATCTCTCGCCGGTTCCACTCTCCTTGGTGACCGGGGTAGATGACGGCCCTGTCCGTCAAATAGGCCTCGACCACGCGACAGAGGTAGGTCGGCATCCGGTGATACCGAAGTGCCTCCCTGATGCAGCTCCAGGGCAGGGTGTTAAACGCATTGGCGATGTCAAGAGACACCGCCAAGACGACCCCACCCCGGGCCACAGCATCCCCCGTCGTGAGGGCTCGAACGCGCATGATGGCATCCACCGTAGAGCGCCCCTTGCGGAAACCAAACTGGCTCTCCGCCAAATCCGGCCCCACCCGTACCAGCCGCCCGACAAGGCGGTCTGCAATGACTCTTTCAAAGAGCTTGCCCACCTCGTCGAGCAGCACGATGGGCCGGTAAGCGGACGGAGAGTCCGCTGGGCGCCCCGGCTTCTTAATGAGGACCAGTTTCCCCGTCTTCCAACGAAGTGGGAACTGGCCCCTCTCCATGCATGCGCTTAGGAGCCCCCTTAGTCGAGGCCCGAGAGCCTCTGAGGCCAGAACCCAGGCTTTTCCAGGCAAGCCGTCGGGTCCTGGGGCGGTATTCTTGGCATTCAGCCTACGTACCGCCACTCTCAAATCTACCTCGGTCACCTCCGAAGCATCGTCGTCGTCGTCGGCGGTGTGGTCCGCATTGGGCACCGCAGGAGGCGGAGCCATGGGCGGGGGAGTATGTTCCCCTCGCGAAGGGAACAGAGCGCTCACCACGTCCTCCACGAGCTGGGGCCGGAGACTCTGCGTCAGCGGGGGAGCCCATGGGCGGAGTTTATCCCGCACCATATTATAGGGGCGTCCCCACGGGTCTCCGTCGATGATCTCCAGCGACTGCTCGCGGGAGAGACCTCTGGCCCGCTGGATCTCCTCTTGGAGGGCGTTCTTCGCCGCTCTGTAACCCTCGTACAGCTCCGCCTGAATGGCTACCGTATCCGGAGGGCGGATACGGAGCCTGCGGTGCCTGGCATACCGGCGTCGCGCAGCAACGCACGCCTCGCGTAAAGCGGTCAGCTCGCGCGACCACCAGCACACCTGGCGCCGGGCACGTCCGGGCTGGACCCGGGGCATTGCCACGTCACAGATGTTGGACATGGCCTCCCGGAACCACTCCGCCTCGTCGTTGATGTCGGCAGGCCTGTCCGATGATGACACCCAGGCCTGCACGATCGAGGCTTCCAGGAGGAGCTCCCGGTCCAGCTGCTTCAGCGCCCACCGCGGACCACTCGGGGCCTGTCGGACCGGCGCGCTCGAGGTCGGGGCGGAGACGTCAAACCGGATGTACCGGTGATCGGAGTATGTCTCCACCCTCTCCATGACGCGCCAGTCGATGACACGCGGCGACAGAGCGGGGCTGGCGAACGAGATGTCCACCACAGATTCACCCCGCATCCGCACACACGTGGGGACAGAACCCCGGTTTAGGACGACCAGGCCTGTCTCCAGAGCCCAGTCCTCCACCATCCTGCCCCGTGTGTCCGTATACCGGGAACCCCAAGCCACGTTTTTGGCATTGAAGTCCCCGAGGACGAACACGGGGAGGGGATGGTACCCGACGACGACGACTCTCAGCTCCCGAAGGGAGTTGTGGAACTCGGCGAGAGTTCGGTTCGGGGAGAAGTATACTCCTACCACGACAATCTCCCCGAACCGTGCTGCTACGCAACCCTGTCCCCTCTTGACGGCCTCGAGGGACAGGGTACCGGCGGCGGCCGACGAAATTAGGGTCACTGAGCCGCTCAGGTCCTCCACCCAGTCATCCCTGGGCGGAACATAGTACGGCTCAGCGACCACGGCGATGTTAATCGACCACTGCGCCATGCTCTGGAGCAACAGATCCTGAGCGGCGGCGCAGTGGTTGATGTTCGCCTGGAGGAGGCGTAATGGGGCCATTTATTGGCAATCCATTTGAGCTTCCTCCCGGGCCCCCTGAGATGGCCCTGCCGCGGTGTTAGCGGCGGTCACGACGGTAGAGGCGGCAACGGCGGCTGCAATGGTGGCGGCTGCGGCGGTGACGACAGTTGTTGAGGGCTTGCCCCTTCCCTTGGGTTTGGGGGGGGGAGCGCAGGCCTTACCTCCAGCCCGGTGATCGGCCGGCTTGCCAGCCGCCGCACATGCAAAACAGTGCGGCGTGGCATCACAAGAGGCGGCCTTGTGACCGGGCTGACCACAGCGGAAGCAGTGGTCGCTGCGGTCCACCTCTGAGGTGCAGCATACTCCCACGTGGTGACCCACCCGGCAGCGGAAACACCTCAGAGGTCTGGGTTCCAGCAGTTTCACCTGCGCGGATACCCAGCCCACCCGGAGCCTTCGGCCCTCCCCGGCTATTTTTTGGGCCACCGACACGGGGCAGCTCACCGTTATGGTTTGCATGCCCGTGGTGTCAGGACGGATGGTGCCTGCCCGCACCTGCTCGGCAGAGCACCCCCCAGTCCTAGCCACGGCGGCCACAACGTCGTCCGCCGTCACGCAGTCGTCCAGGCCCAGGATGCGCATTTCAGCGGACTTAGTTGGTCTGGACACTCGGACCTCCTCCGCATCGAGGGACGCCCTAAGTCTTTCGGCCAGGGCGTCAGCGGTCGGGCCGCTGGCCGCACCGGGGATCTCGAGCATCCGGGCCCCCGTTGCCGTCACCTTCATTCTGAAGCCCTCGGTGACACCGATCTCCTCGAGGTTGACCGCCTTCCACGCCTTGGTGAGCACTTCGCGGTACGACACGCCCCTCTTTTCGCTTCCGGCTGTAGTGTTATCACTACGGCTGCGGACTTCGGGGCGCGGAGCCTACCTGCGGCGCTACGCTTCTTGCGTTGCTGCCGCCTCTCCTTCTTTTTGGCCGCCCTAGCTGCCTTTCCCGCCTTCCTGCTCTCCCCAGCTACCTGCCATTCGGCATCGGCCGTAGAGGAATTTGGGGGCGGAGGCGGGGGCGACCCTCCTGCCGCGACGGCGGGGACCTTCACCTTCTGCGCAGCCGTCCCACCCTTCTTGGGCTTGGGCGGCGCCTCTTTCGCCGGAGGCGCGGGTTTGGCCGCGGCCTTGGCCGCAGGCTTAGCCGCAGGCTTAGCTGCAGGCTTAGCCGCGGGCGTGACCGAGGCAGCCACTGTGGCGGCAAAAGTGGCCGCCCTGCTCGCCGCTAGCGGTGGGCGAAGGACAATTCCCTCCAGTACAGAGAACCGGCTGCTGAGTGCAGCCAGCTCCTGCCGCACCAGGGTCAGAACCCGGTCCTCCGCCGGCAAGGGCAGGCCTTGCCCATGCTGCGCTCCCCCCTGGGGCACCTCCCGGGGTCCAGCTCCTCGGAGCTGGGCCAGGTCCGCTCGGAGCTCCTCATTCTCCTTTCGGAGAAGCTCCATGGCGGCTGTCAAGCGGCCAAACTCGTCTGACGAAGGCCCGGCTTGAAGGGCTTTCGCTGCCGTCAAAATGGAGGCCGTGGCAGTGGGTACGATCTTGTCCTTGGAGGACTGTATCCTCTTCAAGGCCACACCCCTGATCGCGGCTACCACGACCTCCTCGAAGCTACTGGCCGCTCCCTTCACCTTGGAGCTGCCAGCGGCTTCCGGCTCACCGCCCGAGGACTCGGAGAGGGCCGCCTTGCGGCTGGTCTCTCCGAGTTGAACCTCCTGTTCCATCGGTTCTTGGGTGGTGAGCCCTCTGCCTACCCCCCGTTTCCGAGCTCCGCCCCGGCTGCTGATTTTTTTGCGAGCCGTGTTTGGTCCATCTTCAGAGGACGACCCCTGGCCGTCCCCTGGTTTAGAGCGCTTGAAGAATTTACTCTTCCCTGCAGCCCCCTCATCAACGCGCGCCAGGCTCTTAAAAGAGCCCTTCGCGCCCTTCGCGCCAGATGCGGCGTCGGACTCCGACTCCGCATCACTCCACTCCTCTCCTACGTCTTCTGGTTTTTGGTTTTTTTGTGTTTCATTTTCCATACTTATTCCCACGAGTGTGGGGGATCTAAAAAGTCATTCCTAGGGTTACCCCCTGTGCCTAGGTAAGTGTGACATTTGTAACCCAACCCAGGGATTCCACTGGTCCCTGGCTGGGGGTGCGCTAACGACTGATGCGCCACCTATAACTACAAGTTACAGATGACACTACTCCTCAGCCATTCGTACCCTCGCCGCGCACCAAAACTTGGTATTAGAGGAATTTTTTATAGAGGTTTACATCCTCGCGATCCGGGCGACCAAGCCAAGATCCTCGTCCCGTTCCGAGTCACAAAACATGACCGTGATCTCTTTCCGGATTACGATTTCGACGCTGCTAGCTCGTTGGCAGGGTGAGTGCACAACGAGCACCGCCCCAGCTTCTCCTAAATGGAGAAACGTCCTCCTGTTTTGGCCGATATTGGGCCCGTCCTTCGCGGACTATCCCGTCCCCGACTAACCTAACTTACCCTAACCTAATTATATGTGCATTTTTATTCTAACTCTAAACTTATAATATTTAACCTATCTTAATTATATTTACATAATATATATACAATATATATAAATATCTATCCTAACTTAACCTAACCAGTGGGCTCATCCACCGCGGACTGTACCGTCCGCCTTCCCACTCTGGGTCCGCTCGACCTCCCTCTGTTAACAGAGGGGGGAGTGGACGACCGCCGATTGGCCTCACGAGACCCAAGAGCCCTAGGCTCTCCCCCCCACGCAGAAATCCGCTGCAGTCAATACCCTCTCCGACATGGAGAGACTATTGGCCGCGCCCAGGGTGCACCGGCCCGACGACTGCTCTTTCCCCCGAACGTGTTCGCAAGGAACGAGCAGCAGTCAGGCACACGAGGAGGTTTTCTGCACGCACCCCGGAGTAGACCCCCTGGGTTCGATTTCCAGGTCGGGTAAAGTGGCTATTGGTTTTTTCCATCAGGATCTTCTCAGTAGCAGCCCTAAGATTAGATTTGTGCCCAGTTGATGGCAATAGGCTCGCACCCTATTATTACACGGGACGTAAACATATCTGGCATGGTCCTGGGTACACTATAACTACACCTCTGCCGAACCCTTTGGGGATTACAGGCGTGATGTTATGTGAGTGTATGTGATATACAGTTCCTACATAGCTGACTTTCTTTTGATTAAAAACGCCCAAATATGATATCAAAACATATTTTGTTTGATTTTCCTTGTTCAATATTTTGTCTTTGACGTTATCTATTCCGACAAACTTCATAGTTTGCTTCGATATATTTTCATTTTGTTGTGCAAGCTCATTTTTCTCGGAACAAGCAATATTGTCTGATAGCACAAAATAGCAGCGCATAACAATGAGCGCAGTATCAAGTAAAGTAAACTTTATCTGCGCAATAAACTTGTACGGTGGACACGGGTGCGATACGGTTTGTCCTCACGAGGGTACATATTAATATTATTTTTAAATAGTTAACGTTGTTCTTTTCTTTTAGACAATAAATTAATGAATTATATACAAAGTATAGTGGTTGGTTTTACATATTTACAGTTGGGTCGAAGAGTGTAGAAGGTCATGGGTCTGCATATTATATACCTAATATAGATATAAGCACTCAGGATAATTGTTTTAAAATAAGTGAACATACATCCATTATGACGTTGGAGCTCATTGCAATCTCAGAGGCTTTGACTTATATAATTAATAATTGTGGATATAAAAATGTTGTCATTTGTACAGATAGCAAAAGTTCATTACAACATATAGCTCGATACACCTCTGGCCACAGAGGTGCATCGATAGCTTATGTTATTCTATCTAAAATTGATGAAATTACTTTAAAAGGCATCCAACTGAGGTTGCAGTGGGTACCATCGTATATTGGATTGCATCGCACGTTGGCGAAATTAGCGGCTAGGAATGGAAAATAAATAAATATTAAATTAGACTATTCAGAATTTTTACCAAAATTTAAAAATATATGTCATGATTATTGGAGAGAATATTTTAATAAACGGTCATTAGAGAAGCGTTTATGGTATAAAACCATACAGTGTGAACCTCTTCGCGTGCCCTGGTTTATGAGTAGTGATATTAGTAGAAAACTGATTGTTACTGCTCCTAGACTTAGATCTGGACACATCCCATGCAAAAAATTTGCCTTCATGATGAAGAAAGCCGCTTCACCCAATTGTGAGGAGTGTGGAGTTGTAGAGGACCTACAACATTTATTGATGGAATGTGTCCAATATGAGTCCAGTAGAAATAATTTTGTAAGGTCCCTGAATTTGAACAAAACTGATGTCATGTTCCATACAGTTCTATCCCAACCAAATGGCGACGATGCGAAGGGTTTGTTCAAATTCATGGCCCACGTGTTGTGAAGTACCTACTATTGTTTAGGATACGATGGGACTGACATACGCTATGCGTAAAAGCCCCTTTAAATAAATAAAGAAAAAAAAAATGCGTTGTGTCAGCTACTTGGTGATTTAATTGGCAAAGCAATACAGTCCACTAAAATGTAATTAAAACGATGTTTCACAGACTCATGAGTCCAGCACAAGTCATAAAACACATTGTGTTTTGTGCCATAGCCAAGCTGATATAATTATTAGCTCGGATACTTGAGCATACAGCTGAAATTGACAGATTGAGTCATCCACCAGCTACCACGCACGTTACTGATTCGTTACCGAACTGAGAGACCGACATTCGTCGTTGTATGTTGATGGAATTTCATGAAATAGTCTTCAATAGGATTCTATGAACTTATACTCCATTTGGAATAAGATTAGACATTTAAATAAACTTGTTTACAGTCCGTTCAATCGATTTTGACTTCTATTCCGTAGGCATAAGGATGGCAATAAAAGCAAAAACGTGGTTACAATAGCTACTGTTTATTACAGCTGCCATTTGTCATGCCACCAACGCAATAGAAGTCAAAATCGGTTGAACGGACTGTAAACAAGTTTATTTAAATGTCTAATCTTATTTCAAATGGAGTATAGAGAGTTGTATTGCTGATTCTCATGATTAAAATTCTGTAAAACCATATTTGTTATCCCCGCGAATCATATTTAGATCAACATACAACCTGTTATTAACCTGCAAATTGCAAAAAACGTAAAAAAAATTGTATTTCGTGGGCTACCTTAGCGCATTAATCCCATAACTAAAACTGTTGTGGGAAAGGCTGTGAGAAAACTGACATAATTATATTAGCTGAAATAATGAAGTAACTCATGGAAAATACGTCTTTTGTAAAAATTCAAATAAAAGAAAAATTGTTGTTTGTTTTATTTGTGAAATTGTTTGTTCATCTGTCTGTGTCTTTCGCAATGCGGCTTGGTGACCAAAAGAAATTGATTATGGCGATCTCACACAAAGAGGAACAGGCAAGACTAATTCATACATTAGTCATGTTAACTGTTATTTAACGTAGATACGAATTCTGGGCCATGAAGAAGACGGATGAGAAAAGATTGCATGCAGTGGAGACGACAATGTTGAGATGGATGCGTGGAGTGACGGAAATGGATGAACTAAAAAATGGGTATATAAGAGGAAGTTTGAACTTGACGACTGTTATAGAAACGTTGAAAGGGAATTGTTTGTCTTGGTATAGGCATGTGATGAGGAGGGCTAAAAGAATGATGAACATATTTTGATGGTTGGAGAGGGAGGGGAAGACCAGAGAAAGGATAGATGATTGTGTGATTGATGATATGAAAGAAAAACCAGCCAAGTGCATGTCGGACTACCCACAAGGAAGGGTTCCGTAGTTGGAATAAATTAAACCTAAAAAAAAAAACTTAACATTGTAGTTGAAAATACATCGCTTTATGTCACGGTAAATTCTCTAGCCAATTTAAGTTGGTCGTCTATTTGTATAATGTAATTTGTAGTACTTAGCTGTGATATTTTTCCTTCTATTTCGTTATATAATATGATTTTTTTCACATATCCAAAAACAACTATTTAGCTGGCAAGGGCACTTGACTCTAACAAAAAAATACTACTTTAAAGATTAATATTACGCAAAAGGATCCCTGAATCGAAAAATGGTTTTATCAGACCCTGAGCTTTTAAGTATCTCAGTACTAAAAAGCTCCGGCTTAGCTCAGAGACTTGAGAGTTTCTGAGCTAAGCCGAGACAGGCAGACAGACAAACGGACATGGCGAAACTATAAGGGTTGTTGACTATGGAACCATAAAAAAGGGTTTCCCCGACCCCAACTAACATGGGACAAGGACAACAAGGTGATGTTAACTGCTATTTAAAAAAGGGTTTCACCGACCCCAACTAACATGGGACAAAGACAACAAGGTGATGTTAACTGCTATTTAAAAAAGGGTTTCACCGACCCCAACTAACATGAGACAAGGACAACAAGGTGATGTTAACTCATATTTAAAAAAGGGTTTCACCGACCCCAACTAACATGGGACAAGGACAACAAGGTGAAACCTCAAAAACCTCGTCTGCTCCCGGCGTTATTCTTGAATTCCGTATACTTAGTTCTCACGACAGCACCGCGCCGGCGCCGGTACGACACGACAGCACCGCGCCGGTACGACACGACATGTACAGTTCATGTGTTCATGCATATATCTAGTTACGCTTTGTTACAGACTACATGCTACAAACTACAGGCAAACAAGAGTGCCAGAACTTCTTTAACGTGTTTGTGGAAAGTTTTCGCAGTTTTCTGGCAATGTAAAGTAAATTTTGTGGTAATGCAGGATATATTCTGTGTTGGTTATGTATTATATTGTCGTGTCCGGACCGCCGTTGAAAAAAAAGTGCTGTGACATGTTGGCTACTCATTGGTGATTTGAGTAGTGTCGTGGACGACTGGCCTAAGTCTTATCATCCGTCTTTAAACCTCTACCTAAACCACACTTACCTAAACCTGCTAACGGGCAGGGTTTGACTTAAGAATCTCATAGATGATCGCAGAATGATGTAAGGAAGAATCAAAAACACATATTTTTTGTTATTTGGAAATTTCTACTAATCCGGAAATGTAACTTAAAAACTGAAGTAAGATTAACAAAATACTGTTATAAGAGTGATGGTGGGCCCCCTGAACATAATGCTCTGTGTTTTCCGAGTACCCGGTTGTGTCCCTGAATAAAATAATACAGGCAGTGAATTGAATATACTAGTTCCAAAATATTTCTACTTGTCAGTAAATTATCGCATGATTTCCCGCCGGACCAACAGAGGTAATTGAGTGATGATACCATAATAATGAATATCATAATAACTAAAAGTCCGAAGGGTAAACGTGATGAAATTACGTATTTTTACTTCTCTAGTAAACTAAAAAACACAAATATATATTTTACTTCTTTAGTAAACTAAGAAAAACAATTATGAATCTATATTTAAATAGTATAAAACGCTTGTGGCGACAGCCTGTGTGACATTTTTACGATATTCACTAGTGATATCCCCAAATGTAGAAAGGCACAGTTAGCACTGTTCGCAAACGACACGGCCATCTACAACACCGGCCGCATTCAAGACCAGATTTCCTGCACCCTCCAGACCGAAGTCGACAGACTCGGTGCCTAGTTTAAGAAGTGGAGAATCGAAGTCATTCCTGATAAGAGCCAAGCGGTCCTATTTTCTAGACCCCCCGCCCTTCCCCGATCGATCACCATGTTCGGTAAGCCTATCCCTTGGGAGAAGCGAGCCAAATATCTTGGCGTGATCCTCGATCATCACATTTCGTTTACAGAGCACATAAACCAGGCGCGTTCGCGCGCCGCTTTCACTCTCGGTAGGATTCACTCCGTACTCAACTCACGCAGCAAGTTGTCCCTTAAGTGCAAATTGCGTATTTACACAGCATTCATCCGCCCGATCATGACCTACGCCTGTGCAGTTTTCGCACACACCAAGCCCCATCTCATCCATAGGATGCAGACACTTCAAAACCGATTTCTCCGTAAAACGGGTGCTCCTTGGTTCGTTCGGAACGAAACCCTCCACCTAGATCTTAAAATCCCCACCATCAAGCAGTTCATGAAGCGCATTTTCTGCGATTTCGCGGATAGTCATCGCAACCCTCTGGTTGTGCAGGCCGCTAGTTATAGGCCTTCCACTATTAGTCGGACTCGCCGACCAAGGCATACTCTCACCGACCCAGATGACCCCATTAGATAAGTAATAGCAAGCAATAAAGAATAAGAAGTGATTTCCATAATATAAATACACGTAGTAAACATGAAATTGTGATACCCAAATTTAGATTAACTAAAACAAGCAAGTCATTTCTTGTATACAGTATCCGCTTTTATAACAAGTTGCCACAATTTGTTACTGAACTTAGTGATGGAAAATTCAAAACGCACATTAAACGTGCCCTTATCAAAAAAGCATATTATAAGATTCAATGTAGTCCTTATGGACTACGTTGAAGATAAGGAAGTTTGGCATTAATTCCTTCTGTACATGTGGCTTCCCTGGTACCTCATTAACGGCAAAACTATGTAAATAATAATAAAAAGTACCTATTTATTCCACAAAAACATAGCACTTTGCACTGTATAGTGTATAGGTACATTGTATGAAAAAAAATATTACAATTTTATGCAATAGTAGACTCTATCTTTTAAACTAGGACTAGCCTGTATCTTAAAAGATAGGGTTCAGCCAAATGGATTCTGTTAATATTCACAAAAAACTAGTGAAGACAGTGTCAATGATTTGAACTAACAGCTGTACAGAATAGAAAAAAAATAAAATATGAATAAAAATAAAATAATAACAAAAACTAATCCTAAGCAACACAAGCAGTGTGAAAGACTGCAGACATACAAGTGTCTGTGAGTATGTGTATGGGTGTGTGTGTGTGCGTGTGTGTGGGGAGAGTGTGGGTGTGTGGGGGGGAAGTGATTCCGTGAAAGTAATAACATTTATTATAATAATTTAATGTAAAGCGTGAGATGTGATCTTAGAGTATGTATGTGAATATACTAAATACATAATATATTTATATTAAGAGATGTAAGTTAACAGATTCTCTGTTGCCACATAGTCCTGTTGTAATAGCCATTGACTTATTTCTTTCTTTAACATATACTTATTTAAATCCAGTATGTTTAGCTTTTTATGCAGATTTTTATATAAATATTTACTTAAAACATAAAATTGATGTTGGGCAAAAGAAGTTTTATGTTTAACGCCTGATGGGATATTTGTGCGCTTTTTAGGGTTTCATTTGGGCATGAATCTATGAGTCCTGAGAGCTGACTGCAGAATGAACAGTTGTCTAACAGTGAAGACCTCACAGTCCTCGTAGAGTTGTTTGGTTGGATATCGGTATGGTTTTTTACACATAACCTTTAGTACAGCTCTTTGAGCTCTCTCAGCTCTCAGCAAGTTGGTTTTAGATGCACCACCCCACGCAGTAATGCAATAACCAATTATCGACTGACACAGTGCAAAATAGACCATCCTCAGTGTACCCATATCCGCAGGTTCTCTTAGCGATTTGAAGACGTAAACGAGCCGCAAAATTCTGGAAGTTATCATATCGAGCTGTTTGTCCCATCTAAGGCATTCATCAATTTGCAAACCTAGGTATTTGACACTATCGCATCTGTCCAGTGTAGGGCAAGTACATGTATTTGATAAACTCTGGCATGAGTGAGCAATTATTGTGAAGTCTATAAGTGGCATAGTATTTCGTCGGATTGCGAACGACATGTAACAGGTTTTATCTAAGTTAAGAGTTAGTAGGCTATCGTGGAACCAGCTCATGATCTGACTTAGAGCGTTTTCTGCCATTGTTTTAACCATATCCCAAGTTGGTCCACAGATGACGATTGCAGTATCATCGGCATACGCGTATATCTTGCAATTATGGAGAATCATTCTGCAGAGGTCATTCATGTAAATTAGGAACATGGTGGGCCCCAATATGCTTCCCTGGGGTACGCCATATGTTACAGATTTCTCATCGCTGAGGTGATCACCTATCTTTACTAGCTGTGAGCGATTATTAAGATAGTCTCTAAATATTTCCAGTGCTGCGCCTCGCACACCCAGACGCTCCATCCTTGCTATGAGTTTGGGAACAGAAACTGTGTCGAAGGCCTTCGAGAGGTCTAGAAATATGCCTAAGCATTTAGATCCACTATCAAGTTCCTTTACCACAAATTGCGTGAGGTCCAAAACAGCATCCTCTGTCGATACCCCAGCTTTGAAGCCATACTGGTTTTCCGCGATAATGCGATGTTTGTTCAGAAAGCCTTTGAGTGCTTATTGAGGATCTTCTCAAATATTTTTGAAATCGATGGCAGGATCGAGATTGGCCGGTAGTTATTGACACAGTCTCTGTTCCCGGACTTGTATATTGGGAGGATGATAGCCTTTTTTAGTGCTTCAGGAAAAGTTCCTGTCTGAATACAGCGATTGCAGATAAGGGTCAAGGGAGGCACCAGTTCCTGGCGATATTTTCTTAACATAGATGATGATATTCCGTCCCAACCCACTGCACAGTCATTACGTAATAGTGAAATGATGGAATCAACTTCAGCTTCATTGACTTTCAGCAAGACAAGAGAGTCAATTGGGGTTAAACTTTGGCATGGATCACTGTTCGGAGGTGTCGTAGCTTGCCTATTTGTTTTAATTATATTATCTGCTAGATTTTTACCAATATTACTAAAAAAAGTACATACCTGATTTACCAAGGATTGGGGACTATCGTTTATCTTTAACAACTTGTCAGGACTAGTGCGTTCCTTACGCGTGTTTGTAATTTCTTGTATGGTTTTCCACAGTTCTTTTCTAATGTAAATGTCTATTAACAGCTCCCAAATTACGAAGTTATTTTTTAATTTAATTTTATCTTTTTTTTACAAACTTCTCTGACATAATGTTTTTGTTATTTGACATTATTATGCCTACAATTTATATTTCAACAAGGTTCTAACTTTTATTATTTTAATAATATTTTATATTGTTTTTTTTTGTCAATGTGAAGACGTTGTAGGCTTAATAGACTGTAGATCTGTAGACCATTTTCTATTTTGTTAAATACCTGGTACTTTTCACGGGCCTACGCTGTCCTCTCATACCTATTAACACTATAATTTGAAAACATTGTAAAAGCCAATTTTATTTTTTTAAAAGAGTGACCGTGGAGTTTCTTGCCGGCTCTTCTCCATAGGAAACGACCAATTGGAACCGTGCACCTAGCTTCTGACGTTTCATAAGTGCCCATGTAGGCTTATGTGAAATAAAAATATTTTTGATTTGATTTTTGATTTGATTCCTCCAGGAAAGCAATAGGGCCACCAGTACAGTGCACAAATTACACCGACCGACATTCTGTCCTCGCCGCCGAGGTACCACGCGAAGTCCCAGACTAAATTGTCCCTCCTGTCCCTTGCACGTCGAATCGCCAGCCGCCTGCGCCGAGGCTGAGTGCGCCATATCGTTAATAGTAACCCCAGATAATAATCATGATTTAAACTTTGACCCAGCCTGTCTCCAACTTGCTGTCTCCACCAACGACGCCCTAAGCCGAGGTCCGTACCCTACAGAGGGTGCCCTTAGCGCGCAGTCGTTTAGTTTATAATAGGTATTTATTTTTGCCATGGCTGGAGGCTTTAAGCTCATATACCTTAAGGCAGCCACAGGAAAGCTCGGTTAAGTGGTCACGGCCTCTCAAGGCCAACTACGAGATGCAATTCACAAAAAAAAAAGTCAGAAACTCTCGCCATAAAGGTATGTTTTCTTTCCAACCCCAATACTGTTCTAAAAATGCCACGCGAGTAGTTCTATTATATGTATAAATTCTCTGCCGTCTTTCCAACATTGCTGTACAAAAGCAAACAAATGCAATTAGCACATTACCCAACGTCACCGCTAATCAGTGAGCTGACGTCATAATGACAAAGTTGCTCAGCTCTCAGAGCGAAGGTGCGTCAAAGCGGAGCGAGCGAGGAGCTAGAACTCGATTTAAGTTGACGACCGACGGATCGCGATGTTATGAGGGTGACTGTTACACCGTACTGTATCAAGGGAAAGAAGGATCGAGATATTTTGGGTAGTAATTTGTTTGTGAAGGACCTCGTAAGGGGACGTACCTTACGTAGTCCTATCACCTGCCGTCAAGCAGCGTGGCCGTGTTCCGGTTTGAAGGCTGACGGTGTACCATTATAGATTCATGAAAATATTTCAGTTTCGTCTCTAGGATGGCAACGTCCACCGGCTTGCCGCTATCATCTTTATTGATTGACTTCAATATTATTTCCACAATGATGACTATCTATTTCATGTTCTGTTCATCCCAAACTGGAATATAAATCATTTCAATCAAAGACATTACACACATATAAACGGACAAAAAGAAAGGGACAGAAAAATATGAACAAAAGCGATGCTTATTTCTAAAGAAATCTCAAAGAAATCACTCTCTCCTACTTTTTTCCTTTGAAAAGTAATTACCTGCATGTGTACTTACTGAAACAAAATAAAAGTTAATTCGCTGCAACATAAAAGGCGGCAAGATTTATCTTATCGTCTAGTCATTAGTAGAGTTAAGAGAAAATAAAGAGCCGTCCTTTCTCCAGCGGATTAACAGTCGCAAGCTCTCTGCTGAGCCCCTTTGTTCATCGGCGTTAGCGACAACTCGGTGTTATTGCTTGAGATACAACTAAATAGGTACCGTCATATTTTAAGGAAAGCTGGTGAAATATTTGACGGTATTACGTTTTGAATTGCTGGCAGTTGTTTGTTAGGCAGAAACTTGTTTCTTAGAATTATTTGTCTTTATAGAATACAGTTACTTTTGAAGCGTAGGACGCCTTCTTGCTTTGTTTGGTACGAGAGAGCCGCTTTAGAGCGTCGCTTGGTAGGGTGTAATGCTGGTGGAAGCATCGAGCTAAATAGCGTGTGATTGCAGTAGCCTATGTCCAGCAGTGGACTGCTGTGGGCTGATGATGATGGCATTGAAGTGTAAATGCACCTTGTTGCAGTGCATGTAACGTAACAATGTACCTAGTCCTGATCTTACCATCGAAATAAACCCCATAATTAGTACCTACACTATACTGACAGCAAAGCAAAAAATGCAATTCTTTGTGCATGTTTGACGATTTTACAATTGTTTTCAACCATAAATGTAATTTGATTACCAACACGATTTCAGTCTCGCTGGTTTCAGTACCAGCAAGTGGCGAGTTTCACTCTAAAGCGCGCTGCTTACACAATGGCTAGTGGAAGTTTGTCGCGTGGCTGTTCGTACCGGCGCGGCGGCGGCGGCGCGGCGAGCCACTGAACGACGTGAGTCCAAACTAATGCGGTGCTCAAGCGAATTACAATGAGCAACTGACATAGGTACGTGTTTTGGAAATTTAAACTTACATTTTGGATTTTTAGGTATGAGCTGTTTTTTGGGTAGTACACATACCTAGCAAATTTTAATTTTAGGAACTGGAAACTATACATGGGTTAACGACAAGGTGCTTCACAGTTTTCAATATTAATTGTTAATATTTATAGCAAAAGTCACGGTTTCTCAAAACAGCACAGGCTGGAAGTCACCAAAATTGAGGTGTAAAACATTTTTTTTTTTACAGTGAGGCACATGGAAAAATTTATTTACAAAACCCTAGGAATAACAGAGATAGTAATGCAGTATTTTCTCTGCACTCTCGGTACCATAATTGTTTGGTACCTACTTATCTAGTTGTTAAGTTTTTTTAGGAGAACTAATATCCAAAATACACGAAAACATTTTCTTATATTTACGCAAGCTTAGCATGTGGTGTTCAGCAATATTTCTAATCTACCATCTATCCTTAGGCATATCTATGATTTATAACAGGCTTCGTATACTGTATAAAAATATTTGGAGTAATAGCGTCGGAGGTACCTACCTACTAGGCGTGCAGAAAATAATTGGAGTTAAATTATTCTAAAGATGTTGGGAAGAGATAAAGCGCTGGAAGCACGCGCTTTGCCGGATATTGCGTTTGATGGAAAAAGCGCTACATGCTGTAATTGAAAAACCATGACACATCCAAATTGAAATTGTTTTTTTTTTCTCAGGTATTGAGTTATTCATAATATTGGTTGGTAAGTTAGTATAGGTAAATGCGACAATTCGAAAATACATTATTTTGTAATACAAAAGTAGGTTGAGTTACGTTAGTATTTGTGTGTGAATGCATAATAAGTAATAATTATTTTGCTTCTATTATTTTCCCTGTCGTTGATAAAGCGCTTCAAACAAATTGAACTCCAATTTGAGAAACAAATTATTTTCCAGTGCAACCCCCCAAGTATTTAAAGTACCCTAGAAGCCCCCCTACTTAATGTTATCTCATCCCGTCTCCTCCCCAATCTTATGCTCTTCATCATATTATAACGTTCCGTATCATCCGCGAGTCCCTCGGCTCCGCTCGGCAAACTCCCGCAGTGATCGGTTGTTATCGGGACCCCGTAATGTTTACATGTTTACGTTAACTGTAACTTAAAAAAAAAAAACCTTATCTGCTCGCCTGGTATAATATGAAGAAAGAAAGAAAAACATGGGGTCGGTGGTTTGTGATATATGTCATTAGGGTGCGTTTTAAACAAGTAATGGGCCATTACTTCCTTGGCCGTGTTGGACCCATGGGTATCGTAAATGGCAATTAAGTGTGTTCGTCAAGAAAAAGGTAGCATTTTCGTGTCTGCTAATAATTATAATTAAGGACCAACAATCACAATGTCTTTGAATATAAATAGATAGGTAAGATTAATACGGTCTATGCAAGATGTAGGCCCGCAAAACACACTTGTAATCTTGTCACAATGGAAGGAAACCTATCAGATTCATAAAAAAACCGGTCAAGTGCATGTCGGACCACGCACAATGAAGGGTTCCGTAGTTGGGATGAATTTATCCCAAGAACAAACTTAATATTGTAGTTGAAAAACATGATCCCCCATACATTCCAACTGCAAATGTAAGTTTGTACGCACAATATTGAGTGATTTACCATGTTATTTTAAGATCACAGACTTCTTATAGGTTTTTCTGTAATTTATAAGTAAAGAACAATTTTCTGTGTTTTTTTCAACATTTTAATCTGAGTAGTTTCGGAGTTATGGGGAGAGGAATGGTCATTATTCATCTATTTTCTTAAATAATATCAAAAGTATTTATTTTAATATTATAAAAAAAATATATATTAAATCATTAAAACAAGCCCTTTCATTTGATGTGTCGATTACACGGTACGGTTAGCAAAACTTTTTTTAAATTTTCTAATTTGCCCCCAAAACTGACCCCAATATTCAAAATTAATTTATTTACGTAAAACGTCCGTGTTAATCGGTATAGTAAAGGAAATCAGCGGTAAAGGAGCGAATCAGCTGTGACAGACGGACAGACAGTCACACGAGTGATCCTATAAGGGTCCCTTTTTCCTTTTGAGGTACGGAACCCTAAAAATCACCACGTTTTATGCTGAAAGAAAAAACAGTTGCATTCATAAAACCATTCAATTCAATTTAATGTTCACTTTATTGAACGTCTATTATCAAACAGCTTGTAAAATACGCCGTCTATATGAAACAGCCGCATAACTCCTAATGTGTTGCAAATTGATTTAAACCCCATTAGCGCGCGCTAGTCGCCGTTAGCGAACGTTTATGACCGTAAAAAGGTAATTAAATAATATTATCATAGCCGTTTAAATACTGTCATGAATTGTGTCCTGGGATATAATAGGCTTATAAACAATTTTGGGATTTTAGGACGCTAAATAATATGTGGTTCAATGATAACAGCTATGTTATATAATAAATTATATTGTGAGATTGTATAATAATCTACTTAAAAAAATCTTAAATTCATTATCAGACAACGCACAGCCTAAACCACTGCTCTAGCAGCATGGAATTTTGCACAAGTTGTTAATTTTTGAAAATGAGCTTTAAAGAAGGATTTTTGAAAATTCACCCCGTAAAGAGGTTAACTATGGATGGAAGTTTGAACGGAACTTCGTAATTTATGTCGATGGCTAGTTGCTGGGGTCGAAACGTTCTGTTCCATTTCAGTATAATGTAAGTTAGCTTGTTCAGTAGCCAATTCAGAATAATCTAGTCACCCCCCCCCCCCCCCAATTTCCCAATTTACTTTCGAGTCCTCTCCATTATTCTTTTCCTCAAGCTATTTCTCTTTATGAAACAAACCGCGATGTCAGTGGTACAGAGCTTATCAGCATATTTTTCATTTCCTCGTTGGCATCACATTTTCCACTTAGCCGCCACTGCTTGACACTTTTCTGTAGAACTATTTAAGTCTCATTTATGATTCGCAGCAACAGTTACTCCTCAATAAACACACTGAAGAGGAGGGCTCCTCGAGGAAGCGCCAACTATCCGGAGCACACTTTAAAACCCCGGCGGCTCATATTTATTTCATAATGCTTCAGTCATGAACCGGGATGAATAACTTACTGATAAGCTTATCTGATATTTAAAAATATGGAAGGGGTTGCTTTGTCTGTTTTAATATCAAGTCAGTTAACTTTTATCTGAGGAATAGATTATGACAGTTTGACATATATTTTGTACTTGCTTCTTCTTCTGATAATGTAGCTTCCAATTAGTGAAATAATTTTTAGGAATCGGATAAATCGTCCGAAGATTACCCCCTACATAAAAACTCACAAATTTTGACCTCTTTATAAGATTAAGTATATTATATATATACCAAAAGCTGTCATACCGCAATATTTAATTTTATTCCGCAGATAAAAGTTATCTGGCAATTCAAAATGCAGCGCTTGATGATGCAATTATTATTATTTGTGAGAAGAGTGTTTTCAAATGTAATGAGAAGTCAAATGACCGAGTGCCTCGCTCGTACCACGATACCAATCATAGAGACTAAATTAAACAGTTTATTAAAACCAGTAATTATACGGGCTTTCATTAAAATATGGGAAAGCAAAAAGGGTCTCTAGCGTCAGAAATCAATAAGTGTTCAAGATGGTACAACACCCATTCAAATTCTTCGAAAAACCATCAAAATAGCACCAATGCAAACCAAATTCATCCCTCACGAATGTAAACCCGACTTTAAGCCAACTCTAAGCAAACAAGGCACTCTGACAGACAATTAATCGTGTCTGGCTAATCCCGCGTTATCTCAGAACATGGTTATTTTGGTCCTTTACGAAATAAACATGGGTTTTTACTGTACGTACTTGACATTTTCGCAGCAAATAATGAAGATTTTTGGAAGAATGAAATTTATGGGGACTAGTAAGTTAAGCTTTTTACAGAGGTTTTTTGTTCCATGAATAATAAGGGCTTAGAAATAACATCACATACTGATAGAGGTTTTGAGATTCTATTTCAAAGTTTTAATAACTGACTGTGTGAAAGATGATAGGACTAGAAAGGGAGTGACTACCGAGATGACGACTAATGAGAAGTGTGGGAGAAAGAGACAAGTTGCGCCGAGCGCTAATGAATTGGGGTGAGGGGGGGAGAGTGATGATGATGATGATTTCAAAGGTTAGGTGGTTAGTTATCAGCAATCGGTAGCAAGGTTAGTGCAGTAGAACGATGATCAAAAATTATACACATCCAAAACTGATGTACTTATCTTTGTTAGGGTGTAGGATAAGTGTTCCGTACCAAAATGGTAAAAAAAAACCCATATGGTAAAACTAAGTCTGTCTGTCTGTCTGTCACATCTGGATATCTTAAGAACTACTAATGCTATCAACTTGAAATTTAGAATAGTTTTAGATGACGTTTGTCCAACTATTTTGCAAACAAAAAAAAAATAATATCTTTTTTGCAAAAAGGACTGAAAGGGGGTCTTAAAAATTTTAAGTGGGGCTACTAGGGCATGTGGTATCATATGAAAGAATGCTATTTGCACATTTTCAAACATTTATTTTTTTATTTTTAGGCAGCATAGTTTCCGACTTTTGAAGAAAAATGTAAAAAAAAAACCGTTCCCTTATCTCCGAAATTTGCATAGATAAAAATCTGAAATTATTCTATGTGATAGAAGTGTATGTAAAGATTACAGAAAAAATAAAATGATGTCTCTAAATAGCAGTTTTTCAGAAATCATCAACATCGTTACATATGTACGGAACCCTCGATGCGTGAGTCCGACTCGCTCTTGACCGGTTTTTTTTTAAGCCTGTTGTTTTTTTCGTGTCCACAAACATGTAAGTAATCAAGATATTACGATTCCTTACGGATACTCACCAATGTTTAAATATGTAACCGATTGATTAAATGTTGGTGAACAACATAACATCACGCCTGTATTACCCGAAGAGATAGGCAGAGGTGTACCTACAGTACACCCTCATTTCGCCAGATATGTTTAAGTCCCATGTAATAGGGGGCGAGCTTATTGCCATCAACCGGGCACAAATCCAAACTCCGGGCTGCTACTGAAACATTCCAGATTTATAAATTTTGCCCTACCCGGGAATCGAACCCAGGACCTCACGCTCTGCAGTGGCGCTTACCACCACTAGACCATCGAGGCAGTCATGGCTAATACGAGCTGTATACACAGTTTCCCCTCAACAGAGCCAGCTCTGAAAGCACACAAACACATCATGTATCTGAATGCGTATTGCAAAGGTCAGTAAATAGAATCCAATCCATCATTAGGAACACTGTCGATGTGCCTCGGATATGCTCGGGATTTTACGAAAAAATAAACTAACTTATACGCGTAGTAACTTAACTTTCCTACAGATGATTTGTAAAACATCAGTTCTAAAGATTTCTTAGCAGACACCTAAATTAGTAGATTTGAAATCTTCATTGTATGTTCTCTACAAAAATATTTTCATTATTCGCCTAATCATATTCTTATTACTTTTCTCAGTGCATGTGTCTAAGCCACATTTGAACTTTACCTACGTATTATGGTTAGTTTAGTTTTCATTGTGTTATAACCACAACTAAAACGCATACCAAACCACATTACATGATATATATATCAGGTGTAACTTTTATTATGGGACCAAACCATAAATCGCGAAAAAAAAATCAGCTGTTCCCTACATTTGTGTTCGCATAACTCGTCAAAATGTATGGAATTTGCCCCCTTAGTTCCCATAGTAAAAGTTGTCATAATGATGAGTACAGTGACCCCTTATAAGATTTCGTGTATGAATAGATACACCTAATATATCTTCACCATGTATCATGACGTTGGCCCTTTGCCACACCAGTTATCCACACGAGTATACGAGAGATCTCTTCACGCCTATACGGTCACCCCTGCGATCTAGCTCCAAACCTCGTTCAAAGTAAGCCTTAGCCCTGAATACGACCATTCATACAAAAGATTGCTTGTAGATTGCCTCCTTCCTACAAATACATCGCGAAAGATATACTGTTACCTATATTGTGAAGCTATGTAGGTAGGTACTACATATTTCAAAGACAGGTATTTGAAATTGTGTAAAATCAGTTCTGCTTCTACGGTGGAGCTTTGATCGTGTTTAAAACAAAGGAATGCCTTTCATTCCTCTTGCTATAGACAGCTCGCTTCTATAAGTAGTGTCTCTCAAAGGGTTAGGTAGGTATCTACTATTTATCTTATAAGCCAGTAGTTCTAAAAGTATGGTTTTAGTCTTGTTTTAGTAAAACCCAATAAGCTCACCCTGTAGGTGTCTAGTTAATTCACAAAACTCTACAACAACAATCCAACCTTCTATAGGTACTTGCGTGTTTTTAGGGTTCCGTACCCAAAGAGTAAAACGGGAACCCTATTACTAAGGCTCTGCCGTCTGTCTGTCTGTATGTCTGTCACCAGGCTGTATCTCATGAACCGTGATAGTTAGACAGTTGAAATTTTCACAGATGATGTATTTTCTGTTGCCGGTATAACAACAAATACTAAAAAACAGAATAAAATCAATATTTAAGTGGAGCTCCCATACAACAAACGTGTTTTGTTTGCTACTTTTTGCTCTATATTGATAAAGGCAACAGGTAGACGCTTGAAATATTCACAGAATATTTAAAATTTTATATTCACATTAAAAATAAATAATTCAATTAAAATAAAACATATATTTAAGGGGGGCTCCCATACAACAAACGTGATTTTTTGCCATTTTTATAGATAACTAGCTGCGCCCCGCGGTTGCACCCGCGTAAGTCTCGATCCCGTGGGAAAGCCACCCTTAACACTTAGGGGTATAAAAATAGATAGTAGCCGATTCTCAGACCTACTGAATATGCATATAAAATTTTATTAAAATTGGTCAAGCCGTTTCGGAGGAGTATGGTAACTAACATTGTGACACGAGAATTTTATATATGTATATAAGATGGTACGGAACCCTTCGTGCACGAGTCCGACTCGCACTTGGCCGGTTTTTTATTTACAACATTCTATAAATTAAAACAAGATCACAATTTTGTAGGTATTGTTCAAGTAAAAACTTGTTTAGGCGCAATGAGCGATTTTTGGTCGGGAAAAATGTTATGGGTTGCGTCACCGACATGCTAATGTTAACATTAAATCGATAGCTGCGTATGTTCAGTACCTCTACAGTAACTGTACTGTACTGTTATTTCATAGTTTTCAGTTTTCACTTCTGTCGGCAGTCCCCATGACTGACTATTTTATATTTATTTTTAGGGTTGGAACGCTTCTGGAACCGACATCTTTGCTTTTAGGTCAGTCGGCCTAAGTAAAGTGGCATTCAAAATTCTTAAGATGACTTTAAGATTCATAGACTTACTGTTGACGGACCACCAAGTAGAAGTAGTCACTCAAAACAAAAGTGTTTTCTGTATAAATCAGAAGTAGCAGTTCGTTCAATTTTTTTATTATTAGTACTATAGAATTTTAGCCCAGAAATAATATAATTATGTGCGGAACAATATTCGTCCTTTTAGAGAAAGTATGAAAGACAATATTAAAAATATGAGGTAGAAGCATTTTATGCCTTATGTATCTAATTTTGTGCTGTAAAGCACCATCAGTTATGAGCGGCTGATAAAAACGCTGTTGCATGTAATGCGTGATGCAGACACAAAGATTGCAGGCGCCAACATTTATGAACAGATAAGTAATCATTAACGTTCTGCATACATTTTTTGGCGTTAAAGTTATAGCAATTTTTATAAAAGCTCACAGACAGACAGTCCAACTCTATTTATCCGTTCCGATATTAATGCATAGGTGGGCGGTTCTCGGTCTATTGAAGGCCGCTCAGGCTGCATGAATAATACACCGATTCACATTCGCTAATTCAATGATGTATCGAACGCCCCTCGAATTAATTTAGAGGTCCAGACAATGATGGAGGTCGAGTGTCGTGGGAGACCACAAGTTGCATTACATTTATTATTCAAGGAGGTAATTAAGTTCATATCATTCGTGACTTGACATAATCGTTGTTGAATTTTCGCTGAAAGTATTTTTTTTTTAAATCTTTATTTATTTAAGGGATTTTTGTACCTATATGTGTCGATGCCAATCCCATCGTGCTTTAACAAATAAAAACTTACTCCTTAACTAATCTTAGTCACAAAAAACCTTACTTACTCTAATTTCTTATCTAAAAAAGTACCTATATAAAGGCTTAGTTAAAATACCATGAAAAATTCCAACATCCATCACCGACAATTTCAACGAAGTGAGAAGTGCGTTTCTTTTGTTAGTACGAGTAGATATACCGGACACATTCTACCAACACATGTCATGCTGTGCATCCTCTATTTTACCACACACCTCACAGTTAGGAGAGTCCTATTTTCGCATGAGGTAACCAGAGTTGTTTAGTGGAATATGTCCTGATCTCAAACGATGCGCAGCAACAATTTGACAGCGACTAAGTTTTGACCCGGAGAACCAAGGTATACGAGGTAGTAAAGTAATAAAATGATTTATGTCATATAGTCAGCTATTTTAATTTGTTAAAAAAAAAATAGATTTTTGCTAAGGTTAGGTAAGGTGCACCCTCTTGGGGGAGGCCTATGTCCAGTAGTGGACGTCTTTCGGCTGAAATGATGATGATGATGAGGTAAGGTGAGATAAGTCACATATTTTCTTTTAATGGCTTTATTTCCCAGCGAGTTACGAATGTCAAGCGACAAAACGTAGATTCATCTACTGAGCTACTAACAAAATGTCTTAATTCTGCACGGTTATGTATGAATAGGTAGGTATACGTAATGATTAGTACCTACTTAAAACATTGATTTAAATCAGTCAGGTTTTCTTGTATGATTGCGAAAGTCGTAACTAAATAAATAAGCTACTGATGTGTAATGGCCGACCATTTTCAGCGGCGAAGAAATTTGGATCTCGTGAATAATTCAATTTGCGCGTATGACTATTTTCACCACAAGTCCATATGGGAAACCCCATAATATTTGTAGAATCAAAGATTATTATAATATTGTGTTAACACCTTTACGGCAATCTCGTAAAAGTTTCTGAAGTGTTAACATCTCAGGCGATAATTTGGTAAATAAAATAGTGTTGTTTTATTACTATTTTATACTTCACACCTAAATCTTTTGGCCTGATTTTTATGAGCCTTTCAATCTAATAATATACTTCACTTCAGAAAAAGTCTTCATGGTCGTTGAAAGTGTCATAAAATAATGTGTTCACTTTTTATTACAAAAAATGTGTCGTAGAATGTTTAATCCTAAGTACTAAGTAGGTTTAACACGTTCAGGGACACTAAACGCCCACAGCCGTCATAACAATAAAATTTCTATTGTGTCTCGTTCAGTGTCCTTGAAAGCGTTTACTATTTTAATAATATTTTTTATAGATATATTTTTTATTTTGTGAACTTTGTAGGCGTTGTAAGACTAGATTTGTAGATCATTTTCTATTTTTATAAGTACCCGCTACTTGTTGACGGGCCTACACTGTCCTCCCATAACTACAAATTAACACTTACAGTGTTAATTAATTTGAAACCATTGTAAAAGCCAATTATTATTAAAAGAGTAACCGTGGAGTTTCTTGCCGGCTCTTCTCCATAGGGAAACGACCAATTGAAACGGTGCACCTAGCTTCTGACGTTTCTTAAGTGCCCATGTAGGTTTACCTATTATACGAAATAAAATATTATGACGGCAAAACCAAGAAGAAAAATCGGTCAAATCCAATCGCACTTAGCCTCACGTCTCCTACCCCCACACAAATAAGACAATACTTAGCAAAAACTCACACAACTCTAAACGAAATGAATTTAAAATTACCTTTAACTTGAGAAAACCATTTCATTAAACGTTGTCGTACATCATTACCATAGCAAAGCATAATTCTCCCTCCTTATGCTCATTCTTACATAGCAAGCAGACTTTCACCAACAATGATTAATGAACACGAACGACTTTGAAGTCGCAGAGACAAAGTCGCAAAGAACACAAAAGACCCACAAAATATTAATGTAAGTAAACGCCGTAGAGCGTAAAAATTACGCGCGAAAAATGACGTGAAACAGCGTCATTTCGGTAATTCCGTCACGGCGGCACAGCGTCAAATACGTCACGGCGTTATGACGGGTAACTTGCGGCTGTAATGAGCAATTAATTTGCCTCGAATCGCTGCGCCAGCTAACGTGGTGATATCTTGTGCTGATTGTAGGAAAACGGGCTTAGCATACTCTGTTAGCTATGTTACAATGATAAGTAGGATTGTCGACGATGTTTTCAATTTCGGTCAATTTTAGTTCAAGTTGTATTTAATAATAGTTGTGCGAAAGATTTTGAATGCTGTGTTGAATTGAAAATATCACAAAAGATGCTGAAAACATAAAACGATAAAAATTTTACTATGCTGGTTTGCATAAGAAAACTTGATTACTAAATACAAACTGCCATTCATCTTACCTACAACGTACAACATTTTTAGTACTAAATCCACGTAAAATAAAAAAAAGAAGAGAAAGTCAAGTAAGTATAAAAAGAGAGTATACCGTGAGTTTACTCACGTTTACCTTGTTAGTGATGACAGATGATATGGTTTTAACCATATCATCTGTCATCACTAACAAGGTACTTTAGCCGACATTATACCGCTAAACATCACGGTATCAACTAAGTCAATGGCTCTCAAACTGTTAGCACAGTGACGCAACTCTTTTCCTTGACAATATCGTCGAATTCATCATCATTACACATCATAATCCCATGTCTGTATTCTCCGAAAGGTTTAAGAAGAGGTGCGATTCGTCAGTTACTTTACAAACTGCAATAGATGGCGAGGCTATTTCCATTAACCGGAAACTCAAACTCAAACCATTTATTTCAATTAAACCTATTACAGGCACTTTTGAATTGTCAAAGAGTTGGTTAGTTAGAAAGTTAAAGCTATTTTCCCATTCCAAAACGTAGATCTCTATGGAGAAGAACAGGCAAGAAACTCCAAGGACACTCTTTTAAAGCAAGATATTACAAAATCCTGGGTACATTATTCGTGTTGCTTCTATATGTTGTGAGAACAATGTAAAAAATTTAAATGCTTATTTAAAAAAAAACAATACAAAATATAAGATTAAAAGATTACAAATAAGCCCTGGCAGTTAAGAGAAGACCAGTCTCAACTGACGGCGCCCGTTCACGAACATGACGCGTGGATCAGCACCATCCAACTCAACCATTTTGTTGGGAACCGAATGATCCAACACACGCGCCACCATCAGCGAGTCATTTAAGTGAGCATGACATATTCTCAACTGCCACGCTTTTTTAAGTCAACATAAGTACATCATAACGTAATAAACGGCTCCATGGTACTCACATTAACAAAAATGAAAAAATGCTTCTAAATTATACAAAACTATAGCTTGCAATGTATTTCAAAAATTAATATAATTTTACTAGCAAAAAAAAATACAACATGAAAAAAATAAATAAATAAAAAAGACACTTAAGCGTCGAAGTACTCGTCCGCATCGCTGTCATCCGGAAACGTGCCCAGAAGACTGGCAGCATTGTCACGTTGAATGGCAATGCTAATTCTTTGGCCGAAGAACGAGCCAGCCCTCTGGTCACGTGAAGTGTCGATCAGTTGGCGAGAAATTTCCTTAAAAAGGAGACGTGCACTCGGGCCCCATGACCCGAGCGTTTCGACTCCAAACGGCTCAAAACTGTAGTTACCCATAAGATTACAGTATTTGCGCAAAAGGAAAATCATTATTACCTATTAAAGTATTCAACAACTAAAACTTGATTACTTTTTCTATCTCGAAATAATATCAAGACACGGGGTTAAGGTCAGGCAGTCTCTTGCCATTAACATACATACCTACATAAAGACGTCACGTCTTCTTCCCATGGGGGTAGGTTATACTAGTTACTACAGAGCGCCATCTGCTACCATCCTTACATACTCGTACTCCTTTTGTTTCGTTAACGTTCACACGTCTGGTCAACACGCACGCCGCCGCCGGTTGCGAGTACTACGCACCTGACCTTTCTGAAGAATATCACTAATAAGGTCAGTATAATAATATGTTCTTCTAGGTATTGCCATTAAGTGAGCACAAATCTGGGCTTCAGTCCATTACCGAGGAACCCAAATAAACTTTGGTCAATCCAGGAATCGTACCCAGGTTCCTACGCTCACACTGGCCTTCAAAACAGCAAACTTTAGTGCCTTAAACTTTCATAAACAAAATCCTACTCCAAAACTTCCACAATGAACCACAGCACAAAGTTTGAGTTCCTCAGTCCTAAGTAATATGTTGTGTTCGAGCTAATCAATTCTGTCGCTCATCATAAGACACTCCATCATCTTCCCGAGCCGATATCGTTGATCGAAGGTTGAGGTCGCGGGGTCAAGGTCACGGTAAGTACGTCTATGTTGTATGTATGGGTTGTATTATGTTAGGGATTTAGTTATTTTCTGAAATGGGATTTGTATACGTAATGAAATTAATGTGGAATGGGATGAAAGACTTGAATAATAAAATTGCTAGAATATAGATGTGTTATTTTTCCTTTCATAGGTCTGCTGGAAGAAATTTCTTAAGAAAAAATCAGTACTTTTGTACTCAAAAGTTGTGTCGTATCTCTTAGTATTTTATTTTATTTAAATGTGCATTTCTTAAATCACAATAATTATTGTATTATATAACATGATATGTTTTGCAGTCCGTTACATAATTGTATGCACTGCATTTTAGGCCCTACCCTTAGAGAAAACAAGGCGTGGTGTTATGTGTTTTAATTCCATAATGATTTAAAAACAGGAGCTACATTCAAATCAAATCAAAAATATTTTTATTTCACATAAGCCTACATGGGCACTTATGAAACGTCAGAAGCTAGGTGCACGGTTCCAATTGGTCGTTTCCTATGGAGAAGAGCCGCCAAGAAACTCCACGGTTACTCTTTTAAAAAAAATTGGTTTTTACAATGTTTTGAAATTACAGTGTTAAAGTATGAGAGGACAGAGTAGACATTATAATATAAATTGACTATAGAAACTAATAAACACAGTGTTGCGATCAAAATATTTACAGTTTGAGAGCTTGTTAAAACAACACGTCCCGCTTACAATAACTGAATAACGATTAACTCCAACAACTATGTTTTTATTTGCTCCGACAACAGTATGGAAATTGATTTTGAGCAGAACTTTCTCTTCTACACACGATCGGAACACTCAACTGTATGTTATTCTATGCAATCGTTTGTACAGTTTTGCACGGGTTTGTTCATTATTTTAAACTAAAGTTGACACAGCAATTTAAAAATGGTTTTGAATTGAACCTCGATTTCTCGAATCCCTAGACAAAGTTTGGTAAATTCATAAAAAACGGACAGCCGTATTCTAAAAAGACAAACTTTTTAGGTTTTTCAAAAGTGCCTTGAAAAGTTTCTGCTAAATTGTTAGGCACTAGAAATACCTTTTTAAATACTTGATTATTTATCTTTTCTTTTAGGTTATCAAAGTTGGCTCAGAATTATTTTTTACCGTCTTATAAAAAAGGAAAAGATCTAAAACTTCTCTAACATTTCATGACTATTTAACAGTTTTTGATCAATACATTCACACTTAACGATTTTTTTTTATCAGGGTACTTTCAAGCTCAATTAATTGATACGTGCACTGCCAGCATTATTACTTATTATTACAATAATGAGTTGAAAACTGAACTTGCATTAAACCGGCAGGCGCAGTGTTAAAGTGTTAATAGTGGCAATGTGCTGCTGCAGGACGAAGTTTAGAGTGCTCCTACACTTGTAACTGAAGCGAGCACACTCTCTGATAGTGTTAGGAGTTAGTGGAACAAATTGCTGTATTCAATGTTGGCTTATGAATTTACTACGATTTAAAATTAAAAGTATCTTAAAAGTTTTTTTATTTGGCTATTGTAAAATATATAACAAATAACTGGCAACATTTTAACACAAGATTCCAGCACCAGCTGCAGCGCCAGCATTTCCTAGCTGACTGATCCCTGAGAAGAAATGTCGAAACAAACGCTTACCCCCTTGTTACAAAACAAGGTTTATCTTCAGACCCAAGTTTAAACTATGGAGCCATTATTGAATTTCGAACTATATTCCGTCTACGGTTAATTCCCTAATACAAAACTGACAACTTAGTACCGAACTAAGTATTCAGTTTTGTATAAAAAACGGTATTTCAATCACAGTTACGTTCTTATTACAAAAACTGGCTCCATGGTTTAAGCCATGTCAAAATATAAATCTTGTTTTGTAATAAGGTGGAGAGGGTTCGTGAGTAGGCAAGGGTTCACATGATAAAGGGGTAGGGGGGAGGGGCTTTCTGGAGTTTCTACAGACAAAAAAAAGGCGTGAGTTTTTGTATCTATGCTGTTCCAATTGGGACTCGAACAAACAAGCTACGAAACTACGTACGAGCAGCATGCGTACGCAGTTTCGTAGCAACTCGCTACGCGCAGTAAATAGTGCACGTTAGTAAGAACGCTCTAACTGCTGGCGCAAGCAAGAAAATGAAATACAGCACACGAGGCTCACTAAAAAACTAGTTTCTATGTTTTACCGAATGTTTAAAATGTTAATGAGACGACACATGCATCGCTGTCTAGTCTAAAAGTAATAAAATCAATTCGTTTGTAAGTAATTGTATGTAAAAACGAGCATAAGCCTACGCAAACCATCGCATTTGCTCATTCTAAGTCACTCGGTCAATTTATTCCAACATTCGCCGAATTATTCCAAAATTCGTAACAAACTCATGCAAAGCGGGTATTAGAAGACCTTTTTATGTACTTTCTTGTTGCTTGTCACTGATTTACATATTAATCCGGGAATTGGAGACAAAATGTCAGCTGTTTTCATACCAAAGAATTTTGAACTTATTTTTTACTTTTTGAATAACATGAAATATTGATGATCCCTACGAGGCACGAGGGATTATAAGGATCGTAAGCTCTAAAAGGCTCTAAGCTACTCGAATGAAACCCATATTGACTTGCAATTTGATCATTTTAAAAGATTAAATCTCTTTTATATTCGGATACAACGCTGTCAATCGTCGGGGCTGACAATCGACCATTTTCTTCTTCTTCTAAATATTATGATACTATCTTGTGTTTACCTTCAAATTATGCCCATAACTTATAACATTCATGGAGTCGAGTTGGCAAAGCCATACAGATACAGCCTCTACACTCTACACTCTACAGGATCAACAAGCAAGCACAAGGCAAGGCACGCCACCAGGACGCTGGGTCAAACGCAGGCCGCGTTTGACCCTGCGTTTGATTATCACCTGATGGTACAAAATAATACTGGTTAACGATGGTACATGCTATTCACTTTCAACTTGAAGATTCCCGCAATTTAACAGCTATGGCCACGAGAAGCAATCAGAAACCAGTACCAAATAAACAGAACGCATTTCCTTCTTTGCCTCTACACTGCTGGTATGTTGGGTTAAAGAAGCATACGTAGCTCATACTTACAATTTGTTTGACCGACAGCTTCTTTAGTACAACACCGTGCCGTACAAGTGTTGGCTTGAAGAAGCCTTTGTAAACACGCCTCCGAAGTTATGTAGCTGGCGGGAAATACAAACTTCAGCAGGTAATACTGCTTAATACTGTTCTCTCTACAGATAGGTACTTACAATACAGTCTAACACTTGTAGGGACACCACAGTTCTATCTCCTCCAATCATAACCGCATTACTGTGCCCATCCTTCAACCAGCGTACTGCTATGACGTCACGAGATGCCGTGTGTCGCGTGACGTCACCGCATGATAAATTAGCGCGCTTATTACAAAGCGTTGTATGATTTACGAGCGCCGATTGCGGTGGTCAGCGAACACCCTAACATGTGACCGATGCGTCCGATGCGCCGGGTGATGCGTTTGATTGAAACTGTGGGGAACAATAATGGAAGGCTGACATTATGGTAGTGTAGTACGGGCGGTGGCCGTAGTTTGAAGAAGTTATCTCATATCAGCTGAAAATCATAACGATAATAGTTTTCCCTTAGTGCATAAGAGATCTGAGGGACAGCTGCTCCAATAGTGGGGGATTCCAAAGTTACAGCATGTCAAAGTTGTGAAAAAAGTAAAAAGAAAAGAACCTAATTTGATACCGCGCTAATAACCCTAATAAACGATTTTTGGGATCATCTTCAACCAAAAAATAATAGCAGCTCCATGGAAGTGAGGGGAGACTAGCGAGTCTCCCCGCTGCTTAAATAAAATTGTTGCAAAGAAATAAATATTAGGTTAACCTCCCACGTGGTTTTCTTTAAACCTTATACCACTTCTGACCCAAAATCAGAAGTGGGATAAAGAAAGTGGCCCACACAAGAAACAAAATAACATTGTTACAACCAGTTTACTATTACTTGTGCTGAATAGGGCGTACTACGTGCGTCTTTGTTTTATTTGGCCGGTGAGTGGTTTCGTGTTTGTTTTAAAAATGGTTAGAAATAAATCGGGTGCTAGATCTCGTCATTCACGGAGTGGTTCGCGTGTCCGGACTCGACCCCGCGTACGTGATAATTCACGCGGTCGTTCTAGGCAAGTCTCTCGTGGTTATAGTACTAACGATTCACGGTCTCGCTCGCGAAATCGAAGGATTCGTACTCAGTCGCCTTCTAGTAGGCGTCGCGTTTCTGGACAACACCGCCGCCGCCGTTCACGTATGTCATTATACCGCGAATTACACCGCCGTCGCCGTTACTCGTCGGGTAGTTCAGATCGCGATAAGCGTAGTAGATCGCGTTATTCAAAAAGCAAATCACGTTCTCGTGTACACCACGGTCGTAGTAAACATCTTCAGTCCAGTCCCAGTCCTGTGCCTAACGATCACATAAAGCCGCGTGACAGTACATCGAACATTTCCAAGTTTATTAATGCATCGAAACAAGGCGATTTAAATAAGGATAGCGCCCTACGTCAGGCACCTCCCCTTGAATCGACTGGTCGTTGCTCTGAGACGTCTACCCTCGCACAAGCTTTAATTGAAGCCATAAAAACTTCTCAACCTGTGAGATCGCGAAATTATTTTATTTCGAATTTTGATCCATTGATTCATAACATTGAAACTTGGTGCCAAGAGGTAGATCGTGCTAAAGATGCAAACGGCTGGGATGATTACGAATGTTTATCGCGAGTTGGGTCCTGCCTTAAGGGTGATGCCAAAATATGGCTAGCTGAGTGGGTAACAAACGATAGATCTTGGACTAACTTCAAACGCGAGTTCAAGCCGCTTTGTCCTGTTAAGTTAAATTACGCAAATATTCTCTTCGATGCTATGAACGCAACATCCGACAAGTACGCAACTTACGCTGAATACGCGCGACGCACTCTGTTACGTTTGAGGATAGTCCAGGGGCTTAGCGATGAGTTAAGGACGCTTATTATCATTCGGGGAATCGACAGCCCTCAAGTTCGCGCAGCAGCGGCTAACGCGGATTTAACCCCCGAGACCCTCGTATCATTTTTGTCTATTTACGTAAAGCCCAATCGTAATAAACAGGACACCCGTTCAGCTTCTAAAAAGTCGGAGTCCCAAAAGCAACCTAACCGTTCATCAAACATCAAATGCTTTAACTGCCATGAGCGGGGGCATCTAGGCCGCAATTGCACTAAACCTAATAAATCAAAGTCATCTGCTACCTCAAATCAATCGGGTCAAGAATATGCAAATTCTACCAATACCACTAAGTGCAAGTTCAGTAAGAAACCAGGACACACTGAGGACGTCTGCTTTGCAAAAATACGATCGGAATCACGTAATCAACGTAATGTCAACCTCTGCTCTGAACGTTCGAGCTCTTCGCGAAGCAACGATATCGTAACCGCGGTAGTTAATGGTATACCAGTAGATGTTCTAATAGACAGCGGCGCCCTTAATGTGTCCTTAATTTCGTCGGATGTTCTTAAATACATCTCGTGCCAACCTAAACCAAAGTGTTGCGTACTTAAGGGCATTAGTGAAGAAGAAATAGTCGCTGAGTTTTATGTAACTGTTACCATTGAGTTTAGCGATATCTCTGTAGAGGCTGACTTAGTCGTAGTTCCGTCTTCATTCATGAACGCCCCAATAATCCTAGGAACCGATGTTCTTAATCGTGATGGTGTAATGTACATACGAACTAAGGATAGACAATACCTAAGACGTGTCGAAGAGATACCTTACCTTGTAAATGCCGTTAAAAATGGCATGATAGCTGAAGTAAATACGCCCCTTCAGGGCAACGACCGTAGTGCGTTACTGTCGATCATTAGTGACTTTTCCGATTTTTTTATATCTGGTACCGCAGCAACCACGGTTAAAACGGGAGAGATGGAAATCAAACTCACAAGTAATACACCCATCTACTATCGACCGTACAGACTTTCCTATCAAGAAAAACTTAAAGTGCGGGAAATCACTAAAGATCTTTTAGACAGGGGTATAATCAGGAGATCACAGTCAGAGTATGCCAGTCCAATTATTTTAGTAAAGAAACGTGACGGTTCGGACCGACTCTGCGTAGATTTTAGGGCTCTGAATCGCATCACTATTAAAGACCGATACCCACTCCCTCTAATTGACGGCCATATCGATAGGCTAGGGACCTATAAATATTTTTCTAGTCTTGATATGGCTACAGGGTTCCACCAAATACTTATAAAAGAGGAATGCATTCACTTAACTGACTTTGTGACGCCCGAAGATCATTTCGAATATGTTAAGATGCCATATGGTTTGGCCAACTCACCCATAGTCTATCAGCGAATTATCAATGACACTTTGCGTAGTCTTATAGAGGGCGGGCAAGTACTAGTTTACGTAGATGATGTACTCCTTATGAGCAACACCGTATGCGAAGGTATAGCATTACTTCGCCAAGTCCTACAGACTTTAACTCAGGCTGGGTTTTCCATTAATCTCGAAAAGTGCTCCTTTTTGGTAACTGAGGTAGAGTATCTGGGTAGATTAGTCAGTCGCGGTCAGGTTAGACCGAGCCCGCGAAAAGTCGAAGCACTCTCCAACACTTCACCACCAGAGACGGTAAGACAGGTGCGCCAATTCCTTGGTCTTGCTGGATATTTTCGGCGATATATAAAAGGGTACGCTTCCAAAACCGCACCAATTGCACACCTGACAAGGAAGGGAGTTGAGTTCAACTGGAGTGCCGAGTGCGAGGCGATTCGGCAAGACCTAATCCAGCATCTGACATCAGAACCTGTCCTAGCCATTTTCAATAATCGGTTCGCAACGGAAGTCCATACAGATGCAAGCAGCGCTGGCTACGGAGCTGTTCTTCTCCAGGCGCATCCCAATGGTAAGAAACACTTCGTTGCATATTTTAGCAAAGTGACCCAGGGTGCTGAGAGTAAGTATTATTCGTACGAGCTTAAGACCCTCGCTGTGGTCAAGGCACTCCAGCACTTCCGCCACTTCCTCGTCGGAACGAAGTTCGTCGTTGTCACGGACTGCAATGCGCTCAAATCAACGCAACAAAAAAAGGATCTCCTGCCACGTGTCGCGAGGTGGTGGATTTACCTTCAGGATTTCGACTTTTCAATCGAATACAGGAAGGGTGTGATGATGCCACACGCCGACTACCTGAGTCGCAACCCAGTTAACCAGATTTTGAAGCCACGGAACTGGGCGCAAATAGCTCAGGCAGCCGACAACGAGACTCAAGATCTCCTAGAGAAACTTCGAGAAGGTACGTTGGATACTAACCGCTATGTTGCTCAAAACAACATTCTCTATTACAAGTACGTTCCTGTGGGTGAGCAACCTAGGCTGCTTTGCTATATTCCGAAAGGTCACCGGCTTAGCTTGCTTTGAATATTTCACGACGAACATGAGCATATCGGCGCTGAGAAGACCCTGGATCTCATACTGCGACATTTTTGGTTCCCGGGGCTCAGGCAGTTCGTCAGTAAGTATATCGGTCACTGCTTAGTCTGCTTATCAAAGAAGCGCGTACCACGGGCCCCTCTTCAATACATAACCTCATGGGAGAAACCAGACGTACCTTTTCACACGGTGCACGTGGACGCTCTGGGCCCGCTGCCTGCATCAGGCGGGTCAAAGTTCGTTCTAATTGTGGTCGATGCTTATTCAAAATACTGCTTGCTTTACCCCTTACGACGTCAAGATGCTGCTGAGCTTAAGCGAGCTATTACAGAGGCAGTATCACTCTTCGGTGTACCTAAATTAATGGTCTCGGACAAAGGACGGATGTTCGAGTCAAGCGAGTTCAAGACGTGGATAAACGAATTGGGCTGCGATTTACACCACATAACACCAGAGATGCACCACGCAAACGGACAAGTGGAAAGGTACGTAAGGACGGTACTTAATATGATTCGCATTGAAGTTAACCACAAAAATGCGTCGTGGTCCAATACATTGTGGAAGCTTCAGCTGGTGTTGAATATAACAAAGCAGAAGACCACTCAAGCCTCCCCGTTGAGCGTTCTAATAGGTACAGAAGCAACGACTCCAGTCATTCGCGCATTAGTGCGTGATGTAGCTCTCGATAATTCAAATCCCTATCGAGAGGCTTTACGTGAAGTCGCCAGAAGCAGAACTCGTCAGCTCCTAAAGGACAATCAATCTAAGCAAGATGAACGTGTGAACCAACACCGATGTTCACCGCGTGTGTTTAATCTTAACGACCTTGTGTTCGTTATCAAGTATTCACAGGTCACCGGGAAACTCGACCCAGGCATGCGTGGACCATACAAGGTGGTCAAGATCTTGCCAAGTGGCCGCTATGGACTGAAGCTTATCAGTGGTGGCTACGCCAAGACTACGCAAGCCGCGGCACAATACATGGTGCCATGGCGGGGTGAGTGGTGCCCGGAAACGTGCTCTGCATTTTTTAAAGTAAGCATGTGATTCACTTCTTGTTGGTAATTGTTCTAAGATAGTGACAGTCATGTTGTGTCTTATTTTACTCATATGGAGTAATTTTATGTGTATTTTCATGAAATGGATCGTCGCCTGGAGCTACCCTACGTATGCTTGGCAGCCAAGGACGTTGACGTGTGTCGTCATGCCGTTCCGAGACGTTGGCATCAGTTTGTCTAGGCGTCATTTGATCACAGACGAATACGTTCGATCGTATTGGCGTCTATGAGTGCCCGTAGCTTTACGCTAGTCAGGCAAGGACGTTGACGTGTGTCGTCAAAGCGTTCTAGACGTTGACGTGAGACGTCAAGGCGTCATGGACGTTGACGTGAGTCGTCAAGGCGTCATGGACGTTGACGTGAGTCGTCAAGTCATCCCAGCGTAATGTTTGCTGAGGCACTAAATGTCACCATTCTGTAATATGGCGAGGACTGTGTGAGAGATATGTTTGAGCTATCTGATTGATGGATAAATTGATTGAATGTGATGTGAATGGAGCATACTCGAGATTTTGTGGTGTCTTGAAGTTAAAAGACAGTTTCTAACATGTTGTTATTGACTTTTCCAGATGATAGTGCAAATGAAGTCGATGACACCCTATTACGATCCACACCCGGTGCGAGCTTGCCCGTGCCACTTCCGGATGCCGATGCGGAGGCAGGGCCTTCTATATCTACCCCTGTTGTTGTGGACAAGACCTTATCCATGCCAATCCTGGATGTGGGCATGGAGGCAGGGCCTTCCACTTCAGGAGCTTTTCTTCACGGCGTCACTCGCTACGATCCTAAGCTGAGCCTGGACGCCTATACGAATGAAGAGTCTTCCACAACAGAAGTTTCAGTTAACGTTTCCAGAAGTTCATAGGCTGTGGACAACCTAGCATCAGGACAGGCCGTATAAGCTGGCAACCCCATTACCTCTATAAAAAGGCTGACTCGCTCATTTCTCGTTCCTTTACTTCGTTGGCGCTGAGGGTAGTGGGATCGCTGCTGGGTGTAGATACGGTCGTCTCCACATAGGTCACGTGAGCCAGTTCCTTGAGTGCTATTCTTTTTATCTAATTACTGTGTTCGGTGTTATTTTGTTTCTATTTGATTTTACGAAGATTAAATAAAATTGTTGCAAAGAAATAAATATTAGGTTAACCTCCCACGTGGTTTTCTTTAAACCTTATACCACTTCTGACCCAAAAGTACTATACATTTGTACAACATTATATACTGTACAATATGGCGCCTGTTTTCCGATGATATAGACAGAGGTATGTCTATTTCATCGGAAAATAGGCCTAATATTGTACAGTATCAATTATCAACCAGAATTGGGTTAAAAACTGCCATCAAACTAATTAATGACTGCCATAGTAACAAGCTGATGGCCCTCGGTTTTAAAATCGAGGTCTATTAAGATAGTAGTATAGTATAGTATAGTCCATTCTATTCATTAAGTTCAACGTTAATTGAAGTTTTAAATTAAAAAAAAAAACATATATTTGCCTGTTAAGAGTAATTATTGTCACGGCGTCCTCACCTTCCGCCTGACGCAGGGCCTCACCGGACATGGTTGTTTGGGAGGTTCCTGTTCAGGATAAAGCGGGAGGAAACGCCCGGGTGTCACCACTGTGTGAATCGCCTGGAGGACACGGTGGAGCATACGGTGGAGGTCTGCCCGGCTTGGGTGGAGCACCGCCGTGTCCTCACGGAGGCGATCGGCGGCGGCGATCTCTCGCGTCCGGCCCTGGTTCAGGCCATGGTTGTGCATGGGAGGCCGTCACCTCCTTCTGCGAAGCAGTAATGCTCGCGAAGGAGGAGGCGGAACGCGTGAGGGAGAGGCAAGGTTCGCGCCCTCGCGCCTCTAGTCGCTGCAGGAGACGCCCCGGGCGTCGGGAAATGCAAGCCGATTTCCGGCCACCGTAGGCGCGGGCTTGCGGACGGAGAGCGATGGGTAGCTCGCCGTCCGATAAGGACCAGGTCCGGGTCGACGGCGCGTTGTGTTCCACGCGCGCCTCAAAGAAATGTCAGCAGCAACTGACGGGGTCCGTTAGGGCCAATGCCTGCCAGGGTTGCGAGTTTGTCCGAAAGGGATATCGTGGCCCTGGCACACAGGCAAATGAAGGAATACGGGTGGGTTTTAGTCAGTAAAAGTCTGACACGCCCTCTCGCTCCGCCCAGAGCGGTAGAAGTTATTTGATAATTTCCCACCCAAAAAAAAAAAAAAAGAGAGTAATTATTGTAATATATTTATATGACACACATAATCATAATTATAACAAACATCAAAGATTCTGGTTCTACCCGCGGCGGTCACTACATAAATAAGGTTTTTAAATTGTTAAGTGAAATACCTGGTAAATATCTAGAAAAAATCGGTATCAAAATGTAAAATAAACATTTACGAGTAAATAAATGTGTTTCGTTACCAAAATATTGAATAGCTGACCTATAACACTGGATCTTGTTATTTTATTAATATTTGTTTTTCGGATTATAAAGTTCATAATTTTGGAGATTTGTTGTGTATTACCGATGTATGCTTCCCTGTGGAGCGACGATCTTCGCAGGTGGCTGGTAGCAGCTGGATGAGAGTTGCCGAACATTGAGCTGAATGGCGTGCAATAGGAGACGCCTATGAGCAGCACTGGACTGCTGTAGACTGGTGATGATGATGACCAATGTAGACGATGTATCAGAATGGAATAGACACCCATTCACAGATTGACAGTGGCAAATGCAGCTTAAGTTCACCTACCTATTCTTTATAATTATAAAGACCACACATTGACAGGCACATAATAACCGCTGTCAAAATACAGAGCGTTTTTTTACACCCTAAGGCGACGATAACCGACTTTTAATGATTTTATACTGAAGATCACGTCTAAGCGAGTAGTGTTAATGATTTGAAAAAAAATATATGTTAAATTAGAGCATTTTCTCAATAATTTAACATGTGAATATTTTAGATTATGTTTATATTATACATAGTGAAGTTAATTTGTAAAGTTATGTCTAACGAGGATAAAAAACTGAGAATGGCGCAAAATCTACCAAGCGTATTTTTCTGAAACCTTCACCAATTTAAAGATAATTTAATTATTGATCTTTTAGTATACGTGTTTTATTAAAATACTTTTTGGTTTGTGTATAATAAATTAATAATGCTACAAATTGCTGACAGCGCTCCTTGATGGGCGAGTCCTATTACTGGCTAAACGTACGACGCGTTGCGTGAGCTCAGTACAGAACACGCCAGCTAACCACTCAAGATCACTGGCATATATATCCGTCTTAATGTCAAATACTGGTGAAAATTACTGATTTTCACGACGGCCGGTATAACTTTACGGAACCTAAACCGTAGCTCAAAACTGGCAAACCTATTAAAACAAAACAAGAGTACCCCAGCACAATTTATTTGGTCTAAAACAGAAGTCGCGCAGTCGCTAGACGTTCCGTGAATATTGTAAGAGCAATATGTCTGCAATATTCATAAGGCCCTATTGCGAGGCGGTGCAAACATCTGCAGATGCAGCTTCGCTTTATTACTTAAGACCTTGGTAATGTCTTACTGGGTTTTATTGCACTGTGCCATAATATCTTGAAAGGACTTTTGTAGTTCTGTAAATAACATTGTGTTGATTACATAAACGACATTTTGCTAAAGATAAGTGTGCCAATAGTTGCCATTAGAGAGGGTGATGATCCAATTACGAAGTGTTTAAGTTTGTTTATTTTTACTGTAACATTTATGAATGAGATTGTAAGCATCATAATTATACAGGTACTCGTATTACACATAGGTATCACTCATAGTTTTGCAGAAACAGCTACAAGTTAGTTTTCGCTAACCAAACTTTCTGAAGGAGTTGTCATGTTAAAACAACTGATGATTCACAACATTCATGAGTGATAGTAACTTCTCATAACCTGATTCTGAACCTATCGCTAACCCATTTTTATTAGCTTTTCCTATTTTCATCGATTCTGAATCGATGTATGTTTGTTTGTCCTCTATGGACTCCGAAAAGGTTGTACCGATTTTGATGAAACTTTGGTGAGTATTTCTGCATACGCCCGCGAAGTTTTAGGGGTAGGGTATGGTAACGTAAGGCACGGGTAGGGTAGGGTACAGGCAGGACACCACGCGAACGAAGTCGCGCCGGGCAGCTGGTTATTAATATAATACCAACTTATTATTGTCCCACCGCGGAGCAATAGCCTCTTCCCAAATAGAGTAGGCGCGAGCATTCATAGTATATTAACAGATTATTAACTATAAAACCAAGTTTCCTCACAAAGTTTTTCATCAACGATGTCCAAGTTAAGGCTTCTACATACCGGGGCGACTTGTCGCGCGACGCGACGCGACACAAAGGCACCGCCCGTCCCGCGAAACGCGGGGCCTTTGTGCCGTGTCGCGTCGCGCGACAAGTCGCGCTGGTATGTAGAAGCCTTTAAGCTCAAAAAATACATAATTATGAATTGAAACAAGTCACGATGGTACTTTTAGTTTTTATTTTTCTATGTACATAGTATAACCCCGGGGCGTTTGCTGTCCACACTGGCAATGTTTGAAGACTGCTGTCCAAACACAGCGAGCACACAGACGCAGCACACTGGACACTGTGTCAACACGATTGGGTTCAGCTGCTTTTAACAATACACTACGAGTTTTAAACTATAGTATAGTTCGAAAACTGCTGAAAAAAGCTTGCTTACAATTTTATCTTTCAGTTTACGTTAATAAACTCTCACGGCGCTTTTACAAAACAAGGTTTATCTTTCGACCGAGGTTTAAACTATCGACCCATTTCAGAATTTCGAACTTTATTCTGACAAAATTAAAATTTTAATTAAAACCTGACGTCAAACCCGAGTATTAGATGTCAATTTTGTAACAAGAACTTTAAATTGCTTGGAATAAAGTTCAAAGTAGAATAACTGGCTCGATGGGTTTAGCTCGGACTAAAGTTAATAAGGCGGTCAATGTTTGGCGGTTACCACACTACTCAATACTTTATTGCTTTATTTACCTCGGTTTATTGCAACTGCAAATCCGCGTGTATTGTGAGACGTGAAAGAATGTACTGCTGTAATAATAAACTTCAGGAATCATTTTAGTTTGGTGGTGTGTTACTTGTCTGTACGAACAATTTCACAAGAAATTCTTGTTTAAATTAATTTTCGGCAAAATTGATGCGATCATCAAGGAAATCGCGAGTAAGAAATACCGTAGATAAGAGAGTGTAGCTTCTACTAACAATCTTACTTCGATCTAATATGAGTATAACGATAGCCGTAAACCAAACTGAATCACCAATAACACGCCTTTGTCTGCCAGATAATAATTTAGCTTACAATATACAAAGTGTCCGCAGCTTTAAGCAACATTGTACCACATACTGCACCTCTGATATGGCTAATATATTTATTAATTTCTCCCTATTTCCCCCGCGTGGCGCTTACGACAATTTATGGCATCTGCTGACGCCCGCGAGTTTCTGCTGAGTGGAAATTGCATTATAGATCTTAATCTATTGTTGTACAAACACGATGTAAGTAACTGAATTACAGTAGGTGTCAAAGAGTCACTGTATCTGTGTCCTTGCTTACGGTACTGTGCCAAATAAACGTTTTCTTTATAAGTACCTACTGTTTGTATCAAGTCTTTGGACCAGTGGCCTAACTTTGGTCGGCTCTCTCAACCAACCATTATATTGTTCGGTACATACATACCTACATAGTCATAATTATGTCCTACATCGGTCACCGCCAAAGTCGCCGACACAATCTGTTCGCGCTACTGCCTTGCAGAACGGTCGCCAGAGCTGAATCACCTGTGTGTCGTACTTTAAGGATGCTCAATGATGGCCCACCCTGAATGTGATGTGTTTGCAGACGAATGGAGTAAAATGCGCGTATGTCTGATGTTCTGTGAGAAACAGTATGCGAGGGTGTCCACTGTTCCATGTTAGTATAAATAATTGTTTATGACATAATTGTCTGCATTGTATAGTTTTGTTTTCTATGTTAATTAATGTAATTGGTATTATACCGTGTTAATTAACTATAAATAAATATATTCGTCTAAATAAAAGTTCACAAAAAGAATGAGATTTACGTATAACGGCTCGTGCAGACTGGCGCGATATGGCGGGCATGACAGGCAGTGCGACGCGCAGCGCGACACTTTCCATGATGTTTTCATAGAAATTTTGCTACTAGTGTCGCGTTGCGCCTGTCTGCGGGAGCCGTAACGTAAATCTCATTCTCATGTTAACTTTTATCACCAATGGGAATAAGTGCGTTATGAAGCACCACTACAATGACATCTCAACAAGGTGAGATGATGAAGGAGTTTTGATCGGAACCGACCAAGTGATGTACATCTACTAGATCACTGCACTCGTTCATGAGCCTACACATTCTTGGCAGTGGGGAATTTGATCCGTACACGGTTCTTCGGCGCGGGGGATAGATAGGGGTCATACGAATGCCCATAGCTAGCAGGGACAAATGTAGCCTTTATAATGAGTATCAGAACATATTATAAAACAAAGTCGCTTTCCGTTTCCTGTCTGTCCCTATGTATGCTTAGATCTTTAAAACTACGCAACGGATTTTGATGCGGTTATTTTTAATTAATGGAGTGATTAAAAAAAACGGTCTATATGTTTAGAAAAAGCCACGCGGGCGAAGCCGCGGGCAGCAGCTAGTATTATCTAAATTGATAAATCCCATAATTAAGACAGTCGTATACACCCGACACCCATTAGAAATCAGGAACCACAGAGCAATCACAATTTCACAAATACCTACGATACCAAACTTTCTAAAAACTCTCCAAAACTGCGTTTACGATACATTTTATCCGCAGTGCACCGATCGTCCACGTGTCGCATCGCTCGCGTCGGTCGCAGTCGCGATGTCCGGCGACGCGACACGACATGAATATTTAATGCAACAAGCCGCCGCTATACTTCGCACACACCTGCGACAACGCGACGTGTCGTCCGCACGACAGCCCTGAATTTTAACAAGCTTATATGTTTTTTAAAGTGTTGTGTTAACGTACGATGGATTTTTGAGTACTTTTTACTGTTGTGGGTTTAAAACAATTTTAATATTTAAATTGGTATGATTTAATTCCTACCTTGCAATAACATTTTCTTTTTTTATGGGTCGTAAACCAAAACATGTTTTTTTAAATTGATCATCATTAACTTTGCTTGTCGACACTTTTAAACTAGCTTTTTTCCATGTTTTTACCCGCATAGCACTTTTTGAATAATTTGGTAGAATGTCCTAAGTTCCTGAGTAGGATTAATTACAGGGTCCCTGCTAGCTATGGGCATTCGTATGACCCCTATCTATCCCCCGCGCCGAAGAACCGTGTACGGATCAAATTCCCCACTGCCAAGAATGTGTAGGCTCATGAACGAGTGCAGTGATCTAGTAGATGTACATCACTTGGTCGGTTCCGATCAAAACTCCTTGATCATTGGTCTCGCACGTTATAACTTTTAGTGCGTTCATTATTTTTCTCTTCTTTTTGTTAATTGTTAAGATATGAGACGGCTGTATCTCTGTTTGTTTTGTTTTATACAAATACAATGTAACTACTTTATTATTGTTGTTGTTCAGTAGGTGATATAATAAGAAAATGCTGTATTTACCTATAATTAGTTCATACATTTAGTTATTTATTTTCTGTTGCTTCCTGTAATTTCTGTACTGTATATAAACGTTAATAAATCTTAATAAATAAAGTAGCACTTAAAATTACCGTGTTTATCAATTACGGGTGAAACCCACGCAACCGCCGCGCGTCGAGTCAGAATGTACATTTTTATGATTTTTGAGTTTAGGTTATAAACTTATGTAGTTCACCCTTCGCGAGTGCGGTGATTAGTATCTGGTTTTCATTTATAAATTAGGATAAATTGCATGTTAATTCTATTTCCTGGCCTGACGATAATGCAAATATTTTATCACAGTTCTGTATGATAATAAAGGCTGATTTATCTTAACAAAATATAGAATTCTTCACCACACAGTCGCAATGGTTTTCCCCAAACACTTCTCCAAGATTTTCTATTCGTTAGTGTGTGCATCACGTGCCGCGCGACAAACACGACAGACGCGAAACGCGACACGCGACGTTTGCGTTTCTCATATTGTGCCGTTTGTTTTGTGTCGTCACGTACGGCGCGACGCGCGACGGTTCAGCGGCGCCCTTGTGTGTGGACGGAACGTTTTACACTGAAACGGAAGAATGTTTTGATAGAGAATGAATGTTTAATAGGATAATTATCTTCTGAGCTTTTGAAGATATATGTCTAATTAATGTTGAGTTTTCATTAACAACTTAACAGTAACATGCTATTCAGTTAAAAATGAAGATGTATTCGAAAATCTAGAGTGTTCTTCATTGTTCTGTCTTATTTTTGGTTTCAGGATATTATTATCAATGCCACTGGAATCAGTATCATCAATTTATATGAATGACAGTCACTTTAGAGCGATAACTATACGACATTAATTGTTGCAAAACATTTATGACTTCGAAAGATAATTCTGATTACATTACAAGCATTTGTTATTAACTTGTTATCCTAATATCCACATAACTACCTCATATTTCTTTTGAAAATATCTACACGATATTATTATGACATATGTACAAATGTAATACCTCTGTAATCTATCCCATCCATCTCTATGAAACCCATAATCCCACGAACACCTGCTCTAAATCCAAAAATAATTCCGCAGTTCTAAATCGGTTTGTCGGAACCGGAAATGGTGGGTAATGAAATATGGCGGCCGCATAGGGTCGGCTATAGAACATAAAATGTATATCGGTTAAAATACCTTAGATATTATGGAGAGGATCCAACATCCCTTCGCATAAGTAAGGAGCCACAGAAAGTAAAGAGGGATAATATATATAATGCTGGGGTTTGGATGCAGAGGTGTTTGTTATTTAATCAAGCGCAGAGATGTCAGAATGGATTTGGAAAATAGGTTAAGAGATAGCGAGTCTTCTGTTTATCCTATATTTCATTTTAACTAAACACAAATCGGAAACCGGCGTAGCCAAGAACCGAAAATTCGACAACATGTGGCATCCTATCAACCCGCACTGGGCCCGCGTGGTGGATTACAGCCACTCGTTCTCACCGAAAGGAGGCCTGGCTCCCAGCAGTGGAAACATTATAGGCTGATTATGGTGTGTTATGGAAACACAAATCTTTCATGGTCAGGTCCTATACAGATTAGAGGATTATATTTAAGACTAGCTTTTGCACGCGGCTTCGCCCGCGCGGATGTCAGGATTAAAGTATTTCATTTCATTTCATTTCATTTTATTCAATAACAATTTACATTGTGTCTGAATGTTTACAAATTTACCTAAGCAAATAATTAAATTAATAACAAGTTAAACACAGAAATAAAATCACACACACAGTCTCATTTACATTAATATCATTTTCATTAACAAAATTCAATTATTTAATTATTCTATGTGATAAGCCAGATTATAAATGTCTGCCAAATTTCATCTAAATCCGTTCTGCGGTTTTTGCGCCAATCCGAAACATAAAATCATCCCCTCCATAATTGACTTCCCCTTTCCATATATTTTTTGAAAACCGTGATATACCTTTTCCTTTTTTCCGATCTTAATTATAAATACCGAGTTTCAAATCGAACCACGCGTTAAAATCATTCCATACAATTATTTCCCCCCACAAAATTCTACACCGATCAAAGTAGACATACTTTTAATATAAACTGTATCCCCTTTTCAGCTCCAAAGGGGGTGAAAATTTGAAAAGTCAAATCAAATCAAAATCAAAAATATTTTTATTTCACAAATGCACGGTTCCAATTGGTCGTTTTTTATGGAGAAGAGCCGGCAAGAAGCTCCACGGTTACTCTTTAAAAAAACATTGGCTTTTACAATGTTTTCAAATCACAGTTTTAATAAGTATGAGAGGACAGCATACATAGGCCCGTCAAAAGTACCAAGTACTTAACATAATAGAAAATGGTCTACAGATCTAGTCTATTATGCCTACAACGTCCTCACATTAACAAAAAAACAATATTAAATATGATTAAAATAATAAAAGTTAGAACCTTGTTGAAATTAGAATTGTTAAGTAAAAAAAAAAAACATCGATTATGTCAAGGAAGTATGTAAAAAATAAATAACATAAACATCGCAACTTGGGAGCAGTTAATAGACATTTACATATTTTTGCCGTTAATGAGGTACCAGGGAAGTCACATGTGCAGAAGGAATTAATGCCAAACTTCCTTGTCTTCAACGTAGTCTTTAATCTTATAATATGCTTTTTTGATAAGGACACGTTTGATGTGGGTTTAGAATTTTCCATCGCTAAGTTCTGTAACAGACTTTGGCAACTTGTTATAAAAGAAGAAATGACTTGCTTGTTGTAGTTAATCTAAATTTGGGTATCACAATTTCATGTTTACTACGTGTATTTATATTATGGAAATCGCTTTTTATTTTAGAAAGGCCTAAGTTTTTGCGAACATATAAAATACTTTTTAAGATATAAAGAGAAGGCAGAGTTAGTACATCAATTTCTTTGAATTTGATTCTAAGGGACTCACGAGGACCCATTCTATAAACCGCGCGGATTGTCCTGTTTTGTAAAATGAAAATTGAATCTACGTCGGCTGCCGATCCCCACAGCAAAACACCATAAGACATAATACTGTGGAAATAAGCAAAGTATACTAACCTAGCTGTGGCTATATCTGTCAACTGCCTTATTTTTCTTACTGCATATGCAGCTGAACTTAATCTACCTGAAAGAGCTCCAATGTCTCAAAAACCCCATTGCAATTAGGAATCTAGAGTAATTCCTAGAAATACAGTTTCCGTAATAGCATCTAGTTTCTTGCCATCAAGTTTTAAATTTAGACCCATTTGTGGGGTACATTACCAAATGTACCACACATTTGGTAATGAGAACTTAAGACAGTGTTTGTGTGTGTGAAAGTGCTTTGTGTCTTTTCCATTATTTGACTAAGGTTATATAAAAAAAAATTCAAGTTGTACAAGCCGCGTAGTAAAATCTTTCCTTGTTAAATTGACTACCCCGTTTCACCCAATTAGGGGTAGATTTTCGAAAAACCTTGATGCAAGTTATACTTTATTTTTTAGTTTTAAGTATAAATAATAAGTTTCAAGTTAATCGGACTGTGCTTTAAAATTCTTCTTTACAAACTGACATCCCCCAATTCCCCTTTAGGGGGAAGTTTAGAAAAATAAAAAATGTCAAACTTTATAATTTACTAAACATCTCTCGACCTCGTCTCTCTCTTGACCTTCTATCCAAAATATCTATAATATATCACTTATTAACGCACAGTCAACGACACTTCAGTTGTAGTACTACGAAAATCGGATTGGAATGAATTAAAATGGAATTTGTTCAGAAATAAATAGTACCATGACGCGAATGGAATCAACCTTTGTTCCTACCTGCATTGTTATTCAATTTTAGATCACAAAAGCTGTTACTGTGACTTAACTATAATAGAAACCTGTAGTACATCCTAGCAGGTTGCCACGGTCACATACCTACAATCTGTTCAGACAACATTTGCACAAAACCAACTTAGGTGACAACTCTCCCCTAACGAGGGCTACCAAACTGTACAATGCTTTAAGCCGCTTATCTGAGATTGATATCAATCATGACAGTCTTAATACTTTTAAAAAGAAATTATATAAGCACTTTCGGTTAGAGGACATTTGACTTATCATTCCAATAATTAAATAAAATAATTTAACACATTTAATAATAATTTAACACTTATATTTTTTTTAATTATATTAAACTCAATTCAGTTTATAATTTTATTTTGAACTATTGTCTTTTATTCCTAATTTTTTTGGTTTATTTTTTATTTTTATTTTTCAGACAAATAATGACAAGTAATGAAAATCAAGTTTATGCTTGGTTACTGTATTGCATTATTGTAAATTCAAATTTTTTTTTTATTAGCATGTAAATCTTATAAAATAGCATGTATATTGTTGTTTTTTTTTTGTAGTCTTAATTTTAATTTTAATTATTATGTATTCAGAGCATGTGTACTCGATATTGTGTGAGCTGTGGTTACCTGTAATTGAGTATGCATTACAGGATAATGTATATTAGACAAGTTTTTATTATTGTAAAAGAAAATTGTAATGTATCTCGTTGGTAATCCTTAAATAAATAAATAAATAAATAAAATACATTATTTTGTTCTATCATTAATAGTTTTCGCAGCGCACGCCAAAAACAATTTTGGGTTTTCTACCTTGCCATTACCATACCATTGCAATTTTCTTACGGATCCCAATTTTTTTTGAAAACAAGTTAGAGCCTATGTTATTTCTTAATAATGTAGCTGTCTACTGGTGAAAGATATTTTGAAATCGGTTCAGTAGTTTCGGAGCCTATTCGTTACAAACATAAAAACAAACAAAAAATCTTTCCTTTTTATAATATTAGTGTGGATGTAGCTACCAAATATTGAAAAAAAAAAATTAAAGAGTAACGGGTGGAGTTTCTTGCCCATTCTTCTCCATACGAAACTACCTTTTGGAAGAGCCAACTAGAATCAATTAATTTTGTTTGTAAATTTTGACATTCCAAAGTGCCTTTTAAGTGTTATATAAATAGGTTAGAATTTAATATTTTTTAATATTATTATTTTCTCTCCATCAGAGCACCCGCCATCTTATCTCTTCACCACCCTTGGTTGACTGGTAGAGAATGCCTAAGGCATTAAGTCCGCCTTTGTACCTTATTGTGTGCGAGAAGTTTAAATAAAAAAATAAATAAATAAGTGACTATTAGAAATAAATAACATTAACTATAACTTTAATTGTTGATGTATTACCGACGTAAGAAATAAGTTACAGAATAAAAATGTCATTATAGGCCTGTTCCGTGTATACTTTAATAACTTTAAACCTCAAAACAACAATGATGACATACTCGTACATAGCTATTGACTGACTACTACGAGGATTTTATCGAAAAAGATGATTTTATTTAATTTAAAACCTTTATCAAAATAAATCCCCAACCGAGACATCACAAAGCTACATTCACATAATTGTGTTGTACACTCCTTGGAGACCTTAGAAGGGACCATTAGGGGCTTATAAGATTAGCGTCAACTGCTTTCAAAGATAATATCATTTCATTTGATAGCGCCAAACGATTACCCTTAACAAAATGGTGGCTCTATTCAATTTACTGGTATTAAGGCGAAGTTAACTGTTTGAAGGACAGTCCGCTATTTTAACTTGGAATTTAAGCTGCGTTTGCTGCGGCCAGACCGTTGATGGGTGACCATATTTTTCGAAATTAGATTGATTAATCTCATTAAGCAATCTAATTTTGAAAAATATGTAAGAACTGAAGAGAACTGAGGCCGTGTTCAAATCAAAATCAAATCAAAAATATTTTTATTTCACATAAGCCTACATGGGCACTTATGAAACATCAGAAGCTAGGTGCACGGTTCCAATTGGTCGTTTTTTATGGAGAAGAGCCGGCAAGAAACTCCACGGTTACTCTTTAAAAAAACATTGACTTTTACAATGTTTTCAAAGTATGAGCATCGTACAGCGTAGGCCCGTCAAAAGTACCAGGTACTTAACAAAATAGAAAATGGTCTACAGATCTACAGTATATTAAGCCTACAACGTCCTCACATTAACAAAAAAAAACTATATAAAATATGATTAACATAATAAAAGTTAGAGCCTTGTTGAAATCAAAAAACATCGATTATGTCAAGGATGTATGTAAAAAATAAATAACATAAACATCGCAACTTGGGAGCAGTTAATAGACATTTACATATTTTATGCCGTTAATGAGGTACCAGGGAAGCCACATGTGCAGAAGGAATTAATGCCAAACTTCCTTGTCTTCAACGTAGTCTTTAATCTTATAATATGCTTTTTTGATAAGGACACGTTTGATGTGGGTTTTGAATTTTCCATCGCTAAGTTCTGTAACAGACTTTGGCAACTTGTTATAAAAGCGGATACTGTTAATAAGAAATGACTTGCTTTGTTCTCTTAGACACTCTTGTTGTAAGTGAACACGGCCACAGTTCTCATTAAAACATCTTTGAAAAGGCTACTGAGGCTGACTGAAGAATCTGTGAGAATTTTTATCATTTATAGTAACTGGAATGACTGGATAGGCAGTCACTCCATGTAAAATACTGGTACTCAGCTGCATTTGGTTAGACTGGAAGCTGACCCCAACATGGTTGGCAAAAGGTTGGGCACGTGATGGTGAAGATGAGGAACTTGAACGGCTTCTGATGGCAAGTTCTATTTCCCTTTCATACAATTAATTTAATCAAATATGAAACTGAGTCCAATAAAGTCAAAAACAAAAGTCAACTGTATTTATTTTCGCGTATTTTTCCCGCAAAAATGAAACAAAAAAAAAAGCAATTTTCCTTAAAACATGTAATTTTCTTGTAGTTCCATGTTTAGGGATTTCCCCATAGTGACCCAGTTAAATAAAATACACGCACAGTAAAATATCGCAGGAACGTCTGTTGCTCGTCACTGTCTCCACGGAGCGGCGGTTGACGATGAAACTTGTCATGGGGGACTTGGGGGAGTACCCCAACCACAACACATCGTTTTTTACCCCCAACGAGCTGCCGGTCCTCGGGGGAATGAACATGGGAAGACATAAACGGGAATACGTGTAAGGACAAAATGTTTTAAATAATATATTATGATGCCCATGTAGATGTGGGTACATGAATTGTATTTATAAGGCCGGACGTAGACCTCTGAAGTGCCTTTCTAAATTCAGCAAGTAAATGGTCCGGAAATTCACAACCACCAATCATCGCTCGTCAATCGACAGCTGTCAGATTGATCTGAACCATTCAGTAGGCACCGGGAAAACCAGCAAGGTGTATGACGTTAGGAAATAGTATGCAATTCTGAACGTTCTGGTTTCAGTTTCTGAAAGTCATTCCGAGCGTTTACTCCCAGCTAGGGTTTGCACTATTCGTTTAATTTTACTGTTCGAATAAAATGAATACTTCTAGAGCTAAATATTCGAATATTCGGGTATTCGAATATTTTTTTAACATTTATTGAAAATAATACAATATCAATTCAACACAAACATGTGTGAGCACTGAGCAGCAATACGGGGGTTTAGTTTGATTGCCGCATAATTCTATTCAAATAAAATCAAGTATTATAATTAGTTTTATTGTTTTTTAATAAAAAAAACCACATTAATTATCGTTTCACAGAGTAAACATAGGTAAGTCTTAGCTTAGGGATATGATGACATGACACTGATGAGTGATGACGCTTAGGATAAAAAATAAAAAAAACTTAACAGTCAACAATTAGTACAAGTACAAATATATATCATACTTATCTTTACTAGAAAGTAGAACTAGAATAGGAACTTTGGTTACATTTTACATAACTCAAACTCAAACTCAAAGCATTTATTTCAATTAAACCATTGACAGGCACTTTTGAATTGTCAAGAAGTCGGTCAGTTACAAATATGAAGCTAGTTGCCCATTCCAAATAGTAGGTTCCTATGGAGAAGAACGGGCAAGAAACTCCACGGACACTCTTTTAAATTAAAATATTGGTACAAAATATTGGTTACATCATTCATATTGAAGTTAAAGATGTGAGAACGATGCAATACGTCAAAAGCGTCCGTGATAAAAAGATAACAATTCAAAACTAAAATAATTAAAAATAAGCCGTGGCAGCTAAGAGATGACCAGTCCCAACTGACAGCTAACATTCAGTTAAGTTTTATAATCAAAACAAAATCGTATTTCTTTTAGACTCAAACAAACATTAATTAACATTACAAATTAACAATCCACAAATCAATAAAACAAATCAATCAATTCAAACTTTGATAATATGAGAGCAAAAAGCTTAGGGCGTCCCAAAGTATCGGCATTCATTTTCGTTCTTAAGCGTTTGCACAAGTAACTCGCCGAAGAAAACACCCTCTCAGCTTCGACACTGGAGGGTGGAATGGAGAGCAGTAAATTATATGCTCGGGTTAAATGTGTACCACGTTGTCCACCGCCGTCAAAGAGACCCATCTCCACTTGGATTTTAGTGCCAAGATCCAAGACCTCATCTCCGGACTGTCGTAGATGTAAAGATTCGGCTGCGTCATTTTGTAGCTTACGGCGCAGTTGATCTTTCATAGACATACTGTTCTCATCATTGCTTTCTGTCTCTGTTTGTACTTATGGGCTGCTGCGGCTACGGTCTTCAGAGTCTGTTGATGACTCGAAGTAGCTGTTCAATTTCACGATTGTGTTTTTAACCACCATATTATGGGGATTTTAAAATGGATATGGAGACTTCCCTTCATTGTAAAATTTTGCGGAATTATCCAGGTATTTGAGAGTGCCGCTTAGCTCTGGTAGTCGTCGTTCTCCAATTCTTTGTTTCAGTGATACTAAGAGATCACGGCTCACGTCATTATGAATTTCACCCAGTTTCTCAATCATAAACTTCAACGCTGTTTCTGTCATTATCAGGTTGGCATTTTCTTCACACAGAACTTCAACAGTAGCTTTGATCACATTCATTGTGTTGGAGAGTTCTTCGAGTCGCCTCATCTCTTCTTCTGAAAATGTGATATGGTTGTCATAATCAATCAACGTTTTCTGGACTACAACTTTCAGTGTTAGAAACCGGGACAACATGTCAGCAAGGCTGCTATAACGTGTCTTGCAATCAAGTATTAGACGCAAGTCTTTCTTTCCTTCCTCTGAAGCATATTTGTATAAGGTTTCTGCTCGAGTAGGAGATGAACGAAAAAAAATCACAGCTTTTCGCACTTTGTTTATAACATCTTTGAAGCTACGCGCAAGCGCAAGGCTGACCGTTGAAGTGCTGGCATATTCAATGGTCACATCAAATCCAGCTCTGTCCAGTTCATCATCATTGTCGCTTGCTTGGTCAGTGTTAGTCTCATCAGTATCAGTGTCAGTCTTATCGCTGTCTTCTGACTCAGGATCAGGAATAACTGAAACTTCAGGAATGGCTTTATTCTTCTTGTAAAGAACATCAATTACTGCCAGTTGAATACCATGCGCTAAGCATAGTTTATGAAATGCATTGGTCTTTCGACCTAGGGCACACATAACGCTCGCTCCATCAGATGCCAGGCAAATTATATCATCATCTAATGACAGATTATATTCAGCAATTTTTCTTTTCAGAATGTTGAAACAGTTATCTGCTGTGCCCTTTCCTGTCAGTTTAGCTAAACCCAGGTTGCTGAACGATTTACGTTTTAATTTTGGTGAATGAATGTTGACATTCATATACCGTACATTTTGAGACGACGTCCACTCATCGAGGGTGATGGTGAATTTTATCCCTGAAGATTTCAGAAGGTTTAATTCCTCAGTTAGTTCTGCCTTAAGTTGGTTGTTTCTGGTGATGACAATTTTTTTTATTGTGTGGGGAGACTCAGGTAACTTATATCCGCTTTTATTGAATAACTTACGTATCGTTTTGGATGTACATATACGAAAAAACGACAGACCATCTAAAGCTGCCAACATGGAGATCATGTCTTCGGAGCTATCTTCAGATTTGAAATAATCTGTGAGTCGCCTTTTCTTCTTCTGTACTTCATTGGAATTTTCTTTGCTTCCACTTGCAGTAACTGTAACCTCATCAGAATTATTGATCTGTCCTTTTACAAATATGGAATGCTTTTTTAGAAGATGTATGTCCAAAGGAGTCGTTGACATAGAGTTTGACAATACTACTTTGCAGATTTTGCATTTTGCTTGTGAACCACCTTCAGCACGTAAAAAGTGTTGCTACACAGATTTTTTGTCTTTAGATCGTTTCGTTTCTTTGAATTCAACTTTGTCTTTTCAAAACCACAATTTATCGCTGGTTTGCTGAATTTCAACGTGGACGTGTCAAGCTCAGTGATGATCCCCGTCAAGGTCGTCCAAAAACTGCAGTCCCCCAAGAAAACGTTGATGCTGTGCGTAAGCTGATTGAGGAAGATCGACATGTGACATACCGCGAAATTCAGGCAACTTTAGACATTGGCATGAGTCAAATACAAATAATCTTGCATGAACAATTAGGTGTAAAAAAGTTGTTTTCCCGATAGATACCGCATTCGCTCTGTAAAGAGCAAAAAGCGGCTCGCGTTACTTGGTACGTCAGAACTCTCGAAAGATTCCACGCAGGATCCTCAAATGCTGTATACAACATTGTATCAGGTGACGAATCCTGGATATACGCTTACAAACCCGAAACAAAAAACCAGTCACGAGTTTGGGTGTTCGAAAATGAGTTAAAGCCAACAAAAAGTGTTCGTTCACGGAGTGTTGCAAAAAAAATGGTGGCCACGTTTGTCTCCAAAACCGGCCATGTTACGACTATTCCTCTTGAGGGACAAAGAACGGTTAATGCAGAATGGTATGCTAGCATTTTTTTGCCACAGGTCGTTTCTGAACTCCGTAAAGAGAACTGCAACCGCCGCATCATCCTCCATCACGACAATGCGAGTTCTCACACCGCGCACAGAACAAAAGAGTTTTTAGAGCAAGAAAACATAGAATTATTAGACCATCCGCCGTACAGCCCCGACCTAAGCCCTAATGATTTCTATACTTTCCCTAAAATAAAGAATAAATTGCGTGGACAGAGATTTTCATCACCTGAAGAAGCTGTGGACGCCTACAAAACGGCCATTTTGGAGACCCCAACTTCCGAATGGAATGGTTGCTTCAATGATTGGTTCCATCGTATGGAAAAATGTGTCAAATTTCGCGGAGCTTCGAAAAGCAATAAATACATTTTATAGTAATGTTGTGTCACCTCCTTGATTCCCGAAATTTTCAGTGCCGCCCTCGTATACTATAATCTACTAACCTAACCTATGGCAAAAAAGACAGTAATGGCCGTTTTCACCATCGTTCCTTAAATTTAGGGAGGCACCTAAGAAATTTTAAGTGTTAGTTTCGTTTTCACCATCACATAAGGGACAACTATGGTCCTAAGGGGTCCCTTAAAAATAGGGGCCCGATACTTGGTATCTTAGCGCTAAGTGACACTTTATTTGTTGTTGAACGAGAATAGTTGAGACGAAATGGAAGATTTTATTGAAAGTTTAGAAGCTATCGAAACTGTGGATTTAGTTACGAATCAAAGTTTATTCAGACAGCCACATATTTATCGCGAAAGACCGGATTTTTTCACGAAATATGACCATGAGCACTTCTTCAAAAGATTTAAGTTATCCATGGCCAGTGTGTTATTTTTGTTAGAATAAATAGAACACTATTTAGAATACACAGATGACATGATTTTTTTATTTACGTGTTTACTTCTATTTGTTTTTCAAATGTGTTTTAAACACAGGTACCTACTTACATAATACATTGGTGATTATTAATATTACGATTCGCAATGCCAAATTTTTATGTATTTAATATTTGCAGGAATAAGTTAGTACCTCCGATATGGGTTGGAGTGTAGCCTTAGGGGCACAATGGCGCGAAGACTTAAAAAAAAATCGTTGATTTTTCTTTCAAAATTCTACCAATTTTATTGCAGTATCGGGTTAACCTTGACTATAAAAACCGTTTAGGTTCCGAGACGCATGGCCCTACGATGCACCGTTTCTGAGATAAGGGCCTTACAAGGGCATTTTTTATTATATTGTATATTAAACGATCTATATTTCCAAAATGGTACCTCGCATGAAAATCTTTTCTGGAAATAAATTGTTGCTCTAGTCAAAAACCATGAGGTGATCTAAAAAAACCCAGCAAAATCTTACTATTTTACATTAATCTACGTCGGACTCCCTGTTTAAAAAAAAACTGTCACTTATCTAAGTGGTCCTTACGTAGGAGACCTTTAATCTGGTGAAAACCACATTAGGTAAGGGGCTGATTTAGGGAGTCTCTTAGGTTAAGAGACCCTTAGTAAGGAGGGGTTTGAGGGAACGATGGTGAAAACAGCCATAAGTATTCTAAAATATTTAAATTTTAATTCAATAGTGTTGATTTCAGTAGTGATTGAGTACAAGGACACAACAGGTGGGACTCAAGGGCAGGGTTGGACTTACAATCAAAACAATATAAGGGCCTTTATTACTTTATAAACTATTCGAATATTCAGATAATTTTAATGAATTATTCGAATTTGAAATTGTACCGGATATTCGAATAAAATAAATATTCGAATATTCGAATTGCAAACCCTACTCCCAGCCTATGAATCAAAAAAGAAAAAAAATACAAACAAAACAAAAAGCTAGCATTTTTAAAAATCAGATTCGGAGAATAAACATTTACACAAATATTTCCATTCAGCTAAGCCAGATTGGACTAAAACGCTATGTTTCTTATCAAGATGTCTGTCTCGCAAGAATGATTTACATAAATATCTGATGTACAGGACATATTTATGTAAATACCGCATAAATATGCCTTGTATACGAGTACTCATAGCTATAGTCCCGAACAGAGACAAAGTAAATAAATGCGGATGAAAGGTAGTTCTTACTTCTCTTACGTCTTATTTCAAAATAATGTAAATTCGACGCAAACCTTTTCTTATGATCCTGACTGTAAGCAAGAACTGAAAGAAACTGCTTTAGTGTCAAAATATTCATCCACATCGTTGCCAACAGGTAAGGTGCCAAAATATCTGGCAGTGTTACCGCGTTGGATGACTATGCTAATCAGAATAACTTTATAAAGCTTTGCATGACGCAAAGGTCAACTTTGTTATGTTCAGTCCTATAAATATATTAGATATTAAAATTACTCCTTTCTAATTTATCAAGTCTTTGGGAACGAAATTAGGAAACTTAACTTTTTTTATACGAGATCCAGGTTTATCTTGGTTCTCGTTTTAAAACTGGATTAAAATGCTTTTCCCAAATTACACGTACAAAAAAATCAATTCCTCCACTCAAAATATTATGGCTGCATGTGTTAAAACAGTAATATAATTAGGTTATTTTCATTAAACGCAGGCTTACACATTTGGCCGTAATTAACGCACCAAATTGCCAATGAATTTAAAATGGATCCCTTCAATATGGAATGAGGCGTAAAGGGAGCGCACGTTCGCTTTAATTATAATATCATTATTATATTATTCTACGGTAACCGTTTGTAGGACGAGAATAAAGGGAAAAGGTGTTGCTATATACCTGAGTTATACACGTATACCTGCTATTCAAACGGTATTTCGTGAAATGGCTCAGATTTTACTACTACGAAATATGACGGTAGAAATGAATTTATTCGAAAAAGAAGAGTCCAAAACCTCAAATGCAATAAAAATCACAAAACCCGGCCACATGCGAGTAGACTCGCCCACTAAAGGTTATAGTGTCGCTAAAATTATTATTTTTTATAGTTTTATTATTTGCTACCAAGTATGCTGTAAAAATGTCATCTTGCTGCGTATTACGGTTTAAATACAACGCTGTGACAGATAGACAGACAACTATACCGTTTGACATCCATTGGGTACAGAAAAAGTATGTGATGGCCAATTTCCCGACCTATAACGTTACATGGCTGTTTGCCCAGAGGTAGGCAGATCCTAATCAAAGTGCCTTGCTCTAAATAACATGAGATATGAATCATATTCACAATCCGAAATAAAGAGAATGTTTTTATCTGGAATCGAATCCGAGCGCGAGAGTGAATTATGTAGTTTTACCTCCAGTGATTGATCGACTTTGTGAATAAAATTATATACCACGACCATTACAGCTGTATTCTCATAAGTAGGTATCAGCAGGGATTTATTATTCCATACATTTCTTTGTGAATAAGTCGTAAAGTGAAGGATACCCTCTGCTTGGGTTAGACGACGGATTTAAGTATAGACAGAAAGATTTAAGTAAGTCTGCTATCGATTGGAATCCTTTGAATACAACAATCTCTCAGTAGGGCAAACAGTCGTTAATCTAACGTCACTGCCACTGTTTTTCTTTGAATTATAAAACAGTTTTCATTTTCGAGCACAAAAGAAGTAAACCGAATCAGACCACACTGAAAGATTGGTGAGATTTTTGACCGGCAGTGGATTGCTACTGCTTCAGAAAGCTCCAGACGTGAACATGGTTATACAGATATATCCTTGTTTTGACTGAATCTGAGTAATGCTGTTTACATAGTCAGCTTTGAAATAGAAACATAACCCAAATACCTGCCACAAAGACACAACTTTCACCGCTAAAGTACTAAAGAGCACGCTCGATACATCGATTTGTAATTGTAGAACAAGGCCACCAGTTCATACAGAATCCGCAGTGTTCTCAACCCAAATGCAACTCTTCCTCCCTAGGGCAGGCTTTCAATGTCTAGCCAAAGCGTGTTATTTGGAAGCCAACAAACATCGGTATCAGTGCTCGAATTTCTCTCGGGAATCGAACCCGCCACTTTGTAAGTTGCACCATTCCAACCGAATCTTGGATATTGCTATTACTCGTACATTGCAATCTGGGAATCAATCTTTCGCATAAAGCTCAAATCAGTCTTACTGTTATGTACAAATAGTTGAATTTACCTCGGAGTTTCATATGTGAAGTTTTGAATGGATTTAGACAAGAGCAAGTCGCAATTAGTGAGGACTCACATTCAATGGGTTGTATGAAGAACGTTTTGGAGTTACGTTCGTTTAAATATATGCATATTTGGGGCACACTGCACAAGCCTGAACTCCTGCATTTGTGTAGAATGTGGCTCAGGGATTCATTATGCGGGACGCGTCTTAGCTATTAAGACACGATGAAGTATGGGTTAACTAAGTTGTCCTCATTTTGGTTTAATGCAGCAAAATTTTGTGTTGACTTTAGAATATTTAGCTTGGCTTACATGTTGGTAACATGGTTAAGACTTGTTAGTGTTAATATAACTTTATCCCGTTGATAATTTCTCATAGAGGGAAGGAAAGAGTCTTGAGCCCTATTATACTACATCTGAGCGCCCGATGGGATTCCCATCTGCAAAAATTACGATTTTCCACACAAATTTTCTATCCCCATTTAACCTTTTTTACGGTTTCAATAATCCAACCGCAATGCTCACCTTCGTTATTTATAAGAAACTGTGCAACATTTCATGCTTGTATACCCAGCGGTTTAGGCACTGCGATTTATTTCCACTTCGAGATTTTTTAAGTTTTTGTCAGTACAAAACAACATCAAAACTGAATGACTGAAAGACAGTTTACTTCCTAAACCACTGAAGATGAAAACATGGAGTAGATATTACTATGTTCATATGAGGACGTAGACGTGCTCAAAGTAAAGATTTTGTATAACCCTGAGTAGGACCAACGGGTTTCAAAAGTTTACAAGCGAACACAGTTGCAGACTACAACGATACTGGTATAAAATCTTTCCAGAAGTAAAAACTTAAAAACAAGTATACTTGTAACGGACATCGAGACAATCTTATAACAAAGCGCGGGCAATAAAAGCAATTGTAGGAGCAAGTTGGAGCGAGAACTTGTAACGATACCCTTGTAGGAACGAGCGGAGACCGGACGTGTTGTTATAGAAAATTGGAGGAATGAAAGCATGAATTTGTAGGCTGCTATATTCGAAACTCTTAGTTTTGAAACCATCACTTTCAAATCGTTCACAAATAATGTGCCAATAGCCCAAAGTTAAGGCGCTTGAGTTAGGTTCCTAGATGTTGCACTATTGACTTGAGCCTAATCCACGTAATGATAACTTATTTCTAGCGGTATTTCGCCATTGTATCTTTGACCACGTTTGCCTAGTTTTATAATTTTGAAGGAGAATCATTTGTTTATTTAAAGATAAAGATACTTTATTTGTCAAACATGCTTATACATAAACTGACTTTATCAGACATGCAAGGTATTTAATTCATAGATGTTGTGCAAGTCCAAGACGACGACGAGATGTTTATTTGACTTTTATCATTTGATTACATCATGTAACAACCATCTTTATGCACTGTGATATTATATTTATAATTTAAGGACTCTTTGTCGGATCACGTATGGTATATATCATCTACTCTCTTCTTTTCTATTCACGATATATTCTTAAAGCTTAACTTTATGTGGATTTACATGAAATATCATTGTAAAAAGATTATCTGCCTTAATACTCAGATCTATAGAAATAACCTTCCCCGCATTGTAAACACGAGCGAAGCTGTAAAGTGTTCTCAGAGCACAGATCCGAAGTGGGATAACAAATGTAGGCGCAGGATGTGTCGAGTGCTCTTGTGAACTACCGTGTTACGAAATATCAGGAATATGGCTTTGAATATATTGATACCTATGTTCTTGGGACACTTTGGCACTTCTATTGAATTTCAATTTTGTGATTTTCTTCAAAAATATGTTGGAGTAGACAAAAGGTTCGAGGTTCATTAACGAATCAGTTTCTGGTACAAGTAACTGGGTTCAAGAATCCAAGAATCTTATTTGACATCGTCAATGTCATTCACTCTGAGGAATAAATCTGGAACGTGGGCACCACAAAATAGTAGGAAATGTCCCAAAAAATTGTGTAAATAAATACGCAATTACATACATAATCTCACGCCTTTTTCCCATGAGGGTAGACAGAAACAACAGAAAGCCATCCGCTACGACCCCCACATACTCCCCTTCTCTCGTTTACGTTCATACACATCTAGTAATACATGCACGCCGGTTGAGAGTATTACGTACCTGACCTTTCTGAAGCACATCACCAATAAGGTCACTATATTATGTCCTCCTAGGGCGTCCCCTCCCGGCGTTCCCTCTCATATCTGCCTTTTATATACCTTTTCTTAGTCACCTTTCAATAATTTTCTCAACATGACCAAACCCTCAAGTCATACTCTTTTTAATTCAATTTTAGTTTGAAATTGAAACTCCCTTGTCTTCAACGTAGTCTTTAATCTTATGATATGTTTTTTTTATAAGGACACGTTTGATGTGGGTTTTGAACTTTCCATTGCTAAGTTCGGTAACCGACTTTGACAACTTGTTATAAAAGCGGATACTGTTTATAAGAAATGATTTGCTTGTTTTAGTTAATCTAAATTTGGGTATCTTAATTTCATGTTTACTACGTGTATTTATATTATGGAAATCGCTTCTTATTTTGAAAACCCTAAGTTTTTGCGAATATATAAAATACTTTCTAACATAACATAAAGAGAAGGCAGAGTTAGTACATCAATTTCTTTGAATTTGTTTATAAGGGATGAGTCCCTTGACGACGGATTCTATAGATCGTGCGGATTGCCCTCTTTTGTAAAATGAAAATTGAATCTACGTCAGCATCTGATCCCCACAGCAGAACGCCATAAGACTTAATACTGTGGAAATAATCAAAGTATACTAACCTAGCTGTGGTTTTAACAGTCAACTGCCTTTCCTTCCTTATTGCATATGCAGCTGAACTTAATCTACCTGAAAGAGCTCTAATGTGGTCACCCCATTGCAATTTGGAATCTAGAGTAAATTCCTAGAAATACAGTTTCCGAAATAGCATCTAGTTTCTTGCCATCATGTTTTAAATTTAGACCCACTTGGGGTATATTAATTGGTAATGAGAACTAAGACATTTTGTTTTGTTCGCATTAACTAAGATATTATTAGCTGCAAACCATTTCGAAAGAACAGCCAGACTATCATCGACGTATCCGTATGGATTGAGGAGCCATGTCTCATATTATTTAAACGATGGTACTACCAATATTTAGTAGTAAATTAGCCGATTTGGTAGGCCCTTCCTGGAATTTGTAGTAAAACCCTTAAAAAGTTATAGGATGTTTAAGGTGGCTCCTCAATCCAGATGTCTGAATTTAGTAGCCACCTTAGAAATCGAAAACTAGCCGACGGATATTTTTTTAAATTTTCTAGGATTTTGTAGTATAAACTACTATAAAATATTGAACACAATAAATTAAACACAAACAATAAAAAAAGAAAAATAAACTAAAAGAGGATTATCCGAAAATACCGTATTTTAAATCTGTAATCTCTAAACATTATCTTTATCTCTATTTTCTCTAATCTCTATCCCTATCTCTAATCTCTTCTCTGCTCTAATCTCTATCTCATTTTTTTATTCTTTGTGTTTATTAAATTGTATTCCCACCTCCGAGCATGATACCCAGGGTACTGGCACGCCTAAGACATACTTTGTGACAGCACCACGGTGGACTCAGTGCTCCTGGTTCCCGGATCTCCAGGCACGCCCGTTAGAACCTGAGGGTGGTTCTGTTAAACTGGACGACGAGGTTGAGCCCTCTTCAAGTAGTTCGTGCAGAATAAACAATTTTTCTTTCTTTCTTTTCTTTCTAAGTAGACATGCTAAGGCTTCAGACTTGGAAAGTTGGGGGTGGGTGGATCAAGTAACTGATTGGAGTCGGAACGAGCAGCAGTTATTGAAAAAAAGCTAGCGTCCCTCTACCTTGAGCACCTATAGTGCCCAGTTGAGAATATGGTTGCACTGGAGTAAGTCTCACAGTGTAAACAGTTTGTCCAGAGGGTAGGGACGTAGCTAGGTTTTTGGCCAATCTATATTATTTACAAAATAAGTTTGCATAAACGATCCTTTTACACAAATCATCTATTTCAACATATTGCGCAGCAACGGTAGAAAACCTATCAAAGAACTTTTTTATTCAACAAGTTTTAAAGGTGGTCTCCATTTCTAAACCATACCCAGCTAAACTCCGTATTACGGGATGTAAATATTTTGTTTGACTGGCTAAAGTCATGTACTTGCTCACATTCTCTTTTTGACTAAGGCAGCCGGACTGCATTGATCGTTTTATTAGCTTCTGGTCGAATGTTACATGACCCTACTGTCTTGCAACTCAGTGAGCAGGGATTTACAGAATCTGAGGACACTGACATTTTGGCCAATGTTCGGCTCAAAAACTGACCCAGGTTCGCACAGGCAATCAGGCTGGGTTTGCCCAGTAACTCACGTTATGGAGTTGAGTTGATTTATCCATATTTTAGCAGTAGAGCTGACTGCAAAGGGTTTACCTATTGAAAAGAATAGTCAGTTAAAAACAGATGAATTAATAATAATTGTTTAATTTGATTTATTTAGTTTTTCCACTCTATAAGGCTTTTATAGAGTGAAAAAACTAAATAATAACTAACTAAATAATAACCATCTTTTAGCTATAAGATATAAGACGGTTATATATTATATGATTGATATATATATTATATATTGACGCTTATAGCTATAAGATGGTTATTATTACAAAAAAATGCTTAAGTACCGTTTTAAACCAAGACCACAAGGTCTAGGATTGTTACGGTATTCAAGTTAATATCAGGCTCAAAACGTGTTTTGATTACAAAACGAAGACTTTTCGAGGATCAGTTAGTACCAAAGAAGGTTCATGGTTCCACAGATAAGAAAAAAAAATAGCATTCTTTCATTCGGTCATACTGCATCTATTTGAAGCAACGTTCCGTTTCTCTAAATATTAATATTAAAATAACACTTGAAATGCTTAAATAATTATAAATCAATACAAAAATATGTCTTATTTCGACTGCCTAACGCGAATGTTCATATTATTATAGGAAATATTACCTAGGGGTCTCGGCAGACTAACTTTAGTACCATAGCTAGTTCATGAACTAGTGATAAACTTCATTTTATAATAACGTTTTATTTGGTCATGGTTTGAACCTAGTAATTATCTTAGTACTAAATTTAGATAACCGGATTGTTACTGTATTCTAGTTAATATCTGGCTCAAAACGTGTTCTGATTACAAAACGACTTTTCGAGGATCAGTTAGTACCAAAGAATGTTCATGGTTCCACAGATAAGAAACAAAAATGGCATTCTTTCATTCGTTCATACTGGATCTATTTGAAGCAACGTTCCGTTTTACTAAATATTGATATTATAATAACACTTCAAATGCTTTAATAATTATTATTCAATACAAAAATATGTCATAAAGCGTTCTTTCTTTAAGTAACAATGTATTGAACAAGCACAACTAGTACTTATGACGTGCTTTTTATAATCAAGTTGTCATATTTTTTAACACCTCTAGCGTGAAGTGGAGTGAATTTCATAGGTACGGCGCGGCACTCGTAATTTGAGACAAATGTTTATGTTGCGTCCTTTAATAATAAATCTTAGTATTACTGTTGCTATTATGTGGTTTGTTCGTGAGTTGTGTCTGTTAAACCGTTGAAGAAAAACTTAGTAAAACCCTAAGACGACCCACTGACCAAAACATGGATTTTTAATTAATATTAGGTAAACAATGCTTTGTATCATCTTATTTCGACTGCCTATGCAAATGCAAATGTTCATAATTATTATTAAAGGAAATAAATATTACGTCATACTACGTATGGCGATGTCTGTAAGATCATCGAGACGTCTCCAGCATGATTATCCAAATCATCCAAATCCGTCAAGTCGATTTGTAAATAAAAAGCCACACAATTACAATCAACGCTAACCTGAAATAAATTAGTATCGAAGTTAGTCCATAGAAAAACTAGGGGTCTCAGTTGACTAACTTTAGTACCATAGCTTGTTCATGAACTAGTGATAAACTTCATTTTATAATAACGTTTCATTTAGTCATGGTTTAAACCTTGTAATTATCCTAGTACTAAATTTGGATCGTGTTTTGGAATAAGACGGTAAGAGTTTAATATACCTACTTATAAAAGTTCAACAAAGAAAAAATGGTTGTAATTTTATGGGTTAATTTGCATTTGAATTTTAGCGATGGAAAGTTCAAAACCCACATCAAACGTGTCCTTATCAAAAACCATATTATAAGATTAAGGATATTGACAAACTTCCTTGTCTTAAACGTAGTGAAGCCAGCTAGAAGTTTGTCAATAATTCCTTCTGCACATGTGGCTTCCCTGATACCTCACTAACTGCATAACTATGTAAATGTCTATTAAATGCTCCCAAATTACGATGTTTATTATTATTTATTTTTTTACATACTTCCTTAACAGTACCTACAATTTTAATTTAAAATGTTTATTCGGACTTATGTGGACATAATGTTAATTTAGATTTCAGTGTGAGTGAGCAATCTTGTCATTTGGTTTAAATAGGGTTTTATTTTTGTTATTTTCGAAATATTTTATATAAATATTTTTTTCATTTGAGAATGTGAGAACGTTGTAGGATTAATAGACTGTAGCTTTGTAAACCATTTTCTATTTTTGTTAAGTACTTGTTGACGGGCCTACACTGTCCTCCCATACCTATTAACACTGTAACTTGAAAACATTGTAAAAGGCCATTATTTTAAAAAAAGTAGCCGTGTCGTTTCTTGCCGGCTCTTGAGGTTTAAGATCATTTATTCTCATAAGAATTACACTATTCACTTACATGAGAATATTAAAACTAAACACTTAAAAATAGCATAAATCTCAGGCTCATTTCCATAGTAAACGACCAATTGGAACCGTGCACCTAGCTTCTGACGTTTCATAAGTGCCCATGCAGGTTTATAGGAAATAAAATATTTTGATTTTGATTCACATTGCAATCTGGGCTTTATTTTTTGTGGTCATCAGCAGATATCAAACAGGTCTTCATCTCATTGCTGTGGTTTTGAAGGCATATAATATGATTGTTTTGCATGAAGACAAAACAGGTATTATAATTGGAGAAAACACAGTCATGAAACAAGGAGCTTGCTGATGACGATGACTGCAATGACGCTTGACAGTTGACAGTTTCGAGCTCAGAAAAAATGCGTACGCTCAATATGTGGAGCGCACCCACTAGACAGTTGTGTGCCACTATTTAAAAATCTTAAAATACTGCCACGTCCAGCACTATACATTTTTGAAATTTGTTTCTTTGTACACCTAAACAGACATGAATTTGACTTGTTTAATGATGTTGTTTCCAGACCCAGCCGCAAAGTACATATGCTTAATGTTCCGAGGCGTAGAATTAAATTCTTTTCTAATAATGTATACTGCATGTCCATTACTGTTTATAAGAAATTACCTGATGGCTTCAAAACTCTCAGCCTCAGAACATTTAAATGTAAATTATTTAACTTTCTATTAAGCAAATGTTACTACTCGACTGAAGATTTTATGAATGAAAAATGTACCTAAATATTTGATATGATTGCCTCTACATCATCATTTTTATCTACTTGACCTTATTGCACTTTGACTTATATAATTAATCTGTTTTACAACTATTGTTCAATTTATTTAAATTATTTGTAATTCTAATGTTTCATAATTTAATTCTAATGACCCATAATTTTACAAACAATATTTGTACGCCGGAAACGGCAGAATATATGATCGTAATACATAATTCACAACAACTTTGTACAATATTCTCACAAATAAATGCATTCTATTCTATTCTATTCTATTCTTAAAATGGTGGTAAAATACTAACGGCGCCCTCACATGCCAGAAATAAGAACGTATGCTAGATATTCCTCCTGATTTCTGGGGGATATTCTTGTATTTTTAGAGAATCATTAGGATTGCTTCTTCATCTCATTGCTGTTTCCTCCAACATATAAATGATAAATGATTTTTATTTCTGTAAGTAGGTTTGTACAAACACTTTTACACGTCAATCATATTTTTAAAACTAGATGAGATCGGCATCGTCCTTAGTTAGTTATTAATTATTAGACTGTGAATCTAAATGACAATATTTTATTTTAATAATTTCAGCTTATTTGTCAAGAATGAGTCATGTAGTATTGCTATTTAAATTAACTAATGAAATATAAATTTATTGTTTATTACTTACTTGCGAGATACCCCATATTTGCTGCAACAGAGCTACTGAAAACCTGTGCCTCACATTTCACTTTCATCTTGGAAATTTTGTTTGAGACATGTCTGTCAGTCTATTTAGGCATCACCCTTATCCCCTTGTAAGCAGGATTTTCATTATAAAGTTCTATAATATGATCCCATTTAGCAGTCTTTCTTGTCCATCTATTTGAAATTTTAATTTTTTACTACTTAATTAAATTGGTCCTTATTTCTTTAATAAGGCGAGGAGGATCATAAAGAGGAATTACTTCTTCTCCATCTACCTCAAAATATATAAACCTGTTTCGTCTTAATGTAAAACAGTCATAGAATTATTCCTTCAAGTGGACAAGACGTGGTAGGTCCCAATCTTTGCCCTGAATCTCTTGCAATACACACAATATTTATAAACTACCGTTTTAAGGAAAATTCCTAGTACAATATTATTAGTAGGTAACAGGTACATTATTTATTCCGAGCCGCGATCAATCGTATTACATAGAATAAAACGAGAGGGGGGGGTTATGCTTTGCTTAACAACACAGTAATACGGAAATATTATCACTAAATATTGTACCGTCTTCCGAAGTGTTTTTATTAATAATTTGGTAGCTCGATAACCTTAAGTTAAATATTTGATGAAGAAATTGAACGAATAGCTTTCCTTGTTGAGTGAAAATATGTACCTACTTAATTTCTTAGGAAAATTATGTTATTTCGTTGGCGTCTTGTTAGAAATTAGATCTTTATTTAAATCCTTAGACGGAAGATATCCTTAAGAACTTTCCCAAGAAGTGTTTTTAGAAAGTGATATTGAATTTCCAATAATATCACCATGTATAGGCGGAGGTTTTTTATTTTTGTTCTCAAATATCGTCCTTAGTTTCAGGGAATATAAATAAAAAAAAAATACATGACTGTATTTTAATGGACATACCTTCGTCTTTTATAATTCAACCATAAAATACATTTGAAAGACTATACCTATTGTTGTTGCATTTTTTTTTGGGTGGTAAATTATCAAATAACTTCTCCCGCTCTGCGCGGAGCGGGAGAAGTCATACTTTTACTGACTAAAACCCACCCATGTTCCTTCATTTTCCTGTGTGCCAGGGCCACGATATCCATTTCGGACAAACTCGCAACCCTGTCAGGCATTGGCCCTAATGGACCCCGTCAATTCCTACATCTCTTTGAAGCGCGCGTGGAACACAACGCGTCATCGACCCAGGCCCTGCGGGCATGCGTCTGTAAATAAATGTAAAAGAAAAGAAATCAAAATCAAAAGTCATTATTACATAGGACAGTCCTGGCCTGCCTTTCACTACTTCCTTGTGCTGTAACTAGAATAAGTAGTGCAACAAACTCCCCAGCAGCACAGCTTTCTGTTCAGTTAGAAAAACTTGATTCTATATGTTAGGTGTCAATTTATGAATGTGACGGAAGCCATATTATTTAACAGCTGCGAGAGACGGCGACTAGATGGCGCTAGTGGAACGTGCACCACAGACAATCATTCATTCTATCGGTCATTAGACTTAAAACACTTGAAGTCAATTGAGTGAAATATTGTAATATTACCCCCCACTAGCGGATTGCCTTTATAAGGAGCTACGCTGTTGAGTCGGTACGCATTTTGAACGGATGCGTCTTGGTGCACGGACCACTGTCTCTCGACAGTCAGTACTGCCCGGTTATTGGATATGGAACGCTGTCTCCGACAAATTAGTACTATCCTTATTGCGGTGGGTGCATGGACCACTGTCCCTGACAGTCAGTACTGCCCTATGTGACCGCCACTACCATTATTAGTTATTTAATGAATTCTATTTAATTTCTATATTCTCTCGATTTAAAATAACTGATTGTTCGATTGAAATATATTTCTGTATTGCCATATCTGAGTATTACTTCTGATGTCTGAACTTATCCCGACATCAGAAGTGGGATGCGAAGACCACCCCACTTCTGGAGACTCAGCTTCCAATATCATGCAAGACCAGCAGCTTTTGTTTAGTAACGGCATGGAAGCCTTAATTTCCATCTCGCCTGTCATCTACCGCCTGTACACTAAGTCCATTGGTTAGTCTCATTCGACCGTGACGCGTCCGCACACATCGTCTTTAATGAAGGAGAGAATTACTTGTAAATTTAGAGGTAGAAGAGTAAATGATGTGGTACCTTTAGTAGGTATAGGCAATAAAAATATCAATAATACTTTGCAATTGCTGTGTCAGGCAGAAATTAACGATTTCGCGACGGAGATTCTATTCCGAGTTTTGCTAGATAAGTACGTGCGTCGTAACGGGTGTGTAACGGTTGATATAATAACAAAAAATCTAACGTTCACTTGACCTAATTTCAGTTAATATACTTTTGTTTAATATAACGATCAGTTGAGATAATGAATTGTTGATATAATTTCATTTTATCTAATTTCTTATGATATAATAAACATTTCCTATAATGCACATTTGACATAATATTCATGTAGTATATTATTCATTTACTATAATATTCATAATCTCTAATAACTTTTAATATAATTTAGAAAATCTGATACGATTTTAAACGCCTGCTAGTATGGTGCTAGCAAAAATGCATCGCATAAGCATACCGCTACAACAGCATAACGTTGTTTGATATAACCTTTATGTAATCGAAAATCATTAGGCCTATCGTTTAAAATATATAATATTGCGATTAATTTGATTGAGCGTGCTGCGGGAGCGGCGTGACAGAAACGAATCGCTGCAAAACCGACTCCACGTAGTCTTGTCTGCCCTACCCCTAGAGTGTTATTTAAAATCGCGTAGGTGCGTAGGGGCGAGGCGGCCCGCGAGCTGAGGAGCAGGTGGTTTCAACGCTTCCCGCCGCGGCTGAGGCTGGCCGGCTGTGCCGGCCAGCAAGCCGAAGCCACGGTGGTGAGCGTGAAACACATCTGTGACGATAAGCTTGCATGGGACCGCTGTAACCCTGCAGCACCGGAGCCGTGACAGAAAACATGCCTGCTGCATGTTGCAGACTTGCTGCATGCTTGCTTGCTGCATGCTTGCTTGCTATATGCTTGCTTGCATGCTGCATGCTTGCTTACATGTTTTATTATATTAGACTAATTAGAGTTCTAGTTAGGTTAGAACTGTGACCATTAAACATGAAAATTAGGTCAAAAGAACATTAGGTCAAATGAATGTTATATAAAAAGAATATTATACATATTGAAAATTATATAAAATGAACGTTATACTAAATGTTTTATATTAAATGAAAATTATATCATATAAAACATTAGGTCATATGAAATTAGGTTATATGATTTTATAGCATATGAAAATTATATTATATGAACGTTATTTCAAGTGAAATTAGAGCATTTGTTATTATATCATACATTACACACCCGTCGTAACATCGTATTGAGTCGAGACATTTTAAATAACGGTTTTTGTTCGAGCAACTGAATTAATTTTGCCTAGAACTATAAACGTGTGTAAAGCTATTCAGACTACGGCAATAATTAATTGTGTCGATTGGATTCTTGTCGTTTTCTTTTTCGTGATAACTGAGGGGTTGTTTCTTTGACTAAAATGTTCACATTATCCATTTTAACGTAGTAAATCAATTAAAATTCGGCACAAAATAAGAGTCAACTCGTTACCAACACTGAGAAAGATGGTCATTTTAAACCTCTGTCAGTTAAAACAATCTCGCGCTCCTGATTGGCTGAAAGGATTTGACGTCTCGCTCCTGATTGACTGAAAGGATTTGACTAAATTTGTTAATAAACTTCGAAGGATTTGACTGAGTTAGGTACCGGTGGTAACCGGTTTTTGCCGTAATTTAAGTGGATTTGACTACTTTTGTTAATGACAAGCGATAAAAGACTTTGTTTTTTTAAAATAACGTTCTTAACTTATTTTAGTTTTTTTTGGAGATGACCAAATTTGATTTTACCAGTTGATAGAAGACGTGGCCTTGTAAACATCTTAGAATAATACTGTGGACTTTTTTAGTAACGGGTTTCCGACAACACGTGTTAACACCGGTGAGTTGGAGGTAGGGATTGTAAATGTTCGATAATTTTTAGTATTCGAATACTTCTTCAGCCTTGTTCGAATGTTTGAACTGTTCAAGTGATGTGCGAGTTATTTACTCGTACAACTCGGTATTCGAATATTTGATTGCAATGCTTATTTGAAAGTAAGATTGATAGACCCTAATCGTACAGTGCAAAGACGTTCTTACAGACTGTCTCTGGACGGATAGGGTTAATTTACTGTTGCAAGCTTAAATAATTAGACCCAGTAGTAGTAATATAAATTAATGCGAATTAACCCATCAGTACCCAGTAGTACGCCGTTTGCTAGGCTAGCCCTTTTGGTTATAAAATATGATGGATCAGACCGTATTTGCATAGATTATAGAGACGTTAATAATAATACAGTGACGGATCGTTATCCATTACCGTTGATTTCTGATCAAATTTCTTTACAAAGTTAAATTCAAAATTTAAGGGACCGTTTGAGGTCATAGAGGTTCTTGACGGTGATCGCTACACATCGAGAGCATTCAATTTCAAGCGTATTTACAAGTAGGTGCATGATAGCCATTTGAAGTAGAAGACGTTGAGTTGAGTGATAGTGGTGAACTTGGTTCAGCTGGTCGAACCGTACCAGTAGTCATTTCGTAGCCGGAGTCCGTTAGAAGTCGGTATCTGCTTATAGTGGTCCGTGGATGCGCGGTGCGCGGGTGGCTCTAGTGGAGGTCGGGTCTTGTAGTGACCATAGAGTCCGTGGGACTCGGAATTCAGGTGAATTCAGTGAAACAAACATGGGGTTTGTTGAACGGGCTTAGTGAAAAGCCACAGGCTACGGATAAGATTCCTATTTTGTGTTTTGTTATGGTCTAAGGCTGATTTATGAATTGCTCTCACATGTTTAGTTTGATTTTGTCTTTTGCGAGATGCGCGATAAATGCGTAGTCAGATCTTTGACTACGACTTTGAATTTCCTGATTATTGATAACATGTTAATTTTCTTCTAATTTTTTATTTATTTATAGTAATATGGTACTCTAGTTTAATTCAAAATGAAATAAAGAGTTAGGTTTAAAGAGTACTTTGACGAACGAAGTAGGGAAAAGGGTATCTGGTATAAAACTATACAGTATCAGCCTCCTCGTATACCGTGGTTTGCTATCAAGGAAATGAATAGGTATCATATTGTTCTGTTTCATAGATTACGCTCTGGTCACTACCCATCCCGCAAGTTTGGTTATTTGATGAACAAAGTAAATCCCAATTGTGAAACATGCAGATCGGTTGAAGATGTTCACCATCTACATAAAGAGTGTACTAAGACTAAGAAGGAAAGAGAATCATTGTTGAGTGTGGCAAAAGGTAATGAATATGATATTGGTAGATATGTTAAAGTTTTGGCGCAGCCTTCTCCCGAGATAGCAAACCTACTTACTGATTTCTTTAGACATTAATAATTTATATTGTATGTGTAGATTTAATTTAGAATAGTTTGAGTTATGATGAGGCTGGCATGCCACTGTGGATGCCTCTTGTAAAGAGTTCTGTCAAATTTTGACTTTATTTTATTCTGACATATCAGATGTTCACTTCATTTAATGGCTTACGACAATGATGACAAGACCTTGATGACATTAGGAGATTGGCATCTGAAGGCGTTGAGAAGTCCACGCGTTATGATGAAAGTCGTTTTAATAGTACAATGGCAAGCGTGAGTAAGTTTTCTGTCGGGGAATTCGTGCTTATTGAGAACGAGAAGCGTTCTATGTTAGAGGGTTTGGTTTCCGCACTTCGTCATTCATGTGGACCATTGTGCGTGTTATTCCAACCAGCCCACCTACCTCCAGAAGCTGATTAGGTCTTCTGGACTGCATAGGATATCTGTGAAGGATCTAAGTGACCCGAGGGTTTCTGCTCGGATCAGGGTGACGCCTGTGCAGTCAAAGAACACATGCGAAACGGTTTCTTCAGTCTCCATGTAAGCCCTACACAGAGGGCTGTGCGTTATACATATTGTGTGGAATTGTTTGTTTAAGTGATCAGTGTTCCGTGATGGTCCCCGTCACTGGGCGCAGGCCGTTCCTGACCAGGCGTAGCAAGCGCCTGGTTAGCCTGCCATCTAGGGATGGCATGGCTTCCCTGGATTGCCTGCAGCCCGGTGTCGAGGTCCACCAGTTCTCCGCTTGTGTGTGGGTGAACTCCTGTAGCCAGAACGAACGAGGAGCGTAATCAAACTAAGCTTGACGTGAAGTATAGAGGCCCTTTTAAATTGTTGAAGTGTTAGATGGCGATCGGTATGTTTTAAAAATCTCTAGTTAACAAGCGTACTTACAAACGCTCATAACCGTGTTCGGAAGATGCCCGATGTCAAGTTTTCGGTTCATTGGGTCGGAGACTACAACAGAGTATCGTAGTGCTCAATGAGTAGTCCATGGGTACGTTGTAGGCGGTAGCTCTGGGTTGTATAATCGGGTTTTGCCTAGAAGCAAAGACCATAGAGTCAAGGGTTGACTCGGTATTCCCGTGGGGAATAGTGTGTGTACTATTGACCATGAATGAGATACCTATTATTTTAATATGGAATCATTGTGCTTGGTCTCGGTAATCTCAAAACTAGATAGTTCCAACTTTTAGTTTCAAATTGCTTGAAAATTAAAACGGATTTTAAATTTTAAAGAGATAGTTCTCAAAACTTAAATGCCAGTCGTGTCTTAGAATCCAAACAACATTATCGATTGGTTCACAAACAGTAACTATTAATTCTGAATCCTGTAATTCTGTTCTGTATAACCCAGTACCGGAACAAGGTCTCTTGCTGGATGACTAAACGTACTAGTACTGGTTTATACCGTAGGGGTTGCAAGAGTTGTGTGTGGTGACCTAGCCCAGTTGTAGCTGGAAGGGTCTCACCTGCTTGTGTGGGTTGATGACCTAGTCCAGGGCTTTGTCGATTTAGACTAGCAAATATGTAGCTGAAGGTGTTTCACCTGCTTTTGTGGGTTGATAACCTAGCCCAGCGCTTTGTGAGCTGCAGGAATCTCACCTGCTTTAGTGGGTGACGATTTAGACCAGCATGTTTGAACTGTAGGGGTTTTCTGTTGTAAAGAAATACCTAGACCAGTGATATTTGGTATTTTGATATGTAACGATGATGATGATGTGAATTAATGAGTCCTTTTTTAATTTTTTTGGATGAATTCATGCACTCGAGGACGAGTGATTTATCAGAATGGCCGTGATGGAAGCCATATTGTTTAACAGCTGCGAGAGACGGCGACTAGATGGCGCTAGTGGAACGTGCACCACAGACAATCATTCATTCTATCGGTCATTTGACTTAATTCACTTGAAGTCAATTGAGTGAAATATTGTAACGTTACCCTCACTAGCGGATCGCCTTTATAAAGAGCTACGCTGTTGAGTCGGTACGCATTTTGAACGGATGCGTCTTGGTGCACGGACCACTGTCTCTCGACAGTCAGTACTGCCCGGTTATTGGATATGGAACGCTGTCTCCGACAAATTAGTACTATCCTTATTGCGGTGGGTGCATGGACCACTGTCCCTGACAGTCAGTACTGCCCTATGTGACCGCAACTACCATTATTAGTTATTTAATTAATTCTATTTAATTTCTATATTCTCTCGATTTAAAATAACTGATTGTTCGATTGAAATATATTTCTGTATTGCCATATCTGAGTATTACTTCTGATGTCTGAACTTATCCCGACAAATGCATAATTGTTGGATTTATTGGGATATAGATTATATGGCAATGGCAGCTATAGTATTTACTCGTAATATTATATTTTACAACAAAGTGCAAAACAGTTTGATTGTACTGGCAATACCAAAAGATTCGAAATCTAAAATGACGCGACAACGTACTGTTTTGTTCCGGCGGCGTTCATGACATTAGAGGCCGAGTTAGAGATCTACTGTAAATTAGGGTAACCTATAGTTTTATTGTAAATATTAGAATACCAAAAAAAATGTGATTTTATGTGGAGTATAATATTCAATTAAAAAATTGCTATAAATTCCAAGATAAATGTCGCAATACAAAAAACTTTTTTACTTAAAAGTGTTATGTGCTTCCGAAAATTAATGTTATTTTTCACTTTTTAGTGTTATTTTTTGGAAGTCGGTTGTTTGTTTTTGTAAAAAAGTTTTATTTTTCACTTTTTAGTAGTGGTACTTACCTACCCCACACAAATTTTAATCATACATTTTTTTAAATGAAAATTCCAATAAGACCAAACACGGGTATGATATTTTATTTTATAACGGAGTTTCAGTGCCTACCTTCCGGCTTCATCATCAGATCAGTTGAGAACCTCCTCTTTTTTTGAAGTCGGTTAAAAATCATTTATAGCCAGAGTGCATCTCATAAAAATTCCAATAAGACCAAACACGGGTAAGATACATTGTTTTATAACGGAGTTCCAGTGCCTACCTTCCGGTTTTATCATCAGATCAGTTTGATGGTACCATTTAGATCAGAACTATTTATTTAAATTTGCTACGCTTAACTATCTTCATCCAGATAACTCATCGCCACCCGTGAAATACTTATCATTGAGAAGATCCGGTGGCCATTCGGCCTTCTTCATCAGTTCCACTTCACCAAATTATACTTTCTGAATGCAAATGATCGACTTGTTGATGAAAATATAAAAATCGCTATATGTATGCCTATAATATTTGAGGAGTTTCCCCAATTACTCATGGATCCCAACATCAGAACTGAATTTTGAAACAAATGGGACCAATCTGAAAGTATACCCTTTCAATTAAAAAAATAATTTTCCAAATCGGTTCATAAACGACGGAGTTCTGAGGTAACAAACAAAAAAATACAGACGACTTGAGAACCTCCTCCTTTTTGTAAAGTCGGTTAAAAATTATCTGCATCGTCTTATTTTTAGAATAAATAAAAATAATTAAGTTTCCCACCGTGTCACCAATCAGCAGCAAAATGGTTTAAGTAACTTTACAGTGCTGTAGTAGAAAGTAAAAGATAATTAGATTGCATCGACGTAAGTCAATCATATTAGGAATAGGCTATTTTTAATTTTCGGAAGCACATGCCATAACATCCCGCCTTGTTTCCCCGAAGGATTGGGCAGAGGTGTACCTGTAGAATAATTTAATTTTGGAAGTCGGTGTCATTGGTTCTGTATTTTCGTTTTTTGCCACCGACTTCCAAAATTAAATTAAATATAATAATAAATGTGGGTATACTACAGGTACACCTCTGCCCAACCCTTGGGGGCAACAAGGCGTGATGTTATGTCATGTGCTTCCGAAAATTAAAGTTATTTTTCACTTTTTAGTGTTATTTTTTGGAAGTCGGTTGTTTTTTTTTTACTGTATAAAGTTTTTTATCAATGAATATATACAGTTCGATATATATTTCTCAAATATTTTTGAAATTACTGGAATCAATGAGATCGATAACATTCCATGAGTTCTCTATTTTTTTTCTTAAAGAGTGGCTTAATAATTGATATTTTTAGAGCATCTGGGTATATACCTGCACTAATACTTAAGTTAATTATGTGACTTAAATGTCCGCTTATTTCCATTGACACATGTTTTAGTATCCTTGTACAAATACCATCATATCCTACACTACTGGTATTGTTCCAATCGTGTGTCTGTCTGTCTGTCTGTACGTCTGTTACAGCCAATTGTCTCCGAATCTACTGAATCGATTAGGTGGAAATTTGGTACACATATGATTTTTTGTGACACAAATACGGACGTGTTACATAAATAAATGAATTTTGAATATGGGGGTCAGTTTTAGGGGCAAATTATACAATTAATAATAAAAGTTTTGCATACTGTGCCGTGTCAATGAACAAATGAATAAAAAAATGTTGTGAAGATTACAGAATTTTTTTTTTATAATTTTAAAGTATAATTTTAAAGTTATTAAATAACATCGATGAAAATTGACCACACCCTTATCTCCGCAAGTACTGAGCCTAAAATTTTGAAAAATATACATAAAATAGTTCTTTACTTATAAATTACAGAACAATATATAAGAAGTCTATGGTCTTAAAATAACATGGTAAATCTCTCAGTATTGTGCGTACAAACTTACATTTGCGGTTGGAATGTTTAAGGGAACATCTTTTTTAACTACAATGTTAAGTTTTTTCTTGGGAAAAATTCATCCCAACTACCGACCTTCATTGTGTGTGGTCCGACACGCACTTTGCCGGTTTTTTTTTGCCGCTCTTTTCCTAAGTTCTCGTCTGCCTATATTCATAAATATTATCATCGATATGTGCATTGGTTATAAGTACCTACTACACAACTGACCTTAATTATAAATTGTTAGGTATTCAGACACTATAACAATAAATAACATTTCTATGCACCAGACTTTATTTTATTTTGAATATTTAGAATAGAATAGAATACTCTTTATTATGCACACCTTAATTACCTATAGATAGAACTTGGACAAAACCAAGGTTATGTTCGACGAACACGTCCCTCCGTAGCGGTGCACTCGAGGTTCAGCTGGGCTGGGCCTATGTCCAGCAGTGGAGTGCTGTGGGCTGATGATGAATAATTATAGACAAAAATGTTAAAAATTTACAAAGGCTGACAATGGGCGGCGCGGCGGTTTTATCACTAAAAGCGATATTTTAAAGACAACCTTTGGATAGATTAAGGGGAAAGGAGAGAATACTGCAGGTAGTCTATGGTGTATATTTACATATATACAATAAATACGTACATACGTAACACATATTAAACTGGTCGATATAATTAAATATATTCAATAATAATCATGACACAAGTGTAAAGAACTAGAAAATAAATGATGTTTAAGAAGAGAGATAGTGTGTTAATATTTACCTCGTAACACAAATACAAATAATCTTGCATCAACATTTGTCTACCAAACTAAATAACCCGAAAGGTATTTATGTACAAGGCAGATATGAGTGGAAACACCGCCGCGCCGGGACGACGCGGACGCCCTAAAAGGATATAATTATAGTGACCTTATTGGTGATGTTCTTCAGAAAATTCAGGTGCGTAGTACTCGCAACTGGCAGCGGCGTGCGTGTATGACCAGATGTAAGAACGTAAACGAGGCAAAAGGAGTATGTAAGGATTGTAGAAGGTGGCGTTCTGTAGTGTCTGCCTACCCTCATAGGAAGAAGGCGTGAGTTTAAGTATGTACATGTCTATCACATACCAATGTTGGTCCTGGGGTTCAGTGCCATGGTTGCCGCTTTGTTGGCAGAATAATTAAATAACCTATTCAATTATTTGTCGAGTAGATACGAAAACAGCCTAAAACTTAAAATAGACCTAGACAAAGTTTCCTTTAAATTATAACTCATATAATATAAAGATTTCTGAGAAAACAAAGCCTCACAACCGACACTGATCTCAATGGATGTGGTACTTTTAGTACCCAGATCCCGATAACAGATCGCCTTCGAGCTCCACGCCTTTCGGATGAGTGCTGTAATCCGACGGTGGGCAAAGTTCCACGACTAATGAGCAAACTTACCCCTTTGACATCCAGACAGTCGTGTGTTACACCAGCTTTTGTTCTAGACTTGGAGCTGTCTTGGTGAGTTTTTTTATGATAAACGAGTCCTATTTTGACATTAAGTATATAGAATACAATAAACAATCTAACACTAAAATATATATAATACTACAAGTATTAATGGTAAGAGAAGGGAAGAGCTCATTGGGCATCGAAAAATTAGCCCGCATCACTGTCAGTGCGAAATGTGCCCAAATGCTGGCAGCATTGCCACGTTGTAAGGCAATACTGTTTCTTAGGCCAGCAGACTGGTCACGTGAAGAGTCGACTAACCGCTTGGCGATTTCCCAAAATATTCGATTAGTACTATGATACTTTATGGGCAGTACTTAACTGCTTTTTAGGTACTGCTGAGACTTGCATGATTGAAATGATTGAAGGTCGTCCTATAAATTAAATTATATTGAGTGAACTAGTTTAAGAGGCTAATAACGTCTAGCTAGAGTTAAATAGGATACTAAAAAAATTACTAGCTAAAAGAACCACCAACCACCAAGCCCACCGACACCATCCCCTCCAACCCTCCCATCCCCCATCTACCAACTTTTACAATTTGTAATTTCATAGGATTCCTAATATTTCAGCGATTACAACTAAAGTCAAAATATAAAAATATTAAACAAATTGATTTTCTTTGACCTAAAAATGGTGCGGAAAATCTCCCGATTATAAAGTTACGGAGAATTAATTAAACAAATTAACAAGTTCCCGGGGTTGTCCAATTTACTTTCTGCTCTTTTGGCACCGAAAATATTTTTTTTTAGAAGAATATTTTTTCCTTTAGGGCCCTCTCAACCCAATAACATGTGAATAACATGGACGGATTATGTTTGTCATTTCTAAATTACGAAAAAGGGATTGATCAGTATGATGTATGACCCCTTATTCATCTTGAATCTCAAGATTATCTCAAACGTTTAGCAGTTTATATTCTAAGCTCTAAAACCTAGATCCATAGTTGATCCTTCGGTGAAACAAATGAAGTAAGTTTGATTAAACTCGGATCACGAATGTGGATGCTTTAAAAGGAATGCATAAAACTAGAAGATATCTAAGGTGTAAGGGGTGGGGGGCGGGGGTAAGTCTGATATTATTTGAAGTTTTTCTTAGTTTTTACTGTTTTATCAACATTTTCCTACGGTTATTATCATCATTCTGTATATTACCAATTTCAATTTGTGATAAACCGAAATATTTGTACATTTTCTCTCTGTTCAAATGATGTAATAATAGACTTGAAGACAATTGATGTTTTAGACATATTTTGTCAAGGGTTGTTAAGGGATACAAAGTATCTGACCTTATAAAAAAATGTTCCAGTCACAAAACTATTTGCCAATCATGCTAATTATACCAATGTTTTTATCTCAAGAAGCAGCTGTAACAAACAAAACAGATGATAAACAATTTGCTGCATGGAATAGCATAATCAGCCAATGTTCAATGTTGTTCAATCAATGTTCCCACTGCTGGGACACAGGCCTCCTCTCTTCGAGAAGTAGTGGGCTGTAATCCACCAGTGCGGGTTGGTAGATGTCACATGTCGTCCATTTTTTGGTTCTAAGACATGCCGGTTTCCTCACGGTGTTTTCCTTCACCGTTTTGAGAACAGTGCATTTTTTACACAAAGTAACGCGCCTGCCTGGGTTCGAACCCACGACCTACAACTCGTAAGTCAGGGTCGTTATCACTGGGCCACCACTGCTCAAATATCGCATAGAAAACAATACAATATACTAAAACAAACTAAACGGTATAGTCCAGAAAGCGATGAACAAAACGTCTCGAGAGCCTCTTAAACCAATACCATTGTGCCGTCCTGGAAGCCATTATCTAGAAAAGTGCATGTTCGTGTATTGTCGGGTATGGCCGTGCATTGTCGTGGCCTTTTGTGTTGTTATTCGAGCACTCATTAGCCTGTGCCTGAATATCCGCCATTTTGCTCGAGACTAGAGCTATTATCCGGACATTTTGCGATCAGATGGGTCACTTTGTTCTCTGTGGTTACTAATAATCTTAATGTGGTAAGTAGCTTTTGTTTAGAGTGACCATTTTTAGTGAATTTCTGTTAGAAACAATAAAATATTTATCTAGGTATCAGAACGCAGTGTTAGTGTAGGAATTTTAGATTTTATGCACAGTCAAGTCTTTTACATCTTCGTCAGTTTTCAAATTCTTAGCTTTGTCAAGTCAGGGCACATATTACCTTTTGAAGCTACGGTACTGAGCAGTCTATTGCATAGAAAACTTTATTTTATTACTTGAAACAAAGACCTATCAAAATGTGTTTGTTTTCAAGTAGGTAATGATGCTTATACGATGTGTTTATATTATATAAGAACCCATTAGATGCCATAGAGTTCAAACTAATTAGTAAACGGTGTGAAAATCTCGCTTCTACTTGTTATGAAAAGTACACAGAACATCTAGAAGACGAATTAGCATCTTACCCTAAGTTACTTTGAACCTATCTAAAGGAAAAACGAGAAGGTTCCAGTTAGTTTACCCCTTGACCATGACCGACGGAACTTCCGCTACTTCTGGCGGAACAAAAGTATGCAACTTATTTACAGACTATTTTTCGTCCGTATATATCCCTGATGATAGTAGGGGTGACGAATTTAATTCCGAATTCTTGCAAATTCTTGACGCAAACTATTATTTTACTAATACTTGTGAATCCTGAAGTTAAAAACGAAGTTAAAAAGCCTTGATTCAAGAAAAGGGGCTGGGCCAGATGAAATACCTCCAGTATTTATTATAGCTGGTTCGTTTGAGCTAGTTTACCCGGTAATGTTGATTTATAACAAGTCATTGACGACCGGTATATTTCCTTCAAAGTGGAAAATCGCAAAAGTTGTTCCGGTTTACAAATCGGATGACAAGGACGTTGTAACCAATTACAGGCCTATTTCAATTTTATCTTCGTACGCCAAAGTTTTCGAGTCACTGATATGGCCCATATATATATTCAGGTCCATTTAAAGATGAATTTAAGCGATCAGCTCGGATTTGTTAGGATCCGTTCTACTAGTACAAATCTGGTACCTTTTATAGAACTTCTCACAAGGGCTATCGATGCAGGTAATCAAGCTGACGTTATTTTTTACGGACTTCAGCAAAGCTTTTGACAAGGTATCCCACAAAATGTTACTAAATCGCATGCCTACGGCATCGCTGGGTCTTTTTTAGAGTGGCTGAGTTCGTATATAACTGATAGATTTTTTGTTGTCGTTAATGGTTATCAATCAACCCTACAATGCGTTTCTTCCAGTGTTCCCCAGGGTTCACACTTGGGACCAATTTTGTTTATTTATTTTATAAATAATATTCCAAGCTGTTTTTTGCACTCGATTTTCTTATGTACGCTGACGATTTAAAGTTTTTGAGGATTACTAAGGCTGAGGAAGACTCATTACTATTGCAAAGTGACCTCAATCGTCTCGTTCTATGGTGTAACAGTAACGGAATGGAACTGAACCCCAAAAAATGTTACCATGTTAAATTTACAAGAAGGAACATCCCAATAGGCAGAAATTATCGTATATCCGGTGAAAATATTAAGAACCTTGGTGTATTGTTTGACAAGAAGTTAACTTTCACGCCACATCTCGATAGTATTATAAAAAGAGCTTCTAAGAAATTGCAAAACCATTCGTCACAGTAGAACAAGAATACTGCTTTATAACAGTCTCACTACGCAACGCATTCATTGCGACTTGAACGTGTCCAAAAACACTTTGCTTGGCACCTCGAATTTTCCAATGGTGTAATAAAATACGTTCTTACAATAAAAGACTTAAGCATTTTCACATGACTTCTCTAGAAAAACGTAGACATTTATTGATGTAATGTTTGCCTATAAAATCATTAAGCATAAAATAGACAGTCTCAGATTGCTTGCCCTTTTCAGTTTTCGTGCACCTCTAGAATCTCGCGTAGTGCCATCACGCCCCTTTGTCCAACTTTTTGAAAAACTGTTTTGGGAGTCGATTCACCTTTTGCAAGAATGTTTCAGGCAGTAAATGGCTACAGTGATGTTATTGATCTCCACTTTTACTCTCTTGCTAAACAGAATGCCATCCTCAATCGTTTACCGAGCAACGCCTAATCCTAATTAAGTATATGAATTGTGACAAGGTTCCAATGTAATAAAATTATCAATTTTATCTTTTATTTTTACAGATGTTATCAATTGAATTCATTCGATTTAAATATTTTGTTTATCATTTATTAATATTGTTTTCATCATGTTAATAATCTTTATGAATTTTCTTGGTTTAATTTTTAATTTATCTTTTATATTTTTTTTGGAATTTTAATTTTTTATTTAATTTCATATAAATTTATTTTCATTTTAGTGTAAATTTTTACCAATATTACAAATTTTTCAGTGTAAGCGCTTATTACTAAGTAAGTTAGCTTATTTCTCTGATCCATTGTTTTATAATAATAATAATCCATTTATTTTCAGGTAACAAAGACCCAGAGATGAATACCTTAACCTAAGTATACATACATTAACAATTGCGTTAGTAAATAAAACTTAAAGCTATGTTAGTATCAGTTATATGCACTAAGTCTTTGTGCGTTCTGGTGGCACTTGACCGCGAAAGCCGCGGAATACCACATCCTGAGGCCAAAAGCTTTGTTCCATTACCTGAGGTAGGTAGCACGTTGGTATGCGCACCACAAACGCCTTAAAGTTGACGTTGCGATGCGACTCCAGCAGCTGCACTCTCGGCGCGTACTTCAGCTTTTGGCGCACGTACTTCACGATGTCTTCCACGTCGGTGGTGTAGTGGAGACGGGAAATATTCACCGGAGTATTCGGCTTCGCAGCACGAATTTATTCGTTTGGCTCCGTAGGAGCCTTGCCACATCGGTTCTTACAGCTACTCTGCCGGCGCTTCCTCTTTTGCACCGTCACGAAGCCGTAACCATCAGCCCGGTTAGTTACCTTTATAGCCACGGGCTTTGCGGAGGGAGCAGTGGGGGCGCTCACAGTGACCAACGGATCAGATCGTCGCGATGATCAGGCCGCGCTGCGGGAAGGAGCTGCGGGGACGGGAGTGGGGCTACGAGGCACGCTTGCGGCGCAAAACGCAGACTCAGCAATCGGCGCCGGCGACAAAACTGCTGACGCAAAACTCGTGACCGATGTGCATGCATGTGGTGTTTACCTATGAGTAACTGATGCACTGTTATTTGAATTAAAAAAAAAATATTATACACTATGTATGTATATATGTATTACACTGATAGTGCTGGTGATCCTAATAAAAAATAATAAAAAAATAGCCCGCCTAGCCTGACTAATGTCGAGTTGACATCAACCTAAAAACTTTTATTGGCCGCCCATTTCTGGAAATACAAAAAAAAAATTGTCGTAAATTAAATTATCAGTTCTGTCAGTGTCATATTTTTAATTCGGTCTGACATATTATAAAGAAGATGGCTGAAAATCGTTCTGCGGTATCAACGGGAGGCCTATGTCCAGCAGTCGACGTATTTCGGCTGAAATGACGATGGTGATGACAATGCATTTCTGTGCATCCGTTTAGTGTTTGAACTATGAGATGAGAACAAACCTACTCTAATATGTATTACATATAAGTACCTCATAAAGGATAATCATGATGTAGTATAATTTGCAGACTTTGTTCACTTTTATTTGAACTCAAACGTCAGCAGTTGGTTACTGACAATGTAAATAGTGCCCTCGAAAATAGTTAACTGGTTTAATGTTATTATCCTACTTCTTAACGAGAAAAAAAACGAAATGTATTAAGTTTAGAACACCTTAAGTTAGACAATTAAAAACTAGTGTGCTCTTATAGGGTGAAGAGTTGAAACCCGAAGATACCACAGTGTTCTTAGGTATAACTTTGGAAGCCAAGCTTCAATTAGATTATTTGTCAAAAAAACTTAGTTCTGCAGCGTACGCCCTTAGAGAAAAAATCGTGGCTTAACTGATTTAGAGACAGCCCATTTAGTATAAGTACTTTAGTTATTTTCATATTATTTTACAAAAAGGGCAATTCGTTAAAAAGAAAGAAAAAGAAAGATACATTGTTTATTCTGCACAAACAAAACGCCAACGTCGTTCAATTTATTAAATAAGTCCCACTCCCTCAGAAACAAAAAAGAGATTACTTTTTTTTTTATGACTGGGTGGTTATTATATATATATTACATGGTTATTAAAGACTCTAGCTGCTCAGTATATTTATGAAAATCTTTTGTATGCACATAAAAATATTAATCTGTTTAAAAAGTACAGTGATATCCATAATGTGAATACTAGGAACAAACACAAATTTAGATTTTTTTTTTTTTTTTTATTAATTTTTTTTTAATAAAATTTGTTGTTCCTACAACCAGGCTCAAAAATATTGGTGGCTCGTTTAGATGGTGCGCACATTCAAGAACTTAGCCTTAATAAATTAAAATGTTTTCTATAGCGTAAACTGTGCCAGAAAGCCTTTAAAAGCGTTATATGCTTTTTTTTAAAGGCTTGGTGTTGAGCTGCTAAAAATGTATAGTGCATGTTGAAATCAAAAAATCTAAATATTTTATTTCAACCTACATGGGCACTTATGAAACGTCAGAAGCTAGGTGCACGGTTCCTATTTGTCGTTTCCTATGGAGAAGAGCCGGCAAGAAACTCCACGGTTACTCTTTTAAAAACAATGGGCTTTTACAATGTATACAAGTTACAGTGTTAATAAGGAGGACAGTGTAGGCCCGTCAACAAGTACCAAGTACTTAAAAAAGTAGAAAATGGGTTATACTCGTAAAGCTACATTCTGTTAAGCCTACAACGTTCTCACATTCAGAAATTAAAAAAACCGGCCAAGTGCATGTCGGACCACGCACAATGAAGGGTTCCGTGGTTGGGATGAATTTATCCCAAAAACAAACTTAACATTGTAGTTGAAAAACATGCTCTCCCATACATCGATATACCTTACGGTCAATTCTCCAACTGCAAATTTAAGTTGGTCGACTATTACTCGTTAACTTGTGAAGCCTACTTAGCTGTGATAGTTTTCCTTTTAATTTCGTTATATATACTATTGCCATGAATTTTTTCACATATCCAAAACCAACCATTTAGCTGGCAGGGGGGGGGGACACTTGACTCTAACAAAAACTAGCACTTAATATTACCCAAACGGATCCCTTAATTGAAAAATGGTTTTCCCAAACCCACAATATTTTTGAACGGCCTATCCAACGATACCCCACACTATGGAATAGACGAGAAAAAAAAATATCATCCCCATTTCACGTGTAACGGAGGTACCCTAAAAAAAAATGTTTTTCATAATTTTATTTTACCATTTTTTTGGCATGATTAATATGTATACCCATGCCAAATTACAGCTTTCTAGGACTAAGCGTCTCTGAGCTAAGCTGGCGACAGACGGACGGACGGACAGACAGACAGACAGACAGACAGACGGACATGGCGAAACTATAAGGGTTCCTTGTTTACTACGGAACCCTAAAAAGGATCTGTAGAAAATATTAGTAAAATAATAAAAATTAAAACCTATTTAAACCAAATGACATGATTGCCATTGATTACAAATGTAACAAATCTGAATTAATATTCTGTCCACAAAATCCACTACTAAATATTTTGTAATATAATTGTAGGTATTTAGTGTCAAATAATGAAGATATTATGTCAAGGAAGTATGTAAAAAACAAAAATGTATTAATAATTAACAATGTAATTTGGGAGCAGTTATTTCGACCTCATGTAGTTTTAAAAAAAAAGGAGTAAATATTAATATTTTGATTTTTGTGATAAATGATATTATTTCTGTAAGTAGATTTAATCTACAGAAATAAAATCATTTATCATTAACTAAAAATAACATCATTAATATGTGGCTGTCCATTTGAAAATAACTACACTACTTAAGGCGATAACGTGTAGGTAATCTCTTAATGTGTCGGCTCATCTCGCTAGCCCGCGGGCATACGGGCCGGGACGGCTCGACCCCGGCTTAGACCGGCATGGCCTCGCTCGCGGTATTACCACAAAATATCATGCAGAAGAACTTTTTCTTGTATACTTCTTCATAGCGTGTCGAAGGTAATCTTGTATCAAGGCAAGATTGCCAAAAAAAAAGGCAAATCAGAAAGCTAGTGTCGAGACACCAGCTTTCTGATATGACAATTTGAAGTTGAGAACTTGTCAAACTCTACAAGATTTTATTTACTTAGGGTAAAACCCCACGAAATAATTTTCAATTGCAAAAAAATGTAAAAACAATTGTATTTCGCGGGTTACAAATGGCCCCTTTTCCAGAAAGTTTAGGCATGAGACAGCTTGCGCCCGCGTTGCACAGGAGCAGTCGCGGTAGCACTATAGCACTGGCGCGGTGCGCGCGAGCCGTTTTTTACGTATTTATTAATTATAAAAAAAATAAGTGCCATATTATAAATCTATCCAATAATATCCCTGTCAAACCCGATTAGTAAATGAAGTGTAAAATTTTCATAAAAATTTCGTTCCCCCAAGTCTCATACAACTTAAAATACTTTCAAAATCGACTTTACTTCTGATTTTTTTCAAGCAAAATGTTAAATAACTTGTTTTTAACCAAAAAAGTCACTAGATCAAACATGTATCTGTACTATATATTTTTTTACGAATTTAAATATGGTGATTTCTCTGAAAACAACTCGATCTAGAAACGTAAATTTCGGAAAAGGGGCCCTTAAGGACGGAATCACCCAAATTCTTTAAACAGCACAGATAATTTCTTTGTATTGAGCAGTACAAGTGACGTTTTGACCTTTAACACCCAATAGGTAGTGATTTGAGCGAAGTAGAAGAATATTAACGGTGACCAGTAATACTCCTGAAATAAAACACCCTCTCCCCCCTCTCTCTCCTTCTTTTTCAAAAGAAGAGAGGTTTGTGTTGTTAGCAGTGGATCTTCTGTCTGAATTATCTGTGGTGTGGTGTGTCTGTGCGGTAGTATCAATATCGAGCGATAACTTGCTATTACTTCGCAAATACTGCACTTAGTTTATAACTAATAGATTATATTTATTATCTACTTACTACTTATTCATTTAGGTACTGTGTCAGTCCTGAATTTCCTGAAAGGAAAACAAAGAGAAATATGCAACATTTTTAAATAACATAACATAACAGTCCCACCCAAAGTTAAGCAGATGTGTACCTACATGTAGTACTCCCATGTTTCACTAGTTATGTTTAAGCCCATGTAATGAGGGGCGAGCCTATTGCCATCAACAAGTCCAGACTCCGGGCTACTGAGAAAGGACATAACCAGTTCCTGCCCTCGAATTTGGGAACATGTGCAGGATTACAGCTTTTACAATAAGATTTTAAAATAAATACATAATTTATTATAGTTATATTATTCCGACTAAAGTCAAGGTTCAAATATCTGAATAAACAGTATTTAAATTGCTTCTACTTTTCTCATGGTTGTACGATGTTTTATAGAAAATAGTTCCATAGAATTTCGTTTCACATAAATTGTTTCTCATATTATCATTTCATAGAATAATCAATACGCAGAATACTTACTTTGAAGAAATTTAAAACAATGATTTTATTACAAATAAAATTTTATGTTTTAATATTCATTTCATAGAATAACAAATCAAATATTTTCTATCCTCATATTGCTTAGTTAATATCAAAATTATAACAAAGAAAAATATTTTATCGTCTGACAGTTTCTAAACGTTTCAGTTCGTATCTATGACAAAATACAACACTGCGTTCACAAAAACAATGCGGGTTGCAGGAAAACAATCTTGTTATTCTCATTAATAGTGACTTCATTGCACGTATTAACTGTTTCGACGAAATAACATTTGTTCGAAATATTTTGTTTCCGAACATTCATTACACCACTGTTTTAATTACCATATTTTCATTTTACCAAACGCCTAAACAATAGAGGGGATCTGGCGCGGCACGCTCGCTTCGCTCGCTCGCCTTCACGCGTTAATGGTCACTGTTCTAACCTAACCTAACCCAAATTATTCAATAACAGTATTTGGTATCTGACGCAGATATGAACAAAATCAAAATCAAAAATATTTTTATTTCACATAAGCCTACATGGGCACTTATGAAACGTCAGAAGCTAGGTGCACGGTTCCAATTGGTCGTTTCCTATGGAGAAGAGCCGGCAAGAAACTCCACGGTCACTCTTTTAAAAAAATAAAATTGGCTTTTACAATGTTTTCAAATTACAGGGTTAATAGGTATGAGAGGACAGCGTAGGCCCATCAAAAGTACCAGGAACTTAACAAAATAGAAAATGGTTTAAATATCTAGTCTAATAAGCCTACAACGTCCTCACATTGACAAAAAAAAAAACAATATAAAATATGATTAAAATAATAAAAGTTAGAATCTTGTTGAAATTTAAATTGTAGGTATAATAATGTCAAGTAAGAAAAACATTATGTCAGTGAAGTTTGTAAAAAAAAGATAAAATTAAATTAAAAAATAACTTCGTAATTTGGGAGCTGTTAATAGACATTTACATAGTTTTGCCGTTAATGAGGTACCAGGGAGGCCACATGTACAGAAGGAATTAATGCCAAACTTCCTTGTCTTCAACGTAGTCCTTAATCTTATAATATGCTTTTTTGATAAGGGCACGTTTAATGTGCGTTTTAAATTTTCCATCACTAAGTACTGTAACCGATTGTGGCAACTTGTTATAAAAGCGTATACTGTTTACAAGAAATGACTTGCTTGTTTTAGTTAATCTAAATTTGGGTAACACAATTTCATGTTTACTACGTGTATTTATATTATGGAAATCACTTCTTATTTTGAATAGTCCTAAGTTTTTGCGAACATATAAAATACTTTCTAAGATATAAAGAGAGGGCAGAGTTAGTACATCAATTTCTTTGAATTTGTTTCTAAGGGACTCACGAGGACCCATTCCATAGATCGCGCGGATTGCCCTCTTTTGTAAAATGAAAATTGAATCTACGTCGGTTGCCGATCCCCACAGCAGAACGTCATAAGATATAATACTGTGGAAGTAAGCAAAGTACACTAACCTAGCTGTGGCTATATCTGTCAACTGCCTTATTTTTCTTACTGCATATGCAGCTGAACTTAATCTACCTAAAAGAGCTCTCATGTGGGCACCCCACTGCAATTTCGAATCTAGAGTAATTCCTAGAAATACAGTTTCCGTAATAGCATCAAGCTTCTTACCATCAAGTTTTAAATTAATACCTACTTGGGGTACATTTGGTAATGAGAATTTAAGACATTTTGTTTTGTTCGCATTAAGTAAGAGATTATTAGCTGCGAACCATTTCGAAAGAACAGCCAGACTATCGTTGACGTGTAAGACATCCGTATCTTTTCTATCTATTTTAAAAATAAGACAAGTGTCATCAGCGAATAGAATTATATCCGATAAGTTAGGCAGCTAAGGTAGTTAAGTTAGCTAGTAAGGAAGATCATTTATATAAACTAGAAATAAGAAAGGGCCAAGAATTGAACCTTGAGGCACGCCCATCCTTACTAGAGCTCCCGATGACGTCACCCCATTAACGTTTACTTTTTGCTGCCTGTTTGATAGATAAGAAAGAACAAGATCAGCAGCTTGTCCACGACGTCCGTAGTGGTGTAATTTACAGATCAGTGTATTGTGGTCAACGCAGTCAAACGCCTTTGAGAGGTCACAGAAAATGCCAATGGCATCCTGGGATTTCTCCCAGGATTCCAAAATGTGACTAATGAGTTTTACTCCTGCGTCAGTCGTCGACCTACCTTTCGTGAAACCAAACTGATTACTATGTAAAATTCTATTTGAATTAAAATGCGACAACATCTGGTCTAGCATGATTTTTTCATATATTTTACTCAATGCTGGTAGCACAGATATAGGTCTATAATTAGAGGGATCACTTTTACTTCCCGATTTGAACATTGGTACTACTTTACTATGTTTCATTAAATTAGGAAATATACCGCTGTCTAAACATTGATTAAATATGTCTGTTAGAACAGGGGCTATTGTGTCAATAATATGTCCAAGAACCTTAACGGAAATCCCCCATAAGTCTTCAGTGTTCTTTATGTTAAGACTTTTGAATGCTTTTTTAATTGTAACAATAGAAATAGGCTTGAATTCAAAACTTGGAATGTCCTTAGAGAAGTTTTCTTTGAGAAGTGATTCAGCTAAAAAAGATGATGAGGAAAGAGATTTCGTTAGGTCTATTGGGATGTTGGTAAAGAAATTTTCTAGTGTCTCAGCAACTTTTAACTTATCTGAAATGGTTTCATTATGAATTCTTAAAGACAATTCATTCTGATCTCGCTGTTTTGTGTTTCCAGTGTCTTTGTTAATGACTACTAATTAATTTAGATTTAGCTTGAGCACAGACTCTTTTGAATATCTTAGAATAGTTTCTTACATAATTATGAAGGGCTTGATCAGATGTCAATGATTTTTCGTAGTACAAGTTATATAAAATATCTCTGCTTTTTCTAATGCCAGCAGTGGCCCATTCATTAAATTTTGGTTTAGAATTGATGGTAACTTTTTTTACAGGACACGCTTTATTAAACTCTTGGCATACTGTAGAAAACAATGTACCATAGTTTAAATTGGGGTCTTGCGAATCAAAACTAGCTGTTGAAAGATTGCTAAGGACATTATTATTAAACATTTTCAATTCAGTTTTAGTGAGAGGTCTCAATTCAATGATTTTATCAGTATGTAACTTTTTCCTAAGTCAAATGATACAAGTTGACCAGTATGGTCTGACCTAACGCCACTAATTAAGGATGAGTCTTTTATTTTACAATTAGTAAATACATTATCTATGCATGAAGCCGAGGTTGCTGTTATTCTAGTCGCTTCATTAAATATACATTTTAAATTGAATGATTTAAACAATGATAGAAGCTTAAATTTATCTGGTGAATTAACTAATAGATCAATATTTAGGTCACCACAAACAAAAACGAATTTATTATCTTTAAAAAGTTTACTTAGTATTTCTTCCATAATTACTAAAAATAACGACAAGTTTGACGCTAGTGGTCTATAAACACTTAAGAAAGTATAGCCTTCAACCTCTGCACATGCTACCTCACATAAGCGATCAACAGAGCAAGCAGTGATATCCTTCCTTTCCTTATGTTTGAAACAACTATTACATAATATCAAGGTACCACCCCCTATTGAGGACCTGTTGTACGCACTGGCAACTGAAAAAATATTTACATTAAACAACATTCTATCCGGTCTTAACCAAGTTTCACAAAAACATAAGATATCCATATGATATTTATCTATTAACAATTCCACGTCTAGGATTTTGCCAGAGAAGCGATTTATATTTTGGTGATATAGTAAAATATTCTTATTATGCTTCTCTTTTGTCGAGTATGAACATGAACATTCAATAAACCACAGTTTTAATTACCATATTTTCATTTCACCAAACGCCTAAACAATAGAGGGGATCTGGCGCTCGGCGGCCGCTGCCGCGGCACGCTCGTTACGCTCGCTCGCCTTCACGCGTTAATGTTCACTGTTCTAACCTAATCTAACCCAAATGATTCAATAACAGAAGATGGTATCTGACGCAGATAAGTTAATTAAAACACTGATTCTTTTATTATTTTACTTACCTATATATTTATTAAACGCTTAATTAATCTTACTTTTAAATAAGATATACATATAATTATAAAATTATGGATAGCATAATGTCTATTTTTACATTTTCGTTGTAATAAAATACCATGAAAAAATACACCGAACAAACAATATTCGTTAAAAAATAATTCTCCTATTTGATAAGTTTGTTCTAAAAAAAAATGTTATTATAAAATTCTTTGAATTGTGTTTCTGTGAAATATGTTTCATTCAACTAAATAGTCGTCGAAACAATATATTTCGAAATAAAAATACAAGGACCAAATATTATATGAAACATTTTCTACGAAACAAAATTCTATGAAATTTCTGTCTGCAAAACAAGGGAACACCTTTTCTCATAGATTCACTTCTTGATTTTGACGTTCCATTGTATCCATAATCACCCGGTAACCATAATAACCTACACATAGTATGGGAACAATAAATTAAGAACGAGTTCGATCAAGTGAATTTTAATGACAAGGAATATGTAATACTCAGATATGGCAATACAGAAATCTATTTCAATCAAACAATCATTTATTTTAAATCTAGAGAATATAGAAATGAAATAAAATTAATTAAATTTTCATTTATATGTTGTTATTACATAATTGTAGATAATAATTGCACGAAATCGCATCATAAAATTCGAATTTTTGAACAAAGAAAATTTACGAAAAAAATCCGTTTTATCGGTCGAATTTGGAATAATTTTGTGTTTTATCGACTGCAAATAGATAAATAATCATAAATAAGTGCATAATACATAGTTTTAGAGAATATTTGCACTAATTATATCATAAATACTTGTGATAAGTATCAAAAAATCAAATGTCAAAAATTGCATCAAAATTGTTAAATTTTGAGGTTAAATATCTTTATTTCTTTCCACAAGAATGAGTAAGTGTTAACTTAATATGAAAATATAGTTCCTACTTGTGTAGTTTTCACTAATATTCAAAAACAAAATGTTTAATTTATTTTTGAATTAATTCATAAATAAATAAATTAATCAGCCCCCCCATTTCAATTAAATCTTTTTTTAATTAATTATAGTGGAATATTTTTACAAGATATAGGTAGCTATCAGTCAATAAAGGTTTATGTAGTATCTTAGTAACATTTTTGTATAAGAAACTACTCGGTGTTACTCCGATGTGAATTTTCAAAGTTTCAAAGATATTATGAGGCCGGCCTCAAGTGCCATGAACTTTGTGATTTATTATTACAACAACGTTACATAGAACTCTCAAAGAAACGCTGTTGTTTGATTTCTTATCTATTCATAATGTAACTTGCAAAATTTAGTGTAAATTGATACAATAGTTTTATCAGAAATAGCCATAACATTGGACCTAAACAATACAGCTGTTATCTGTAATTATTGGTAATTTTAAAATACAATACTTGTTCCCAGAACCATTTTTTTTTTGTTGTTAATTACACTCACTCTATTCACAAAGCCAAATCTGCTTAACAAAGGATCCTAAGCTCTAAAAAAACACTTGAAATGTTTATTGTTTACATTAGCGGCGGAGGTCATAAATCTGTCGGCCATTACGATAAGGAGGCGGGAACGATGGTTTTTTGACGTTTGTTATGTCACAGGGCTTCACAGGTTAAATAACTAATAATGGTAGTGGCGGTCACATAGGGCAGTACTGACTGTCAGGGACAGTGGTCCATGCACCCACCGCAATAAGGATAGTACTAATTTGTCGGAGACAGCGTTCCATATCCAATAACCGGGCAGTACTGACTGTCGAGAGACAGTGGTCCGTGCACCAAGACGCATCCGTTCAAAATGCGTACCGACTCAACAGCGCAGCTCGTTATAAAGGCGATCCGCCAGTGGGGGGTAACGATACAATATTTCACTCAATTGACTTCAAGTCTTTTAGGTCAAATGACCGATAGAATGAATGATTTGTCTATGGTGCACGTTCCACTAGCGCCATCTAGTCGCCGCCTCTCGCAGCTGTTAAACAATATGGGTTCCGTCACGGCCATTCTGATAAATCACTCGTCCTCGAGTGCATGAATTCATCAAAAAAAAAATTAAAAAAGGACTTTCATTAATTCACATCATCATCATCGTTACATATCAAAACAGCAAATATCACTAGTCTAGGTATTTCTTTAAAACAGAAAAACCCTACAGTTCAAATATGCTGGTCTAAATCGTCACCCACTAAAGCAGGTGAGATTCCTGCAGCTCACAAAACGCTGGGCTAGCTTATCGACCCACAAAAGCAGGGGAAACCGCTTCAGCTACATATTTGCTAGTCTAAATCAACAAAGCGCTGGACTAGGTCATCAACCCACAAAAGACACAGGTGAGACCCTTCCAGCTACAACTGGGCTAGGTCGCAACTCTTGCAACCCATACGGTATAAACCAGTACTAGTACATTTAGTCATCCAGCAAGGGTCCTTGTTTCGGTACTGGGTTATACAGAACAGAACTAGAGGATACAGTTGCTTCAGAATCCATAGATAAAGTATCTTCAAAATTAATGTTCACTGTTTGTGAACCAATCGATAATGTTTTTTGGATTCTATAAGACACGACTGGCATTTAAGTTTGAAGCAATTTGAAACTACATTTTAGAAACTATAAATTAGACCAACCTTCTAGTTGAAACTATCTAGTTTTGAGATTACCGAGACCAAGCACAATGATTCCGTATTAAAATAATCAAAGAAAACAAAACCTCAGGTATCTCATACATGGTCAATAACACACACACTATTCCCCACGGGAATACCGAGTCAACCCTTAACTCTATGGTCTTTGCTTCTAGGCAAAACCCGACTATACCACTCAGAGCTAACGCCTACCGCGTACCCATGGACTACTCATTGAGCACTACGATACTCTGGTACAGTCTCCGACCCACTGAACCAAAAACCTGTTACACAAACTAAAGTGATGCCAACTCATCTATTTCGTCTACAATCTCAATTGGTACTTGGCATTGGGCATCTTCCGAACACGGTCATGAGCGTTTGTAAGTACGCTTGTTAACTAGAGATTTTTAAAACATACCGATCGTCATCTAACACTTCAACAATTTGAAAGGGCCTCTATACTTCACGTCAAGCTTAGTTTGATTACGCTCCTCGTTCGTTCTGGCTACAGGAGTTCACCCACACACAAGCGGAGAACTGGTAGACCTCGACACCGGGCTGCAGGCAATCCAGTGAAGCCATGCCATCCCTAGATGGCAGACTAACCAGGCGCTTGCTACGCCTGGACAGAAACGGCCTGCGCCCGGTGACGAGGACCATCACGAGACACTGATCACTAAACAAACAGTTCCACACAATAGGTATAACGCACAGCCCTCTGTGCAAGGCTTGCATGGAGGCTGAAGAAACCGTTTCGCATGTGTTCTTTGACTGCACAGGCGTCACCCAGATCCAAACAGAAACCCTCGAGTCACTCAAATCCTTCACAGATATTCTATGCAGTCCAGAAGACCTAATCAGCTTCTGGAGGTAGGTGGGCTGGTTGGAATAACACGGACAATGGTCCACATGAAGGCCTAAGTGCGAAAACCAAACCCTCTAACATAGAACGCTTCTTGTTCTCAATAAGCACGAATTCACCGACAAAGAACCTACTCACGCTTGCCATTGTACTATCAAAACGACTTTCATCATAATGCGCGGATTTTGCTACGCCTTCAGATGCCAATCTCTTAATGTCATCAAGATCTTGTCATCATTGTCGTTAGCCATTAAATGAAGTGAACGTCTGATTTATCAGCATTAATTAAAGTCAAAATTTGACAGATACAATATAAATTATTAATGTCTAAACAAATCAGTTAGTAAGTTTGGTATCTCGGTTGAAGGCTGCGCCAGAACTTTAACATATCTACCAATATCATATTCATTACCTTTTGTCGCACTCAACAATGATTCTCTTTCCTTCTTAGTCTTAGTACACTCTATAAGTAGATGGAGAACATCTTCAACCGATCCGTATGTTTCACAATTGGGAGAATTTTACTTTGTTTATCAAATAACCAAACTTGCGGGATGGGTAGTAGGAGCGTAATCTATGAAACAGAACAATATGACTGACCTACTCATTTCCTTGATAGCAAACCACGGTATACGAGGAGTTTGATACTGTATAGTTTTATACCAGATACCCTTTTCCCTACTTCGTTTGTCAAAGTACTCTTTAAACCTAACTTTTTATTTCATTTTGAATTAAACTAGAGTACCATATTACTATAAATCAATGAAAAATTAGAAAAAAATTAACATGTTATCAATAATCAGGAAATTCAAAGTCGAAGTCAAAGAGAAATATGAATTCTGAGAATGAATGAATAAGAAATTCAAAAGTATGTACCTACAACTGACTACACATTTATCGCGCATCTCGTAAAAGACAAAATCAAACTAAACATGTGAGAGCAATTCATAAATCAGCCTTAGAGCATAACAAAACACAAAAATGGAATCTTATCCGTGGCCTGTGGCTTTTCACTAAGCCTGTTCAACAAACCCCATGTTTGTTTCACTGAATTCTCCTGAATTCCGAGTTCCACGGACTATGGTCACTACACCCGACCTCCACCAGAGCCATCCGCGCACCACGCATCCACGGATTACTATAAGCAGATACCGACTTCTAACGGACTATGGCTACGATATGGCTACTGGTACGGTCCGACCAGCCGAACCAAGATTCACCACTATCACTCGACTCAACGTCTTCTACTTCAAATGGCTATCATGCACGTACTTGTAAATACGATTGAAATTGAATGCTCTGAATGTGTAGCGATCACCTTCAAAGAACCTCTATGACCTCAAACGGTTCCATAAATTTTGGATGTAACTTTGTAAAGAAATTTGGTCAGAAATCAACGGTAATGGATAACGATCTGTCACTGTATTAATGTCTCTATAATCAATGCACTTACGGTCTGATCCATCATACTTTATAACCAAAAGGGCTGGCCTAGCAAACGGCGTACTACTGGGTACTGATGGGATGACATTTAGCATATAGCATAGCATTAGCAATTAGCATGCTGCGAATCAAGAATTCACATTAATTTACATTACTACTACTGGGTCTAATTATTTAGGCTTGAAACAGTAAATTAAACCTATCGCGGATGATTCGACTTTCGTCCGGAGACAGTCTGTAAGGACGTCTTTGCACTGTACGATTAGGGTCTATCAATCTTACTTTCAAATAGGCATTGCAATCAAATATTCAAATACCGAGTTGTTCGAGTAAATAACTCTATCATCACTCGAACAGTTCGAACATCACTCGAAAAATTCGAACAGGAAGAAGTATTCGAATACTAAAAATTATTGAATATTTACAATCCCTACCTTCAACTCACCATTGTTAACACGTGTTGTCGGAAAACCGTTATTAAAAAAGTCAGCGTATAATTCTAAGATGTTTACAAGGTCACGTCTTCATCAACTGGTAAATCGTTGTCAATTTTATCAAATTAAATAATTATTGCCGTAGTCTGAATAGCACACGTTTATAGTTCTAGGTAAAATTAATTCAGTAACTCAAACAAAAACCGTTATTTTAATCGACTCAATACGTTGTTACTACGCAAGTACTTATCTAGCAAAACTTAGAATAGAATCTCCGTCGCGAACTCGTTAATTTCTGCCTGACACAGCAATCGCAAAGTATTATTGATATTTTTATTGCCTATACCTACTAAAGGTACCACATCATTTACTCTTCTACTTCTAAATTTACAAGGAATACTCTCCTTCATTAAAGACGATGCGTGCCGATGCGTCACGGTCGAATGAGACTAATGGTCTTATTGTACAGGAGGCAGATGACAAATTTTCAACGATTTTAGAAATTAAGGCTTCCATGCCGTTACTAAACAAAAGCATCTGCATATGGTCTTGCATGATATTGGAAGCTGAGTCTTCAGAAGTGGGGTGGTCTTCGTATCCCACTTCTGATGTCGGGATAGGTCCAGACATCAGAAGTAATACTCAGATATGGCAATACAGAAATAGTTAAATAACTAATAATGGTAGTGGCGGTCACATAGGGCAGTACCGACTGTCAGGGACAGTGGTCCATGCACCCACCGCAATAAGGATAGTACTAATTTGTCGGAGACAGCGTTTCCTATCGAATAACCGGGCAGTACTGATTGTCGAGAGACAGTGGTCCGTGCACCAAGACGCATCCGTTCAAAATGCGTACCGACTCAACAGCGCAGCTCCTTATAAAGGCGATCCGCTAGTGGGGGGTAACGTTACACTATTTTACTCAATTGACTTCAAGTCTTTTAGGTCAAATGACCAATAGAATGAATGATTTGTCTATGGTGCACGTTCCACTAGCGCCATCTAGTTGCCGCCTCTCGCAGCTGTTAAAAAATATGGCTTCCGTCATGTAATTATGTATGTTTTGTTTGTAATTAATTTTATTTATTGACACGCCTCTATGTTAGGTTAGGTTGGCGGCGCGTAGTGTTCCACGTGCGCCCCTTTCAGATGTCAAGGGGGGGGTCAAACACTCACCCCCCCCAGACTTGAGGTGGCCCGCAGAACCGGGCCGGCACTAGCCGGGGATTGCGGAGGTAATAACAGATCCCAAGATCCCTGGTGTAAGCGGTTTTTCGTCAGTAAGAGTCTGACAGACCCCTCCGCCCGCCCAAGGGCGGAGGACATCCATGAGAATTTTCCACCCCGTGAACAAAAAAAAAAAAGAAGTTTTTATTGACATGTGTTTGTAATTCTAAGATTGAACACCATTACTTCTATCACTGCTTATAAAGGTGTGTTATTTCTTTGACAATGCATCTGCCATTAGTGGCGGACACTTGTGTAGGGACCAAAGAGGCAGGAATATTTTTCATAAAATCGATAAGTCGATTGATTCGAGTCAAATAAATAAAATAGATTTTTGAATGTATATTTTATTTTACCGACTGTTTTGTCGTAAAATGGATGTACTTATACAGCTTAATGTCATTAAATATTGAAGTAGATTATTGACGTTCTACGGTTGATTTGTTATCTAAAAGCAACTGATTTCGATTTCAGTATGTTAGATTCGAGAAAAAATCAATGAACGATTCCATTCACCATCCCTACTTGTACATCTCACACCACGTCAGGTTTATTGCAGTCAAAGAGTATAATAACTATTGATTGCAATTCCCAACTCACGCGTGTTGTGTTTTCTCGTACGTCGTGTACTGTGCGATTATTGTGTTCTATTTCTAAGGACCATTGCTATTCTATACGGCCTGACATTTTCAAAACCCGATTACAATGGCTATTCAGAAAGGATTCATCTGTTTTGCTCTACGATTCAGTAATAGATATTATGTGTGTATTAAGGCGAGTTCAAAGGCATATTATGTCAACGCAAATGGGATATCCCTGCCAGCTTATCCCTGCAAGCTAGTCTTGCCCGATGAACAATCAGGTATGTACATATACTACATTGAAATAATACTATTTAGCAACAAGACAGCTATAAAGTCTGACACAGCAGTTCGATTACATGTGAGCCAGCAGCGTTTATTTGGTGGTTTACATGACCCAGGCATATGAATACCCAATCTATTATGTTTATTGCTAGCTATGGCTGGATAGGATAGTGACTATTAGTCAAGTGTATACACACACAATTCTGTACTAGAATTTCATATATCAGTTATTTTGATAGTTCATTAGTATACAAAATAAAATAAAATTTTGCTTTTCAGCTTCCATTTGGTGCATATTTGTCACCCCTGTTTCAACTTGTTGAATATTAAAACCTATTCGATTTCCGACTACCGAATTATATTCACTTTGTGAGGTCCTCGCAGTAAGACAGCTGTACGTACTACACACAGTGCTTAAGAAACACCACCTTTTGCTTTACGACCCTCAGTACCTTACTAAAAAGCGACGCTCTGACAGAATCTGTAAAACTGAGCTCTGCAGGTTTGCGTTGGTAGGTCACCACTTCAACCACATTAGCTCTAGGCTTTATAATAATATAAATAGGAGAGTCAAAATCTACCCTTTAACAAGGAACTTACTGAAAAAATAATTGACAGACTGGCTTAAATCTAGGTCCTATGATGCAACTGAGCAACTTTTAGTATCATAAATAAACCCTCATGCTAGTATCCTCTCATAATAGACTAATTGCACATCTTACTCACTCTCACACACTAACTCACACACACTCACATACACTCACAAACACTCTCGCCCTCACTTCCACTCTACATCATTACATACAAACTTTTGAGTGAATTTGTCTTTTCTAATTGTTAATTTTATTATAAGACTTCCTAAAGCTGTGTCTGGAACAAATGTCTTCCATGTATGTTGTATGGGGCGTTGATAGCTGCGCCACAGTATTTTACTTTTGTAGCTATCTTCGTGTCTTTTGTTAAGTTATACCTAAAATTGTTCCTAATAAATAAATTTTAATTTAAATTTAATTTAATGTCTACGGACGAGAGAATTGCGGCGATAGTCACGCTGTGCCTTCAAATGATTAAGTCGTGGGTGTGGTCTCTCATTCAGAGGACTACGTTTCCATATGATTCCTGCAGACAGCCCATTACTATTGTACTTTGTTTATATTGTCCGTCTTTCCTACATATTTTTTTATTTGTTTATGAATATTAAAATAATTAAAAGGAGTATGTAAGGAGCGTAGCAAGTGGCGTTCTATAGTTTCTGCCTACACCCATGGGAAGAAGGCGTGAATTTATGTATGTATGTATGTAAAATAATTTATTCGTTAAATAATAGTTTTATTATTCAGTGTAATCCTCATCTCTTCACAAATATTATAGCCTTATTTTTGTCTCCCGACCCACGTAGAGCCCAGTTGCAGTCAATTCATAGCTGATTGTAGTTCGTAATTGGGTTGGCTCGACCAGGGAGGTAGGTACCACGCTCTTACAGAATACCTAACTTACTGCAGTTGCTGCGCTTCGAATGGTGAGTGGGAGAACCGGAAATCCAGGGTTTGGGGAGAGAAAAGGGTGGCAGCGCATTAGCAATAACCATGGTGTTGTGGATGTCTATGGGAAGCGGTGATTGCATAACATCAGGTGATCAGGTGACCCACATGCTCATTTGCCCCTTTGATGGTAAAAAATAAATAAAAACCTAGCGTTCAATGGCGTGTCGAATAGTAGAAAATCATTCCTATATTCGCTAACCACAACGCCTAGCGCCATCTCATATCGAAAAGCAGAGTTATTTAATGAAAACTTGTCTTTATTTTTCTCAATTCTTTGATCTTTAAGATTCGTGTAAAATATAAAATACAACAATTGCAAAATTAAAACAATATTTGCTGCTCATTGATTTTGCCACCTAAGCAGGCGCCCATAGTCTCACTGGTCATGTCCTTTCTGATAAAAAAACCGGTCAAGAGCAAATCGGACTCACGCACCGAGGGTTCCGTACGAATATATGATGTTGTTGATTCCTGAAAAACTGTGCTATTTAGAGACATCGTTTTATTTTTCCTGTAATCTTTACATAAACTTCCTATCACATAGAATAATTTCAGATTTTTATCTATGCAAACTTCGGAGATAAGGGGGAAGGGGGACCGGTATTTTTTTTTCATTTTTCATCAAACGTCGGAAACTATGCTTACTGCTTACAAAAAAAAATGTTGAGAATGTGCAAACAGCGTTCTTTCATATAATACCCCACATGCCCTAGCAGCCCCACTTCAAATTTGTAAGGCCCCTTTTCAGTCCCTTTTGCAAAAAACATATTTTTTTTTTAATTTCTTTCTTGTTTGCAAAATAGTTGGGCAAAAATCATCTAAAACTATTCTAAATTTCAAGTTGATAACATTAGTACTTCTTAAGATATCCAGGTGTGACAGATAGACAGACAGACAGACTTAGTCTCACCATAAGGGTTCCTTTTTACCATCTTGGTACGGAACCCTAAATACCCAATACCATTTTGCCATGCCTGGGAATCGAACTTGAACCTAGGAGCTTGGCAATAGCGCTTGCGACCACCAGACCAACGAGGCAGTCACATTTTTAAATAATTGCAGTAATTTTCAAATTAAGCCATTGCATCATCATCATCATCACCATCAAGCCCACAGCAGTCCACTGCTGGACATAGGCCTCTGCAATTGCAAGCTATTGAGCTCGATTCTTGGCAACTCTCATCCAGCTGCTACCAGCCACCTGCGGAGATCGTCGCTCCACCTAGCCTGAGCGCGTCCTACCTTACGTTTGCCGATTTGCGGGCTCTACTCAAGAACACGTCTACCCCAACCGAACGGTCATCGGTTCCACGGCTAATATGGCCGGCCCATTGGCACTTCAGCTTGCTTATTCTGTGAGCTATGTCGACAACTTTGGTTCTCTGCCGGATCACCTCGTCCCGGATTCCATCCCACAAATCATCATAATCCTGAGGATTATATAAGCCTTATTGAACTCAACAAAATAAACAAGATCAATCTTGAATATGCATGAATACTGAGAAAAATATAAGAAATAAAAACCATTCCAATTGCATTATAACGCAATAGCCAATAAGATCATTCCGCTAAACATTACAGAGTATCACACGGAGCAATAACGATCACTGCCGGGTGTTCGCGCTATCTTACACATTACGGCACGGATACGGGGCAGTATAGTAAATATACCTATTAGTCGTATTATTGGAAACAAGTAAAGACGTTGCTTTACAGAGATTTCGAATTTATTGGAAGAAACATTTTCTAGAAGAAATTCTTCGAAGTAGATCGGACTGCGTCGCGTTTACTACAGGACCGTGTAAAAAAAAACAAAACTTAAAGATAAGTATATTGATCTCTTAATATGCCACTAATTTCGGCGTGCAAATACATAATTATTTACTAAAGAAAAACAAATTAATTTGGATTGTGCATGCATTAAATAAAATTACGTAAATTGTATTCAATTAATTCTAATTTGGTAACAATTCATTATTCATAATGTGACAATCATGATACTACAATTCATGACTTTGTAAGTCAGCAGAATCCTGAACGTAGCGAGGGATTCAAAGTACGTCGCCCGAGCCAAAAATATAGTTTGCGCCCGAGTGATACTCTCTACTTTTCATCACCCACTATGAGAAAATAAAAGGCGCCTCATATTTTATTGTTATATTATTATTTAATAAAACATAGAGTAACAACTAAATTAAAATTAAATAGTATCTAAGAATAAAACCCCCTGAAAAGAAATGGCGATACAAACTCAGGGGTCAAAGTCTATTTTAAAGTCCAGACATAATCTTGGTCAGGTCATGTTAGGACCATGTAGATCCGTGTCTGAAATGGTCTTTTGAGGAAAGAATCACACAAATTTAACTACAAACTTATATTTATATTTGAGATATTTTCGCAATTATGAAAGCATTGAGTAGGTACTCCAAAGAGGATTAAAAACTCATTACTGACCGCTAAAAGTTTCTTAGAGAAAACACCACCTTTGGGTGCACTTAAAGGCAAACCAAGTCGTCGTTTTCGAATAGATGCGATGAAAACTTTGCATTACAAATGCTTGATCGTTTTCCACACAGCGACTCCAAAGAATGATACCATACCGCAAAATGGAGAATATATAGCCTTCTTATGCGGTAATTGTAGCGTTTTTAGATATCTCGCCGCTAATACGCCTCAGAGGGTAGACAAAAAACTATTAATTTTACCGCAAACGTCATTAAACATAGCTTTCCCACGAGAAAAATGTATCTAAAGATATTCCAAGAAATTTAACTGAGTTAGTTTCTGTCAGGGCGTTTCCTTTATAGGCTACATTTAGGTTCAACGGTTTTGATCAGTAGGTATGAAATTGCATAAATTTTGTTTTACTAATGTTGACCTTTATATTATTAGCTTCAAGCCACTCTATGAGCGTTTGGACAGCCGTGTTTATTTCCTGTTCATAGGTATTTTTATCGTTACCTTATAATATAATAGTGGTATCGTCCGTAAAAAGTACACATTTATGATTCAAGATATTTACATGATCATTAATGTAGCGCAAGAACAGTGGCTGACCTAAAATACTGCCTTGAGGCACGCATTGTAACCAAGAGATAAAATAAGCGAAACAGGTCGATGAACGTAATTATAATAGTAATTGTAACATTGTAACAAAACAAAATAAATGATTGATTGATTGTAATTATACCTTAGCTTTATTTAAGCCACAATAATTAAAATAATATAAGTAATCTATACTAATATTTGTTTTTCGGTTTGTGTGTAGGGAGTAATCTCTGAAACTGCCAGTCGGATTTGAAAAAATATTTTCGCATTTGATAGCGCAATTCTTGAGAAAGGTTATAAGTTATTTAACATCCCGCTACGATCCTTAGGAGCAGAGCAAAAAGAAAAAAAAATGTCAGAAAGAACGCTAAGCGAAAACGAAGTAATGGCGCGGGAGCGCGATGCGATGCGACGCAGTGGGGCGGGGGACAAGAAAATTCACGCGGACGAAGTCACGGGCAGAAGCTAGTACTTTACAAAGTAAGTAAAATAATATTCATGTCATTGTATACAGGGTGTTGGGTGCATGGACCGACACAATATTTTGGAGGGTTGGCAGGGTCATTTGCGAGGTTTCACCCAAAGACCCCCATGTCCTAAGTCTTACGGTTATTAAGATATGTTTTTTTTTTATTTTTTCCAAAATTACCCGAAATCTCGCCTTTAAATCGTCATTATTGTTTATGGTTGTAATTGCACGAAATAGCTTTTATTGTATTTTGCAATGTATTCTCATTCTAAATAAATCATTATTTGATGCAATTGATCTGCAAAAAAGTACTTATGTGCTTCCAAAGTCAAATTTGTTTTTAAATGTGTGAAAAATAACAACATCTAAATTCAGTATAAAAAAAAAACTAACAGCCATTTTGAACTTCGTTTTATTTAAAAAAGTTCTTTAGCTTGTACCCTTTCTAAGGGTATGCTACATGTCATAGTAAACAAGTCATTATGTAGTCAAAATACTAGTTAGAAGAGTCGGGGTTAAGAAAAGACTTATTATGGTAGGTAGGTAGGTATGTTTTTATTAACTAAAGTTAAAAATCTTGTTCGAAATGACTTCCTACATTTCGTATGCATGCTCGACATCTGTTTCTTATTTCAACAGTCGTTGTACGAGTATGTAGTCGCATTTCTTCTCTCATTATTTTAAACGCGTCGGTTATACGTTCAATAAGAACTTCCCTATTCGGCACCTCGGTCTGGTAAACCAATTCTTTTGCACGTCCCCAAACGTAGAAATCCAGAGGCGGTAGGTCTGGGGACCGTGCGTGCCAAGGAATAGGGCCACTTCTACCAATCCATGAGTTTGGAAAGGCATTATCTAAATGCTCTCGCATGGCCAGTTGGTAGTTTGGTGGTATGAGGAACAGGGTGTAAAGTTCACTTATCCACCATAGAAAAGGGAGGATCCTCCGACCAGACGGGTGTCGTGTCTGGTGGGCAACTGCCCGACGGTTGATGTCGGGACGTTGTATATATGCTAGTCGCGCGGTAAACTCTGCTTGCGCGATGCAGGATGCGCGTGACGTCAGTGTGACGCGTAGTTCGTATGTGGCGATGTTGATGCCGCTACATCACTCCCCTCCGGAGACCGGAGGTCGATAGTGGGCTGAGTCGTGTATCTTGCGATGCTTGCCAGTGTCAGTCGAGGGGTTCCAGTGTGTTGGAACCGGGTGCCGCATAGTTCTCGGTGAGTCGAAACTGTCTGCGGTGATTCCCCAGTGAGTCGGGGTGGCGCTGCGTTATGCTCCAGTGCGTCGGATGTAGTACAGCGCCGGGTTGTGGCTGACTGCTGGCGTCGACCAGGAGAGGTATCATGTTCTCTGTTTGTGGACCGGCCGAAAGTGCAGTGTGCTGTACCAAGGTTGCTGATGAGGCTGTGGGTGATGACCAGGAATGCGCGCCCGCTGCATGCTGGTGGTCAGGATACCCGATGAAGCCGTGGGTGCTGGCTGGCTGTGTGACTCGCCGCTCGAAAGCTTGAGGAAGTGATGATGATGTTGATGATGATGATGATGACGTCACGCTGAAGTAGTTGCACAAAGGCTGCGCTGACGTTCATACTCGGGGTCACCAGTTTGGTGGTATGAGGAACAGGTTGTAAAGTTTACTCATCCACCATAGAAAAGGGAGGATCCTCCAACTAGACGGGTGTCGTGTCTGGTTGGCAATTGCCCGACGGTTGATGTCGGGACGTATATGCTAGTCGCGCGGTAAACTCTGCTTGCGTGATGCAGGATTCGCGTGACGTCAGTGTGACGCGTAGTTCGTATGTGGTGATGTTGATGCCGCTACAGTAGTGTGCCAGACAGCCGTCATTTTGAAATACCATCGGCACACCTTCTTCCAAAACTGGCATCACGAGATCGGGTAGCTCATTAATTAAAAAATCTAAATAAATGTCTCCATTTAACCTTTCTGGCAAAAAATATGGGCCGATAAGGTGGCGTCCAATAACACCAGCCCAAACGTTAACATCCTGATTCCTGTTATCTCTAACACGTGTATTGAAGGACCTGCCAAACAATATCAGTCGCGCATGGCTTGCTGTAGGTATGTGGCAGATTTCTATGCTTCGATAAAAGGTTCCCATTTTGGATTAAGGCTTCTACATACCAGCGCGACTTGTCGCGCGACGCGACACGGCACAAAGGCCCCGCGTGTCGCGGGACGAGCGGTGCCTTTGTGTCGCGTCGCGTCGCGCGACAAGTCGCCCCGGTATGTAGAAGCCTTTATTCTATAGACTTTTACTTTTCAGGGTTCCATACGTCCGAATGAAAAAACGGAACCCCTATATGATCACTCGTGTGTCTGTCTGCCTGTCCCTTCTGTCACAGCCGATTTGCTCCGACTCTACTTGACCGATTAAGTTGAAATTTGGTACACATGTGAATTTCTGTGACCCAAATATATTAATCATAATATTACGTAAATAAATTTCACTTTTGGGGGAAAAACTAGAAGGTAAAAAAAAGTTGATGAAATGAAAGGGCTTGATAAGAGGATTTAAAATATGTATTTTTTATAATTTTAAAATAAATAGTTTTAAAAGTTATTAGAGAAAACAGATGAAAATTGACCACTTCCCCTTTATCTCCGAAACTGCTGAGCCTAAAATTTTGAAAAATATACAGAGTTCTATACTTATACATTACAGGAAAAGTTATAAGAAGTCTATGGTCTTAAAATAACATGGTAAATCACTCAATAATGTGCGTACAAACTTACATTTACAGTTGGAATGTAAGGGGAATATGTTTTTCAACAACGATGTTAAGTTTGTTCTTGGGATAAATTCATCTCATCTACCCTTTCGCTGTTATGGTTTCGCGGCGGAGGTGCGCTATCAGCGTTAATTGTGCGTAGTATCATAAAATAAATGTGTATTTTTGACAATCTGAAACGTGGTTGATCTAATCTGTTCCTATTTCTAGTGTTAAAATTATGTCTGTCACAAATCTTACTGAAAAGATGTAGATTTTTTCTAACATACATAACTTCGATTTAGGAATGAAATACTTTAAAACTTTGGATTGTTCTTCACCGATTGATGTCGCATGCATGACTATCATTTATGACTGACCTATGTATGAAAACTTAAATTACGTGTTGCAAAATGAGTTGTTATGATAACTCATACCACAGTCAATGCGTGCACTGATGGGGCAGGTCCACTCAAATCTCTGGTTCTTTCCCTAAAAGCCCATCTCAGACACTTCAATCTGTATGGTCCTTTTAATGGTGTGACCAAAATGATATATTATTATTATATTATTTACCTGTGAGTTTGTGTCGGTTTTTCTTCTCAGAGTAGTTGGTTAGGAAAAACCGAACTCATCTAGTTTTAAAACACAATTTAATTTTGACGCGAAAGTGTATCTTTTATAACCAATTTTCAGAAATAAATATCATTTACCATCCCATTAAAATTTATGTAATTTATTTGTGTTTTAGTGACTGGCAGATTTATGTTACCTACGTGCCAATTTTAATCTTACACGTATTGTTTGATATTACGTAGTTATCTTTTGCCGTCACCAAGGTTCCGATTAAGCCTGTACACACTAAAATCGTCAACAGACAAATATTAGCCCCACAGCAGCGCAAGAAAAACTGCAGTATATTCATATTTATAGACGGCACAAATAAGTACACTATGGCCTAGTTCCCCGCCCTCTTTGTCAGTTTGGAAGAGGCCTTAATTTAGCTTTAAACGCGGCCAAAGCTTTCTGTTTGTTGGTTTTTTTGTCACGAAAATAGAACACCTTTGTGGTAAGCTGTCTTTGTAAGACAAGCTACAGAAATAAATGTAGATTTTTTAACTGTTTGAGTATCTACTTCTTTTTAAAGATGTTACTTCCCAAATAGAGCATCCATTGACATTACCTCGCAAAACTTGTGTTAAAACATGAAAGTCTGGCATCGTTTTAAAACAGGTTTCGATGCTAGATTTAGCTACAATTAAGATTCAAAATTAACGACTCAAAGATATCCCTCGGCCCATTTGTTAGAATCTAAGTTTGGGGAAGGTGACATTAGCGGAGTCGTGAATTCTTTTTAGTAGTGATGTGGTGGTACCGTGTTCACACTCGCAGCTCTGGAGAACAAAACCCTGCCAGCGGATGGTCTTTCTTTTCCCGACCCCCCTGATCCGGATAATCACTGACTCACCATTACAGGTAGAGAGTTGGTAACAGCCGTTTGCTTCTTCCGGAGCGGCTCCGCTGCCAGCCTCGACGTCCTAAGTCCTCAGCACCTTAAGGACCTTATCTGTTCAGGTGCCGGGGCAGCTGGTGAGTTGTTCAGGTGCCGGGGCAGCTGGTGAGTTGCTCTAGAAACATATTACGGCTCTGATTAACCTTATGCTCACCGGCAAGGTGAACGAGGTCGTCATTGACGTTCTGTATGGGGCCAATCTATGCGCCCTGCGTAAGAGAGATGGCGGCATTCGTTCCATTGCCATGCGAACTACTTACCGTCGTATGGCAGCCAAGATTTTATGGTGAGGTTGTTTCGTAAAAATGTTAGTCTCTGCAGCTAGGTTACGGCTGTGAGAAAGGGGACTGTGAGGCTGCCGTACATGCCTTGTCGAGCTACCTAAATACTGCAAAAGGAGAGGTCATCCTGAAGGTTGACATAAATAATGCTTTCGATCCTGTTAGAAGGGACACATTGCTGGCAGAAGCTAAAAAGAAATATACAGATCTAAAGTTACCTTTGGCGATATTACAGACACCCCTCTAATCACTGTTTCAGGACAGCCTTTTGGAGTCAGCTGTAGGCTCAAGGTGATCCGTCGAGCCAGTGCTTTTTAGTTTAACTATTCACCCAATTTTATTATTCGACAACTAAATTCTAAATTTAACGTTTGGTATCATGATGATGGAACCTTGGGAGGCGATGTAGAAACTGTTTTAAAATTACCGTCATTTCTTAAAAAAATTAACTTCATTACATTGGCCTTAACCTTTCGAAATGTGAACAATACTTAGCGGACAGTACAGACAAGGCATCAACAATATTTAAATTACCTCTCTTCGTCTCCTTGAGTCTCCAATCTCTAAGAATTCCTTTCCCAAAATTTCAATGACGTTTCGGAAAGATTGTTCCAAATTAACATCATTCGGCCATAACCTTAATCCGTTATTCTCGCTGCTTTGTCGGCCCTAAATTAAAATATTTCCTTCGCGCTTCCTATTTATGGAAGCACACTCATCTCTTAGACAAAATGAACCAAATTATCAAATACAAAAACTTAGATCTTAAATGTCATGGACGACCGCGCTTGGGCACAAGCTCCACTTCCTTTTCATATGAGAAGCCTCGGAAGCCTCGGTGTTCACAAAACTTCTAGTCTTAGTTTACCGGACTTCATATGCTCGGTCCACGGCACTGAGAAATTAAATAGGAAAATCATAGCCTCCACACTGATTAATTTTGATGTGCCGTGCTTCACCGAGGTTGTGGAGTGGATGCCTGAAGATTCGCTTGCCCGAATTCAGATCCACCCAACAATCCATCTTCCCAGAGACGGTGGGATGAGTACTGAAACAGTTTACATGACACGTCTGGCACTACTGCGGCGCGTGCGCGCCTGCTGGCTGTGGGTAAGTGGGAGTCGGGTCTGTGGCTTAATGCACTACTATCATCAAACGTAGGCACTTTATTCGACAACACTACTTTCCGCCTCGCTGCTTCCCTGCAACTAAGAGCTCCTTGTTGTTCTCCTCATCGCTGTCACTGTGGCAAAGTTTCAACAGCCTCAGACACCACGGCCTGTCTTGCAGCCGAAGTGCGCTCACTTAGCGCGGCACGTGAACATTAATGACATCATCCGACGAGCTTTTGTCACCGTCGGCGTTCCAGCTGTATGAGAATCCAATGGCTTGGCGCGCGACGACGATGGCAAGAGACCGGTGGGCGTGACTTAATTTCCGTGGAAGGTGGATACACCTTTAGTGTAGGACGCAACGTGTGTTGATACTTTTTCGCCATCCCATCTTCCTTGCTCGGCGTGCTGTGCAGGCGCTTCTGCTGTGGCTACGGAAAACCTCAAGCGGCGAAAGTATAAAAACTTTATCGCTCAATTTATATTTTTAGCCGTAGGGTCCGAGTGCTCATGGTTTGTTCAAAGAAATCTCCAAACGGCTGGTTGACACTTCCCGTGACCCAAGGGCAGGCGTTTACCTTGACCAGAGGCTAAGCATTGCCATACAACGTCTCTTTGGGGATTTTAGTGGAATTTTTCTTATGTACACGTAAATTCCTCTTTAAATGATTCGAAGCAGACTTTCCGTTTATACTTAAAACAGATTTTTGTTCCGAATTGTTGCGACGGATTTCTTTATTTACATATTATCGAAGGTCTATCATGCGTCCGTCTCATTTATTTATCAGTATTTTTTATTTTGTTTTTGCAATTTTATTCAAAATTACACTACATGTACATATTCGACACAACATTTTATTTATGTATGCGTATGGACCAGTGATGGCCCAGTGCTATCTTCTTTGTGCAGTACATTATTTCATCACCGTCTGGCCCGGAGAAAGAATAGACTACCCCATCTCGTCCCGTGGGTGTCGTAGGAGGCGGATAAGGGAGCTCAAGAACCAGTGCATACCATATAGCACTTTGGGTCACCCACGTGATGACGGGTAAACCATTAACAAATGTTTCCCAAGGAGGGTTGGTGTCAGGCTGGCGTGGCGGCCGACTGTAAACCTGTGCCAAAACGAATCAACACGATGAGTAAAAACTATATGATGTGCGATAGGGCTAGAGTGCACCCCACAGGTGACGCGCAGAGGCAGCACCCAGCTCCTTCGGGTAGTGGTCAAGGGTAGTTGCACCACCCTGGGAGGCAAAGTAGTTACGTGAGGTATGCAAGTTGAAATGTTGGGACGACGACTGGAAGAGCCAGAGAGTTAGCGGATGTATTAAAAAATAGAAGAATAAATGTGGCGTGTTTGCAAGAAACAAAATGGAAAGGGACGAAAGCTAGGGAAATTGGTGAAGAATACAAGTTTTTCAACTGCGGAACTGACGGGAAAAGAAATGTCATGGGAATAGTGTTAGAGTGTAATTTGAAAGGGCGTGATGGAGGTAAATCCGTTTGGTGCCGGATGTAAAGAATAGCATCATCCCATTTCTTCCCGTGGGTGTCGTAAAAGGCGACTAAGGGACTTAGATACTAGAGAATGGGCAGCAGCGTTCTCTATGCTTTTTTAACACCATAATGCGATCGCCAACCCGCCTGCCAAGCGTGGCGATTATGGCAATCCCCCCCCCCTAAATGACAAGCACTAATAAAAAACGGCCCCTAGTACCCGGCGGCCCGCCTACCCTTGGCTACGGTAGCGGTCAAGGCAACGGTGAGGCAAGGGGTGCTAAGAATCCCCGGAAGAGATCCGGCTACCAAAATTACCGAAAACTGGACCTGGCAACATACAACATGCGTACACTCCGGACCGACGAGAAGATTATTGAACTCGAGGAAGAATTGAGCAGGTTACGATGGGGTATAATAGGGTTATCTGAAGTCTGAAAACAGGGGGAGGACTCGATAATCCTGAAACCTGGGAACTTGCTCTATTTCCGGGAGGGCGACCAGCATTCCCAAGGTGGTGTCGGGTTTATCGTCCATAAGTCCCTTGTGACCAACGTGGTGAAGATCGAGAGTGTGTCGACCAGGGTGGCGTACCTTATACTAAGAATATCCGCACGATATTCGCTGAAGGTCATACAGGTTTACGCCCCGACTTCGTCACACCCCGACGATGAGGTGGAGACCATGTATGAGGATATTTCAAGAGCCATGCATGGCTCTAAATCTCACTTCACTGTTGTCATGGGGGACTTCAATGCAAAACTGGGCAAACGAAACGATGATGAGCTGCGAGTGGGGCAATTTGGAGTTGGGCGTCGGAACCATCGAGGTCACGTACTGGCCAGTTTTATGGAGAAGGAAGGCCTCTTTATGATGAACTCCTTCTTCAGAAAACGTGAGCACAGAAAGTGGACCTGGCATAGCCCTGACGGTGCAACAAAAAACGAGATTGACTTCATTATGTCGACGAAGAAGCAAGTATTCAATGATGTCTCTGTGATCAACGCGGTGAAAACCGGAAGTGATCACCGCATTTTTTCATTGAAAAGCGACCTTCGCCGCTTTAATGCAGACCGCATTAAGGATGCGATAGAGCGAAATAAGGGCTCCAAGGTCTTTTCAAGAGATCTGTCTATTGGGCAGAGCCAGCTTGCAAAACTGAAGACCGATGATGGCAAGATTGTATCCGCCAAACCTGAGCTGTTGGGAGAGATCGAGAGGTTCTATGGGCAGTTATACACATCAACAAACCCGGTACGAATCTGGCAAATGACCCAAGAGCTAGATTGACCCGACATTACACTGAAGACATCCCGGACGTCAGCTTGTACGAGATTAGGATGGCTCTGAAGCAGCTTAAAAACAACAAGGCGCTGGGTGATGATGGAATTACGGCCGAACTCCTGAAGGCAGACGGAAAACCCGTTCTCAAGGTCCTCCAGAAGCTGTTTGATTCCGTCATAATCGAGGGCAAAATGCCACAGGCATGGAACAGAGGTGTGGTGATCCTTTTCTTTAAGAAGGGTGACAATACCCTCCTTAAGAATTATAGGCCCATCTCACTTCTGAGCCATGTCTACAAGCTGTTTTCAAGAGTCATTACGAACCGTCTCGCGCGCAGGTTTGACGACTTCCAGCCTCCCGAACAAGCCGGATTCCGTAAAGGCTTTAGCACAGTAGACCACATACATACGCTGCGTCAGGTTATACAGAAGACCAAAGAGTATAACCTGCCTCTCTGCTTAGCGTTTGTGGACTACGAGAAAGCCTTCGATTCGATCGAGACATGGACTGTACTGCAGTCTCTTCAACAGTGCCAGATCGACTATCAGTACATCGAGGTGCTGAAGTGTCTGTACAAAAACGCCACTATGTCGGTCTAACTCCAGGACCAGACCTCGAAACCTATCCTTCTGCAGCGAGGTGTGAGGCAGGGAGACGTTATCTCTCCGAAACTGTTCACCGCTGCACTGGAGGATATCTCAAGATTCAAGAGACTATGGAGGACCTCAGTGCAATGCTCGATGACCTCAGTAGAGCTTCCGAAAGAGTGGGTCTGAAAATGAACATGGATAAGACAAAGGTCATGTCAAATGTCCATGTAACACCCACTCTCATGAAGATTGGAGACGCTACACTCGAAGTTGTGGACGAGTATGTTTACCTCGGACAAACTGTCCAGTTAGGTAGGTCCAACTTCGAGAAAGAGGTAAATCGTTGAATCCGACTCGGCTGGGCAGCGTTCGGGAAGCTTTGCAATATCTTCTCGTCCCACATACCGCAGTGTCTCAAGACGAAAGTCTTTGACCAGTGCATGTTGCCAGTGATGACCTATGAGACTGAAACGTGGTCGCTCACAATGGGCCTTATCAGAAGGCTAAAAGTCACCCAAAGGGCAATGGAGAGGGCTATGCTTGGAGTTTCCCTACGTGATCGAATCAGAAATGAAGAGATTCGCAGACGAACCAAGGTAACCGACATAGCCCGAAGAATTGCCAAGCTTAAGTGGCAGTGGGCAGGGCACATTGCTCGCAGAACTGATGGCCGATGGGGCGGAAAGTTTCTGGAATGGCGACCGCGTACCGGAAGACGTAGCGTTGCAAGGCCTCCTACAAGGTGGACCGATGACCTTGTGAAGGCCGCAGGTATCCACTGGATGCGGGAAGCACAGAACCGGTCGAAGTGGCGGTGCTTGGGGTAGGCCTATGTCCAGCAGTGGACGTCTTTCGGCTGAAATGGTGATGATGATGCTGGAGAAGGATGATTGTGCAATGCGGTTATCAGCATGAAGAATTGTTATCAGCTGTCTTCTACTTATTATGAATAGATGATTTGCAATTTTTTTATCTGCACATCTACTTATGTGTTATGGAAAAACTCCGCTGATAGTGCAGATTATGTTAAGATAAATCTGTTGTGATTTATAATACCTTGTGATATATTGCAATTAAATGAAAGAAAATTTAAAACACATATTAAAAGTACACTTTGTAAACAAGCATATTACATGTTAGAGGATTATATCCAGGATAAGAATGCTTGCTCTAGAGTCTATACAAAATCAAACTGGTTGCTATTTTAATTATATAATTTGTTATTTTTCTGAGATTGATTTTACATTCTGTGATTACCTAGACTCATATACTGACTTATTATTTTATAATTATTAGGAAAACATGTACTTTTACGATGTTTGTAAATATGTGAGCATCATGTATCTATCTCATAATTAAGTTATTTTTCATTGCTACATTTTTAATTATTTTTGCCTTTTGTAGTATAGTAATTTTATTTTATTCTAGATGCATCGTCTTCACGTTCTTATAATTAATTTACAAAATATTGTAAAACATTTTTAAAAGAGTAACGGTGGAGTTTCTTGTTGTAGTAATAAACTAAACGTCAGTGACACCTGTCAGTGTCACACCTGTCAATGATTGGTACCTGTCTATTGTCTAGAACTATTTTGTATGTCTGCTGCTCTAAGAGTAATTTTCTCAATAAATCTGTCGTCATCTTCTATTGTGCTTCATTTTCCTACCAATAACCCATCATTTCTTACCCATTTTCTCCATATGAAACTACCTTCTGGAAGGGGCGACTGGAATCAATTCTATTTTTTTTTGTAAATTTTGGCGTTCAAAACTGCCTCCTATGTGCCTATTTGAAAAAGAAAAAAAAGATTTGCTAAGCAGTTGAATATAATAACCGGTCATACATATGTCATGATTGACTGCTTAGCTGCATAAAGGTATAGCGTAATGATAATAATTTAAAAGGTTAAATCTGTAACTATTCTGTAGTTATAATGGTGGCGCGTCATCGTAACAGCTGATCGGCTGATGTGGCGTGTACCCCCGCGGTTGAATGTTGAATTTGGGCGCCATAATTACGATTTACGATACTAAATAATGCTTTTTTGAAAATGATGATTTATAATTTTTTTTATTTATAATGTTTTGTTTTAATAAATTTGCATGAGTTTAGATAAAGTAGTGTAAGAAACTACACACATATTAAAACACTCGTGTGATACTTTACACTCGTTTTATAATAACAGGTGATAAGTAGTTAATAGTTTCATATGCTACTATTTTGCTGACCCTACATGAAATTAAATTTATTATTAAGTTACTTTTGACTTAGATAGCTTACTATCAGCCAGTGGATGCAACTTTAGGACACAGGCGGTCGGTGCGTTACCTGAAACCTACAATTTGATGGAACTCACGCGTTGGTACCTAAATTGTTCTCCAATAAGTTTATTATTCAAAAATACAATTATGTACTTATCGCATCTAAACAAACGCATTAATCCCTGTAAGTACATTGAAAATGCTTTAATTTGGCGTGCGACTTTCACTTGTAAATATTAAGGATAAAAAGGGCCCCGCTGGATAGAAAACAACCTACGAATGTAATTTCTGCCGTAATATCCAAAGATTATGAAAATAAATGAATAATTTGAAAGGTACACTGGAAGGAGTATCTACAGTAGCATTTTCAAGTCTCTAAGCAATAGAATAACAGAGGGCCCCGCTGGGTAGAAACCGAAATGAAACGCCATTTCTGTCTTACTGGTGGAGGTACATTGAATATTTTCGTTTGATTACACAGGTACATTGAATAAGCTAACTGCAGTCTACATCGGTTTCGTTGATATGGCTCGGGTGGGCCAGCTAGATAGAAACACGTGTATATGCGTGATTCTGGAACATACATTCACGCAAACATACAATAAACTAAAATAAACATATTTTCGGCATAAGAATCGATCCCAGTCCTCGTAGTTATCACTTTTTTTTCAGAAATATTCAATGTATAGTTTGACTCCGCTACGATTTTATTTTATGTATAGATTAGCGTGCACGATTAATAAGTAACTTCTTCGGTCGGCGCGCGCCAGTCGTCAGTTTGTGATGTGCGCAGACGCATCTAGGAAATACCTTCTATTATCAAAATAACTGCCAAGGTAAGTAAACATCTGTTTTATCTCATATGACCCTGCTATGTGAAGTAAACGTGATTACAGTGTCAGGGCTAGTTTCAATATCATTGGATTACAGTTCGCTTCAGTATAAATTGTATTCAACCAAATTTGGAATAGTGACGTAAACTCAATGTTAGAATTATATTTTCGGAGTGCTAAATATACAGAGTAGATTTCTGAGACGGATTAGTAAGGGCAAGTACCTTAACCTGCTAAGGTACCCGCCCTAACATATACAGGCTGGATTTTTGAAAATCCACCCTGTATAGGTTAGATATAATGGGGGGGGGGACCAAGTAATAAATAGGTGCATTTTTCGGGTTCCGTACCCAACGGGTAAAACGGGAACCCTATTACTAAGGCTCAGCCGTCTGTCTGTCTGTCCGTCTGTCACCAGGCTGTATCTCATGAACCGTGATAGTTAGGCAGTTGAAAATTTCACAGGTGACGTATTTCAATTGCCGCAATAAAAACAAATACTAAAAAACAGAATAAAATAAATATTTAGGGGGCTTCCATACAACAAACGTTATTTTTTTTTGCTCGTTTTTGCGCGATGGTGATAGCGGCAACAGGTAGACGCTTGAAATATTCACAGAATCTTTGGTTATATATTCTCTTTAAAAATAAATAATTAATTTAAAATAAAACAAATATTTAAGGGGGGCTCCCATACAACAAACGTGACTTTTTTGCCGTTTTTATAGATAATGGTACGGAACCCTTCGTGCGCGAGTCTGACTCGCACTTGGCCGGTTTTTTCATTATTCCCGCGCATTATGAATAATGACAAGCTACTTAGGGCGAACTAATTAATTATAATTTGAACTTCCTTATTTATCACATTGCCTCGTCATTATAAATATTGCCGTGTAGTCTTTGGGCAATCTGATAATACACAGGTATTTTGCTGAATTTACCGACAATAGATCCGGATCCCTGGTTTTAATTGTGCTGCCCAATAGGTGACTAGCATTATAAAAAATGCCCGGTCGATTTGATTATTTCAATAGTTGTTGTCACACTGCCCTCTCATATTGGGCATATTTCAAACTGCCTAGGCATGTTTTATAATGTCCTAATAATCACTTGGTCCATTACAGATATATTAATGTTGGTTACCTTTGTGCTCATATATCTTCATATATATTTTTTTAAATTAGGTATGTTGTGTGTTTAAATAAACAATAAAATAATATAAGCAAGGATCGTTACCTACTTCTCCCTTAGTTTACTTTCTTGTAAAGAAGGCTATAACTTCAAGGCATTTCACTAAGAACTATATTTTTTTTAACCTAAAATGTAAGGTGAAAATTGGTTGGTTTTCTATTAAATAACACATCTCCATACCACCCACAAATTCCTATAGAATTTTCAATGTTGTCTTGATAACGGTAAACTATACTACTTTGATACAAGTTAAATTAACAACTCTGTTATCAAATGATTATAACAATATCATATTATAGTGTCAAAATTATATTCATATCAGTTCTTTGTAATCTATTGACCTTTTGGTATTTGTGTATAAAATTAATGCCTACTCGCTTATCAGTGTTATTTTATGTAACCAAAACTAATATTTGTGCTTCTTTGTGGTTCCTTGAATTAGTATGTCACCTCATTTGAAATTAAGAGCAAACCATAATATTTTGTGGCTATTTTGGGATACTCGTATTGTTCACTGGTGTCATTTAAGATAATGTTTAAATGCCCTCAAGGTAAGTGATGTGTTCGGTGTTTCCTATCCAACTACTTTGTGAAGTAACGCCGAAACAAACTCAGAGGCTGTTTTTAACCGACTTCCAAAAAGGAGCAGGTTATAATGTTCACATGTATGTTTTTTGGCGGTATGTTCACCGATTTCTCCGTCAATTGTGGACCGATTTTGAAAATTCCTTTTTCGTTTAAAAGGGTATGTTCCCAAGGTTGTCCCATTGTCACCAAGTCAGAATCTGATGAGAAGATCCCATGGAAGTCGAGAGAAATCCTCAAATTTTATAGGCACACCGATTGAGTTTTAGGTATTTTATAGAGTAACTCGTGCATTTGTTCTTGGAAAGCACAATTTGGTGAAGTCGAACTGATGATGAAGACCACAGATGGCCACCGGAACTACATAATAATAAGTATTGAACGGGTTGCGATTCGATTATGTACTTTAATAAGGTTGCTAAGAAATTTATGCTCGTCACAATACATAAGGTGAGTGGCAGTTCTCCTGGTTTATAACAGGAGAACTCCTAAACAATTAATGTGTCGGCAATATCAATATTTTGTAAAAGGTGATGAGCAGTTGAGATTAGGCTATTTTAACTTAGATAAATTACAAATTGACCCACTAAAAAGTGTTTTTTTTTTACAAAACAAAAAGAAAAGACAATTGGCTTCCTAAAACACAAAAGTGAAAAATAACTTTTTCGGAAGTCGGTAAAAAAAAATAACCGACTTCCAAAAAACACTACAAAGTTGTAGTGTTTTTTTGGAAGTCGGTTATTTTTAGTCCAGTTATGACTTTGGTCAGATCACGTGAGGACCATTGAGCGTTGAGAAACATTTAAAAACACTCGATAATATTTTTATCTAAGTATATCTTAATAATATTATAATCTATACTATACAGCGTGTTACGGAAAGGGTATATATGTCGGGATAGGTTCAGACATCAGAAGTAATACTCAGATATGGCAATACAGAAATATATTTCAATCGAACAATCAGTCATTTTAAATCGAGAGAATATGGAAATTAAATAGAATTAATTAAATAACTAATAATGGTAGTGGCGGTCACATAGGGCAGTACTGACTGTCAGGGACAGTGATCCATGCACCCACCGCAATAAGGATAGTACTAATTTGTCGGAGACAGCGTTCCATATCCAATAACCGGGCAGTACTGACTGTAGAGAGACAGTGGTCCGTGCACCAAGACGCATCCGTTCAAAAATGCGTACCAACTCAATAGCGCACCTCCTTATAAAGGCGATCCGCTAGGGGGGGGTAACGTTACAATATTTCACTCAATTGACTTGAAAGTCTTTTAAGTCAAACATCCGATAGAATGAATGATTTGTCTATGGTGCACGTTCCACAAGCGCCATCTAGTCGCCGCCTCTCGCAGATGTTAAATAATATGGCTTCCATCACGGCCATTCTGATAAATCACTCGTCCTCGAGTGCAAAAATTCATCCATAAAAAATTAAAAAAGGACTTTCATTAATTCACATCATCATCATTACATATCAAAACACCAAATATCACTGGTCTAGGTATTTCTTTACAACAGAAAACCCCTACAGTTCAAACATGCTGGTCTAAATCGTCACCCACTAAAGCAGGTGAGATTCCTGCAGCTCACAAAGCGCTGGGCTAGGTTATCAACCCACAAAAGCAGGTGAAACCCCTTCAGCTACATATTTGCTAGTCTAAATCGACAAAGCGCTGGACTAGGTCATCAACCCACACAAGCAGGTGAGACCCTTCCAGCTACAACTGGGCTAGCTCACCACACACAACTCTTGCAACCCCTACGGTATAAACCAGTACTAGTACATTTAGTCATCCAGCAAGAGACCTTGTTCCGGTACTAGGTTATACAGAACAGAATTACAGGATTCAGAATTAATAGTTACTGTTTGTGAACCAATCGATAATGTTTTTTGGATTCTAAGACACGACGGGCATTTAAGTTTTGAGAACTGTTTACTATCTCTTTAAAATTTAAAATCCGTTTTAATTTCCAAGCAATTTGAAACTAAAAGTTGGAACTATCTAGTTTTAAGATTACCGAGACCAAGCACAATGATTCTATATTAAAATAATAGGTATCTCATTCATGGTCAATAACACACACACTATTCCCCACGGGAATACCGAGTCAACCCTTGAATCTATGGTCTTTGCTTCTAGGCAAAACCCGATTATACAACCCAGAGCTACCACCTACCGCGTACCCATGGACTACTCATTGAGCACTACGATACTCTGTTGTAGTCTCCAACCCAATGAACCGAAAACATGTTACATAAACTAAAGTGATGTCAACTCATCTATTTCGTCTACAATCTCAATTCGTACTTGACATCGGGCATCTTCCGAACACGGTCATGAGCGTTTGTAAGTACGCTTGTTAACTAGAGATTTTAAAACATACCGATCGCCATCTAACACTTAAACAATTTGAAAGGGCCTCTATACTTCACGTCAAGCTTAGTTTGATTACGCTCCTCGTTCGTTCTGGCTACAGGAGTTCACCCACACACAAGCGGAGAACTGGTGGACCTCGACACCGGGCTGCAGGCAATCCAGGGAACCCATGCCATCCCTAGATGGCAGGCTAACCAGGCGCTTGCTACGCCTGGACAGGAACAGCCTGCGCCCAGTGACGGGGACCATCACGGAACACTGGTCACTTAAACAAACAATTCCACACAATATGTATAACGCACAGCCCTCTGTGTAGGGCTTACATGGAGACTGAAGAAACCGTTTCGCATGTGCTCTTTGACTGCACATGCGTCACCCTGATCCGAGCAGAAACCCTCGGGTCACTCAAATCCTTCACAGATATCCTATGAAGTCCAGAAGACCTAATCAGCTTCTGGAGGTAGGTGGGCTGGTTGGAATAACACGCACAATGGTCCACATGAAGGACGAAGTGCGGAAACCAAACCCTCTAACATAGAACGCTTCTCGTTCTCAATAAGCATGAATTCCCCGACAGAGAACTTACTCACGATTGCCATTGTACTATTAAAACGAATTTCATCATAACGCGTGGACTTCTCAACGCCTTCAGATGCCAATCTCCTAATGTCATCATGGTCTTGTCATCATTGTCGTTAGCCATTAAATGATGTGAACATCTGATTTGTCAGAATTAAATAAAGTCAAAATTTGACAGAACTCTTTACAAGAGGCCTCCACAGTGGCATGCCAGCCTCATCATAACTCAAACTATTCTAAATTAAATCTACACATACAATATAAATTATTAATGTCTAAAGAAATCAGTAAGTAGGTTTGCTATGTCGGGTAAAGGCTGCGCCAAAACTTTAACATATCTACCAATATCATATTCATTACCTTTTGCCACACTCAACAATGATCCTCTTTCCTTTTTAGTCTTAGTACACTCTTTATGTAGATGGTGAACATCTTCAACCGATCCGCATGTTTCACAATTGGGATTTACTTTGTTCATCAAATAACCAAACTTGCGGGATGGGTAGTGACCAGAGCGTAATCTATGAAACAGAACAATATGATACCTATTCATTTCCTTGATAGCAAACCACGGTATACAAGGAGGCTGTTACTGTATAGTTTTATACCAGACTACTCGCTATTAAAAGTTCAAATTTTTGTAAAGAATAACGTTTAGTATTGTTTGTGGCGATTTTAGTCGATTGTCTGGTAGATATTCTCAAAAACTGAAGGTATTCGAACGTAAAATATGGTATGACAACATTTTAAAAAAGTATTGAATGTCAGTTTTCTTTTCTGTGGTCGTGTTTGTATTGTGAAAATAAAGTGAGTGAAAAGTGCTTTTATAAGTGTATTTTATATGGGTAAGTGGATACATTTTCATTTATCTGTTGTTAATACATCATTGTAGAGAATAATTGCACGAAATTGCATCATAAAATTCGAAATTTTTGAACAAAGAAAAGTTTCGACAAAAATCCGTTCTATCGTCGGAGTTTGGACTTATTTTGTGTTTTATCGACTGCAAATAATCAATAATAATCATAAATAAGTGCTTGAAACATCGTTTTAGATAATATTTGCACTAAATACTTGTGAAAAGTTTCAAAATATCATATTTCAAAAATTGCATCAAAATTGTTAAACTTTGAGGTTAAATTAAATTAAATTATCTTTATTTCTTTCCACAAGAATGAAAGTGTTAAACTAATATGACAGTATAGTTCCCACTTGTGCATTTATCACTAATATTCAAAAAAAAAAAAAAAGGTAATTTATTTTTTAATTAATAATTTCAAATAGGCATTGTAATCAAATATTCGAATACCGAGTTGTACGAGTAAATAACTCGCACATCACTTGAACAGTTCAAACATTCGAACAAGGCTGAAGAAGTATTCGAATACTAAAAATTATCGAACATTTACAATCCCTACCTCCAACTCACCAGTGTTAACACGTGTTGCCGGAAAACCGTTACTAAAAAAGTCCAGAGTATAATTCTAAGATGTTTACAAGGTCACGTCTTCTATCAACTGGTAAAATCAAATTTGGTCATCTACAAAAAAAACTAAAATAAGTTAAAAACGTTATTTTAAAAAACATAGTCTTTTATCGCTTGTCAAAAAGTAGTCAAATCCACTTATATTAAGGCAAAAACCGGTTACCACCGGTATCTAACTCAGTCAAATCCTTCGAAGTTTATTAACAAATTTAGTCAAATCCTTTCAGTCAATTAGGAGCGAGACGTCAAATCCTTTCAGCCAATCAGGAGCGCGAGATTGTTTTAACTGACAGAGGTTTAAAATGACCATCTTTCTCAGTGTTGGTAACGAGTTGACTCTGTACTTATGTCGTGCCGAATTTTAATTGATTTACTACGTTAAAATGGATAATGTGAACATTTTAGTCAAAGAAACAACCCCTCAGTTATCATGAAAAAGAAAACGACAAGAATCCAATCGACACAATTAATTATTGCCGTAGCCTGAATAGCTTTACACACGTTTATAGTTCTAGGCAAAATTAATTCAGTTGCTCGAACAAAAACCGTTATTTAAAATGTCTCGACTCAATATGATGTTACGACGCAAGTACTTACCTAGCAAAACTTGGAATAGAATATCCGTCGCGAAATCGTTAATTTCTGCCTGACATAGCAATTGCAAAGTATTATTGATATTTTTATTGCCTATACCTACTAAAGGTTCCACATCATTTACTCTTCTACCTCTAAATTTACAAGTAATTCTCTCCTTCATTAAAGATGATGTGTGCGGACGCGTCACGGTCGAATGAGACTAATAGACTTAGTGTACAGGCGGTAGATGACAAACTTCCGATGATTTTAGAAATTAAGGCTTCCATGCCGTTACTAAACAAAAGCATCTGGTCTTGCATGATATTGGAAGCTGAGTCTCCAGAAGTGGAGTGGTCTTCGTATCCCACTTCTGATGTCGGGATAGGTTCAGACATCAGAACTAATACTCAGATATGGCAATACAGAAATATATTTCAATCGAACAATCAGTTATTTTAAATCGAGAGAATATAGAAATTAAATAGAATTAATTAAATAACTAATAATGGTAGTGGCGGTCACATAGGGCAGTACTGACTGTCAGGGACAGTGATCCATGCACCCACCCGCAATAAGGATAGTACTAATTTGTCGGAGACAGCGTTCCATATCCAATAACCGGGCAGTACTGACTGTCGAGAGACAGTGGTCCGTGCACCAAGACGCATCCGTTCAAAAATGCGTACCAACTCAATAGCGCACCTCCTTATAAAGGCGATCCGCTAGTGGGGGGTAACGTTACAATATTTCACTCAATTGACTTGAAAGTCTTTTAAGTCAAACATCCGATAGAATGAATGATTTGTCTATGGTGCACGTTCCACTAGCGCCATCTAGTCGCCGCCTCTCGCAGATGTTAAATAATATGGCTTCCGTCATATACACATCAAAGGCACGGATTCTCTTGGTGATAGCAAACTACTTGGCAACATTATTTGTATACCTATACCTACATTATAAAGTTAGAAAAATTTTACTAATTTAAATCAAATGTTTCCAATTGAATTCTACACATCACTAGACCAAGACAGGTGATCGGTGTCAATAAACTACACACAAAGAAACAAGTCTGTTAAAGATTTGTGTCTCCTGGTACTATTTGCAAAATGGGTTCCGCATGTTAGTTTTATTCCACAAAATATCAAACACTTAAACACAAATGAGTTAAGTACTATAAAAACCTTATTGTAACTTAGGAAATTGTTTTTGTTTTTTAGTAAAAAAACGTACTGCCGAGTATGTAACTAATAGTACAGTAGGAGTGTCATCAAATCATACTTAAAATATCAGATAATAGGCACTACTAAAACGCTATAGCCTAAATTTTGTATGAATTAAATGACTACACTCAACAGTTATCCAAGTTCAGTTTCTGTGTTTTTGACACTGTAACTAAATGGCTGACAAAACTGCGAATTGCAATAATAGGAAACTACAAAAGTACTCAATACTAATAAAAAGGTTTCATTTATTTGATAATGAACCCTAGAAAACTTTCTTACGTAACTTATGTTTGTCCTGGTACAAATAATGCCAGAGGGTTCAGTACTTAATTTTGTTTTAAGGCTTCTACATACCGGGGCGACTTGTCGCGCGACGCGACACGACACAAAGGCACCGCTCGTCCCGCGACACGCGGAGCCTTTGTGCCGTGTCGCGTCGCGCGACAAGTCGCGCTGGTATGTAGAAGCCTTTAGTAATGTTCATTGATTACCTACTTATTCAATGAAAATTTACTAGCGGTGTAAATAAAATAACATAAAAAAGAAATGAATCTAAACACGTCACTAATTTGTTTAGTTTGTTTACAGTTGTCCCGATGTCCGTTCGTCGATGATAAAATTTTCCGTAATTAGAGAATGTCTCAAATATGCAAGAGAAGTTATTTAAAGTACTAGGACTTCATGAGTAACGGAAATTATTGCACATTAATAATACGCAACCCTAATTTCTGTACTTTTACAATCATATAGGATAACAAAGGTTACCCACACATTGATGTTTAGGGTCAATGAGGCAATTCTCGGCACTTCGCAAATTTTTCTGATTTTTATTAAATTACTTTTTCGTTTTGATATCCGGCCTAAACAAAATGCTTATGTTTTATGCTCAATTTTTTTGTTTATTTCCTGTTTATCCCCAATTTCCAAGTACCTAAGCAAATTTTAGCAACTAAGACTTAACATTATTCATCTCAAAATAAACTAATTAATTTTCAAATGGATTTATCAATTTCATGTAATGCATGAAAGATGCTTCATATGACGTGTTTGGCGTCGTAAAGTCGGTAAATTTACTTAATTTTAAAGAAAAAAATTACGAAAGCAATAATTAGGACAGTTACCCTAGTACTAGGATAGTAGGCTAGGATAACAGACTTTTTGCGTGTGTTTTTAGTCGCTCTCTGTCCGTATTGCAGCGGTACTGCAATAAAATTGGTAGAATATCGAAAAAAAAAAATACGATACATTTTTCAAATTTCATATTTTCGCGCCATAGCGTCCCTTTTTTTTTTTTTTTGGGTGGGATATTACCAAATAACTTCTCCCGCTCTGGGCGGAGCGGGAGGGCGTGTCAGACTTTTACTGACTAAAACCCACCCGTATTCCTTCATTTGCCTGTGTGCCAGGGCCACGATATCCCTTTCGGACAAACTCGCAACCCTGGCAGGCATTGGCCCTAGCGGACCCCGTCAGTTGGTGCTGACAACTCTTTGAGGCGCGCGTGGAATACTACGCGCCGTCGACCCGGGCCTGGTCGTTATCGGATGGTGAGCTACCCATCGCTCACCGTCCGCAGGCCCACGCCTACGGTGGCCGGAAATCGGCTTGCGACTCCCGACGCCCGGGGTGTCTCCTGCGGCGACTAGGGGCGCGAGGGCGCGAACCTTGCCTCTCCCTCACGCGTTCCGCCTCCTCCTTCGCAAGCATTACTAATTCGCAGAAGGATATGACGGCCTCCCATGCACTCTCGCTCCGAACCATGGCCTGCACCAGGGCCGGACGCGAGAGAGATCGCCGCCGCCGATCGCCTCCGTGAGGACACGGCGGTGCTCCGCCCAAGCTGGGCAGACCTCCACCGTATGCTCCACCGTGTCCTCCGGGCGATCCACACAGTGGTGACACCCGGGCGTTTCCTCCCGCTTTATCCTGAACAGGAACCTCCCGAAACAACCATGTCCGGTGAGGACCTGCGTCAGGCGGAAGGTGAGGACGCCGTGGCGCCTCTCTAGCCACTCCTCAAAGAGGGGACTTATCGCCACAATTGTGGCGTGCCCAGCCATAGCGTCCCTAAGGCCTACACTCATTAAACGTTATTAAACGCATGTTTTTAGTGAAATTTGATGTTTTTAATAATAAAACGTTTTTATATTATTAAATAAACCCATATTATAAAGATTTAATTGATAAAAATTGGATTTAAAAAGTGGTAGGTTTTGTGTACCTCATGGTAGATTTTTGTTAGCAACACTCAAAACTATTGTACTGACACACTATCGACATACTACTGAGACACCACTGAAACGCCATTGAAGTTTTTGTCGAATGCCAAATTTGCAACAGTGGCAAATAATGTCTGTAGTGTGTCGATAGAGTGTCAATGGCGTGTTGCTTAACTCAAAGTTACAGAATTGGGCCCCTGTAGACATAGCTCGCTGTTGTCACGTCTATTGCGGGGAACTACGTCGTTTAAACGTGTCAAACGACTTGGGTTTGTCTTCACAAACACAGCTACTTCTAGTATGTACAGACAGGGTAATGTTAATATTTTGTGTTTTTTGAAGTACTGTACACAGCTATCCGTTGTTTTAAGCTTAAACATCGCAAGAAAAAAAAGAAAGAAGAATTTTTGTGACCCAAAGATCACGTAAATAAATGAATTTTGAATATGGGGTCACTTTTGGGGGACGCTACTGCCGATCCTTTAGAATTTTAATTATATCACTTTTAAATTTATATCTGCTTAGGAATAATATGTCTATTGCACCAAAACGCGTATTGTATGTGTCGACTAAGCGGTATAGCGGTGAGCGCACACCAGCATTGGTTCTACAAAAGCTGGTAGCGAACAGTCGCCTGGAGCGTACCTCCCGTCCCTGCACTGTTCGAGGAACCAGGTAACACAAACCAGTCACCAAGTCAGGGTAATCAAACTTGTTTCGGCATACACTGAATAACGTCATTGTCTCAAGGAGGTCGCGTCTTGACTGTAATGTAAGCAGGTCGTATTCTTTAAGAAGCGATTGCCATGATGTTTTCTTTCGAAAACATCTAAATTGCATAGCACGAAGGTACTTGCGTTGGACTAATTCTAAAATTTCGATGTATTTGGCATAGTAAGGATTCCAGATTGGTACTGCGCGTTCTAATTGCGGCCTAATTATGGATACAGGTGCAAGAAGGTGGAGGGACGATGGAAATCTCTAGATCCTCTCATTAAAAAGCCAAACATCTGATATGCCTCATTGACAATGTTTTCAGCATGAATAATTGAATATCAAGATGAAGTTTCGAGTCCAGCTGCACACTAAGATCGCGTAGATTGCTAACTTTGTTAATAACAATATTAGCATGTCGATAATTGAAATGTATGATATTTTTATTATTAGTGAACGTTATACTATGACACTTGGGTAAGCTAAGGGACAGTTTATTATTAGAGCAGTAGTCTGAGAAACGATCAAGATCACGTTGGAATTCAACACAGTCTACTTAATTTGAAAGTTTAAAAACTTTTAAATCGTCAGCGTATAAGAGAAATTTTGAATTATGAAAGCAATTTTTTATGTCATTTATGAAAAGTGTAAATAATAAAGGTCCTAAAGTTGAGCCCTGAGGGATTCCTGATGTAACTTGAATATAGCTAGACTCGAAGCCATTGATCACAACCTTTTAGGTCCTATTGGTTATAAAGGAGACAAACCAACGCAGGAGATCCCCCTTGATACCATTTTACGCAATTTTATTGAGCAGCAATCTATGAGCCTTTTAAAAATCAGTGTATACCGTGTCTGTTTGTTGTCTGTTATCAATATTTTCAAAAAGTTGTGTTGTGAATATTAGGAGATTGCTCATGCAAGACCTATCTTTGACGAAGCCATGTTGCTCCTTTATTAGAACATGACGAATAATTGGATAAATCTCAGCATGGACAAGCTTTTCAAAGAGTTTCGATAATGTTGATAATATGGAAATTGGACGATACATTTCAAAGTTATTTTTAGAACCACTTTTGTGTACTGGTACCATATTTGAAAGAAAAAAGAAAGAAAAATAATTTTATTTGTCACAGAAAAAACGTGCGTACGAAAACATAATATGTAATAAACTCGAAGGATCAAAAGCAAAACAGATCTAAGTACTATAAGAAACAAACAAATAGTCGGAAACTGTACGTCATGATTGTGACAAGAAGGCTTGCACTCAGCATGATGCTCGCGTGATTTGCGCGTTTCCATACTTCCGGAAAGATACCACACGAAATACATTTGTTAAATAGTATAAATATGGGATGACATACTGTAATGTAGGTATTTTTTTAAAATAACGCAGGTATATCGTCCGGACCAGGTCCTTTAGTCAAATTCAACATTTTTAGTTCTCTACGAATATTTTCTAAGGGGAAGCACAATTTAGATAAGGTAACATCATGATCAGCACTTGTAGACGGAGGTACCCAGGAATTAGAGTTAAATGTCCTCCACATTTGTACACAGAATAGAAAAAGGAAGATAATAAATTACACGCTGTTATAGGATCACTGGCTAAATTTTGTTTGTAGTTTTACCGTGCTAGGAATTCTATCTGCAGTTCTACGGTTGGAGACGTAAGACCAGAAAGCCTTTATATTGGTGGTAATATTATCTTCAGCTGACGTCATGTATCTCTTATAGCATCCATCAGCTTCCCTTTTGAACCTTGTTCTAATAGCAGAAAACTTTTCATAGTCACATACTCGTATATTGCCGCGCTTCTTCCACTTTACCCAAGCATAAGTTTTATTTTTGAAAGTATGCATGAGGGAACGTGTGAACCAGATGGGGAAATTAAAATTCCTCTGCTTGCATGTGGATGTATGTTGTGATCTAATTATTGCGAACATTTTTTCGTAGAAAGCAGACACCGCTTCATCAGGTATCAACCCTTCAAGTAAACCACTCCAGTCAACATTGCCAATATTCTTATTTATCTCGCAGTAGTCAGTTTTGTAATAATTGAGTGGATTCGGAATTTTGCATTTCGAGATACCCGGTTTACGTACTAACGGTACGTGGACGTAAAAGGCTGGATGATAAGTATCGATGGGCAAGAGAGGAACATCAGAGATCTCTTTCTATGACCTACTCGGGTTTTTATTAGCATGTATGAGTAGGTACTGAGAGCATATTTTACTAACGATAGGTTTATGTGTAGCCGTGTGATGTTGATGTGTAGCCGTGTGTGCCACAAAACTTGGCATAAAACATGGCCACCGGTCACGCATAGATAGAGTTTGACTTCACACAAAAATCCTAGGCCTTGACAAACATTTTTAGAAGTATCTTTTTTCATATTAATTTCTTCTTCTTCTTTCTCTTACTCTTGATTAGTTAGAAAGAAAGAAAACGCTTTATGACATTTCTGTGTCGATATGATATATATTTATATAACTGTTCTTCATTTAATAGAATAGGCTATATCCATAGTATTCCTACCTCAATGGCTGAATGTCAATCTGTGGTATTGATGTCGCAGGCAGATTGTTTGAATCGTCATTATACATACGGCACCGTCCATTTACAAAGTAATGAAATATGCCGAAGGAAAATTGGCAGTTTTAATTACGACATTGATTGTTATTGTAGGTTCGGATGGAACTGTAATCAACCACGCGCGAGTCGAATTGCCAAACTGGTCGCAGTAACTAAGCCAGGGCACCGGCATACAAAAAACCGCGTCAATATTTCATAAAGATCTTCACAAAGAACCTAATATAACATGTTAAACGTCCGAGTTCTCTGCCTCTAACAAATAAAATAGTTCCCTGAGGAGAATTTTTGTCTTATCAAAAAATGTAGTGCCTTCGGGACGTAATATTTCCTTCCCCCGATGTATATTACGTGTGCGAATATGTATGGAATGTCTTAGTAAAAGCATTAGGTATAGCTAGGCCTTAGACGTTTTGGTGTAATATTTAGAAAATGTATGTCTCTATTCAATTTGAATGGTATTTTAGGTATTTTCTGTTATTTGAAGGTCTATAGTTTGATTTATGCGCGAAAGGCAGAAAATATTATATGTTTAGGAAAACCTCAATTTTACTCAGTAACTAGACAAGAATCCCCGTTCTTGTCTGGAGTTCCGTTCTTGTGTGGAAATATTTATTTATGCTTCAGTATTTTTAAGGCGTACCTTTAGTATTTTTTTGTGGCATTTGTTGTGTTTTTTGTTTTGTTTTTTTTTTTCGTCGTCTACAACGCTGCTCAAAAGTAACCAGTTACAAACTCAAATCACCGATGAGTAGCCAGACAGAATGTCACACACAGTACTAGTATCGTATTTCAATGGCGGTCCGTACACGACGCAACCAATCACAAACGTTAAGAGCGTTTACACCTTACGGCATTTCATACAAACTTTCAAGCCCTTGTTTATCGCTTTTAATGAAACTTCATACGTATAAGCAGGATACAGAGGTCTAAAAAGTTAGTAAAGAACATTTTCGATATGTCTTATTTAAAAACAGATAACTGGAAATCTCTGTTTATATAGAAAAATTAAAATTGGTCTAATTTGGCTGTAACACTATTTTTCTAAAATGTTCTTTACTAACTTTTTAGACCTTTGTATCTTGCTTATGCGTATGAAGTTTCATTAAAATCAGTTCAGTTGTTTCGAAACACAAGGGCTTGAAAGTTTGTATGAAATGCTGTAAGGTGTAAACGCTCTTAATAACGCGATAGAAACGTTAGTAAGTCGCATCATGTATGAACCGCCATTGAAATACTATCGCTGTGGCATTCTAGCTACTCATTGGTGATTCAAGTTTGTAAAATGTTATTTTTAAGTACGATGGACGATGGGCCATAAAGTTAAAAATATCTACTTTCCACAGATGTCTCACACAGTAGTGAGAGGAACGGCGACCGCGGCTCAGCTATACCTCGATACAGTCCTAGACGCCATTCTGACAGAACAGGGGGTCACACCGGACCCGACGCAGAGGGACAATGTGACCCTCTCACAGATCATGTTCCACTGTCTGAGGGAAAGACCGAAGGATGTGTTCATGGTAAGTTTTGAAATTGGCTTGAGTTGAATTGGTTTTGAGTCACTTTTACTGCCAAGCACCCAGTATATGGGTCGAAAGATAATTCGTTTGTGTGCCCACAACCCGCTCCACGAGTCGTCGCTATACGAAAGATAATTCGTTTGTGTGCCCACAACCCGCTCCACGAGTTGTCGCTATACTCGTTCAAAGCTATAGATGACTTCTGTGTTGAACTGTACTGTTTTGTTGTTATAGATTTACATAACACAATAAATGGCATGCTAATTAGTATGCATTCTATGTACTTAGCAGTAAAAGTGACAATAATAGTCTTTGAAATTAAATGAAATTAAATTTATTTGCAAGAATTGTAGTACAATACAGATGGTCGGGTTTTTTAACAGTTTCGAAAACAATTCACTAAAACTAGCATGCAAAATAATTGTTTACATTAAATAAATAGATGATAGTAAAATTGGAACATGAATCCTAGATAATATAAGAATAGAAATGTCAATCATTTGTCAAATTATAATAGTTAAATGTCAGTGTGAATCTTTAAAGTTTAGGTACTCATTCACAGAATATAATGATTTTTCTTAAACCATTTGAATAGCACTGTTATAAAACGATTGATTGGTAGTTCCCTGTATGATTTTGGTAATTTATTATATAACCTTAAAACCATTGGCAAGCATCTTCTGTGATATAAGTGGCTTTTCATTGGAGGAATAATTAGCCTATCAGGATACTTTGTGTTAAACGTAATAGTGTCTCCAAGAAGTTGAAATAAGTGAGTGATTCTGAGTGCATTTTAACGAATTTACAGCATTCAAATATGTACATTCCGGGAACAGTTAATATATTGAGATCTTTAAAAAGAGGTTTACATGAAGTCAATGGTGGCACATCACAAAGAGCACGGATACACTGGTTTTGAGCTATGAATACCCTATTTATAAGAACAGAATTCCCCCATAGCACAATGCCGTATCTAACGTTAGAAGGTACGTAACCATGATACGCTAAGAGGGCTGTTTTGAGGTTGGCTATTTCACAAAGTTTCCACAAGGCAAAAGCGAAATGATTATTCTTATTTGTGATCTTTAAGCAGTGATTTTTCTATGTGCCGCCACTGTCCCCTGTTATGTCAAGAAAATTGGCTTCGTTTGCTTCGTTAACTCTTTGATCGGAATAAGTAATCCTATGGTCAGAACTTGATTTTCTATTATGGAATTGAACGAAGGAGGCTTTATTTTACTGATATACCTTACTCACCTGCCCGCCTTTTCCCAAATAAGTTGTGGTCAGCTTCCAGTCTACCGGATGTAGCTGAATATCAGTATTTTACATGGAGCGACTGCCTATCTGACCTCCACAACCCAGTTACTGGGTAACACGATACCCCTTGGTAAGACTGGTTGTCAGACTTTCGGGCTTCTGACGACCCGTAGCGACGCGACCATTAAAAATCCACAAATGACAGTCGGGACCAACGGCTTAACGTGCTTTCCGAGGCATGAGGTAAATTACTATAGAATCTAACAAAAAAAACCGGCCAATTGCAAGTCGGACTCGCGCACGAAGGGTTCCGTACCATTATCTATAAAAATGCAAAAAAATCACGTTTGTTGTATGGGAGCCCTCCTTAAATATTTGTTTTATTTTAATTTAATTATTTATTATACAAATCTCAAGGTATTGCAGTTTTAAATCTCAAAAACAAATAAATAGATAAAACTATTTGTTTTGCTCTCCGCACGAACTTCATATCTAATCACAAAACATCTTGTAGTAACCAGTCGCATTTGCAGATAACGTTACAGGCAATTTTACAATGTCGCTAGTCACGACATACCAGGTTAAATGATAAATGATTTTTATTTCTGTAAGTAGGTTTATACAAACACTTTTACAGGTCAATAATTTTTTTTTAAACTAGATGAGGTCGGTGTTTCCTATTTGACTACTCTGAGAAGAAAGGCGGAAACAACCTCAGAGGTCACAGTCTCTTTTAAAGTCCAGACTTAATCTTGGTCAGATCATGTAGATTGGTGTCTGAAATGGTATTTTGAGGAAAGAACCACACAGATTGAGTGGACCTGAACAGTCAGTGCACGCATTTGTCAGTTATCGTGCAGCTCTACTCAGAACTTAAGTGGCTCAACGATGCAACGATCAATACCAAAGAAAGGACATTATTATTAACTATCTGTGTGTAAAATATGATCAAAATAGTTGCGGAACCGATAATTTGGGAAAAAATTAGGAGAAATTACGAGAAAAGTTAAGGCACACCAGATGGTAAATTTTAGTCACGCATTTGGTTTTCGAACCAAGCCATCGATTGCAATCGGTTCTAGGTTTGTGACCCTAAATTACGTAACGTTTCAAATGAATATTATCTTATAAAGATAAACCTTAATTATCCCGACCAAAACAGACCTGGTTAAAACAATCAACTAATATTAAAATGTTAACGCAGAAAGTACTATAACTATTATAGTAATTAAATGTGAAGGTTTAAGTAAAAACTCGATATCGCGTAGCACGCCTCGACGGAATCGCAGGCGCAGCTCGCCGATCTTCGAACTCCAAGCTGCAATGCTATGTTCTATGCGGCTAGTAAACATGAACCAAGAGCACGCAGATTCTATGCGGCTGGTAAAAACGAACCAAGAGCACGCATGCCTGGTAGATAGTCCGGAACCCAGAAAAAAACAAGACCGGAAGCGGCCCTTTTCATCTGGTTCTACACCTAAGACAAATAAATTAGGGTATTACACTAGAGAAAAGGGATAATTCATAATCACTGTGCTCGGCAAGATGGTGATATCTTTAAGCCATTTGGTGTTGCCGTGCCTTTGGAATGTCCGCCAAATTCCGATGAGTGACCAAATATGTTAGGGAATACTACATACCTTTGAAGAATATAAGATAAGACTTACACCATTTGCAGAATTCATCAATCAATAAAATATGTATACAATTTTACTTGGTACGATTTTACATTATAAAGTCCGAAATTTATAATATAAATTTCGGACTTTATAATGTAAAATCGTACCAAGTAAAATTGTAAGAATCAGAAGTTCAATCTACTTCAATATATTATATTGAAGTAGATTGAACTTCTGATTCTTAGCAACTGACATGTTTTACTATAAAAACTGACAACCTTGTTCAAGTCATAATGAAATTTGAAAGTCAGAATAATTTACAATACCAACAAATTATTTATTTAACAAAAACAAATTATTACAAAAAACAAAAACCCGACTGCATAAAAACGAACTGAAAACTTATATATTGCAGCTGCAAATACAAAAAGGGACGGTAAGGATTAAAAAAAAAATTAGAACAATATTGGTTTCTTAAAAGCTATATGTAATGAATGAGTCAATTCCAAATATAGGTAAGTATAGGTTTAATATATAATATTATTAAACTAAAGCTTAAAATAAAGCAAATTATTAAAATAACGATAAATCCGACTGCAAAAACACATAACTGAAAAGAGAAAAACAAGAATAATGTAATCTGTAGAACTTTGTTTCAACTTTGTTTTTTGTACAAACAAAAGTTTACCATGTTTCATATTATTGCTTTGTAACCACCCTTTTAAAAAAACGAACTTGAAACAAAATTCTTTAGATCACTATTTCTAATGCTTGTTTTTCTCTTGTCAGTTATGTGTTTTGGCAATTGAGTTTTTAAAATAATTTGCTTTTTTAAATCGAATATTTTCTAAAAATAAACTATTCGTTCAGTATTATTGTCATAGTCCTGTGATGTCACCGGTTCAGTCGGATAGCGTTCCAAATTGCCTGGTCGGCACGTGGTTGGCACGGTTATTGAGCAATTTCATCTGTTTGCCGCGCTCAATAGAAATGACGCTAACATAAAAAGAGGATCGTCACGGATTGTGGCGGGTAGTTCTATGATATTTCCAATTGACCTGGCATGAAAAAATCGGCTTCCTAAACTAAATTTAGTTTTTTTTTGTTAGTCTATCAAAACTTGCATCAACAAAATATCCGTGATACGTATGAATTCCGACACTGCAAGGCTGCCGCATGAACCCTTTTACTTAATGACGCTTAATGATGTTGTATCCAGACCCAGCCGCAAAGTGCATATGCTTAATGTTCCGAGGCGTAGAATTAAATTCTTTTCTAATAATGTATACTGCATGTCCATTACTGTTTATAACAAATTACCTGATCGCTTCAAAACTCTCAGCCTCAGAACGTTTAAATGTAAATTATTTAACTTTCTATTAAGCAAATATTACTACTCGATTGAAGATTTTATGAATGAAAAATGTACTTAAATATTTGACATGATTGCCTCTAAATCATCATTTTTATCTACTTGACCTTATTGCACTTTGACTTATACATATAATTAATCTGTTTTACAACTATTGTTCAATTTATTTAAATTATTAGTAATTCTAATTCTAATGTTTCATAATTTTATTTAAATGTAGTAATGACTCATACTTTTACAAACAATATTTGTACGCCGGAAACGGGAGAATATTATGATCGTAATACATAATGCACATAACAACTTTGTACAATATTCTGACAAATAAATGCATTCTATTCTCTTCTATTCTACAAAGTGTTCAAATACTGACGATGAAAAAATCTAACTGAATCATCATTATCCAGATCAATGGTGCTACCGGCGTAGAGATAACAAACGAACATCTCCTCAAACATGCCGTCTCGCTCTCACGCGCGCTCACAGCCAAGGGTGCGAGGGGGAAGTATGCTATGCTGCTGATGAGGAACCACCAGGACATGACATCGGTCTACTTCTCATCTATCTTTGTGGGAATGATCCCGTTTATGATGGATCCTAATACTACAGTCTGTGAGTATCTATGCTTAGATGATCTTGCAGTTTTCAGCACTTATTTTATGGTAGCCAATGTTTAGATCAGCATATTACCCGCGCCATTAGGAAAATGAATTCAAATTGGCGGAATTTCCAATGGCACCGCAACACCAAATGGCTAAAATATATCACCATCTTGCTGGGCACAGTGATTATGAACTATCCCTTCCACAGATGAGCTGATCCATTTCCTAAAGCTGATCGAGCCAAACTACGTGTTCTATGACCGCGAGTTCCATGAAATTCTTCAAGCGGCACGACAGGAATGTGAAGACCTGAACACCTCAGTACTGGTGGTTGATGAACCTGGAGTCTTGGAGCAGTTCACTGACGGGTACAGCGATGAGGTCCACAGTTATCAGTAAGTGTTCTCTTCTATTTGCGAATTTATCATTGAGTTACTGCCTCGTTAGTGTAGAGGTCGCACGCGCTACTGCTGAGCTTGAGGTCTTCCCTTTTTTCGAGGTGAGGTTCGATTCCCAGATCAACCAAGTGTTGGGCGTTTCTTGTAGGAATTTCTCAGTAGCAGCCCGGAGTCTGGATTTGTGTCCGGTTGATGGCAACAGGCTCGCCCCCTATCACATGAGACTTAAACAAAACTCAAGCAGGTGTATTATTAATAGGCCACGTCTGCTTAACTCATCAAGGAAAAAAAAAAATTGTTATAATTTAAAAGCTATGTAATAATTGACTTATTAAATCAATGGAATAATTCCGTTGGTATAAACGCTTCTACAGACCGGCGCGACACAAAGGACCCGCGTGTCGCGCGACGAGCGGTGCCTTTGTGTAGCGTCGTGAGTCGCGCTGGTCTGTAAAAGCCTTAATAAGTGATTAATAGAGATCGGAATATGTAGTGTGCGTATTTACCTAAACTTCGAGGAAGTATGTAACAGTGGACACCAGCTCCTCCAAAATCCTGGAATCATTAACATGACGATTAAGTCTTAAGAAATTGCAAATTATTGATTGAATTTTGAATACATTCGTTGACAAATTCTTATTTCGAAGAATCTTATTACATTTAGTTAAATAAAAGCGATTTGTTTTACAAAGGAATAGGAAAATAAATGCTTGACAAGTTGGCTGGTTATTGTGTATATTTTCTTTATTACATTGTGATAAAAACTTAATTTCATTTTACCAATGAAACGAGCGGAACCCAAAAAACTTTCTTTTATGATTTTTCAAATCAATAAATTACTATGTATAACATTCAATAAATAATTCGTGATTTTTAAATCCCGGTATCAACACTTCATTGTAATCATTCCGGGACAAACTGTGGGCCTAAATAGAACAGAATTGGTGCAATGAGACAGTGAGATGGAGTCGCGGCAGACCACGTAGGAGATGGCGGGACGAACTGGATCGTTTCCGTCAACACTGGAAGGATGACGCGCGGGCTCGCGGGTGATGGAAGGAGTGGAGGGAGGGTTTTGCCCAGGAGTGGGACAGGATAAGCTAATAAAAAAAACACTATGTTATTTGCGTCCTTGAAGTTTTGGTAAATATACTCTACCCATTCCAATCTCTGGACATTAATCATTGATTATTTATTTATTATAGGTAAGTTTAGAATTATGTGATTCATATTGGTATATGTAAATGTGATTTTATTGATAAGTTGTTTAAATATTAATCATCAAGTTATGAACTCCAGGGTTTCTCCAGCATCGATGGATGACCCATTCATGTTACTGCCCACCAGTGGCTCCACCGGAATACCTAAAGCTGCAATAATGACGCATCGAGGACTTGTCACTCATCTTCCTACACCGTGGTAAGTTCCATTGAATTATATGCCTTCGCGGTTCAACCTGGTTGAGACTGACACAGGACCGTGCAGATTGCACCAGCAGAGAGGCCTATGCCGAACGTTTAATGAAGTCGGGCTGTTGGTCAGAGTGGCGAAAACATCATCTTGCCCCCTGGTCCCATGTTACTTGTAGTCGACCCCACACATTTTCTTCTTCCATTATTCCCTGTCAACCGTCTCGCTAATATTCACTCCCTTTTATTTTATATCATTCGTCACAGTCTATCTACCTTTTCTTTGGCCTTTCTCATCCTCTCCATCCATCAACATTTATATTCATGATTGTTTTAGTCACATAAGATAATTAATTAGATAAGATATCCGAAAAAAAAAGAAAAATGTTGCGCATGACCAATATTCTTAATGACCTATGTCTGTGTTAAATAAATTTTGCTTTTTTATCCAATTTTTGTGCAGTCTGTCCTGTCCTCGTCCATTTATCCATCCACCTGACTGGTTTCTAACTTCTCTAACCAACGCGTCTCTTCCAAAATCTACACAAGTACCACATCCTAATAAGAAAATCTAGTATAACCAACTCTATCCCTTTAGGTCTTATCACACGCAGTTCCCGACGCCAACCAGTAGAGTTATGGTCTTAACAAGCATTCAATGGATCACATTCACCATGTTTGTGACTTCCAGCGTGGTGCACCACATACCTATCATCATGACACCTAAGAAGATTACAGCAGAGCATGTAGCCGAGATGATGGAGACATATCGAGTAAGAAACACATTTAATTGTTTACTGAGGGCTGGAGATGAAGTGAAATGAATGAGGGATGAAGTGAAATTCTATCAGCGATAACGGTGATGGAAAAGCTTATGTGAATCTCATTGAAAATCGTAGAAATATGAAATTCGTTGAAATCAAAATCAAAAATATTTTTATTTCACGTAAGCCTACACGGGCACTTATGAAACGTCAGAAGCTAGGTGCACGGTTCCAATTGGTCGTTTCTTATGGAGAAGAGCCGGCAAGAAACTCCACGGACACTCTTTAAGAGAAAAAAAATTGGCTTTTACAATGTTTTCAAATTACAGTGTTAATAGGTATGAGAGAACAGCGTAGGCCCTTCAAAAGTACCAGGTACTTAACAAAATAGAAAATGGTCGACAGATCTACAGTCTATTAAGCCTACAACGTCCTCACATTGACAAAAAAAAAATATGATTAAAAATAATAAAAGTTAGAACCTTGTAGAAATTTAAATTGTAGGTATAATAATGTCATATAAGAAAAACATTATGTCAGTGAAGTTTGTAAAAAAGATAAAATTAAATTAAAAAATAACTTCGTAATTTGGGAGCAGTTATAGACATTTACATAGTTTTGCCGTTAATGAGGTACCAGGGAAGCCACATGTACAGAAGGAATTAATGCCAAACTTCCTTGTCTTCAACGTAGTCCTTAATCTTACAATATGCTTTTTTGATAAGGGCACGTTTAATGTGCGTTTTGAATTTTCCATCACTAAGTTCTGTAACCGATTGTGGCAAATTATTATAAAAGCGGATACTGTTTACAAGAAATGACTTGCTTGTTTTCGTTAATCTAAATTTGTGTATCACAATTTCTATATTATGGATTTGTATATTATGGAAATCACTTCTTATTTTGAAAAGTCCTAAGTTGAGAGCGACCATTTCCTGACTAGGCCGTCTGGTTCCACGAAGGACTTTTTCTGAGACTTGTCTATTGTACCGTAACCTTTCATCAGTATTTAATTCTAGCAAAACAAAACAAACCGAAGACACTAAGATTTTTCACTCGTTAGGTTTTCTAGCTCATCGTTTATTTTTGCCAAATCGTCTGATCCTGCCTGAGGGGTAACTGAGTAACACATGTGAAATGGCAATCAATCGCAATGCCGTTGGGTTTTTTTGACCGTGACACTCGTTCCGATTGTATTTTGTCTTATGCTGAACCAACGCCTTACGCCTGTCTAAAATATCTTTAAATAGAAAAGAGAAGGCAACATAGAAACTGCGGCCTGGTGGACCGCCGCGCCGCCCGGGCGACGTGTATTGTATAAAAATTGAGCTCTTATGGAAACCGTGTCTTTAACAACATCCCTAATGTTAATGCCCTTTTTAAATATACTGTTTATTATTCCTAAAGGTCTGTGAAGTTCTTAAAAGAAGCAATTTGTAATTTGCCAAACTTTTAAAGTAGAATTTGTTTAAAACGTGACGAGTCCTAACATTAAGGAAGATTAAGGTTTAACGTAAAGACAGTAATTACAACTCGTTGCGGAGTTCTTCGGTTTATACTAATTACTTCTTTAATTACAATATTCGTACAGACAACATCAAAAGTTATCATTGTACCTATGAAGTTATAAAATAAAACTTGGTAATAACAAAATCAAACACTTTTTTGCTCAATCAGCAATCTTTTTAACCGACTTTCAAAAAGGAAGAGGTTCTCAATTCGACTGTATGATTTTTTTTTGTATGTTTGTTACGCGATTTCTCCGTCAATTATGAACCGATTTTAAAAATTATTTTTTTGTTTGAAAGGGTATACTCCCGAGGTGGTCCCATTGCCACCAAATCAGAATCTGATGAGGGGATCCCATGGTAATCGAGGGAAACCCTCAAATTTTATATGCAAACCTATAGCGATTTGGGTATTTGTTATAGTAACTCGTGCATTTGCTCTCCGAAAGCACCATTTGGTGAAGTGGAACTGATGATGGAGACCACAGATGGCCACTGGAATAATAATGAGTACCTATTTAACGTGTTGCGATTAAGCAATTTATGCTCGTCACTATGCATAATAATGAGTGGCAGTTCTCCTGGTTCTTACCAGGAGAACTCCTCAACAATCAACGTCCCAGCATCGGGAAATGCAATATTTTGTAAAAGGTGATGAGCAGTTAACAAAGTTTTACAAAAAAACTACCAAACATAACACTACAAAGTGAAAAATAACTTTAATTTCGGAAGTCGGTGGCCAAAAACTCAAATACAGATCCAAAGACACCGACTTCCGAAATTAAAGTTATTTTTCACTTTGTAGTGTTATGTTTGATAGTCGGTTATTATTTTTTTTGTAAAAAGTTTTTTTCTGCTCACATTTCTTAAGCAATTGCTATGCGACTATACTTAGTGTCTAGAATATTGTTATTAATTTGTAATTAAAGTGGAAATATTAACTGAAGCTAATTCTACAAAAAACTGTTACCATTCTTCAGCTGGAAGATTTCTTTATCAAATTAAATAAAATCAATTAATTTAAAAGGCAATCATTGTTATTTTTTATTAGACTAGCTTTTGCCCATTTGCTTCGCCCGTGTGGGGGTCTGAAACTATCCAACGGAAATATACATCCGGGATTAATATTTATCCTGTATTAATCCAGGTTATTAACTATATGTGTGCCAAATTTCACCCAAATCCGTTCGCCCTTTTTTCTGTAGTGGTAATAGCAGAGGAAAAGGTCATTGACACCAGCGCCACTGTCAATCATAATTATTTTGTTACGCGTAATTTTGAATCTGTGGTATCTTTTAATTTATATGTAGTCACAATTTTAATCTGAATTAAATGCCCAATTTAAATTACATATTACTATAATATGGATTAATATCATCATCATTATCATTTCAGCCGGAAGATGTCCACTGCTGGACATAGGCCTCCCCCAAAGGGAGGGGTTTGGCAGGCGGGCTGGCGATCCTTTCCGAAGGATTATTAAATAATACCTACCGCTTAAATTACCTTCGGAATAGGGCTTCCATTACGTACTAGTTTTAAAGTATTTTCAAATCATTATCTGAAGATGTCAATTCCGTACTTAGTTTATTATTGTCATCATCAACCAATCAAAATAGTAACCAATTTTACACATTTTATTTATAATATGGCAACACAACAATACAAAAAACAATAAACCAATACAATACACACAACAATTAACAATACAACACAACAAAACACATTAACAATTTAACTACATCAAAACTGTACGAACAGGGTATTCCCCGCGGTTTATTTTGTTCTTTGATATATTTTGCAAAAAGTAGTTGTAATACGTAAATAATAGAGTTCAATTATCTACTGGGCGAGTCGGCGCCTGGAGGAGTCTCTACGGGGAACTACTTTCAGTTTTTTAACTAAAAAAAGGTAATACTTAATTTAATTGCTCGATTATCTGTCGTTCGGTTTACCTCGACTCTCGACATTTGATCTGCATCATAATTGTGTATCACAATCTGAATGATTTTGAAGGATATTGATAATCCATTAGATAGATAGATTCATTTATTTGCGTGAAATATGGTATTTTACAGATTTTATAACACATACACAATAGTTCTTCGTATTCCGCCTACTAAATTCGGCATGCAAATTTTGCGACAGTTATAATAATTCTAATTTATACACAATAATTACATTTCAATGTCAAAAAAATAAAAAGTACTATATGAAGAATTGTCTACATATCAAATTACAAATGTCAAAGAAAAATAATTAAGTTACAAATTGTCTATTAGCAACTTTCAAATGACAACCAAAGAAATTAAAATTACAAGTCAGTCAGCTTAATAAAATAAAATAAAAATGTCAAATTGAATGTCATGCAACTTTCCCATTTGTCCTAGAATCCAAAAATTCCTTAATGGTATAAAAACAATTTTCAATAAGCCATACTCTGAGATGTTTTTTAAATAAGCCGGTTCGCAGTTCTCTAATAACCTTTGGTACCTATATTATTGAATATCTTTACTGCCATTCGACTAGTATTTTTATGGCAGTACGCTGTTCTACATCTTGGCATTGCCAAATTTGTTGGATCCCTTGAGATTTTGCCCACCTTATAAACATTGGCGCTATCGGCTGTACTGAATAGGTGAGGATGTTTTTTTACAAATACTCCCATTTCCAGTATATATAAGCATGCCAATGTTAATAATTTATGTTTTTTTAAGAGAGGTCTGCACGATTCTAATGGGTCTGCACCAAAAACAGCTCGTAAACACTTTTTTTGCACAATAAATGCCTTATTGCTGTCAGTGGAATTACCCCATAAGATTAAACCGTATCTTAGCACAGATGAGACATATCCATGATACGCCAATAGAGCGGCATTAGTTCCAACAGTTTTCCTGAGATTTCTTAGTGCAAATGCAAAGCTGTTTAGTCTATTACATATATTTTCAATATGTTTTTTCCAATTGCAATGTTTATCAATTTCTATGCCTGAAAATTTCGCATGGTCAACTTCTTCAATTTCATTATCACGTCCAATAATTTTCATTGCTTTATTTGTCATTTTGTAATTAGAAAAATTAATATATTTTGTTTTGGAAACATTCACACATAAATTATTTTGTTCAAGCCATTCTATTATAGCTTCTACGGCAGCATTTATTTTATCCTCAAATTGTTCATCTTTATTATCTTTATTTATTATCAATGAGATGTCGTCTGCAAAGAACACACACTTATTCTTCGTCACTGCTGGCAAATCATTTATATATAGAAGAAAAAGCAATGGCCCCAAAATACTACCTTGAGGCACGCCATATGTATTGGTCCTGTATTGAGATTTATATTTTATAACTTCTTTGTCTTTATTAACGCCTAAGATTTCAACCCGTTGTTTCCTATTAGTTAGGTAATCTTTTAGCCAATTTAACGCCTTTCCTCTTATTCCGTAACTCTCACATTTTTGTAACAGTATATCATGTTTAACAAAGTTAAAAGCTTTGCTCATGTCGAAAAATATTGCAGTGACCGGTATTTTATTATCTATATTCTCAGTAATCGATTTTATTAGATGATAACAAGCTAGTGCGGTTGACTTTCATCTTTGAAAACCATTTTGTTCCGTACTTATTATATTGTATTTGGATATAAATGAGACAATTCGATTATACATCGCTTTTTCATATATTTTTGAAAATATAGGTATTAAGGTCACTGGGCGATAGTTGTTTAAATCATGTTTACTTTTTTTTTTAAATAATGGTTTTACAACCGAGACCTTTAATTTGTTTGGGTACTTTTCTTCACAGAAACTTAAATTAACAAGGTGAGCTATAATAGGAGACAATATATCAGCACATGATTTTTGCTTCATAAATTCGAAAAATTTGTCAGCTCTACTACGTAAATAACGCAATGAATGTTGTTGAACTGTCAAAATGAAACCCATTGCTAGTAATGGTGTGTTACGCAAGCACCGCTGTGTCCGCTGATCGCTGTCGTCCGGGAAATTCAAATTTAATAAGTTTTTTTTTTGTAATTTTCAGGTCAGTATCAGGTCAGTGTCAGGTTGTATTTTGATCCAAATATGATTGGCGACTGTAACAGAAATGTATTTATAGAATTATAAACATTAGAATCATTAATACCTCTCTCTTAGTTAGATTTGTTCCATTGAATGACTTTTACATGAAATCATGATTGGGGAGCCCTGTGGAGAATGCATAGTTCCGAAAAACGGAATACCAAATCATTTGTAAATCAAATATATTACCAATATTATATTTATTTTATTATTTCTTATTATTATTGTATTTATAGCGATTGCATTGAAAAAAGATCAAACTTGTTTTTTTACTGGTAGGTACCAAGCTAGTATAATATTGTAATGAAACCCTATTATTACAGAATTACCGATTACCTTCAAACTTAATTGTGTAAAACATGCGTGTACAAAATCATCGTGCAATACCACAAAGTTAATATCAGATATAACCAGGGAGCAGTTCTAAAATATAGTAAAACTGGTATACAACTGCATCCGGTTAGACTAGTAGCCGACTCCAATATAGTTGGGAAAATACTGGGCAGATTGATTGACCAGGAAGCAGTTGTAATAATAATAATTATATAATATACGCCTGATATAGTGGTGCTGGATCGAACAGAGCGGCGCACAATGATTATTGACATAACGGTCCCTCATGACGAGAACCTCGTGAAAGCCGAGAAAGATAAACAAATCAAGTATCTTGACTTGGCTCGCGAGGTTGTCGACATGTGGGATGTGGGCTCAGCAATAATTGTGGCGATAGTTGTATCAGCCAATGGCTTATTTGCCTCGACCAACACCTAAGGAGGCTCTCGTTGAGCAGCTAGATTAAAGGCCTGATTCAGAAAGCGGTACTTCTGGACACGGCTCGCATTGTTAGGAGGTTCCTCTCTCTGGAGCCCTGACCGCCGGTAGGTTGGACCTTGTTCCCGATACCAGTGGGCTACTATTTTTAATATTTTTAAATGTTTTTATATTTTTTTCATATTCTAATATTTAAAAATATAATTTATGTGTATATTTAATGAAATTAAGGAATATAATATAGTAAATAATAATATAATATAGTAAGTAATAATATATTATAGTAAATAATAATATATCATAGTAAAATCTGTGTAGTTTGTCCCAAGCCAACATAAAAGCGCTGCTCCACATCAGCCCACGGCTAAGCTACGCTCGTGAACCCACTTTGTATAAAAATGTAGACTGTTAAAGAATGTATGAGTCGATGATGGGATCGTCCACTTAGACCCGCGGCCATGCTACGCACGAATGCGTGACTGGCAAACAAATGAAGCGCGCCAGATCGCGGATCAGAAAACTTACCAGTGGAAGCCAAAAAATGTAGTGTCACTTACAAATTGAGTGTTTTGGTTTGATTATTTGAATAGTTGAACCCACATGTTGAACCCGAAATATTAAGTTTAAATCATCTTAAAAATGTTTTACATTAATTGATAGTTAAGGTTATTTTTTATAACCTCGAAAGTTTCAATTACGATATCATAATGTTATTCAAACAATAATTGTTGGAAAAAGTAGTGAAATATGAAGTTGAAACCTTCTCAATACAGAATGTATTACTAATTCCCTTTAGCGAGTGATTGCGTAGGAATTTAACCTGAACAGGGTTTGTTTATACTTTGATCAGATACTTTTGCAACAGACCTCTCCGTGTACATCTTTAGCAGTGAACGGTCGACTTGATGTAATGAGTAGTACTCACAAATTTTAAGATATATACTTATCTCCTTTACGGCTAAGCAAACGGCTGGCAAACCTCTTTTATTGCCCAGTGAATTATGGCTCGAAATGTGCTCGAAAGATGCCAAATGGTCGAGATCGTCTTCAGTGACAGATTAGTGCAGTTTGTGGGTTTTAATAAATCTTATAGTGGGAACATACATTTGGAAACACGGGGAACAGGACATTACTCAACATGAATATTGTGAGACTATACGGAGTATTGTGTTATTAGCTGTAGTACTTAATTCAGAAAAAAAAACAATAGCATTGCTGACTGTGCTGAGTTTTTTCTTAAAATATGTTGCCCACACAAAAAAGCAGTTACCCACACTCGAACTGTAGCGTCAATAATAAATAATCGGAAATTTAAATTTGTATTTCAGCCAACGTGGGCCTACTTAGCGCCTGCATTCGCTGTATCTTTGGTAAACTTAATAAGACCAGATCAAATGAGCTCCCTAGAGACCCTGATCCTACTGGGTTCACCAGCCACTCCGGAACTTATGGCTACCCTACAAGTAAGTACAAATGAGTTCACGAGTAATATAGAATGTTGAAAACACCAACCCGTGTTGAGCAAGCCACAGAGCATGTAACTTTGAGCAAGTGTGGTGATCAATGCTGGTGCATTCTCTGTGTGAGACGAAGCCTTTGACAGCCGTGGGGTAATAATAAGCTGATATTATTTTAAATGGGCAGCCGTGCACGGAATCTATCTGCGACTCTTGCATTCCCCTGAAACTGAAGGGGAAGGTGGTTAGACTTGCTGTGTTGTATGGATCAGAATGATGGGCCACAAGAGGGATGTGTTACACGAATGGGTAGAATAAGAAATGACTACATAATGAGAAAGTCTGAAATTGACTGAAAAGTTGTGCTGAAATCGGTTGTCATGGTATGGACATGTGATGCGAAGGAATGAGGAAAATGTCGAGAGGAAAGTTTTGAGTATAAAAGTCGATGACTACAAGAGTTGGGGAAGAAACGATGGATTGACTGTGCGAAAGATGATAATTATGGCTAGAAAGTGGGAGGGGGGGTAACTACCGAGATAACGACTAATAAGAAGGGTGGAAGAAAGGGACATGTTGCGCCGAGCACAAATAAATTGGGATAAGGGCAGGAATGATGATGATCATTTTAGATTTTTTGTTTCTAGGAAGACAGAATAAATTGTACCGCTAATAGCTGAGCGGTAAGGGCATCGGTCAGACAATGCAGAGGTCATGTGTTTGAAACAAATGAAAGAGTACCTATTCATAATTATGTTCAAATTCTATCCCTAGCAATTAATTAAGAGTAGCCATTTGTTGTGTATATCTATTGTTAAAGATTCTAAATACAATAAAAAATGCCAGAGGAGTCAGGAGTATATAGGGATTATTTACTAACAATGTGACGTAGATGTATTTATTATTAAATCGAGCAACAAATTGTGCGATTATATCATTCACGAGTGTGCAAATTTACCTGTTTTGAAGTCAGATCGTTCAGCAAGATTAATTGGTTGAAAAACCAATTTAGTAGTAAATACATTGTAATGGAACAGTAAAATTAGTTGTACGACCATAAAAACAATTTCAGGCCAATAGGCCATCAATTAAGATCCACATTCAGATAGCTTTCCAATAAATTGGCTTTTTGGCAAAGTTGATATTGTGGTAGTGAACTTATTTTAGTTAAAGTGCATTGTTTGAGGGTAATAACTACTTATTGTTGGCGATGGCAATGTGATACGATGCAACAGCCTTTCGTTTAACTAAGAACAAAATAAAATTATGATGATAACGCCAATTCCCTTGCCAAAATGTCAAGTTTGGTGATTTTATTTAACAATATCAATCCATGAAAAGGTGCCAAGCTTTGTGTGTTTCGAAACACAAATTACTTACTTCGAATTTAATCTCGTATTATACACAGTTGACACAGTGAACTGAATAGTAATAAATGAAAATTCTCGGAAAAGTCTTGTACTTGCATTCTCTGTATGAGGAAAGACTGTTTTCCTCCAACCTCTGATAGTGTCAGCTTCCGGCTATTTTTTAAATTTATTTAATTGAACCTATACTGTCCCACTGCTGGGCAAAGGTCTCCCTCATACAAAGGTCTCCCTCATACAAAGGTCTCCCTCATACAAAGGTCTCCCTCATACAAAGGTCTCCCTCATACAAAGGTCTCCCTCATACAAAGGTCTCCCTCATACTTTTCCAATTGTCTTTATGCTTAATGCTAATATATAATATAATATATGCCTTGCCCGGCCAATCGGTTAGGAATGAGTCTAAATCGTCACGCCAGCGTTTTTGGGCCTGTGTCGGTGACGGTACCTACCTGTCGTCATCTTACTTAGATAATGCTAATAAAATATAATAGTATGAAAAGGATGTTTTATAAAATGTTTTCTATTTTTAGGAAAAACTGCCAAAGAACTGCCATTTGTGTGACGCATATGGCTGCACAGAGACACAGGGATTCATCGCGATCCCAGATAGAGATGCTCCTCTGAAGTGCAATGGATGGGTGTTCAACTATATGTATTACAAGGTAATTATTTTGTTGAATGAAGATAATTTCAACAGTAGTCCTAAACTCTATATTATGAAACTGCACTTTTACAATTTCATAGTTTAATCAATCAATCTGCCTTTTCCCAACTATCTTGTGGTCAGCTTCCAGTCTTACTAGAACACCAGTATTTTACATGAAGCTACTGCCTATCTGACCTCCACAATCCAGTTGCTGGGTAAAACGCACGCACATAATTTCACATAATAAGACTTAATTCACACGTCAATGAGTAAATAATTTTTTCACTTCAGTAGCTCAAACATGTAGGTTTTGCTGCCTGAAATCAGTGAGCAAAATGCGATTTTGCTCACTGAGTGAGACCAAGTAACTTTTTTTTTTTTTTTTCTGAAAGCCGCAAATATCTTATTCAGCCTTGGGTTAATCATACAATTCGAAACATTCACATTCTATCTCTTTCCCGCCATTAGCTTTCGAAGTTCCGATTTTGAATTTGACCTCAAAGACAAACATGTATGTCCGTGACTACCGCCACAACGCCAATCGCTTCCATATTTGGCAAATAATTAGTGCTCAATTGGTGCTAATTAGTGCTCGAACAACAGAATTGGTGCCTTAGTAGTTTTCGAGATAATCGACTTTGAATGTGGTCCTGCGGTAGTCACGCTCCCTTCAGCAGGACCGCCATGCGCGCCGAAAAAAGGAGCATGCTACAGCTATTCTAAGTATACAAATAATTAGTGCTCTTAAATGTGATTCATTTCGTAATAAAAAAAGAACTGAAACATTTGTATTTACCGAGAAATCAACGATGATAACTTTCGCGCGCTCGTTCAGCAGGACCACGACTTTGAGTGTTGCTTCCCAGTTTCAGGAGCTTGTCGCTTTCCTCAAACCTACATAGAAAATTAGTGCTCTGCGAGATAAAATTGATACCCAAAATTCAAAATTACTACTCCAGTAGTTTACAAGATATACCATACCATTGGTGGGGTGGCGGTAGTCACGGTGTTAAATGTTCATTTGAAGATTTCCCTATTAAAAACTCTGTGATTTCTTCCCAAATTTATACAAAAATTAGTGCTCCTAAAGAAGTTATAGTAACCGATAATTCAGATTCCCAAGTGTTGTATTTTAAGAGAAATTAGCTTTCATTACTTTTCTATACTAAATGTCCGCATTTAACCCGACCAAATTAAGTTGTCAATGGTATTGAGCTGTTTATGAGATGAGTACACTCGTGCACATAAATTGATGGATGTCGGAATAGTAATTACAACAGTTCAATATCTATAATTTTTATACAAACTGTGTACCTGGGTACATATTTATAAAAAAAAATAACCTATCGTTACCCATGGCCTGTGATACCTTTGTTAATCACATGGGTACTCGAATAATTATTTTTCTGTATTGTAAGTAGGTACCTACCTGTTGTGTTGTTATATGAATATAAGAGCGATAGTTATTTCTTATTTATTTCTTTCCTACTAATTTAACGTTGCTGCAATCAGTACCTAAGTATTAAAAACTAAAATTTTGCTAATAACGTTAGTATAAAGTATTGCATAAGTAATAGTTATGTATTAGTTAGTTATCAGTACCTGAAGTCGATTTTATCAAATTTCCACTGACATATATATGGTCCTTGGGTGTATTTTTAGTTACCAATTCAATACCTACTTTGTTAAAGCTAGGTTAAGATTTATGAATTCGTAGGTGTATTTTTAATGGAAAATACATTTATAAATCGAATAAGTTTCATTAATTATAAATTTCGAGTTCGATAACAATTTGTAAAATCAGTAGAATATTATTATTATTTATTTATTTATTAACTACGTTTACAAAAAACTTAACATAAGGACTTTGCCCCGCAAAACCGTTTTCACGGTTTGTCTGTGGGAACAGAACTCAATTATACAATTTTTATTTATAGTGCGGACACTTTAATTTCTCTAACGAACCTAATATGTAACTATCAATTATCTAATCTTATGAATTAATTATTTTAAAATATCCCTAATCACTCATCCGCTCTTCCCCAACAATCTGCAAACCATTTTCCTTAGAACATCGTTTACAAATTCCTGAAAAAGAACTGCTTAAGTAACTTGGCAAATTTACCTTTTCGTTCCTGACTTCTTATATCAGTAGGCAATTGATTGAGAAGGTATGGAACTCTTTTATCAAGCGTTCGTTCGCCAAAATAGTTTTTTATTCTAGGTACATCAAATTTACCTGCTGATACCATCCTAGTTGCGTGGTTATGGGTAACTAGCGAGTGACGCCCCCAGCTGCCATGACTGTTAACCAGTAGTAGGTATTTATGTTTTAAGCTGATAGGAAGAATTTTGCAAATTAGTAATATATTAACACAAATCAATCAACTCGATTAGACTATATAATATAATAGGCCGACTAGTAGTTAACTAGGTAGAACCATAAACAAAACTAGAAATATGGTTTCGATAGAACAGAATAGAAAAAGCTTGGATATTCATGTATAGTTACAACAATTGGGTATGTAAAGTAAAAATTAACCTATGCCGATTCCAAAACCATTTCGAGATTTTAAACTTCTAAGACTTATTTTTCTATTAATAGGTCTTAAAATTATAAGATCGTATTTATTTTCACAAAAATACTTAAAATCACTTGACTTTTATTTGACCTCTAAATGACGTCACAAAGCAGCCTGAATTGGAAACTTTCAGTGCCTCTTGTAATTAAGTTGTTCTTTATGTGTCAAGTGTCATGCTAACGTCAAATTTATATGAAGCACATATTATTATTCTATTCAGATGTAAATAGTGTAGTTTTTCACCAGCGGCGGACAGTACAAGTCGAATCACATCGATGTATCGCCTCAGGAAAACTTAACTTACGTTATAATGATCTTCACAATAAAACAGTCGCCGCCCAGACTTGTACTAAACATTTGCTTCCTCGCATCATTTCCTTTTTAAGGTTTCTTTTACTAACAATCAATTTGTGTCGGCTATTTGTTGTGGTGTTTATACTTGACGGTACGAAGAACTTAGGAGAAGTAGTCTTTGAATCCATTCATTTTATTAATATGCCTTATCTATAAACTAAAGTACGGAGATCGCTAAAGTATGAAATGTAAACAAATTAATTGTCAAATTTGACAGTTTGACTTTACTGAATTTTGGTTTTAATTATGTGTTAAACGTGGCAAAAATCCTAAGCTATTCAGCTACTAGTGACGTCAGTAAAAACAATACTTTAAAAAAATATATAAAAATAACTACAGCTTGTAAAAACAAAAAGATGAAATTATGTGTTTGAAATACTCTTATCATAAAAATAAAAATATAAAAAACATACCTGAAAAATACTTTACATACCTAATTAAGGATAGAATAAAAATTAGTTTTAAGAATAAGAATACTGGCTGTTTGTGTATGTGAATTTAAATGTTTGTAAACGCCCCCCCAATACAGGAGACATTCCTAGTGTGGGGCAACGTTTTTTTTTATAAAAAAAAAAAACTTTACTTTCGTATATATGGGTAGACGATACATCAATAGGTGTTAGTATTGTACAAAGATCAGCCATATTTTGCCATTCGGCATGCAAATATTTAGAAAGAAAGAAGAAAGAAAAATAATTTTATTTGTCACAAAAACACGTGCATACGAAAACATAAACTCTAGTAAGTAAACATTACACAAAACACATCTACAAAAAACAAACAAACATCATCATTTCAATTACATCAAATTATTATCTATTGTTAGTAAGTTATTTATTATTAAATTATATACCATTAAATTAATCATTATTAAATTATATACCATTAAAATTAATAATTGTTAAAACTATTTCAAAATTACAGATTTTTGCAATAAATTAGGTTTTTAATTAATACTTAGGTACCTACTGCTTGCAGCAACGGTAAATTAGTAGGAAAGAAATTAATAAGAAACACCTATCGCTGTCGCTGACAAAAGGTACCTACCCACGTCATTAACAAAGGTATCACATTACACTTTATATGTTTTCTTAATATGTACTTTACTCCATTTGTTATAAGATTAGAAATTTATAATTATAATTTCAGTCCGTTCAACCAATTTTAACTTATATTCCGTAGGCATAAGGATGCCATTAAAAGAAAAAACGTGGTTACAATACCAAACGTTTTATTACAGTTGCCAGTTGTCATGCCACCAACGCAATAGAAGTCAAAATCGGCTGAACGGACTGTAAAAAATGTTTATTTAAATGTCTAATCTTATTTCAGTTTGAGTAAAGGTACTCAGTTTGTATAAAAATTATAGATATTGAACTGTTGTAATTACTATTCCGACATCCATCAATTTATGTGCACGAGTGTACTCATCTCATAAACAGCTCAATACCATTGACAACTTAATTTGGTCGGGTTAAATGCGGACATTTAGTATAGAAAAGTAATGAAAGCTAATTTCTCTTAAAATACAACACTTGGGAATCTGAATTATCGGTTGCTATAACTTCTTTAGGAGCACTAATTTTTGTATAAATTTGGGAAGAAATCACAGAGTTTTTAATAGGGAAATCTTCAAATGAACATTTAACACCGTGACTACCGCCACCCCACCAATGGTATGGTATATCTCGTAAACTACTGGAGTAGTAATTTTGAATTTTGGGTATCAATTTTATCTCGCAGAGCACTAATTTTCTATGTAGGTTTGAGGAAAGCGACTAGCTCCTGAAACTGGGAATCAACACTCAAAGTCGTGGTCCTGCTGAACGAGCGCGCGAAAGTTATCATCGTTGATTTCTCGGTAAATACAAATGTTTCAGTTCTTTTTTTATTACGAAATGAACCACATTTAAGAGCACTAATTATTTGTATACTTAGAAAAGCTGTAGCATGCCCCCTTATTCGGCGCTCATGGGGGTCCTGCTGAAGGGAGCGTGACTACCGCAGGACCACATTCAAAGTCGATTATCTCAAAAACTACTAAGGCACCAATTCTATTGTTCGAGCACTAATTAGCACCAATTGAGCACTAATTATTTGCCAAATATGGAAGCGATTGGCGTTGGTGGGGCGGCGGTAGTCACGGACATCAAACATGTTTGGAATTTCGTACTAACTAAAGAAATTTTGCAAAGAGATAATTATTTCTTTTAATGTATTTATTGAATTTTTTACTTAGTGTTGTATTTATACGAAAATAAGTATTTACTGCAATTAAAACTGATATTTAACCTGTAAATATTTATTTCTTGTTTGAATAATGTTACGTAATATATTTTGAATAATAAAATAACATGGGTGCTATTTCCGAACACGCCTTAATTTAAATAAAAGAGCGCGAATAAAATTTCGTGGCTGGCGTCAAGAGTTGATTAAGTTAAAAAATACTAAAATAATCGTAAAATATGAGGAAAACTAGTAACGAGAACGGAAGAGTTAAAACAACAAGTTATTAATGCAGAATTAAGTTTCCTACCTGAGAAGTCTCGCGAGAAATATCTGAAAGCATACTATATCTTCAATGAATGGAGACTTACAAAGGGCGCAAGCGGTTTTTCGGAGACGGTGTTGCTATCTTATTTTTTAGATTTATCACAGACGAGGCGATCATCTACAATATGGAGTATTTACTCAATGTTGAAAGCTACTTTAAAAACAAAACATAATGTGCATATTGAAACATAGGTACGCAAAACTCTCATCTTTTCTAAAAATAATGTCAGTTGCCCGCATAAGGCCATAAAGTCCAAAATTTTCACGCCTATAGAAAAACTTCCCGGACTGCAATTTTCTTGCCGCTAAAGTAAGTGGTACCTATGAATCTATGTTGTTAGTTATAAAAATTTGTGTGTAGACTGTTATGTATAAAGGTACTTACTGCCTACTACTAATTTTTGGAGGCGCAATGAATCCTAGTCTGGCTTAGCAATACTGTTAAAATATTTATTATGATATGTAAAAGATGCTGTAAATGTTAAATTATGCACATTATTTACGTAATATTTTTATTACAAGTTGTACTGATCATAGGAATTAGTGGAGCGTGCCGCAATAACGAGTTATTACAGCTAACAGTTAATAATTTCGAAAAGCATTCAGATAAATTAGATACTGTTAGTAAAATTGAAAAATACGAAGACGAACCTTGACAGGTCTTTGGTCGTACGCGAAGAATATGTAACTATTGTAGAAAAATACCAAAATTTACGTACAGCCAATTTAGAAACTGACCGATTTTTCAAACAATACCTTATTAATAAATGCTCAAGACAGCCTATGGGAGTAAATAAAATAGGTGCTATACCGCGATCTTACCTTTACCTTTATAATTACCACTTTCTTAAAACTGGAAGAGCCACAGCTATACACGGGTCACTGCTTTCGGAGAACTTCGGCAACGCTCTTGCCTGATTCAGGAGCCGATCTCACCACTTTAAAACATCACGGCGGGTGGAAGTCCAATACGGTTGCAGATGGCTATATTGAAGATTCAATAGAAAATAAGTCGAAAATCTGTAAGCGTATAGTGGAAACCATAAGTCTGAATTCGACCTCGGATCCTTGGTCTCACCAACGCCCATCCACTTCCAACGACGCACAGTGTAGGTACTCATACAGAAAGCCGATCAGAGTCACCAACGGTCACCGTTGTTCCTTCTCAATCTGCCACCGAAACAGAAACCTTAACCCCAGATAATCAAACTCAACTCAATGCAACTATAACGTTGCCAAATAAATCTGTTACTTTTAATTTGCAGAATTGCAGTAATTTTACTTTTAACTTTTAAAATGTTCCATTTTATTGAATTGGTACCTTTACCTACAATGTTACAGTTATACCCAATTAATAAGGCGCGTCGTGAATCTTCGTTCGCACAGAAAAGAAAGTATGGCCCCGAAGATTAACGAAAGAATGCTTAAAACTTACAATCAACCTTAGATCACTACGATAAGGTTCATAATACACTGCAGCTGTTAGTTCCGTCTCACTCGCAAGTCACGCCCCTCCGCACAAATATATATTTAATTAAAAATACAGGTTATTTAAAATGTACGATTTATTTAATAAACAAATAAGTATTTATTTTGTAAACAATAAAAAAACTTAATCTAAAGGCCGCATCCCAATATCACTCTGAGCGTCGCTACTATTACCATCACCATCACGACCCGAACTATCCGATGAGGATGATGTATCTTCGTTGGTGTTTATTACAAATTTGTCCAATCTATCGTCGATGGCCTCTTCCAAATTCCATTTTAAATCATAAAAAAGAAAATACTTTTGTTGCCACTACGTGTACTTTTGCCTGCTGCGCGTGCACTCGATCAGAAGTATGGCGGCTGACAAACATGCCACGCGGCGCGCGCTAACATGGCGGCAGCGGCCGACCAATAGCAGTAGAGGAAAAAGAAGCGCGGTGCGTGGAGCGTGCCGATTGGTCAATAGCATTTCGCGCGCTTTACAAATTCATCTTCTGCGCAGGTACATCGGTAAGCCATATCAGTTGGGTACTACTGTAATTATTTTGATTCACAATTAATAGTTATTTCAATCTATTCCTGTTTATTATTTTATCTCCTAAAGTGTTCTCGCTGCTGAAGTGAAAAGTTATGTATGTTACACGAGAGCAAAGTTTTTTGCATCTCGTGCCTTTGAATCCTGTGGAAAAGCGATAAATTGGCTTTTTTAGGTATTACGTTTTTGACGTGACAGTTATTACTTACTATTTAATGATAAACCTAACCGGCAGAAAAACTCAAAAAAATATTTTATTCCGTATCGCGAATTCTAATGGATGGACCATTTATTGAGACGGGAGTATTTGTGCCAATGTAATTTATATCTGGTCGCGACCTAAATAAGAACTTAGTTACATTTACATAAAAAGCCCCTAGAAATGGAATATCGAATAATATAATTCCAATTTATCTATTAGGGATAAAGTCTGATCTACAAAATTTACACCCAGTAAGCCTATCTACTTAATATCTATTTTTTTATCTTTATCACCCAATTTATCAGCCTCTAAAAGTGTCGCCAGTTTAATCTGTACGAGATCTTAATGCCATTTTATTTTTATTTTATCTATATTATTGGTAATTTTAGGGTTTTTTTTTAGATTATCTGTGACACAAGATTAGAATAAGTCTTATCTAGTAATGGCTCATTAACGGGATCTAGAAATTATCAAAGTATTCATTGGTAAAGTTATGAATTTCTTTTTTAAAGTTTAAAAAAAATATGGAATGTTCCAGATCGTTGATGATGAGGGTCAGCCGCTGGGACCTAATCAAACTGGAGAGCTGTGCGTTAAGGGCACCTGTGTTATTAAGGTAATACTTTAACAAGTTACTGATGAAGGCTAAATGATTTTGGGCTTTATCTTTTCAACCAAGTCTTGTAAAAACCAAATTATTCTGATTCACAAAATCTTCTGAAATACTTCTTCATAACGTGACAAAACTGTTGCCGGGCCACCTTCATTGTCATGGATGTCCTGTAAAAAGGTTGAAAAGTGCCTCAATCATAGCTATCATTGTGCCATCGACTTTTTTAAAAGAATCTACGTTAATCTGTTGAGCCAGCTTGTTCAACAGTTACCATTTCAGAGTAATTTTACGTCCTTAAATTGCAGGGTTACCACAAGAAAGACATGGCGTCCGATGAGTCTTTCACTCCTGATGGCTGGTACAAGACCGGAGACGTGTTCCATTTAGATGAGAACGAGAGACTGACCTTTGCTGTCAGGAAGAAGTTCAGCTTTAAGTTTAGGGGTTGTCAGGTACAGAACAACTTTTTTATACTAACTTATAGACTGCGGAGGTTTTGTAAAGGTTGACTGACACAATTCATGAATATCAGGTAGGTAGGTATTGTGTGCCTTAACCTGCGTCAAATAAATTAATTCTTCAACACATTTGCTCAAAAAATGCATTTACGAAGCCTGTATACATTGTTCGAAAGTTAAAAATTACGCACCATACAACGGAACGGGCGGTAAAATAGGTACTCTCATAAGTACATGTTTTACCGCCCCCTTCGTTGTACAGCGCCATGCGTATCCTTTACGGTTTTTTTTATTCCCATAAAAATATATAAGAATTCCACCAAGGAGTTTCAAATTACGAGAATAAATAAGCTGAATGATCGAACCTCCTTGGAAGCGCTTTTGCTCAATACGTCTAGCTCACTTTATTATTAAAGAGAAAATGAGACGAAATATGTAGTACTAATTTTCACCATGTGCACGTGGCGCCATTTGCAAATTCGCGCTATTTTCATAATAGAAATGTCAAAGATTTTTGCGACTTTCCGACTGATATTTACAAAATAATAATATGAGTTCAAGCGAGGAATCCGATATTAATATGGTAGTATGTATTAGTATGGTCTAGTAGTTACTGCACCTGATATCTTGAATGAGCCGCCAAAATCGTGAGTGCTATTTAATGATTTACAATAATTTTATATCATGGAAGACTCGATCATTCTCTTAAAATATTTTGATGGCTTATTTTATTACCTATAATTGTACTGTTTTCTCGCAAATGTATTGAAAAACGTTGTATGACACACGCACGGAAATTGGTATTTACAAACTCGTGACTATGGTAAGGGTTACATTCGTCTACTCGTTTGTAAAGACCAACTTACCGCCCTAATATCATAAATAACTATTCTTTCTTCACAAGTGAGAATTTTTAAGGAGTACGTGGTAAAGAAACCTAACTTAATGGTCTGAAATCGCCACATGCATTGTGCAAGCATGTTATTCATTACATTCGATTTTGGGCTGCATTATAAGGCATGAGCCTGTAATGTTACAATCCAAGATTCCACTGTAACGGCTAGGGCTTTGCAAGGACTGTCTACTGCGAGGTCGTGTAAAGAGATATTTGAAACCAGCAGGATCGGTTAATACATAATTATAATTAAATAGGACACAAGCGAATGCGCCTAACAGTTTCAGGCCAATATAAAAATTCCAACATCAGTTTGGGATAGCGTTACAAAATAAGAAAATATTCCGAGGATTCTTATAGACAACCACGTCTTCAAAACCGCGCCACTGGCAAATAGATATCTCAAAGGGATTGAACTGTCCCAAGAGAGTTATATTTTCATCATATAAAGGAAATGTCAGATGTAACTCGCAGCTCCCATCTTCCTTTGTGAATTCCAGCCTACACGTTAGTGTTGCCATCTGAAACCCTTACCTGGCCATACTAGATATTTTAGTATTCCCTTTCCATGCAAAGAGAAAATATAGGCCGTTAAGATTACCTAATATGTAGTAGAATGTTCGCACGAATAATTATATTATGCTAAGTAGGGCGACCCTCGTTACTCCGTGACGGTTTATTACCATATTTTGTTAATTTCAAAAGAACTCCGAACACAAAATGAGGACTTCAAATATAGATTAAAGGCGTAACTAGCCTCCCAACTGGATTATTGTGGAAGCGTGTACCGGAGAATTATATACAATGTTGGATCTAATTTGATTTAATGTTGTAGCTAGATATTCTACTTTTTGGGCTGCTCGAACTTAATTATACTGTACTTAGTTCATAATGAATTTTGAATACAAAAACAATGACGCTTTAATTTGTAAACGACAATTTTTATCTGTTTTTGCTGTCACTTAATAATCTTAAAGAGCTTTTTTGCTCTTTCTTCTTGAAGGTCCTAACTGATAGTTCCATTTCTTATTAAATAATTTATCGTGAAATGAATTTCCTGAAACTATTTGAATTTAAATGTACATCTCAAAATGTATGTTTCCTTTCACAGGTAGCACCAGAAGAAGTGGAACGAGTGATCAGCTCGGTACCAGGAGTGCACGAGAGCGTAGTATGTTTATCTGAAGATGGACCTGTAGCAGCCGTGGTGTTGGATCCCGTTGCTGACGTGACTAGGGAACAGATACACAAGGCTGTTGATAGTGAGTCACTTTTATTTTGTTTTCTGTACCATAAGTACCAGGCGTGCTTGAGTGCGTAGTATGTTTATCTGAAGATGGACCTGTAGCAGCCGTCGTGTTGGCAGTTGATTGTGAGTCACTTTCACATTCTATTACAAATATTTAAAAGCCGCCTCTTTCATAGTGTGGTATGTCCGCACTCACTTGCATACCTCAGAACCGATTGTAGTATTTGTACGGACCCGTTTTTCAACTGAGGCATGCAATAGTCGCAAGATTAATAATGAAAGTTATTATATTTTTACACAAAGGAATTATATTTTTCATCCCATCTATTCGAAAAGAGCCGAAGGGTTCCTCGATAAGTGCGAGCAAAATGGGTCATTCCGGCGCACTTATTAACAGTGACAAAACGACTTTTGAATTTGGAGAAAGCAATTCGCTTCGATAAATTCCTGACCGGTAATAAAAAAAGCGCGCCTACCATAGATATAAGAAAGAAGGAGATATGCCCCGGTAGTTGAAAATGTATCGGAACCTGGTGTCTCCAGTTTGTCCCTACCACTCGCCACAACTACACATGCAGTTCTGTAAAAGCAATCTATACGAAGTCGCGCATACACTCGTAAGAAATAAATCAGAACGAGTACTACACAATCAATTATAAACCCTACCCCATCAAACGCAGCGTGCATTTAGTATTCACCGTACAACTTACACAAAAACATCAAACGCTATCGTTGTGCTGTGCAAAAGCCATTTATTTTACATATACGCTAGTGATTGACTAAATTAGAAAGTTATCGATCCTTCCATTTATCGTCGTATTCAAAATTTTGTGTGGTCCTAAAAATAAAATAAATAATAAATGATATACTTGTTACGTACCCTGCCTACACCAAATTATCTGAATAGTGACATGATAAACTAATTACGTCAATCGGATGATTCCACATAAAATCGCAATACACCATTCTGCTGAATCAACGAATTGACGCCTCGTGTCGCCGGTCGCCGAACGCTCACCTACTTCCAAATCAGCTGATGCCGCATCGTCGTCTAGCAATCATAATAATTGTAATGTTAGAGATAACTAATTTTAAGCACTTTGGTACTAGCATCGTCCGAATCTAGACTTAGGAATTAGCTTAAGTTTATAATGTAGTTTTTACGTAATTAAAACCTTTATTTAAATATTTTCGGTTTTCTTTAAAGTCCTCCTGCTGCCACCTTCGTAATTTACTGATACAAATATAATATAAATAAACAATAATGTACCTAAAAAAATATATTATTAAGTAAATCAAAAAAAAATTACAATATGAGCAAATCAAAATGAGTAAAAAACATTATTTCCTGATGGGTCTTCCAATCAGGTTACAACGGTTGACAAATTGAAGAATAAACTATAATAGCAATATATTCATTAGGCAATCGACATTTTTTTCGATAGCCTACGTTAGTGGATCTGCACAAGGACATCACTAACTCGTCCCAAGATACAGCAGAGTACTACGCGATGCATCGGCATAATCAAAGTATCAGTTTGTGATGTTTACACTGATTGTCCAGTCAGTAAGCGACATATTTAGATAGTGGTTAAGAAGCAATGTATTTCATGCAAAGATAGTAGGTACAGTCGCTGTGATATTTGAAAACAAAAGTGACATAGTAAAACCAAGAACTATTTTACGATTTGATGTTTTTTATGTGATTCCATGATTTATAAAGTGTTTAGTTTGACTTCGGTTTTTACAAGAAACCACTGAACAACACGGCATTCATATATGTTGTCACGATCGCGGTCGAAAGCGCACTAGTTCGCAGATATGACCACTTGCCCGGTACATGAGCGTTGCGATCATGTCGCGTGGACACAGACACGCCCCCTTGCCACTTCTCCGGTTTTTAATATTTCTATGGCGCCTACCGAAGCGGCATTGGTAAACCAAATAATAAAAAAAAAACCAGCCAAGTGCATGTCGGACCACGCACAATGAAGGGTTCCGTAGTTGGGATGAATTTATCCCAAAAACAAACTTAACATTGTAGTTGAAACACATGCTCTCCCATACATCGATATACGTTACGGTCAATTCTCCAACTGCAAATTTAAGTTGGTCGACTATTACTCGTTAACTTGTGAAGCCTACTTAGCTGTGATAGTTTTCCTTTTAATTTTGTTATATATACTATTTCCATGAATTTTTTCACCTATCCAAAACCAACCATTTAGCGGGCAGGGGGGAGACACTTGACTCTAACAAAAAATAGCACTTTAAAGCTTCAAACGAATCCTTTAATTGAAAAATGGTTCTAACAAACCCAATATTTTTAAACGGCCTATCCAACGATACCCCACACTATGGAATAGACGAGAAAAAAAATATCATCCCCATTTGACGTGTACGGGCGGTACCCTAAAAAAATTGTTTTTCATGGTTTTATTTGACGACTTTTTCGGCATGATTAATATGTATACCCATGCCAAATTACAGCTTTCTAGGACTAAGCATCTTTGAGCTAAGCCGGGGACAGACGGACGGACGGACAGACAGGCAGACAGAGACAGACAGACAGACAGACGGACATGGCGAAACTATAAGGGTTCCTTGTTTACTACGGAACCCTAAAAAAGTACGCGGGAACTTCTTATAGAGTCTGAAGTTATTACGAATACCCAAGTGATAAATAAGTGAACGACATTTTCTGTTCCCAACAAAACAGTTACTTACAATAAACTTCCAAAATTGCGAAAACGTATCTAATATTAATATAAATTTGTAATTTGATTATAAATATAAATATTCGTCACTACTAAAAGCATTTCTTATTTATTTTGATGTGAAACATCTTTAAGTGCACGTAAAACCGATTGCTGGCGACGCATGCCGCGTGGCGATCGGCCACTATACACTTATACAGTCTATATGTAGTAGTGTGTAAATGTCTGCCAGTCGTCCCGTGACGGCTCAATTTTTTTTTCATAGAGGGGGATGAAAAGCCGAGTGTGTCACACGGTACCAAAATTATTTAACCTCGAGCGACGTACCGCAATGCTCGGGATTCTATCCTATACTCCATTTGAAATAAGATTAGACATTTAAATAAACTTGTTTACAGTCAGTTCAACCAATTTTGAGCTCTATTCCTTAGGCATAAGGATGGCATAAAAAACAAAAACGTAGTTACAATACCAACTGTTTATTACAGCTGCCATTTGTCATGCCACCAACGCAATAGAAGTAAAAATTGGTTGAACGGACTGTAAAAAAGGTTTATTTAAATGTCTAATCTTATTTCAAATGGAGTATAGAATCCTTCGCTTCGCTCTAGATTCAAACAATCGCTCTCGCCCTCAATACATTATTTCGGTCCCATATGACGCAATCTACTGTTCCTGCCTAGAGACAAGGCTTATTAAATTGAGACAAAACATAATAATAAGTGTAAGCTTCAAGCAATTTATTGTAGCTTCAGAAAACATCCCGCATTGAACATTACCTTCATTAGGAGATAAGAAGATCCATAGACACAGATATTGCCACAATCATGCGGGCGGATTAATATTAATCAGGAGAACGTAATTAAGGATAAAAGATGCTGTTATTGAGTCTTTTTATTCGCTGGTGTAATACAGCTTCATGTAAACAACATCTCGAGAGATCAAAATATTAATTCAGTTTGTACTATATCGAATTTTTCTCACCAGCCTTTTGAACAATTAGGTATTGTATAGATTCAAAAAAGTACCTCTAGTACCAGGAAAATTGTGCAAAGTATTAAATAAATAAAAGTAATATATAAATATATATAAGTTGTTGCAAAACTTGCCAATTTCTGAACTTCAGTGTTATTGAAAATGGTGGAATAAAGCACGAAACGGTAATTTCTTGCTGAAAACTAAAGCCAGAAGGGAAACACAATAATATTATGTAATTGAAAACTCATAAGTTTGTTTTACAACTCGATAATAAAATAAAATCGTTTTGTTTTCATTTGTGGCCAATATAGTAAAGGCATTATTTGGAAAACTAGATTATTTTTATAAATACTGACAGACATTGATAAGCCATACATACATTAGACAAGAGGTAAGTAAAATTGTTAAATCGACTCGGGCTAGCAAAATGTCGGATTCAAATTTCAAAAGCAGTAACTTTTATCGTAATATGAGGAGCTCAAAATCCGCTCAAAGAAATAAAAGCTTCTTGTCTATAATATTCAGAATCCCGTCTTTCAGTACAGCCAGACTTCACACATCCTTAGACATGTTCAACCGTCAGCTTTTCATAAGCCAAACCTCTTCTATTGCGGTTTATGTCTTGCAAACACCTTTGCCAAGAAATATTTCTGTGAAACTTTCAAAACGAAACCTTAGAACTTCACGGTTACAGTTTAAATTTATTTTTGCTCTTATATCTGGGTACTGAATCCATGCGGTTTGCATGTCAGAACATTCCAATTCAAAACGAACTCTCATTTGTTTATCATACAGTTTTAATTCGTTTGTCTCGTTCCAGCCACTCTGAGCGACCACAAGCGGTTGCATGGAGGCATCGCTTTCGTGACGTCACTGCCTCACACGCACTCCGGCAAACTCCAGAGGAATAAGTGCATTCAATTGATTGCGGAGCTCCGTGAGAGCGGAGAGTGCTATTAGACTGCTGTGATGTTAACGTATTAAAAGAGTATATATTTATTTTAGGATTTTAGTGTTTAATTTTTTCTCATTTAACTCATTGGAATGAATGTTTAAATTAATGTACAGTCAGCCATAAAAAAAATTAAACTTTATCTCAATTTAATCAATTTTAGCCAGAGCGATATTTAATTTTCGCACTGAGTTCCGAATAGACGTAATAAAACGACCACTAAAGAGAATAACATAATTCTTTTCATCGAAAAAACGACTTCTAAATTGTGCCAAAGCTGCTTCTACAAAATATTCTGCAAAACGTATTGTCTCCCGTCGTACCTCGACCGAAACTTCCAAAGAAATTTGGCTCGAGCTTGGCTGCTAATGTCCACAACAGCGTTCTTTCTACATAGTAATGACATGAATACATTCATATTTAGCGGGTCGCTAAGAGAAAGAATTTACTATTTACTTAGAGCAAAAAATTTTATAAAGACTAGAAGGATTAATATTAAATTATAGGTTTAAATAAAAATAAACTAGCTTTAAGGAAATAAGAGAGAAGTAAAATTATTTAATTATTTCGGAGTCGTCTTTTCGTCAAAGTAAAACATTATTATTATGTTGTAAAATCTTCAGTGATCGGTGTTTTGTTACTGTCTGCTTGTGAGACATTTGCAAGTTCATTTTTGGTAAATAAAACCCGAAATACTTGCGATGCAGTCATATTGTTTCTTTGTGAACATGTACAAAATTAGTTGAAGAAATTATAACGGATGAAAAAACAGAAGTAAATTGTTTCCTTTTCTGTGGATACGAGTAGAAGTGTCAAAAGGTGATCTTGAATACCAGTATTAAAAATGTCGGGTGAATGTTGCCATCAATTTTGCGGAAGACAGTTACGACTGTGGCGGGTGTTACAAATTTTCATGTAGTGTAATGCTTGCGCTGCGCCAGTTACTTTTATTAATACTGTGTCTTTTAGTCAAAGTGAACACAAGACCTTCAGTGTCTTTATATATCAAACGCAACGGACACCCGGACAACAACTTCTGCAATAATACAAAGTTCTATCCAACACATCTTAACAAAAGACCTTTAGATCTAGAACTCGGAGCATATTTAAGGACATTAAAATTCAGCTTCGTAAAACGAAATTTCCATCTTTTCAGAGCATAAAGAGTTCATTTCTTTCAATCTAAATTGACACATTTCCCGTCTTACACAAACTCCCTACTTTACTGAATGGGATAACGTTTAGTACTCGCATATTTTTCGTTTAGCGCAAGTCTATAATCTTGGAGATATTCAGAGAACGTTCAAAGAGATCGTTTTCGATTTCTGTTCAGTCGGTTGTATGGCAACACAGAAAATGACTTGCATGTTCGGACCAGTGACGCGCGCTAATAAATGTATACGTCTTTTGAAGAGGCCGGGCCTTTTAGTAGCACATTCACCCTTTGCCTTCGTACACTGCAGCCTAATCAAATTATAAACGCATCGTTTTACTGCGCAACCATTGCTTTTAATATTCTGCACCCATTTATTTCAAAAAACTAAAACCCGCGGTGGATGTCGTACTTGAGATGAAAATGTTGTCTTCTCAGCAATGTTTATAGAAGTAGGACATGGGGTAGGGTGAGTGCAGTAATAATGGCTCATGCTTGCCACTTTAATTAAGGAGGTACCTGTGGTTGCTTTACCTAATTAGTGTTGGGACATAAAGGACACTTCCACAAAGTTATCACATAATCCTATTAAGGAATTTTGTCAAAATTATATATTTATTACAAGAGGACGGTAAAACAATTGTTGGTTCATTAAAATGAGGACGGAGGATTGTGTGGTGATAATGAAGGTAGGCAGAGGCAGTTGTTAATAAATGTGACCTGTGAGCCGTTGTAGTTGGCTTACTGTGGTAATTAGTGGCGTTTTTTCTGATGACACAGTTACGACTGTGTTTTTTTTAACAGTAAGTTTGTGTTTGTGAATTGAAAGAGTGTCCGTGGAGTTTCTTGCCCGTTCTTCTCCATAGGAACCTACTGTTTGTAATGGGCAACTAGCTTCATATGACCGACTTCTTGACAATTCAAAAGTGCCTGTCAATGGTTTAATTTTGAATAGCGTAGGTTACAACTTTTTCAATACTTTATGTTGCTAAATCAATCAGACCTTGAAGTATCCTGCTAAGTACAGTACGAGTCATTGAAAAAATAAATAATCTTGTTTTTAATACAGCAAAGAATACCAATTTATTAATCATTTGAAAAATAAACATTAGCAGTAAAGAACAGTGAACAGGAAATATGAACTGTATTAAACTAGTAAACTTTTTGTTTCAAGTGATATATGAGTTTAAAAACTAATTAACTAACGACGGCTGGAGCGCGTTAATGAACAAGTACTAATTAAGGCTTCTACATACCAGCGCGACGTGTCGCGCCACGCGACACGGCACAAAGGCCCCGCGTGTCGCGGGACGAGCGGTGCCTTTGTGTTGAGTCGCGTCGCGCGACAAGTCGCCCCGGTATGTAGAAGCCTTTAGAAAGAATATGAGTATAACTGGTATACTATAGCTACCTATTAATGTTTTTACTTTTATTGTATGCAGTTTTCGAAACAAAAGCTCATGCTTTTTATAAAAAGCCTATAAAGAGACGGGGGGCGGGGGACGGGGGACGAGGGGCGCGGATTACCACTTTGTAAATTGCATTTTTTCATGGCATGAAAGGAAATTTTTGGTAAAATATCGTGGTCAAAGGCTTTCGTAACAAAGGTCAGGTGCGTACTCGCAACCGGCGCGCGTGTATGACCAAGGCCAATTCTTGTAGTATAAAACGTTCAAAATCTAGTCGCAATCTCATCTTGGCGACAAACAAACGTCAAAAAATTGTCAAAATGTAGGGAAATAAGAGGTATTTTTGACAGATTGAGACTGAGAACGTTCTTAAAATTAGTAGAATTGCCCCTGATGTACCTATGAACGTAGCTGAAGCAAAAGCAGTAAGTAAGGAGCGTAGCAAGTGGCGTAGCAAGCGGTGTTCTATAGTTTTTGCCTACCCCCGTGGGAAGAAGGCGTGAGTTTATGTATGTATGTAAAATACAATAAAAAATCAATCATGGACTTACGGTTGACTGTATCATGCCATACTGCAGGCCCATTGTCCAGAGCACGCTGGGCAGTCGATTTACCTAAAAGTTTTCACCCCAAAAAGGTCAAAGGTACAACCATCGTCCTTCAAAATAATCATCCATTAATTACATTAATAAATGTATCGGTTGCAGAGTAAACAAGTGATGCGTCCAAACTTGTGACGTTTGAACAGGTAGCCGCACCGGTTACCGGCCAGGGGTAATGCATAATTAAGGTAAATTCACCAACTTGCTAATTCACTAGTTGTTTGTTCTTCGCAGTAGTTGAAGGCTGCCCTAAAGTAAAGGTGTTTGTTCTACTAAATTGATATTGTCTTTAAGTTTTGATTAGGTTTTCGTGATGGTAAATTCCTTTGAAGGGTAGTTGAGGACTTTGTACGAAGTGCTATTAGATAATATTTATGTTAAGAGTGTTGAAATGGCGGGTCTTTATGTTGAGCTAAACGGGATCACATGAAAGCAATACGACGCGAAGAATGTTCGTTCGATATAAAAACCTAATTGAAGTAGTTTTGTTACTAATTGTGAATCAATATCATTTAATTTCAAGCGCATTGAAGCGTAGATTCGTACAGTGGATAGAATCAATGGGGTCTTCGAGAAAATGTTGTCACTGATTTTTACAAATCTCTATTCAATAGTAATTAATAGTAGTAGTAAAGACATTCGTTTTCAATTCTTGTTTTATTTACAGAATAAATAAGAAAACAGTCTATATAAATAATATTAATCATCATGTGACATTTTACCTTACGATTTCACTACTGCCGATCTCTCGATCTCGAAATCGATGAAACAAATAATTGACATTAAAATGACAACAGAACGTGATTTTTCAAATTCCAAACGGTCGGAACTCGATTCTGTAATTTGAATTGGACCGGCACGGCGACCGTTACACGCGATCCAATATGGCGGATGTCAATCACAACTAATCCTCTCACACAAAATTCTGTTTGATAGCAGCAGCAATTTGCGTCGGTCTAAAACTAACATTTTAAGAGTTGCAAAAATTGGCAGAATGCAAATTTCAAAGTATTGGGAATTCCGGATGTTTGGTTAATTTGCGTATTTTGAATGAAGTGGTGGTTATTAGTGGCAGCAAATAGTGAGTGCCAATGATGGCTTTTTGATTTTAGTTAATTCACTGTGGTTCAGCAAAATGCTGGCAATTGGTAGGCTACTAATATTAGCAGCCTGTGTCTACCATTTAAGTAGAAATATATTTCATAACCGATAAGGTATAAAAAGTAGTACCAAAACATCACTTACATCATCATCATCATTTCACCCGAAAGACGTCCACTGCTGGACATAGGCCTCACCTATGTGGCAAACCCCCCCCTGGGTTTGCCATAATCGCCACGCTTGGTAGGCGGGTTGGCGATCGCAGTATAGTGTTAAAATGCATAGAGAACGCTGCTGCCCATTCTCTAGTAAGTCCCTTAGTCGCCTTTTACGACACCCACGGGAAGAAATGGGATGGTGCTATTCTTTACGTCCGTCACCACACAGATTCCACTTACACCGGTTTTCACTTACATATAATATGAAAGCTGTATTCTGCACAATGATATTATAAGAAGATATAGGTAGATAGGTATACATGCTCCACAAGTGGCACGTTAAAATTTGGCTAATTAGCCACATTTTCTTCGTTTTGTCTCTTTTTCGCTCCCGATAATTACAACATGCCATCCTACTTCCACATGTCATCTAATAGTGTGACATTATGCTGTTTTTGAAGATCAAATGTTGAGTAGGTAATCTATGTACGTCTTTTTACTTATAATATCATTGATTCTGCGCTATATCCAATATTTGTTCTGTAGAGCGCTGACGAGTACGCTCAAAGCCATCGTCGTAATTGTATGTACGGAGTGTATCCTGGCTCCAGCATTTACCAAGACTGCCAGTCTATTAACTTAGCTAACAGGGCGCGCTTGTACGTAGCGTTTAGGCCGAATATAGGCACGGCGGAATTGCAGCCCGAATATAGGGGAAATTCTTCACATAATAGGGATAGAGGGTGGCTGTTATAGACAGGTGATCTACATGATACTGATTTAATCATCGGAATAAATATATGTTTAATTGACATTACAGTAAAATAAAAATAAATAAACAAATTTATTTGAGCGTAATATGACCAGAGACCGTAAAACCCCGGTTAAGAGTTAAGCCGTCTATGAGGTTATCTTTATCATGATGTAACTCCTTGAATGGGTTCTACGCTTGAAACACAAAAGTCTTTCAAGCGTAGAACCCATTCAGTAGTAATCGTATGGGGTTTTGATTAACTGCTTAGAAAAACCCTATCGAATGTAGCGACATCAACATCGCCACATGCGAACTACGCGTCATACTGACGTCACGCAAAATCCTGCATCGCGCAAGCAGAGTTTACCGCTCAACTAGCATCCATATATACAACATCCCGACATCAACCGTTGGGGCAGTTGCCCACCAGTCACAACACCCGTCTGGTCGGAGGATCCTCCTTTTTATATAGACATAGAGTATGAGTGAACTTTACACCCTGTTCCTCATGCCTCTAAATCGAAAACCCTTTCAATTCCTGCTATTAACTGCTCCCAAATTATGATGTTTATTTTAATTTTATTTTGTTACATAGGTACTTCCTTGACATACCTAATCCGGTTAAGAAAAACCGGCAAGTAACTCCACAGTTACTTGCCGGTTTTTCTCCATAGGAAACGAAACGACCATTTGGAACCGTGCACCTAGCTTCTGACGTTTCATAAGTGCACATGTAGGCGTATGTGAAATAAAATATTTTTTATCCCTTCAATATGAATAACCCAGTGAATGGGTTCTATACTTAAAACGCACTGAAAGGTTTACGTGATAACCCTTTAAATGGGTTCTATACTAGAAACCCAGTACCAAAAATGAATAAATGCAGTCGGAGGCATTCAAGATGTTACGAACGCCTTAAAATTTGCCTCCGACTGCATTTATTTATTTTTGGTACTTAAAGGATACTCGTTTTCTTTTCATCTTGTTTCTATCTTTTCAGTTCATGTTTTTGCAGTCGGGTTTTTGTTTTTTTAATTAACTTTTTTATTTTATACGTTTTATAAAACGGTAAATTAGGCTATACACTCACTTATAATCGGGTGAGAACGAACTCACTCGAAATTTCGGGATATTTTTTTTATCATTTCTCACTTAAATTACTTTTAAAAATATAATAAGTATATATTTTTGTAATAACCTTTTAAAACCCTTCATTTTGATACCCTATTCGATAGGCTTGGGAGATATTTTGTTTTCGAAAACAAACCTTTTGGCGCCAACATACATACATACAGGTCAAACACATAACCCTCCTTTTTTGGCTTCGCCGCAGTCGGGTAATTATGTCATTTCGATATCTGCCCAGCAAGGCTAAAATGAACTCTATATTACACGCAATAATGATCATAGATAGGTCCTATGATCATTGTTGCATGTATTATAAAGTTTATTTTAGCTTGGCTACTTACCGAGCGACTTGTAAACAGGGGTTTACAAGCCGCTCGGTAAGTAGTCACACCGTATGGGCTTTTGATTAACTGCTTATAAAAACCCTATCGAAAACCTTTTTAATGGGTAACCAAAATGGCCCCTGAATAAGACGCACAACATTTAAAATAAAGAAACAAAAACAAAAAACACGATGTTTTTCGTCATACTTTAGTTTTACAAATGGTGAAAATATGCTTCACATCCTGGGACTTATTTGAGAAACAGAGCACAGCGCTGGTTTTCATTGACGGCAGGCGTGGACGGGGTGGCGTGGACCGGTGCAGCGTATAAAGTAAGTATATTGAACCTAGATAACCAAATACCAATAAGATAAGATAAGTAATTGTACAAAACATAATATTTATAAAATAGATATATACTCACGCCTTCTTCCCATGAGGATAGGCAGATACTATAGAACGCCACCTGCTACGCTCCTTACATACTTATTTTGCTAATATAATATTTAAAATAGCAATATTCCTTTGCGTCACCATCGACCCACGCGCACACTTAAAAAGTTGTGTTATCTGTGAGCGCAATCACAAAGAAGTCTTTTTTATTTGACATAATATACACGTAAAAAAAGTCTAAGCAATGTGTACGGTTTTGAACGATTTTTACTATTTTAATATATTATTTATACTTCTTATATATATATTTTTTTTTGATGCATTAGTGACTAAAGCAACAAAATCTTTTATTCAATTGTTATTTAATCACAACAATCAACAATATGTGTACCGTAATATACGTAGTATAAACGATTTTTTTTTATTATTTGGTTATTCAATACGGCGCGCGGCGGTCACACTTTGACCGCCCCTGTTGTTTACAACTTGTCGGCAACGATTTTGCATTGAATTTATAAGATTATTTATCTGATCCTGCGGCAATCGCTTCCAATAGAATTTTAACAAGTCTTTCAGTTGTTGCGTTGTCGACACTCCGTCCAGGTTCTCTAGAACACGTCTCTGGTGCATGTCCCATGCGTGCTCGATGAGATTGAGGTCTGGCAATTCTGCAGGCCACAGCAATACTCACCACCATTTTATAAGATATTTGTGTTGAAGGTGAACAGATAAAAAATGGTAGCCTTTATGTTAGCACCTCGAGGTGGTCACGTAGTGATAATTCAAAAAGATAAGTCAGATAAATACTAAATTGATCAAGCAATGAACACATGAAATCGGGAAAAATATTAGCTTTTATTTTAATGAAAACAAAACACAATCAAAAAGTTTATATTTTTTAAATCAGCCAGTCTATGTTTCCGAGCACAAAAAGATTGTATACCAATTTACTTTGTTATGAGAAAAATAAAATATCAATTAATAAAACATGCAGCTTCTGTAACTGATGCGTGTTAGACTTTTTTGATGTGTGTATAATAACTTATAATGATAAGTGTTATATTCAAACTACGCAATTAATTTTCAGTACCTACGTGAAAATAGATGAATTGCGATCAGTGTTTTTTAAATTTTGTGTTGGAAGGTATAAAAGGCATGTACAGAAACTCGGAGACGTGTGATGCGATTGACAACACAGGTCAAGCGAATACCACAAAAATAAATGTAAAATAAACTCCAGTTCTCTTAGATACTGAGCAAGTGAGCAGTCTGATTTGTAACTAAGGTGTCCACTGCTACACATGAGAAATCTTACAAAAGAAAAAGATAATTTCTTTCACAGAATATCAGAAGTATTATTCTCTTATAATAATGTTTCCATTCGAATAAAATCTTCAGAAAAACGTCTTTCAACCCCAAAATGTTCTTTTCCCGCAACATTCTTTCACAAATTACTTTGTGAACCCTTTCTTGTTTGAATTTATGACCTCCCAGTTGACGAGTTTAAAACTGTTTTAAAGTGAATCGAATTACGGCTGGCTCGTTCAAGCCGCACTGTACGCCGCATACTAAACAACTAAACAACATTGTTACGAGTAAACTGTTTTTTGCCCTCTAAGAGATAAAGACAAACAGTCTTTATCTCTTAGAGGGCATAAAACAGTTTAGTGTTAATGTTTTCTGTGCTATCCAGAGCTAAAGAAAATGTCTACAATAACTCTCCTTGGGCCTATTCTAATAATTGAGAACCATACACTTCTAGGATTACAAGACAGAGCAATCATCGAAATCTCTTAAGATTATCACGTTCCGGTAAAGATATTCTGGTAAGATTCTAAAGATGGCATCTGCTTTACCATACCAGTCGTTCGTAGTGATGTTAAAAGCTTAGTTACCTACCACTACATGGATTGTTCTTCGGAAAAAAAGTAATTTCCAGTGCAGCAGTGGTGTCTCTAATTCTTAGCTGACGACAAGATTCAGTTTCAGAAGTAGTAGAACTCATTAAAGTAGTGCTCGTAAGAGTGTGCTGATTACAGAAGTTATGGAAAAGTACTGATTAACACTGTACCTACTTCTACCATCAAGCAGGATAAAGCCGGTTTCAGTTTAAAAGTATGAATGCCTTAGATATTACTGCCATAAATTGGTAGCAGTTGGCCCATTGTCAACCTATAAAAAGACAGGTTTATTATTAATATGTAGGGTCAGTACAAGCAATTTCCTAGCGTAAAAACCGTTTAGAAAATCGTGTATAAAACCCTAGGGGGATCCCTTACGTAAACTCGGGAATTATATTTTTATTTGACTCTTTGCGGCCTTTGTGCGCTTGGTAAACATAACGTCATTACGGAAGGTAGTTTCTTTGAGATATTATTTAGAACGCTCATCTTCGTGGAAAAATGTATTTGGTATGGATTTATTATTTCATACAAGATTTTCTAGAGACAACAGTCGGCTGGGAATCTTTCACTTGACATTTTGTTTGTTCTGACGAATTTGTTCCCCTGGGTAGATAGAGGTGTACCTACTTTGACACTGAGAAATACCTAATTGTGAAAATTGTCATGATTGCAATAATAAATTGTTTGGCCTTTTTCCTCGAATTGGGTCTCTTCAACGCCGCATAATGCTCAAACAATATACTTTATTTACCGTTTGACGCTCCGGTAAGAATTCCGAGTGCACAACACCGCAATAGTCAAACAAAACAGACAACATGACTTTGGCTTTTGATCGACTTTGGCGTGGGTTTTTTCGGTTTCGGTTCAGTTGGAGCCTCGCCACTACGAAGGTTGTTGACTAGTTTGCATGTCAAACTCGTAAACCCACATTTCGTCACCAGTATAAATGCGTTTCATGAATGTTGGGAAAGTGTGTCTTCAGCGACTCTAATGCGATGGAGTTTTTGGAGAAAATACAGGTTTTTTGGGACCAGCCGAGCGGCAACAGGTTTCATACGCAAGTGATTATTTAAAATTATACGGATCGACTCGTGAGACAAATAAAGTTCAGCGGCTATCTCTCTCAAAACGAATGAGGATTTTCAGTTACTATTTCCTTCACTTTTGCGATGTTAACTTCAGTTGAAGACGTTGATGGCCTGCCAGGGCGAGGCAACTCTTCCATTATATCTCGACTGCTTTTGAACGCTTTGTACCATTCATAAGCACCTGTTTTTGGTAAAGTCTATTCAGCGTAAGCCTTCTGTAACATTTTCAGTGACTTCGAACACGAAATTCCATTGGCGATGCAAAATGACACACAAACTCTTTGTTCAATGTTTTTATCCACTATGAAATTCGCAATACATACTACGTAGATTGATCTAACTAAAAACAGCATTGTATTTAGTTTAAATACCACATGCAATTCGAACTCCGCACCCAAATGGAAAACAGTTGTCCCAATATAAAAACAAAAAATAATAATTTATAAATATAAACATTTATTCCCGATACTTTTTTGACTGAACGTATGATTCTAGGAGTTTTAAGATGTTTCCTCTTATGCCGTACCCATGTAATTTTTGTTTCAAAATCTTATGACCCGCGAAATCTAATGCATACGAGTATCTGTTAGTATCACACACACAAGATTACCTTTATCCACAGATGTCATTACACTGCATTGTCAGTGCAATGGGGGAAGTGGGCCGGGCGGTCACATGCCATGATACCACTAATCATAACTGAAAATATTCCATGTAAACTAATCCTCATTACTTTTTAAAATATTATTGGTCTCTATGCCGTATTTCCTAATTGTATTTACATGTTGTTCACTTCCTCTTGAGGCGACTTGGGGCTAATGACTAGAGTTTAGCTTCGCCACTCGTACTATCAGAATAAGTGGTCTATTTCACTGGTTACTTCGACCGTGTCATGACGTAACATTGGTATCTAAGATAGATAGCCATCCAACACTAACAAGATGCAGACACTATTTGTTGTGTTTTTTGTTTCCATGTAGCTTCGAACACTCTCAATAAGAAGACCACAGAGCAGTAGGGGCCAACCAAATAGTACTGTACAGTACAATACAAATGATAATGACCTAGACACGGGGATACCCTTCACTCACTTCATAATAATCATAAGTATTATTTTTAATGACTAACATCTGGTGAACGAAATATATTTATTAGATGTCTAAAGAAGAATTTCTATAATCACCGAGCTTTGCAGATTGTTGATGTTTTTACACAACACAACACTTCTGCCTATCCTATAAGTAACCCAGGAAGAGAGAATAAAAAGAAGGTGAGGACGAGACCCCAGTCCGTCTCGTCACCCGGCAACGGCTGAAATGCACCGGCGGCGCGGCGCCCTAGGCCGCCAACGCGACTGCGTCGGTCCCGTCACAGCTCCCGTCGCTGTCAATATTTTGTCATCAGCGTCACATAGACGTTTTAGATTTTCTATTAATTTAGTTTGTTATTTTTATTCAGTTTAATATATTTAAGTAAAATCGTTCTATAGATATAGATGTTTAGTGGCAGCAGCGATGTGTTGGATGGTAGTGGTAGTGCCAGTCAACCTTCAACATCGCTGAGCATCCTGAAGAGATGTCCGCTGTGTACCCAGGCACGGTTTTTTAAAGGTAAGCGGGGTCTGAATGTGCATATTGGAAAGGTGCACAGACCCAAAAATTCACTCACTTCAGACCCACCAACAGCTACACCTACAATACCAGCTACATCCACTTTTGACCCGTTTTGGAAAACCCTTTCAAAATTCAAAAACTCTGTACCTGTTTTGAAGCGAGTTCCCCGCGGCGCCCGACCTCTTGTGGCACAACACCTAGCAGGTTGCGTTCGTCTTGCCGCCAGGGAGAACTCGCAAAGTGCTTGGGAACAGCTGCTCACCTTCCCTTACAGAATTCTACACGTACAAAAGAATTTGGCAACCAAAAAGACATTGACTGCACAAATTAAAGAAAACTGTAATATTTCGGCTCATAATTTAGATTCAAAATTACCGACACAGATATACACCTCTTCAAGAGGTATATCACATCTTGTTGAATCTAAGTTAGAGGAAGGTGACATAAGTGGAGCAGCCAGGATTCTTTTTAGTAGCGATGTGGTGGCACCGTGTTCTCCAGAAACACTCGCAGCTCTGGAGAGCAAACACCCTGCCCCAGCGGATGGTCTTTCTTTTCCCGACCCCCCTGATCTGGATAATCACTTCCTCACCATTACAGGTCGAGAGTTGGTCACAGCCGTTTGCTCCTTCCGGAGCGGTTCCGCAGGCGGCCTCGACGGCCTGAGTCCTCAGCACCTTAAGGACCTTATCAGTTCAGGCGCCGGGGCAGCTGGTGAGTTGCTCTTGAAGGAGCTTACGGCTTTGATTAACCTTATGCTCTCCGGCAAGGTGAACGAGGCCGTCATCGACGTTCTGTACGGGGCCAATCTATGCGCCCTGCGTAAGAGGGATGGCGGCATTCGTCCTATTGCCGTGGGAACTACATACCGTCGTATGGCAGCCAAGATTTGCTGTAAATTTTTTGGTGAGGTTGTTTCGGAAAAATTTCAGCCCCTGCAGCTAGGTTACGGCTCGAAAGGGGGCTGTGAGGCTGCCGTACACGCTTTGTCGACCTACCTAAATTCTGGCAAAGGAGAGGTCATCCTGAAGGTTGACATAAAGAATGCCTTCAATTCTGTTAATAGGGACACCTTGCTGGCAGAAACTAAAAGAGAAATACCTCAAATTAATAGTTTCCTTTGGCAATGTTACAGACACTCTTCTAAATTACTTTATCGGGACAACCTTCTGGAATCTGGTGTTGGCTGTCAACAAGGTGACCCTCTCGGGCCAGTGATTTTTAGTTTAGCAATTCACCCAATCATTCGACAGCTAAATTCCAAATTTAACGTTTGGTATCTTGATGATGGAACTTTGGGAGGCGATGTAGAAACGGTTTTAAAAGACTTTCAATTCTTAAAACATAAACTATTTTCCATTGGCCTTAATCTCAACCTTTCTAAATGTGAACTTTATTTAGCGGACAGTACTGACAGACATCTGACACTTCCTAAATTTAACGCAATAGCCCCAGAAATCAAAATTATTGAAAAAACCTCTCTTCGTCTCCTTGGGTCTCCAATCTTTGAGAATTCCTTTCCCGATTTTATTGAGGAAAAAATACAAAATTTCAGTGACGTTTCGGAAAGATTGTTCCAAATTAACATGCATTCGGCTATAACCTTAATCCGTTACTGTTGTTTCGGCCCTAAATTAACATATTTCCTTCGCGCTTCCCATTTATGGAAGCACACTCACCTATTAGACAAAATGGACCAAATTATCCGGCATACAATATCTTCGATCTTAAATGTGGCCATGGACGACCGAGCTTGGGCACAAGCTACTCTTCCCATTCGTATGGGAGGCCTCGGCGTCCGCAAAATTACAAGTATTAGTTTACCGGCTTTCATTTCCTCGGTCCACGGCACTGAGAAATTAATCAGGAAAATCCTAGCCCCCACACTGATTGATTTTGATGTGCCGTGGTTCTCCGAGGCTATGGATGCCTGGAGACTCGCTTGCCCGAACTCAGATTCACCCGACAATCCATCTTCCCAGAGACGGTGGGATGAGCAGCTCTGCAGAGTAGTACAGAATAATTTACTTGACACGTCTGCTACTACTGCGGAGCGTGCGCGCTTGCTGGCTGTGGGTAAATGGGAGTCGGGTCTGTGGCTTCATGCACTACCATCGTCGAACATAGGTACTTTGTTCGACGACACTACTTTCCGCCTCGCTGCTTCCCTCCGACTAGGAGCTCCTTGTTGTTCTCCTCATCGCTGTCACTGTGGCGAAGTTGTCAACAGCCTCGGACACCACGGCCTGTCTTGCAGCCGTAGTGCAGGTCGCTTAGCGCGGCACGCGAATATTAATGACATTATCCGACGAGCTCTTGTCACCGTCGGCGTTCCAGCTGTATTAGAACCTAATGGCTTGGCACGTGACGATGGCAAGAGACCGGACGGCATGTCTTTATTTCCATGGAAGTTGGGTAGGCCTTTAGTGTGGTACGCAACGTGTGTCGATACTCTTGCGCCATCCCATCTTCCTGACTCCGCGTGCTGTGCTGGCGCTGCTGCTGCGTCTGCGGAAAATCTCAAGCGGCGAAAGTATATTAACCTTATTGGTAATTATATTTTCGAGCCGTTTGGGGTTGAAACCCTCGGGCCGTGGGGTCCGAGTGCTCATGATTTGTTCAAAGATATCTCCAAACGGCTGGTTGACACTTCCCGTGACCCAAGGGCTGGCTTTTACCTTGGCCAGAGGTTAAGCATTGCCATACAACGTGGCAATGCCGCCAGTCTCTTGGGTACATTACCAGTCGACAGCGATGCGGAGGAATTTTTCGACGCTATATTTTAATGTTTTATAGTTTTAGTTTAGTTAGTATATAATTTTGTTATTTTTATAAATTAATTAGTTATAGTTGTTATTTATGTACTTAATATTTTAATTCTAACTAAATAAAAGAAACAAATCATAATCATTTATTTATTTGTTAACATAGGTGTTTATAAATACAGATCTTAGCAGCGCTATGTTATTCCAGGAGGCGTACAAAAATGGTGTTCAATTAAAATGAATAAATAAAGTACAAGTAATGTCAATAAAGTAGACAAACGTAGAAAAACGTAGTAGTCGTAAAACGTATAAAAGTAAAAAATAAAGTACAAGACAGTAATGTAAATTATTTTAAGTGACACTTACAGTAGGTACTTATTGAAAAAGAAAAAATATAATAAGAATTAATAATTCGATTCTAAATTAATCGAATATTAGCTTTTTATATATTTTTTCTACTCACAAACTATGCACCACTATGCAACAATGCGGGTCCGCGCCCACTTGACCCGCTTAGTCTCAACCAGAAGAATAATACCAGATGTTTTACTACCAATTCAGTACCATTTGTACAGACAGGCAAAGTGATATTAACTTATTATACATAGAATATTTAATATTTTTTATTATACATCATTTAGGTACGTAGTCAGTGATTTCGTTTCAAAAATGTAGCTTTTTAAAGATAGCCTCTACCTCCAGCGCGCCACTAGCTATAAGATTGTAATGATAATTAACAATAATCTGTGATTTTTACTACAAAGTACATAGCGTATACTATATTAAAAAAACCGGTCAAGAGCAAGTCGGACTCGCACGCCGAGGGTTCCGTACGTATATATGATGTTGATGATTTCTGAAAAACTGTGCTATTTAGAGACATCGTTTTATTTTTCCTGTAATTTTTACATAAACTTCTATCACATAGAATAATTTCAGATTTTTATGTATGCAAACTTCGGAGATAAGGGGGGGGGGACGGTATTTTTTTTACATTTTTTATCAAAAGTCGGAAACTGTGCTGCGTATACAAAAAAAAAAAATTGAGAATGTGCAAACAGCGTTCTTTCACATGATACTCCACTTGCCTTAGTAGCCCCACTTCAAATTTTTAAGCCCTCATTTCAGTCCCTTTTGCAAAAAATATATATATTTTTTAATTTCTTTCTTGTTTGCAAAGTAGTTGGGCTAACGTCATCTAAAACTATTCTAAATTTCAAGTTAATAGCATTAGTAGTTCTCGAGATATTCAAGTGTGACAGACAGACAGACAGACAGACTTAGTCTCACCATAAGGGTTCCTTTTTATCATTTTGGTACGGAACCCTAAAAAGGATAACTACCTACTTAAGTACTTACATGTTTAATTATGGGTTTATTTATCCAATTATTATTAAAATTTTACACTCTCTGTGGTGTAAACGTTAAATCGACACTTTCTGTCTGACTATACATACATCGACGTGTTTACGCCTATCAACACAGAATTATTCTTCGAGTTGAGTCTAAGCGGGTCGAGTGGGTGCGGACCCGCACCTGCCATGTTATCTCTTCGTTGGCTGGTAGAGAATGCCTTTTTTTTTCTTTTTTTTTTTTTGGGTGGGATATCATCAAATAACTTCTCCCGCTCTGGGCGGAGCGGGAGGGAGTGTCAGACTTTTACTGACTAAAACCCACCGTGTTCCTTCAAATGCCTGTGTGCCAGGGCCTCGATATCCCTTTCGGACAGACTCGTAACCCTGGCAGGCATTGGTCCTTTCGGACCCCGTCAATTGGTGCTGACGTCTCTTTGAGGCGCGCGTGGAACACAACGCGCCGTCGATCCGGGCCTGGTTCTTATCGGACGGCGAGCTACCCGTCGCTCACCGTCCGCAAGTCCGCGCCTACGGTGGCCGGGAATCTGCCTGCGATTCCCGACGCCCAGGGCGTCTCCTGCGGCGACTAAGGGCGGAAGAGCGGGCACCCTGCCTCACCGTCACGCGTTCCACCTCCTCCTTCGCGAGCATTACTGTTTCGCAGAAGGAGGTGACGGCCTCCCATGCGCTCTCGCTCCGAACCATGGCCTGAACCAGGGCCGGACGCGAGAGATCGTCGCCGCCGATCGCCTCCGTGAGGACACGGCGGTGCTCCGCCCAAGCAGGGCAGATCTCGCCAGGCGAAAGGTGAGGACGCCGTGGCTCCTCTCTAGCCACTCCTCAAAGAGGGGACTTACCACCGCAATTGTGGCGTGCCCTGGTACTTAGGCATTCTCTGGTAGAGAATTACGCTTTCGTAAAGGTACAATGTTGTGCACAATAAAGGTATTGTGCACTAAGTTAAATAAATAAATAAACTACAACCGTTAAAGAAGCAGTAGAAAAAAAGAGCGTTATCTATATCAGTCCACCTCCAACATCGTTTGGTAGAACAAGACAAGGAACACTTCTCGTTAAAACTAAACAAACAAAAACACGGCATCATGGCAGTGAATAGTTTCGCTTCAATTAGCGCGGTGTTTCACCCTTGTCAATGTGGCCGCACCCTAATATAACTCCCGTGATGCCCCTTGATTAATGCGCGAGGTGCTAACACTAGGAAGGCAACAGAAGAACCGCTGTTTACAGACGTGACACAAACATTACTACAGCGCTTCAAAGTTATTGTGGCGCGCGGCCAAGATCGGAACTAACACCACGATCTTGTTTTTGAATACATTCCAAGTGACATTTCACAAAACAATTGCACAAATGTTGACCAACAGTGGCCGCCTGTCAACGTCAGTCGAGAATTCGAGATCCTTGTAGCGTTGTCAAGGACTTGAGTACAAAGATTTTTCGAATAGGAGCTCTCTCTTTTCATTGCCTAGCCTTATCCCATTATTTGTCGGCTTTGCTCGTCATTCTTCGCCAGACGTGTGTGTCGTAGGTGGTGTTGACGTTTGTCCAATAATCAAGGGTCTGTATTATTTTGAGTGCCTAAAGGTGCTCAATTCCTAGTGTGGGGCTACGTTTTAAAAAAAAAAAAAGATATAAAAATGCTGGTATGGAGATACCTGCGTAATTATATATTACCCCAATCAGACCAAATTACAGACAACATAATGATGTTGTCTGTAATTTGGTTGTAATGAAGGGTCGCGCAGACTGGCGCGATATCGTGGGCGAGACGCGCAGTGTGACACTTTCCATTAAGTTTTCATAGAAATTGTGCTACTAGTGTCGCGTCACGCCTGTCTGCGGGAGCCTTTATGTTGCTTAGAAATCCGTGCCTCGCAAAGCACGTCTAGCCGTTGGTCCCGGTTGTCATTAGTAAATATTTGTCAGTCATTACGGATAGTTAGAAGCCTTAAAAGTCTGACAACCAGTCTTACATAGAGGTATCATATTATCCAGTAACTGGGTTGTTGAGGTCAGATAAGTAGTCACTCCATGTAAAATACTGGTATTCCGCTGCTTCCGGTTAGACTGGAAGCCGACCCCGGCATTGTTAGGAAAGGCGGGCAGATTGATTGATGAGAGCGATAAATCGTAATCTCTTTTTACAAGCTTATTTTATTCTAGGATAGATAGAATATCTAGGTACTCATAATAGTAAATAATTGTTTTTCTCCCACCTGCGGAGCATCTTTCCATCATGTACCAGGCGAGAACGCAAGCGTCTGAAACTAATCGCGTATTGATTGGAAATCACTTTTTTACTAAGGTCTTCCAATCTACACAAGAGTAGTACGCAAATACTCGCGTATACTTCGTAGTGACCTAATTAACTACCTTATTCCATAATATACAGTGCCAGTACGAACACGGGACTAATCGTTCTGATCCTTGAATTCCAAACTGATCCTCAAAAACTTACTGGCCTTCTAATGATGGACACTCTTCAAAATTAATGAACCTCTAAAAACTTTTTCTGATCCACGTGTGAGCCGAATTGGTCACAGTAACTAAGCTAGGGCATCCCGACCATAATGGGTTAGGTTAGACCTGTGACCAACTGCGCGCGAGCCGAGCAGTGCCGCGGTAGTGGCCGGCGAGCGCTACATCCAAGTTGGTCGCAGTTACTACATACATCTAAATGTGTGTTAGTAAATTTTATAGTTTTGGCTAGTTATGTGCTCATCAAGCCCTTAATTTGATATTCATATTGTAATAATGTATGGCTTTTTTTCACATTTGAAAATGGAGCCGCACTGCCGCCATAATGATTTTTCAAAGATATTTATAATCTACGTCACTCGGGATGATCTAAATCTGTTCAGGCATTTAAACGTTATGGTCGCACAAAGAAACTCACATAGATACATACATACATGAACCCTAAACACATTACGCTCCTTTTCGGGCATTCGTGTAAAAAAATAGCAATACAATGTATGTCCGCGAGCAGTTCCCTATGGCTGCGTTCTGGTCTTGTACAGAATGGAAAGACGCAACTGCGGAGAAACCCAATGGGAGGGTAACTTTTTGTTGTTGGTTTCATGATTCTATTCATTTGTTTTTCTCACTTTTAATCTCCTCTTCTTCATCTCTATTTTATTGGTCTTCTTTCTTTTGTACTGCCTACGCTACAGCTTGGTGCGAGTGGAAATTCTGTGCCTATCTACTAGGTGCTACGAAGGGGTAATAATAACAGGCTTAATCGCCTAATATCGCTTTATGTAAGGGATTGAGATGGGTCCTCGTATCCAAGGTGTCTGAAGGTACACGGTAAATAGGGTCATGGTATTACCACCCGTTAATGGCATAGTACTGGACACTAATTCATTGTAAGTACGGTCCGCTTCCACATAGTCACGAGGAAGCATAAATCTTCATAATTTTAGATTTTGTCTGAATAATTTTAATAATTAAAAAAAAACTTATAGATAATATTTTTGCACAAGCATTTTGTATCACTATTTGGTCCAGCGATGAAATAAGTAGATACCTCAGTCACCTGGAATCTTATTCACGAATACATACAAAATTTATTATCAGTCAACTAAGAGAATAACATTTCCGAAATCCTATTCTCGAATACATTATTTGATACGCAACGTTCAATAAGCCATTGACTACGAAATAAAATAAACAATGTCATAGTTGAGTGACACACGTTCGTAAATAGCTGAGACATTCAATATTTTCCTTTTACTCCACAAACGTTTGGAGTACCAATAAGAATAAATCACATTTTGTAACAAAGGTTAAAATAAATATTCCACAATTCAAGTAGATGGATTGACAGCCCGTTAGTTACACGTCATATTTTCAAACGCACACATAGAACAGCGTCATCCTATTGGTTCACATGGACACAATCTATAGTAATCACACGATTAAAAGTAGCTAGAGCTGGCACTCGTATAAAACTTACCCAAGTTTCTGTAACTAGTTGGAAATGTTTCCAATTTCTATTATTAGTTAGTCTGGGAGTTTCTAGCGTAATAGTGTAACGAGTTTGCTATTAGAGAGAAGTTATAGTTTTACGTTGTGACTTACATTTAGAAATTACAATTGAATTTGTTGCGTAGTGTAGTTTTAGGGTTGTGTGAAATTACAAATTGTCGCATTTACCTATTTGCTGATGAAACAATTTGAAACAAACATGGTTTAATAATATTATTAAATTGGACAGTACCGGTACTTTCCTATGAATAATAAATGGTCCTTGCCTGAATATCTCCCTGTAAGAATCTGGTCAGATGGGCTTGTTTGTCACCCGCTTGGGTATCGTAAAAGACGACAACTAATCCCTGGTGGTGAGTAACAGAGTATGTGTTGAGGTAATGGTACTTCAGATTTACGAATCGTACTGCAGTACCTGTCTTTAGTATGTGCCAACCGTAAGTTCACACTTCTTCTGCTTGCCCTGGGGCCAACTTAAGAAGTATTAACTAATTAATCACTGTCAGTAATTATAATGACATTAAATGTCATAAATCGGTACCGGGTCTCTACTAGGACAGCCAGAAAGAGTACATAGTATAGGTAAACATCCAAACCTGGTTGCTTTTCCTAGTAATTTATATGATCAGGAATAGGCCAATTAACGTCTCCGAATACTGGTAATGAAGGTAGTTAAAGTAATTAGCGGGGAGCGTCGGTTCAATCCGACCGGCGCGGCGGCTGCACAGAGCGATGTGACAATTAGTTGAGATTGGTGACACAGGCGCGGGTGTTGTGGAAGGAGACGCTGCGGCAAGTCGTCATGTGGAACAAGCCAACCTTGCTGACGTACGTTGATGAGGAGAGCGAGCGTGGTTATAGATTCTAATGCCTTCTCTGTGCTAAAAGAGAGCTTTCCTCTGCAGTGACAAAGTCATAAAGTACCTATAAAAAGATTAGCAAAGGTCTTAAGAATATTAACTCTCCATTCTTATGGAAGTGACGGCCCCTTTTAAATCTTAATTAAAGCTTAAAAGTGCCGTTAGTATAAACCTTTACAGAACTAGTTAGAAATAAAGTGAAAACCTGCTGTTAATCTTAGCAAAAATGACACAATACTACTTGAATTACTTCATAAGTATGTAACGAATACTTAAGACGGTATTCGTCCAAACTTATCTCTTAACATAACACAGTAATCGAGTTATGAGAAAACTTGAAGTGGATTGTTTTAAGAGAGTTAAGATTATTCAGAAAGTTTTACGTATTCTGAAGATGAATGGTTAGTACTTAGGTAATTTTTATGTGATATTTTGTTGATTCCCGCTTATCGTCATGAATACGGAACCTAGAAAATATGAATTGGTAACAAAAAAGCATTTTTACAAGTAAAAAATAATTTTGTTTGAAACTAGATGAGGTTGAAATGAAATGAAATCGTTTATTCTGTAAATAGGATATTAAATCACTTTTACACGTCATATAAAAAAAAAAATCTAGATGTAGCCGACATTTCCTATCTGACTACCCCTGAGAAGAAATGGCGAAACAAACTCAGGGGTCAAAGTCTCTTTTAAAGTCCAGACATAATCTTGATCAGATCATGTAAGGACCATGTAGATCCGTGTCTGAAATGGTCTTTTGAGGAAAAAACCACGCAAATTTGAGCGGACCTGTCCAATCAGTGTAAGCATTTGTCAGTAATCGTGCAGCTCAACTCAAAACTTAAGGAGCTCAACGACTCGACGAACAGTACCAAAAAAAGGACATTTGGGTAGGCCGCATAAAGCGCTCAAAATGTCAGACCATCATTAAAACTTAACTGAGAAAAGAAAAGAAAGGAAAAAATTTAAAGAAAAAAAAAATGACCCACATAGTGCTCACATTCACAATAAATTAAAGCAGTAAATATAATACTTTTCAAAGTAAACATTCATGTAAAATTGTATACAATAGTCTGCAATGTCAATATGTATATAAAATCATGCATAATAATTAAAATGTCAAGTTTTCTCACAGTTTTATCACAAGGCTAGCAGAGCGAGCAGCTCAATCCCAAGCTTTTTTGTCCTCTAAATAATCAGAAATCTTATAGTACCCTTTTTTACAATGTTTAGTTTTAATACAGATTTTAAATCGTTGGTGTTCCCTATCTGACTACTCTGAGAAGAAAGACCAAAACGAACTCATAGGTCACAGTCTCTTTTAAAGTTCAGACAATCATAATCTTGCAGAGTTATTTTCAAAATAAATAGCTAAAAGTCATCTCGATTACCTCTTTCCCTTGAATTTGTATATATATGGTAGGTATATATTATAGAATAGTTGTTGTGGGTATGAGTATTATAAGTTTATAATTTATTTATGTACTTGTGCACCTATTTTATTAACCGACTTCCAAAACGGAACAACATAATAATAAGTATTTCACGGGTTGCGATTGGGTGAGTGGCAGTTCTCCTGGTTCTTCCCAGGAGAACTCCTCAACAATCAACGTTCCAGCATCGGGAAAAGCAATATTTCGTAAAAGGTGATGAGCAGTTAACATTAAGCTATTGTAAATTAGATAAATTCAAAACTGACCCACTAAAAAGTGAAAAATAAAACACTTTTTACAAAAAAATAATAACCGACTACGAAAAATAACACTACAAAGTGAAAAATAACTTTAATTTCGGAAGACGGTGGCAAAAAACTCAAATACAGATCCAAAGACACCGACTTCCAAAATTAAAGTTATTTTTCACTTTGTAGTGTTATTTTTGGTAGTCGGTTATTATTTTTTTGTAAAAAGTGTTTTTTATTTATAATTCATTATCTTATTATTTTTTTATTATTAAATCTACTCTCAAATAGAGACCTGCCATGTTATCTCTTCGCGACCCTTGATTGACTGGTAGAGAATGCCTAAGGCATTGAGTCTGCCTTTGAACCTTATTGTGTACGAGAACTTAAAATAAATAAATCCTAACTAATATTATAAATGCGAAAGTAAGTTTGTTACGCTTTAACGCTAAAACTGCTGAACGGATCGTTATAAAATTGACATATAGATAGCCTGGGACCTTGTGACGTTGCAAATCAATAAATTAAAGCATGGCTGGAAACGTAATATTTGCAAAACTAAATGGCGTTACAAGAAATTATGTCAAATAAATAATATACTTATTTAATAGTTAATTTAAATAAATAAACATACGGACATCATTTCCACATTATATTTTAAACAATGCCTAATAAAACACTAACCAATAGACAACAATAAATTTTGGTCTATGATGGCCGAAGCGTCCAGAACGATGACTGACGGATTTTTCTCGAGAGCTGAGACATCCGCGATGTGGCAAGATACGGACCAATAGGTTTTGGAATAGTAACCCGATGGGGTTTAAATAAGTATAATTGGAGCTGAATCCTGTGAGTATTCAACTATATTCTTTGTTCGTGCTAGATGACACGAGTGCGTTGTTAACTTAATACAGGTCTGGCTATTTATGCTAGCCTCTTATGATGGTTGTAATTCGCAATTGAGACGTGATGCCTTGGTGTGGTCCCGTGGTCTGATAATTGGAATTGAACCGGGTGCAGGAAAACGTTGAGGTGTGGTCATCTGTTGGTAATTCTTTACCAACGGATTACCACACCTCAAGGTTTGCCTGCATTTTTTGCGGCCTTACTTAGCCGAATTTCGGTGATAAGGGGAGCCAGCTGCTGCAGGTAACGATAGCGTCACCATCCAAACCAGTAGGGCACGTTTAACGTGTGAATACAGGTTCATCCTGTGTTTGATACTGAGAGATCACAGAGTAAATCTGTAATGTAATAATTTAATCTATGAGAGAGACCTAGACCTATTGAATGGACTAGGTAAAAAAACAGTTTTGTTGTGTCTCGGGATCCTTTGTATAATATTTATGTTCCCTTTTGAGCACAGCCATAATAGGTCGATACTTGTGCGATTGAGCTAGAACCTCACGGACTCGCAAATAGCGACTCTGAGTTATTGTTATAGTCTCATTGTAGGCGCAGACACCAATACAATTAGATCCGAGACTGGTTGTATTGGTGTGGACGCCCAAGTGTTTGGGGAAGGTTTGCGGCCCGCCACATTACTTATTATGGACTTTTAAATTATGTATGTTGCAATAAATATTGTATTGTGTAAGAAGGTACTTGTTTAATTGAATCTTTCCCTAACAGCTTAATACCTATAAATTTACTTTAGCACGGTTGTGAGTGGACAACCACAAGAGAAACATTAACAACAAGTTCTCTGAACACCAGTTAACACACTCATAAAAACCGGGTTACAACCTGGATAAGGATATTAGGCTACTTTTCATCCTGGATCGCAAGTGAAGTCGTGGGCATCAGCTAGTAAATAACAAACTGTCAGTCGTAGAACCGCACGTCAAGTGAAAACTTCTTAGCTCCACAAACTTGTTTACATCTGTATGTATCTGAGCGTGACGGTCACGCGAGTTCTGTGCTTCCCCCACCCCAAAAGTGCCCACCGTGCATAAAGAAGTTTTCACTTCAATAAATCTTGGTGAGGCCCTAAGGCGTGCAGATTTGTGTCTAACATGGTATTTTGAGAAAAGAACCACACAGATGGAAGTGGACCTGTGCAGTTATAAAAACTTTTTATAAAAAAAAATATCCGACTTCCAAAAAAAACACTACAAAGTGAAAAATTACTTTAATTTCGGAAGTCGGTGTCTTTGGTTCTGTATTTTAGTTTTTGGCCGACTTCCGAAATTAAAGTTATTTTTCACTTTGTAGTGTTTTTTTTTGGAAATCGGTTATTTTTTTAACCAAAAGTTTTTTATTTTTCCCTTTTTAGTGGGTCAGTTTTTAATTTATCTAAGTTACAATAGCCTAAAGTCAACTGTTCATAACCTTTTACAAAATATTGCTTTTTCCGATGCTGGGACGTTAATTGTTGAGGAGTTCTCCTGGTAAGAACCAGGAGAACTGCCACTCACCCAATCGCAACCCGTGAAATACTTATTATTATGTTGTTCCGGTGGCCATCTGTGGTCTCCATCATCAGTTCCACTTCACCAAAGGTGATTTTTGGGAGCAAATGCACGAGTTACTATAAAAAATACCCAAATCGCTATAGGTTTGCCTATAAAATTCCAGGGATTCCCTCGATTTCCATGAGATCCCCTCATCAGATTCTGATGTTGTGGCAATGGGACCACCTCGGGAGCATACTCTTTCAAACAAAAAAATAATTTTCAAAATCGGTCCATAATTGACGGAGATATCGGTGAACAAACAAAAAAACAAACATACAGCCGAACATATAACCTCCTCCTTTTTGGAAGTCGGTTAAAACTGGAATAGAGTACTAGGAAGAGACTATCACATAGGTATGTTAGAATGATAGATACCTACGAACACTACGGTCAAACTGGATATGCGCGTATTGTACGTTTTATTACAAGTGACTAATAGACAACCTCTTTGCATAATAATACGAACGGGGGTCGTAAAAGATAATTAAGGGATTAATTACATTTGGAACTTAGGTACTGGGTACTGTCCTACACTAACATAAACATTTTACGATCACTAAACCGTCTGTCAAGTGGTAATTGTTGTCATTAGGAAGTCCATGTTCAAAGGTTTCAAGATTTACTACATAGACAGGTATATCCGTGTTTAATTTCAAACATAAAATGTAACTTGTGTACCATTTTGCCCTGTGAGTCTTTTCTTTAAAAAGTTTGCTCATCATCCTTTCTGGTATGGTACCCTTAAAAATAGACTTAATGTGTTAATATTATGATGTAGGTACAACAATCATTCTTACTTGTTTGTTACATTTAGTTGTTTATTTTCTGTAGCAAGCTGTAGTTTCTGTAGTGAATACAAACGTTGGCGTTGCTTATGTTGGGGTCGACTTCCAGCTTAACCGGATGAAGCTAAATACAAGTAATTTACATGAAACGACTGCCTATCTGACCTCCTAAACCCAGTTACTGGGTAACACGATACCCCTTGGTAAGACAAGTCGTCAGACCTTCGAGCTTCTGACTACCCGTACCGAATAATCAAAGATCCGGTAACGAATGTCAGACGGGACTAACGGTTGTAACGCTACGATTAGCCGGAGGGCTAGTTGTAGGTCATATAAAAAAAGTAGATTAAAAGTAAGTGTTAGTAGGAGTTGCAGATCGGCTTCAATTTCGCGCGGCTCAGGACATTCGGATGGCAGGAAACAGGATCAGCAGGAAATAGTTGAGCAGGACGAGGATGGGGCTGCAATGTCTGGCGTCGAAGTGGATCAAGAGGGTCAACATCCCTGTCTAGAGGAGTAAAAGCTTTTAAGAATTTTCGTACACAAATGGTTACGTTATAGTGTTTTAAAACGCTTCACTGCAGGAAGGCCGCGTTGGTGTCTTATACTACGCGAGTGTAATACCCTAACATCAGATAAGGCTTGTCTGTCCAGGAGTGGGTAGAGAAGAGGCGGTGGCATTGTCTCACCGATATATAAGACAGCGGCGCAACTTTGCAGCGCCCCACGCTCAGCAGGAAGAGTGCCCTGGCCTCCTACAGCATGCGGAGTTGTCGGTTGCGGCGTTTTGCGCCACGCGGCTAGAAGCCTCTCACAGACGTAGATGCGAGGGCCGGGGGTAACGGTCCCTCCGTTACCCCCGGCCCTAAGGTCATAGAATTCACACACTTTTCGTTTTTAAATGTTTTTATTTAGTAGAATCTGTTAATACACATGAGCTTATTACAAATTTTCGTAAACATAGGGCAAACTGATGGAAAACTGCCGTAAACTAAGGGTAAACTGCCATAAACTCAAGATTTGCCAGGTCTGACATACCCAACGAACGAAATCCAAACGTAATTCAAATAACTTCATGTTTGAATGTCGGCCAGAATCAATAAAACGGGTTCTAATAAGAACCTAGCCTTAGTACACTAGCTTCATAGTAAAGACCTGACCTTTATAGAACAGAAAAAAAAACCGACGGATGACAATTTATGATTTTTGAAAAGAGATTTTTTTAAATTATTTATAATTATTTGAAAAGAGAAAATACAGTTTTGAATGTAATAATAGTCAAAGTAGGTTACTAAAGGTTTGCTTGTCAGCGGTAACAGTGTTCAAAAATATGAAAAACTTGAGTTAAGTGAGTGTCATAATATTTCATACTTAATATAAGTAGATTTCGGCACCAAATTATAACAAGAGTAGTTCTTTCTTTCTTTTTTAAAAACGTTGCCCCGCACTAGGAATTGCTCCCGTATCGTGGGTGCCTTTACAAACATTTAAACTCACATACACAAATAGCTAGACCCGGAACTACTACTTTCAGGTCATACAAATATTTGTTCCGTGCGGGAATCGAACCCGCGATACGCAGCGCACCAGTCAATCGCTTAACCACTGCGCCAACCGTGTCGTGAAAGTTGGACATAGCAGCTCTTTAAATCCCAAATATATAAAGGCATGTATTTAATGCGGCAACTAAGTAAAATGAATATAGCTCCTCGCCTAATATTTTATTTGAGTGGTATAGTTTATTTGCTACCTAAACGCAGCTGCTAGTTTTTAGTTTTTATAACACCTTTAATTTTGAACCTTACATAATATAATAGTCGCGAAAATATTTAATCGCTGGCAAGTTATTTTATTTGTTGCAAACATTTAGTCGACTTTTAAGTTATTAGTCACTCGGAAAATAATAAGCTATATATAAATAAAATGAAAGCTGTGGATTTGTGTAGCAAAATACCACAAGGTTTAACGAGGCACGGAGGGGAATCGGTATGTAAAGATGGTCACCCGTCCACGGACCAATCTCGGCAAGTCTATTCGATCGGAATATCCTTATGCATAATAAATCATAAGTATACAAAAGCATCGTGTGTGAGTACCCGACATAACCCGTGTGTTTCCAACAGTTTTAAAATTAGAGTAGTGTCCCTGTAACTTCTAAAATAATAGAATGATAAAACTAAAAATAATATATGATGTACAGTCAGCGTCACGATGTGGTCACCTCCCTTGAAAGCACTAGTTGGAAGCGGATCGGTTTTCAAGTGGTCGGTCCTAGGAGACCTGTGTCGGTTGCACTCGTTTTGTATTGCATTTCACTGTATGTGCTTGTGCGTTTGTGCAGCGATGGCACTTTCTTTTATGATTCTATGTCTGATAGAATGGAATTAAAATGCTTATATGCTTGACTTAAAATACTTCTTTTAACATACACCCCAATTATCTTTCCATTCAGTGTTCAATAGGTTTGTGTTGATATTCGGACGTATGTAGGACTTCTTAAGTGAATTAATCTCAAACGTACCTCAGGTACTTTGAAGTTTAGATTGGTGCCACCTACCTACCACCGATACCTACCAAATACAGTGAATAAGAGACGGTTGAAAAGTCTCACGTGCCTAGAAGAAGGATAAGACGAGTTCATTACTGTGCCACTGCTGGGCAGCAGCCTATTCTCACACACAGAAGGCACGAGTATTGCTCACCACGCCTGCTCAATACGGGTTGGCGATTTCAGACATAAATTAATTAGAAGTTCAGGTTTCCTCATGAAGTTTTTCGTTTACCGATGTCAGTAATGTGCAAGATACACTCAAAAAGTACATAAAATTGAAAAAGTCACATTGTTACTTATCAGGATTTGAACCCTCATTTTATTTTACACATGCACTACATTTGAACATCTAGATCCGAGTATTGCACAGTTAAATTTCAATAAATAGATATATTTAAAATAGGAAAGGATTTTTTTTTGTGCTTTATTAAAAAGAACCAAGTTCTTAATAATTAATTACAATCTAGCCATTATGACTAATAAGTAATTTTAATCTAACCTAATTTTATAAGTGATAATTATTTTAAAGCTTAGAATAGTGTTTATTGCACTTTACACAAGTCCGTTCCACTTTCTTAGAGTCTGATATTATATTAAAAACACTTTGTTCATGTGTTATATGAGTGTCATTGTCACTATTATTTCTACACTTTTTACACTACACTAACTCAAATGGTTTTGTTCGTTTTAGTCTTCGCACTATATTTGTGTTGTCTAACAGCTGAATTGCCTCGACGTTCACATGTCGGTGGAGTCTGTGTTCATGGGCCTCAGCAAATTTTTGAATTATGTTGGTGACGGGTTCCATTTTTAGGTCACGATGGAGGTCGTCATTTCTTATATACCAGGGCGCGTTAACAATACTCCTGAGTACCTTATTTTGAAATGTCTGTATCATTTTGATATTGGTCGGTTTAGTACAGCCCCACAATTGGATGCCATACGTCCATATCGGCATGAGAATATGCTTATATAATAACATTTCGTTATGCATCGATAGACAGGAATTCCGTCCTATCAACCAATACATGTTTTTAAAACGCATGTCTAGTTCTTGTCTTTTCTTTTTGACGTGCGCTTTCCAGCGCAGTTTCGCGTCAAGCGTTATGCCAAGATATTTGGCTGTGTTTGCGTATGGCACTTGTTGACCATTTATGAAGATAGGGTGGTAATCACAATTCTTGTTGGTGAAATCAATGTGAAGTGACTTTGATTCATTCAATTTGATTCTCCATTTTTGTGCCCAGTCATGAACTTTATTTACAGTGATTTGAACTTTTTTGACTGCTTCCTTGTGGCATGACCCTGTGGCCATAATGGCAGTGTCGTCTGCAAAGGTCGCAATTGTATTATTTTCCAGCTCAGGTATATCATACGTGTACAAGAGGTAGAGTACTGGACCCAGCACACTACCTTGAGGCACGCCAGCTTTAATAATGTTTAAATCAGAATAGGCATCCTCGTGCCTCACTCGAAACATCCTATCTGTAATGTATGATGCCAAGATATCGGCAAAATCATTGTGCAGCATTAGTCTTAGTTTGTATATCAAACCCTTATGCCAAACTCTATCAAAAGCTTGTGCTACATCTAAAAATACGGTTGAGCAGACTTTTTTATCTTCGAGCGTTCTCTCAATGATGTTGGTAATTCTGTGTACTTGGTCTATGGTGGAATGTTTCTATCTAAAATCAAACTGATGGTCAGGGACCAGGTTTCTTTCGTTTATAATTGGTTTTAGGCGTTTTAAAAACAATTTTTCAAACAGCTTTGATAGTACAGGCAACAAAGAAATGGGTCTGTATGATGATGCTTCGTGGGGTGGTTTACCCGGCTTTGCAATCATAATCACTTCAGCTACTTTCCATGGCTCAAGTACATGCTTTAACACGAATGCAGCATTAGTAAGTCAACTCCTCCCTGCAATCTCCCACATAATAAACTTTTCCCTTTACACCGGTGTTTTTCCTTCCCTGTGGCGCAAAGCCCTTGTTCGGCCCCTGCCTAAGATACCCAATCCCTCTCTTCCTAGTCACTTCCGCCCAATTTCCATCCTTCCCTTTCTATCCAAAGTGCTCGAGGCCTGTGTTCACAAACAATTCTCCTACTTTATTCACCACAACTCCCTCATCAGTCCATTTCAATCCGGGTTCAGGCCCGGGCACAGTACCGTTTCAGCTCTCCTTAAAGTGACCGATGATATAAGGCGGGGAATGGAAGACACTAAGGTTACGGTCTTAGTGTTAATTGACTTTTCCAATGCTTTTAATACCGTCAGTCACGAAGTCCTTTTATCCTTCCTTTCCTATCTTATGGTCTCTCCGGAGGTATTGGAATGGTTTTCATCTTATCTTCAGGGGCGACAGCAGTCTGTTTATGCTGGAGACTCTTCGTCGAGTTGGTGTGATCTTGCAGCTGGCGTCCCTCAAGGCGGTATATTATCTCCTCTTTTATTCTCCATTTTTATTAACCTCATTACTACCGAGCTTCGGACTGCGTATCATTTTTATGCTGACGATTTGCAGCTTTATTGTCGGGCAAGTGTTGACAACATATCCGATGCGATTGAGGAGCTAAACCGGGATTTAGATGTCGTTAAAAACTGGTCTGATCGACTTGGGGTAGCGGTTAACCCAACCAAGTGTCAAACTATTATACTAGGGAGCCCCTACAGTATGAGAAAATTGAATGGCTTAACCGTGCCACCTGTAATCTTCGACAATTCAGTCATCCCGTTTAGCTCCAATGTTAAGAATCTTGGTCTGCATGTCGACAATTGTCTTGACTGGCGAAAGCAGGTAACGACTGTAAGTCAAAAAGTCACCGGAACGTTGCGGTCGCTCTATCGATTGAAAAATCTTCTTCCATCACACATAAAGGCAATGCTTGTACAGTCCCTAATATTTCCCATGATTGACTATGGTGATGTGTGTTACTATGACCTGAATGCAGATTTCCTCAATAAACTTGACCGCCTTCTCAATAACTGCATTCGATTCGTTTTCAATCTGCGTAAGTATGACCATGTATCCGCGCACCGACTGCTTTTAAAATGGTTACCCATTCGTCAACGCAGAGTTAAGGGCTCTGTCTATGTTGTTCTCTATTCTCGACAAACCCACTTCTCCTTCTTACCTGACTTCCAAAATTAAAGACTTATGCTCTGCTCATAGTAAAAATCTTCGTTCCACCAACAATCGTCTGCTACGATGTCCTTCACACCGTTCTGGCTTCATTCATTCTTCTTTCTTTGTCCAGGCGGTCTTTCTTTGGAATGCGCTCCCTCTGAACATCAGGACGGCACCCAGCCGGTTATCATTTAAAGTGAAGGCACGTGAACATATTCGTCAGAAGTTGGCCGAAACATCTCAACGGTGAGTTGCTGGAGTGGTTTTCTTCGCTACCGGTCGTTATTTCTCCTGACAAAGTTTATTTTGGTATATTATGTATGTATGTATCTATCTATGTATTTGTATTTATTTATGCTTGTATTTTATAGTTATTTCCGAGCTATCTATCCCGTACGTTGCACCTGCCATGTTTTGTCTCTGCATCACCCTAAGGTTGACTGGTAGAAAATGCCTCAGGCATTAAGTCCGCCTTTGTACAGTGTATTTTTTTACTTGTGCATAAAGTTTTAATAAATAAATAAGTCTGGTAAGTTTGACGATGGCTTTACAAGGGAAATATTTCAGGATTTCTCCAGTAATAAGGTCATATCCTGGAGATTTTTTCAGGTTACTCGTAATGTTCTGAATTTCCTTTGAAACTTCTTTCGGGGTCACAAGTTTAATTCTTAGATCTTGCAGAATATTGGCAAACTGTAGGTTGTCTACAGAGTTGTCATTGGCTGAAAGGTTTCTTTTAAATGATTTGCAAATCTTAGAGCTTTTTACTCATTACTTATGGTCCATTTTCCGTTACCATTTCTGATAGGGGGAATTTGTGTTATCGGCCTTTTGAGTGACTTTGTCGCTTTCCAAAGAGAGTATTGTGTAGTATGGTCGCTGGTTAACTGACGTAGGTTAGTATTGAAAGCTTCATCTTCAAAGGCTTGTATATTTCTCTTTAATCTTTTTGTAAGATTATTTAATAAAGTTTTATTTGGCGGGAATCTAGTTTGCTGCCATTTTTTTCTTTGATTCTTTTTTTCAGATAATAAGTCTATTATCTCCTTTGGATATGTATTTCCTCTAAATTTTTTAATAATCTGTGGTGTGTTGTTCAATGCGTCATTGTTGGATATTATTGCTAAACTTGTTTACTTCAGAATCGAGCTGACCTTTGCTTCTTATTGAAGTTTTTAGGTCGATAATATTTTGTAGGTCTAAGCGAAAACTTTCCCAGTCTGTAAACTTGTTAACTAATGTCAAATTGTTTTCTCTGAGTAATATTTTGTGACTTAATCGTAATAATATCGGAGAGTGATCGAAGAAAGGAATAACAATAAGAAATAATACACAAAAATAACTAACAAAACAGGAAAAACTAACAAAAAACAATCAATTAATATTGGCACAAAAAAAGAAAAAAAAAGAAACTCATCTTTCGTCCATCATCTCACAGAATCTCGAACATGCACGAGATTCGTCTATCCATCTTGCGGCAAACAAATCACACTCCTGTGTCAATGCCAGTCTGTAGAGCATTCAGCATTGCGAGCGCGCGAACCAAGGGCGAGTTAGAATGCGAAACTATGCGCGCTGACGGAACGGCCAACAATCCGTGACGTCTTGGTCTAAGTAGGTATTTGGGTACAGGAGAAACAAAAAGTCTCATAAGCTGAGCTACTAGTTCCAGGCAATCAGACTCCCTAGGACACAACAAGCGAACATGAGTAAAAAGTAATTACGCCTAACTTCAAGAGAGTTAAATGTCAGCATTCCAAGCAAACATTTTGTAGGGTGGATGGATAATACCCGAACAGTTTCCTATTGCCACATAATTATTCCGGCATCCCTAGAAACAGTACAGCAAATGAGTAGTTGTACAATTATTTCTCAACTTTAAAACAGACAGTACCTGCTACAGTACCCACTCGTACTACAGTTTCAAGCACGTCTCAAGTTATTAGTATTACTATGAAGACTGATTATCTCTACTTACTCGGAGCTCATGTGGCGTTACTGAGCGAAATGGATCGGTTACTAAGCCGAGACGTAATGGAGTGGCCAGGCGGTCTCCACCACCGACCGACTGTTTTAATAGTCACGCCATCTTGCGTCATTGTCATTGAAGGGCTGAAGAATTTTCATTGTGTTTGAAAATTGGAATGGAATTTATCGAGATAAATCAAGGAATTTCCAGCTGTAGGTATTCATTTTTGAAATATTGCCTTATGTATAGTTTAACATTTCGCTTTTGTTTTTTGTGCTGTGTCATGGATAAAACATGCTCAATCATCTCCATGATATAATAATATCTCCATCGTATAATTTTATAAATTAATATCTAAATTGCGATTAGTTGAATAAGAACACCCAATACCTATCAGGGCACTTGACATGACATTTTGAACTCAGAACACCTGAATGTCATCACTTAAGTTGTTTTATTCACAACAGGGTCGTGTACTTAAGTTTTAACTTAGTCATTAGCTGTGCGTACATTGTGCAAATAAATAAATAAAATAAAATATTACATTATGTACCAAATTACAAATCGTTAATTTACATTTAGTTAACAATAAATAGGATTACTGTCTGTTAATCCATTTCAGAAGAACACTATACATCTTGTTTAGGTACTGAACTTATTTGCACAAATTGAAGTGGTCGAGAGATGAATTGCTTATTAAGCCGTCTTCACCACGACGCGGGGTACGATCGGCCCCGCGGCCTGCCTATTGGATGGGGTGCACAGCTACCGCACCAAAGACTGATTGATTGGGCCCCGTGAGTGATGGCGGGATAGCTATGGATAGTGTCTTCTTTATGGGGTGATGTAATTAAGTGTTTTGTGATTAATTTAAAACGTAAAGGTTATTTTGGTGATTGTGAATAATGATGGAACAAGTTGTGTTATATATAATAAGAGTATATGGGACTGCGTTTTTGTAGGTTAAAATATGATCTTGATGGTGATCTCCTGCCAGGGTTGCGGGTTTACCCGAAAGGGATACCGTGGCACTGGCACACAGGCAACTGAAAGAACACGGGTGGGTTTTAGTCAGTAAAAGTCTGACACGCCCTGCCGCTCAGCCCAGGGCGGAAGAAATTGTTTGATAATGTCCCACCCAAAAATAAAAGTCAGTCATGTCGTATTGTAATTTTTTTTTATATTAATAAGTATACCTATGTTGTCGCTATTTAGCTAGAGCACAGCCGTCCCGTTTTATGACACTTTCAGATAGGAGTGGTCCGCGATAGCTCAAGATAGAAGAATTAACTAGTCAAATAAACCAAAGGTGAAATACCTGAAACCATACCTCAGCCATAATTCCAACATCTATTGCTCCACAAACGCAGATGTTACCGAATCAAACTAATAAAGAAAGAAAAGAAAGAAAGAAAGAAAAATGCGTTTATTGGCATTACAGCAAAAAAAATACACCGAAATAAAAATAATCGTCGTAAATAATCGTCGTATCGCCGTGAATCGAAGCCAACAAGGATTTATTATTACTTGCACACTCATTTGTTATTCAAAATGTCATTAGGATAATTCTAAGGGCCGCAGAAAAACAAAACGGGGTATCGACCCTCAGTAGGTAAGTACAGAAGGTACGCTTTGAGCAAATGTACAAGCAATGCACGCTCAACCATAAGTCAACAGTAACACGAAAACTGACCTTAGTGTTACGAAATAAAGGTGCTGCCAAAGTCGAACTGTTACCATGGCTGTGCCGTTGGCTATACCACGTTGATTAGCCATTTTCTATTCACCAAAGAATCATTCAATCTTTCTCACTTTTTATAATGATAAAAGGCTGATGACGGGGTCCATGCTCTACTACCCTCAAGTACCTACGACCGACCGGGACACACTGCATCGCGCAATCAGCCTAACTGTCAACCTTGCTGACTCGTTAAAGTTACCAACACGACTTGAAATATTCTCGTAAGTATTAAGCTCGGTCCGACATGAGTGTCACCCGGTGTCAACTCATGCTAAGTGCAGTGTTCGACTGACTAATATAACAACAGCCAACCAATTTGCAAATGAGGTTGACAATCTGACAGCTAGTTTTTGCGTTGAATTATGATTCAGAAGCAGGATGTAAGAGTGTAAAACAGACCTTCTTTATATTTTCCGTGATACTATGCTAATGATTGGCCGGTTGCTCCAAGGGTTGGCACGGCCGACAGCTTGAACGAGGAAACTGACGGCGGCTGGCCGGCTCGGCTCGAGCGAATTGAATAAATAATTCATGAACAGCGGCTAAGATTCCCCGCCGCTAGGGTTCCCATAATGCCCGAGGATTTAACTTCTTTATTTGAAAAGCTTTTGCACCCCAGACTTTTAAAATGAGATTTAAACTGAGAAGTTGAAAGGTATATTGTGATTTGCTGTGGTTATCGTGGGCACGATTAAAGAGATTTTATTTTACAAATATGGGCACAGTACAAAGTCATATAGAGAATAGGGTCAGCCATATTTTACTAGTAGGCATGCAAAAGTGTAAAATAATAAGCTAATCCACTAAACTAATCTACTCAACTTTAACAAACAGGACAAAAAAAAAAAACATGCGCAGTAGTCTTTGGGGACTGCCGATAGAAGTGAAAACAGTTTATATATAGCTCATGGCAAGCGTTCGGTGAAGATGACGCGAGTTCCATGATTTTTATTCACCCAAAAAGTACTCAATGCGCCTAATGAAGTTTTCACGTCAAAAACAACACAAAACCAAACATAATTCTTATAGAATAGAATAGAATGCTCAGAATGTAGATAATTACAATAAGGTGGTTACAATAATATTAAAGAATCCTTGTATATTCTACCATTTTGGCATGCAAACATTGATACAGTTCACCACACCTACACATAACTAAAATTTATCACCTAGAAGATCAGATACGGAGTAGTAAATTTCTTTTTGAAAGTTGTTACTGGTTCCTCTTTTATGAAATTAGGAATGTGGTTAAAAATAGTCGGTGCCATATATAAAACATCTCTTCCCGTGGGGGTCGTAAAAGGCGACTAAGGGACTTACTAGAGAATGGGCAGCAGCGTTATCTATGCATTTTAACACCATACTGCGATCGCCAACCCGCCTGCCAAGCGTGGCGATTATGGTCTGTATTTTATATTGTTTATAGTATGGCATGCAACTGTTGGTAGTTTTTAGATTAAACATTGGTCGTATGCATTTTTTTTACCCTTAAAAGCCGTTTCTTTTTCAGTTGAGTTACACAAAAATATTCTTTATCGTGGGTGGGATTCTGCTATACCATAGTTAGCAGTAAGGAGTGCATCCGTGTATATTAGTGACGATAATGTATGTAAAGCGTAGGCGGATGTACTAATTTTCTTACGTAAAATATTAATGTGTGATTTCCAGTCAAGATGTTCATCTAATTTTGTAGTTTCAACTTCTTCTGCAATAACCTTATTGTAGTTTACATTAAGTATTATGCTAGAAATCCGTTGCCTGAAATGTATAATTTTGTTTTACCCAAGTTTGTATTAAATTGTTTTCGTCTAACCAGTTTAACATTAATTTTATAGACATATTAACGTCATTCTCATAGATCTCTACACATTTACAAGGTATTTTCACGATACTATCATCCGCAAACAGTGTTGCTGGTTGTTCAATGCATTTAGTAAATGTACAATATAAAAGGACCCAGTACGATCCCCTGTAGTACTCCAAATTTAACTTCACGCTCTGACGATCGAAGTATCTCTTCTTTCCTTCTTTACTCTATTAACTTGCTTAATTTCAGTTATTTGTATTAAAACTTTGAAGGGAAAACTTTTTTAGGCACGTCGAGCACTTTTTAGGTGAACAAAAATCATGGAACTCGCGTCATCGTCACTAAACGCTTTCCATGAGCTATATGTATACTGTTTTCACTTCTATCGGCAGTCCCCAAAGACTACCCGCATGTCATGCCATCAATTATTTAGATTAAGAACATTGCCTCTAATACCATAGGTCTCCCGATCTTCTATTATGGAGATCAGGAGATAACAATAGCATGGAAATTACATGAATACAGAATATTTTTACTGCAGCGCCAGTCCTTCAATCAATTTTAAAAGAGGAACAGTTCGGTTTCAGAAAAAATAAATCAACAACTCTTGCATGTTTTTCTCTTGTGAAAATGATTACCTCTAGTCTGAATGGGAAAAAACCAATATCATCGACATTTCTCGATATGGCAAAAGCGTTTGACTTCGTAGATCACAAACTGCTTCTCTACAAACTGAATCGTTATGTTATTAGGGGAAACGCGTTACAGTGGATAGAAACTTATCTAAATAATCGCCAACAAAGCGTAGAGATATCTAGGCTAACATTATCAGAAAAAAAAAATATAGATCCGCCTATCGTCAAAACTCCTGTGGTGTTCCCCAGGGCAGTATAGTAGGACCCTTTTTGTTTTTGCTATATGTCAATGATTTGCCCAACGTAACCCCACATTCATGCATTCTGTACGCCGACGATACAACCCTTAGTATTGAACTCACTGATAACAATATCACCAAATACGAAAAAGAGATTAATGACACGTTAAAAAAAATAATAGATTGGCTAAAAGACAACAATTTACATGTCAATATTAGTAAAACCAAACTTATACAGTTCAAAGCTTACAATAGCAAACGTCACCATTTACAAATTAGATATGAAAATAACGCTATAGAAGTGTTGAAAGTGCTACTTTTTTGGGGATAACATTAGATAAATATTGCAACTGGAAAGTACATATTGACAAATTATGCACTAAACTGCAAAGATTTGTATTTGTTTTATACAGGGTAACTCGCGTAGCTGGCATCAATGCAGCACTTTATGCTTATCATGGTTACGTAGCATCAATTCTCCGCTACGGCATTATAATATGGAGCCACTCTGTTGATACTATTAAAGTATTACAAGCCCAAAAATAATGTATTCGCTCAATAACTAAAGCCCAACCATTACAAAGCTGTGTCCCAATTTTTAAAAAACTGAAAATATTACCACTCCCATCGAACTCTGTATCTTTGTACATAAAAACATGGCATTATTTCAAGTACATAATGATGTTGTAATAAGAAAAAGTCGAAATATCCACAAATTATGTGTAGCCCAACAAAGAATCAAACTATTTTCCAATAATGTTTACTGTATGGCAATTAGTATTTATAATAAATTACCTAATGTTTTTAAAAGTCTTAACTTCACTGTATTTAAAACGAAATTATTTAACTTCCTATTGCATAAGTGTTACTACTCAACAAATGAGTTTTTAAATGAAAAATTCGATTCAAAATTTAAATTAGACGATGACTCGTCTCTGTGCTCTTATTAATTGAATGGTTTTTCATTTCTATGACATTGTATTTTATAATAATTTTCCACATTGTATCTAATAATTCTTGACATTATAATTAATAATCCTTGACATTGTATTTGACAGTAGTTAACGTTTTCTTTGACCTTGCCATTGTATGGTTTAATTTCGACATACTGTTCTAATTTACTCCTAATTTTAATTCTTTGAAATATTTGTACGCTGGAAACAGCAGAATATTATGGACATTATATTACGTGTAACACCTGTTTATCAACAATATTCTAACAAATAAATAATTACTTACTTACTTACTTACTTACTCACTTTGCTTTCCATTTTTGTTTGTTAATAACTAACAATACTACGAGCACCAATCCGTTTGATACACTTAATTTTAGCAATAAATGACGGCTTATTGTGACGTAGCTGCAAAACCTTTTAGCGTATTGTTCAAAATATAAAACAAAACAATCGACATCAAAGAACAAATCTCACAAAGACCGATATAAATAAATAGTTTGTTACATCTGTACAGAGTATTAGGTGAGTCCTTGTCTAAAGGATTTGAGCCTAATCCCATCTGCCGGGATTAGGGACAGAATGTGGAACATCAACAACTGTGTGAAGAACAAATATATTGTTCTGTTGCGCACAAGATTGGGGAAATCGGGGGAAAAGGATTGCTAACTTAGAAACAGTTTGAGTAACATCGGGATTTGTTCAACTTGGAGTAATGTTAAGTAATTTCAGAGAGGAAATTAACTTCCTTCTAAGTTATTTGTTTGCAAATAATAGGAATTACGACGGCCTCGTTTGGCGTTAGAGATAACTGTACCAAAGAACTTGTAGTATATTTAAAATAATGTTATGTTCTTCTTTATTTGTTCATAGCTGTACAGAAGTTTCCATTTAGGCAAAAATCATGTAAAGCATGGCCGTTAGGAAATAATTACCACTACGCTCCAATGGCGAAGCAATTAATCTTGAAGATACCATGGTAAAAGAGTTGGTCTTCGAATCTTTGCTGGAAAACTGTAAATAATAGTACCAAAATCAAGAATAATTCAATTAACTCAGTATACTGCCCATGTTTCTCGGCCCACGCAATCTTAGCCTCGTGCGAGAGACTCATTTCCTGACCGAGTCCTCTCGGGTAATCTATCTTCGTTTACATTGTAATATTTTTATTTATTTAGGTTTACAGAGGGCTTAGCACGAACATTAAAGACGTAGGCGTCTACGGTAAATAAGTCCAAAGGATAAATGGAATAGCTGTATAAAAGAGAGAATTTTAATCGTAACGGAAAATGAATAAAACTTTGAAAACGAATTACTTTACTAAGATTAATATGATATTTTATTTATTATCTCGTCCCACCACGGCAGCAGAACTAAAAGGGAGTAACGTGAACATCAAGTCTACTTCGGCAACAAAAAATCAGTGGGAACCACAAAGAAACATTATTTGAGGTATGTAAGTATAGCCTTTTCCCTTATTTAATCCTGTACAACACGGGAGAGAAATTACAGTGTGTAATAAAACCAACATAGAACCGACATTCAAAAAGAATTACGGAAATAACTAAACTAACTGTGATGTTAATTAATTAATAAACCCAAAAAACTCATCACAATGAAAGCTTCTAAATAAATATTGCACAGACATGATACCTCTTTCCACCTACCAGAAAAACATAAGCGAACAAGAGAAGCACTGAAGAAAACCCACCACGTATCCAATTTGGAAATTACGGGAACTCTAGTCTAAATAACTAAGCAAACTTGATGAGAGGCTTGCGTTGTACGAGCAGTCGAGTACCAGGGCAGCAGCACTGCGACAGAGCAATGAGGACAGATGCGGTTGTGTAATGAGTGGCTTCCTTCGCTTATTACTTACTATACAGAATGGCAGGGAAATTAAGGTCGCTGCGTGTCACACCGGAGCAAACTTTACCGTAATTTTTCTAATTTACACAAGAAAATAATTTAAGTACTAACTTAATAGGCTATCCTACGATTCGACAAATATCAGAGCTCAAAACCCCTAGATATTATACTTAGAAAAATCCAGGTTTTTCCATAAATATCAAAATGATCGTCTTATTCAGAACACCTTAAGGTTCATACCTTGAGGTGTTTTCAATAACGGAGGCGGTCGGCGGCGGCGATCTCTCGCGTCCGGCCCTGGTTCAGGCCATGGTCCGGAGCGAGAGTGCATGGTAGGCCGTCACCTCCTTCTGCGAATTAGTAATGCTTGCGAAGGAGGAGGCGGAACGCGTGAGGGAGAGGCAAGGTTTGCGCCCTCGCGCCCCTAGTCGCCGCAGGAGACGCCCCGGGCTTCGGGAGTCGCAAGCCGATTTCCGGCCACCGTAGGCGCGGGCTTGCGGACGGTGAGCGATGGGTAGCTATATCAAATAACTTCTCCCGCTCCGCCCAGAGCGATAGAAGTTATTTGATAATTTCCCAACCAAAAAAAAAAAGGTGTTCTCAATAAGACGATCAATTTATTTGAAAAAACTACGAACATTGAGGAAAGTAATACTATTTCGTGTGACGACACGGTGTGTAGGGACGTCAATGTGTGTTCGTTAATAATAATAATTGGTCTCGTTAATTTTCATTTTTAAAGACCCTGTGCAAATGGCTTTCTGTGTAGTTGAGTTTAAATAGTCTTTTTACAAGAACATATAATGATTCCTTAATTTGCAAACATTCTACTTTACAGCGAGGACAAAAGTCTTTATAAGTTTGTTAGTATATTGCCTTGATAACCAAGCTTCATTTTGTAAAAAATTGTCACTTGTTTACTTGCAACGTTTATTACGTTAGGTATTCGTATGAAAAACAATTATCACATCTTTGGACTGACTTTTTTTTTGTGTATGGCATCTCGTAGTTGGCCTTGAGAGGCCGCGACTACTTAACCAAGCTTTCCTGTGTCTGCCTTAAGTTTGAGCGTAAAGCCTCCAGCCAGGGCGTAAATATATATTATAAACTAAAGGACTGCGTACTAAGGGCACCCCCTTCGGGGTACGGACCTCGGCTTAGGGCGTCGTTGGGGATCACAAATTGGGGACGGGCTGGATCAAAGTTTAGATCATGATTGTTATCACGGGTTACTATGAATGCTACGGCGCACTCAGCCTCAGCGCGGGCAGCTGGCGATTCGACGTGCAAGGGACGGGAGGGACAATTTAGTCGGGGACTTCGCGTGGTACCTCGGCGGCAAGGACGGAATGACGGTTTGTGTAATTTGTGCACTGTACTGGTGGCCCTATTGCTTTCCTGAAGGAGGGTAATGGGGTTATCTGGGTCTGAGCGAGTATGCCTTGGTCAGCGAGTCTGACTAAGAGTGGAAGGCCTATAACTAGCGGCCTGCACAACCAGAGGGTTGCGATGACTATCCGCGAAATCGAAGAAACGCTTCGTAATGCGCTTCATGAACTGCTTGATGGTGGGCATTTTGAGATCTAAGTGGAGGGTTTCGTCCCGAACGAACCAAGAAGCGCCTGTAATTATACGGAAAAATCGGTTTTGTTTTGGATTGACCGTGGACACTAGGTTATACGAGTATAGTGGCTCTTCACCTATTTAAAGTAAATAATAAGAAATAAACAACAGTTAAAAAAACCGGCCAAGTGCTTGTCGGACCTCACCCAATGAAGGGTTACCGGAGTTGGGATTAATTTATCCCAGGAACAAACTTAACATTGTAGCTGAAAAACATGTTACCTCATATATTCCAACTGCAAATGTAAGTTTGTACGCACATTATTGGGAGATTCACCATATTATTTGAATAGACTTCAAACAGGTTTTTTGTAATTGTATAAGTATAGCACTACTTTCTGTATGTTTTTCAAAATGTTAGGGTCCATATACATCTATTTTCATAAATAATTTAAATATATTTATTTTAAAATTGTAAAAAAAATATACTTGAGACCCTCACTGTAAGCCCTTTCATTTGATTTGTCACACGGTACAGTGTGCAAAACTTTATTTTTTATTTTTCTTATTCGTCTCCCAAAACTGACCCCCATATTCAATATTCATTTATTTACGTAACACGTCCGTATTTGGGTCACAGAAATTGATATGTGTACCAAATTTCAACTTAATCGGTACATTAGATTCGGAGCAAATTGCCTGTGACAGACTGATAGACATACCGACAGATAGTCAGATAGCCACACGAGTGATCCTATAAGGGTTTCGTTTTTTTCATTCGGACATACGGAACCATAAAAAATATTCAGAAATTAGAGAAAAGAAGTACAATAGCACTGACTTGTCTAAGTTTCGCTCACAGAGATAGTTCTGTAGAGAGGCCCTCGGAGTTGTACAAGCCCTTAGAGATCTACGTATATCTAACCTATTTACTGGTCAAAGACTGGTTTCATAGATATGGACTTTCCAACGGATTGAAACGTGAAGAAAAGGAGAGTTTTTCTGACCTTCCGACCCGTTGTTTATAATCAATGGCGTTCATTTCTTTTAGTTCATTTATTATCGACGATCTATGATAGAAACTGATGAAGCTTCTGGGTACCCAATTTGTTGTAGGGGAGCAGATATACAAATAATACAACATAATTCTTAGAAGCAGACTAAGAATTAGAAGAAATAATTAAAACAATTAGAAGAAGAATTTTCTGAAGAATATCACCAATAAAGTCACTTAATATATATACCCTTCTAAGGCATTCCCTTCTGGCGTTTCCACCCACATCTGCCTTGTACATTACATTACATTTTGTTAAGAATATTATCTTTCAGAAAATAATATTTCTATTAGAACTCTAGAGCAATGCCGTCAAGTCTAGTCTTCACAAACAAGGCATACAAAGACAATGTCACAGTGATAAGACGTCACCTTAACTCTGTAGGGTCGGTAATTGAGTTGAACTAGGGTTCCCCAGTAATTTTGATAACCGTTTGGTTAGCGGTCAGTCCACGATAATCGCTGTAATAACCGTGCCTTGGTGGGGGTAGGTCGCGAGCTTCACACTAAGGCAGGACATGCATGTGGCGATTATCTTTCGAACACTCGAGATAATCGCAGTGCATATAATTACAGTCCTCTTACATTTTGGCTTGCTTTCTCTGCAATGTATGTTAATGTAATAAATCTGTTCTCCTCCGATTCGCCCGATCTTTAAAAGAGGTAAAGTGCCTTTATTATTTATAACTCAAGAAGTAGAAAGACATCGCTATTGCCCAGTGGTTGTGTGATGGTTGTGGAACCAAAGATCTACATGATTATTATTTTTCAGTCGCATCTAAGATGGGAAGTATACCCGAACAATGATATTTCTTTAATATTAATTAAACACAAAAAATCCAACAAATCGCCTTGTCCACAGCAAGCTTTAGAAAGGAAATTAGTTTAATGAACACACCGGGGGTTAACGACGGTAAACACACATTTGGTCTATCGTACAACGTATGTACGTGTACCTGCGTAATGGCGCCGTCAACTCATCATAGTAATGCGCTGATGGCCTGTAATGTTTGCAGAACAGGTTTATAGTGTTGTGCTTAGTCAAATAGGCTGAAGTTATGAAGCAAGAGTTATATTGTTATGGGTATGGCCTACTGATGGATTTAAAATATATTAAGATAGATATTATGTCAAAAGACTTAACATTCGCTTATAATGTATGAATTAATGAAATGCACCTACCCCAGCGTGGTTGCAACAGACTCGATTGCTCGAATGAACCCAGAGATTCACCCTAGCCGCTGAAGGCTCATGTTTCATGGGACTACAGAGACCATTGTATATCAAAGAGTAGACCGGGGGGCGCGATAATGGTAGGGAAGACGTGCCCTTGGGATATGGAAGGATTATGAAAGCCTACCGGATATGCATCCTTTTAACATTCGCTTTTGATATAAGTTAATTATTATCTACCTTTGCTCACAATCAAAAGTATTTTTTTCCAGCCGTGCCGAATCTATAACTGTTTTATAAAGAAAACAAGGGGCAATTAAGTCCAGTCTGTGTCCACAAATGTATAATTCCAACAAGCTTTCATCGAGAAGTTATAAGTTTTAAACTGAATCTCTTATTTTAGTGTCCGCTTAAACACCAAACACAACTCAGCTTAATCAATCTAGACCTGATTATCACACACTGCTTTAATTACAGCACTTAGGGCCTCTAGCAAGTTAACCACGTTACCAGAGCAACCACGAGTCAAAGGGTAATCGCGTTAACCGGTCACGCAAGCTCGTCCGGCGTCCGTCCGGCTGCCGTCCGGTCGGAAAAATCAAATTAATTTATTGAATATAATGCTGCATTTTTGATGCATGCATTTTTAAATGTTATTTTAATTTTAGTAACAGAGTGAACTTTATTTCGTTGATGAATATTGATCGAATTGAAAGTGTCAATGAATAACCATTTGTGAAAGGTTTGTTTCCAAGCAAAATGAACTGGGAAAGTGTTTCTAGTATTCTATGCAAAAATGTCATACATAAAAATATTATACATAAATTATTATTATGAAACTTTTAAAATTTTCGACGTATTTTTAAGGTTATATTCAGTTTAGTTTTATTCATACTTTGACGTTAATTTGATGTTCAAAAGTACCTTGTGCCTTGTTTGTGCCTTTAATATGCCTATTCGAAATAAATAATTTGACTTTAACATATATTATATTATAAGGTTATAGAGATTTTAACATACCAACTCTTAATGGTGGTTCATAGTATTCGTCTCATATTAAAGTTAATTTGTGTTGTCTGCTTACTAACAATGTGTGCTTACTAACAAATATTTTGTGTTGTCCTTACAGGCTACTCAAACGGATCCAAAATTAAGTAAAAGGCAATACAACCGGTCAACTTCAGCGAATACAGTTTGTTTCCTTAAACCTTGACATTGTTTCCTTCAACCTTGACATTGGCACAATCATCGGTAAAACGATGGAGCCATTACTTCAAAATTGGAATTGGAATTGGAAAGAGATTTATTTCTCAATAAGAAATTACTTAAGAACATTTTTAAAACTTAACTTACTGACTTAGTATAATAATCTATGCGATTACTACGATGCATCAACGTTTTGCATTATTTATTTCATCATTACAATACTTGTCCCTATCAGTTCTAGATTAATCCGTTTCTTTCTTTCTCAATATAACATTGTATCCGTGACGTAATAATTGAACTCGTGACGTATTATATTGTTACGATACAATTTATCTAGCTCTGGAACATGCTAGGATATTTCAGTAGCTGCTCCGTAATTTACTACTGATACTTAACTAGTAGTTTTACGGGCTGACAGTGATGTAGCAGAAGTTTTATTAACTTTTTGGCCTCATTTGTTACCGTGATGCATGGTAACTGCACTAACTGAGCAATTGTTTAGATATATATTGCTAGGAAATCAATTGCTCAATGAGTTGTGAAATTCAAGCCAGGTTTTTCGATTTCCTTGTGTGTTTCTATAAATAAGGAGATAAAGTTGGCTCAGCCATATTTTCATCTGCCGGGAGGACACGGCGCGGCATACGCTGGCAGAGTGTGCCGCATGGGAGAAGCCACGCCGTGCCCTCATCTTAGGAGTAGGCAGTGACCTGTCGCTGCCGGCCGTGGTCGAGTCGATGGACGGCAGTGAGGAGTCCTGGGACGCGGTGGTGTCCTTCTGCGAAACAGTCGTGTCGCAGAAGGAGGCTGCGGAAAGGGAGCGGGAGATCTCGTCCGCTCACCCAGCCCGCAACAGGCGCACTGGGCGTCGGCGGAGGGTTGACAACGCCCTCTTCCAGCCCCCCTAAATGGGTCCAGGGACGGTGGACTCCTTTTGGGAGGGGGAAACACCCCCCCCCCCCCCCGACTTAAGGTGACCCGCAGTAGTAGGGGATTGCGGAAGTAATAATAGATCACAAGATCCCCGGTGCAAGTGTGGGAGGGGAACACTGGGGTGGGTTTTAGTCAGTAAGAGTCTGACAGACCCCTCCGCCCGCCCCATTACGGAGGACATCCACATTTTCATGATCATATTGGATGCTTGGCCAAGTTTTGGGAAAAATGTTATGTCAGTGCCTCGCAAAACTACCATAAACACATCAGTTTACCAGCTTAAATATGTTAGAAGCAAATAATATAAGAAAATGGTGTGTGAATTATGCTATTACATAAGACATAAACAAAACTGCTGACTGTAACGTAACAATAGTGAAAGGTGGGCAGGTACTACCACGCTTCTGTTTAGCCGCTTGGGGATCACAAGCACGGTGTTACGTTTATGTTATTTGAGTAAGTGAAGTTAAATAAAAGCTTTAACAAAGCAGTTAAAAAACGAGCTACGCGCACGAAGGACTGCGAACAAAAGGTGCACAAAATCTGCCTCACAAAAACATAGTAATTTATGGCGAAAACTGTGCCAAAATTCACCCTCGGCAGTGGTTTCAAATTAGCATACATGTAAATGGAAATGTATGAAAGTTTACCCAGGTGGTACGTATGCGTACGGCTGACTAATTTACTACGATTTGATTACAAGTAATTTAGTGGAGTCATTTAGGACTTCGTGGCTAAATGACAGCATCCGCACGGCTCGGTCGATGGTTAAGCTAGCTGCGTTTGCCGCGGTCGATTAGTGGATGGGTGACCATCCATTACATATCGAGACCCCTCCGTGCCTCGGGAAGTACGTTGGTCGAAGCCGTTGGTCCCAGTGGTAGAATAAAATAGAATAGAATACTCTTTATTATGTACACCTTTATGACTACGTGTAAGGGAGGCATCCCTTACTGAATGACATTTTTTTTACTCGTATATCCCATAATGTGGGAATATTGAGGGTCAGTTATACAGAGGGCCATTTTTCGATTCATAGATCCGTTTGCGTAAGCTTTAAAGTGCAAAATTTGTGTGCCCCCTACCAGCCCCTGCCAGCTAAATGGTGGTTTTTGCTTAAGTGAAAAAAATCATAGCAGTAGTTTAAATAACGAAATTAAAAGGGAAACTATCACAGCTAAGTAGGCTTTACAAGTTCACGAGTAATAGTTGACCAACTTACATGTGTAGTTGGAGAATTGACCGTGAAGCATATTGATGTATGAGACAACATGTTTTTCATTTACGATGTTAAGTTTGTTTTTGGTATAAATTCATCCTAATTTCGGAACCCTTCATTGTGCGTGGTCCGACACGCACTTGGCCAGTTTTTTAGTCATATTTTTAGTAAAAAATGCAGGCTTATTTTATTATTAATCTGTCTAGGCACCACATTCTTGTCATAAAAAACAAATAATTATCAACTTTTACTAATCATGTAACTTGTTTTTAATTTTTTAGTTCACTTTTTGATATGTCAGGCGTGTTTTTTAATTATTTTTTTTGGGTTATTGAATACTACCGTCATATTTTTTTTTCTTTTGTTATTAGTGTACAAATTCATATTGAATACTACTGTTATATATTTTTGTTATGTATTTACTAAGCAAATTCTAGACGATGATAATATACGTAGTCAAATTTTCATGAAAACAACAAATTATTACCGTTTTTTTCATGAACCATGGCTCCCCATTTATATTTTTTTTAATGTTCACTAGCCTATATTACCCGGAATAGTTAAACGCTTCTAACAATACCACATACATTAAAATCGGTTAAGCCGTTTAGAAGTTATGGTGGAATAAAGAAACTCACAAACATACATACATACATGAACCCTGAAAACATCACACTCCTTTTTTTGGGCAGTTGGGTTAAAAAATAATAGGCTAGCATTTTTGTAATCTTCCACAATATCGAACACACTGGCTATTGTTTAACAGCCGCGAGCTTTTCTGGCAGACTACAGCCTTGTCCTAGAATGTAATAATAATAATTATTATATATAATTATATTTTCTTAAAATATATTGGTTTTTTTATATTACGTCTACATTATTTAATAACTACAGGTCATGTTATTATAGTCATTAAGACTTCTAAAACTAATTGGAGTATAAAAACAACGTTTAGATATTTATTTACCTTCTACGGCATCGATGTTGTAACTGACGCAATCGACCCTTACTGGATAAAAAAACAAGTGCGAGTTGAACTCGCGTGGTGAGGGTTTCGTACGATGATTATGTTATCTTAAATGTTTTTATCCTAATAAAAAAATTAACACTGTTGTTGAAAAACACGTTCTCCTATACATTCCAATTGCAAATGTAAGTTTGTACGCACAATATTGAGAGATTTACTATGTTATTCTAAGACCATCAACTTCATATAGGTTTTCTTGTATAAAAAATGTTTATTTTAATAACTTAAAAATTCGTAAGTACGTGTGTAATTAATTAGGGGGACCGGGGTCTTAGCAACTGCTAAAGTATTAACTTATCAAATATTTTGCTAAATGCAGTAAGATAGAAATAGGCCAACGTCATTTTTATTACCTAATTTAAATATTGGTATGACTACTAATTTTCATGAGGTAGGAAAAGTTTCTAACTCAACAGATTTATTAAAAGTAACAGCTAGTTACCTATATTCCCAGTCGCCCCCGCGGGGATTGCCACCGGAGGCAAATGGGAATAATTCCCAGTCGCCACCGGCGGTGACTGGGAAGTCATTGCCCCCACTTCAGTTTCGCTGTACATTGCTTTCTTCATCCTAGAGAATAAAAGGATGAGGCAACTTATCTTAAACCTGCCTCTAATCTCAAAAAAAAATACAAAGTGCATTGAAATATTTTTTTATTCTGATTTCGATATGAGTAAACTTGTTAAAATTTTTGAACTGGTATTTTGTATCACAGATAAACAGACTCTTAAAGACAGGTATTAAATTAGGAAAGTAATACATACCTAGTAATAATTTCTTAATAAATACGTATTATAAACAAGGCTGTAAATATTCATATTCATAGATATCAGACTTTTTTAATTTTAACAAGTTTATTCATATCGAAATCAAAATAAAAAAAATATTTCAATGCACTTTGTCTTTTTTTAGAGATTAGAGGCAGGTTTAGGATAAGTTGCCTCATCCTTTTATTCTCTATGATGGAGAAAGCAATGTACAGCGAAACTGAAATGGGGGCAATGACTTCACAGTCACCGCCGATGGTGACTCGGAATTTGTATTCCCATTTGCCTCCGGTGGCAATCCCCGTGGGGGCGACTGGGAATATAGGGCTACTTATGGGGCTACGATGTTTATTATATTATTATTATTTAATAGTTTCATGGAGATGTTCTAGTAATGACCACTGTTTTTAGACCTAAGTGTGTTAAAAACATTAACTACATCACGAGGTGCTAAATAAGCGACTATAAGACTTTTAAAAGAGTTCCGATTTTTCATTAGGACGTACGGAACCTTAAAAACAGCATTAATAGCTCAGGCAAAATTAATCCGGCCATTCGTTACGCGTGTCTACGTCACATTGTCCATCAGTCTTTTCAGTGAACCGCTATGGGTTGTAAATATCTCAAAAGTTCGTTCAGGGCTAAGGGCCATAATGGGTCCAGGGACGGTGGACTCGGGGATGTCCGCCGCCCCCTATCGGAGTCCCGGCGGAGGTGAGGTTGGAAGCGAGACAAAACACTGGATATGTTCATGTAATAATATTATTGTTGTGATGCCTGCGGATTATTTTTTATGATAATTAATAATATTTATTCTTATAATGGGTTGTATTGGTTATATTCTAAGTACTGTTTATTTTATTTTATTTTGCTACCTATTTACTTATGTACTACTCATCAAACCTTACTTGGGTTCCGTAAGTATTTTTCGGGTGACCACTAAAAATCAGTGCTGTGCTGTGGGTCCCCCATAGCACAGCATCATGCTGAGGGCAAGCCTTCTTGTCACAGTCATGACGTGCAGCTTCCGACTATTTGTTTGTTTTGTGATCGTGATTATAATATGTACTTAGATCTGTTTTGTGTAATATTTACCTTCCAGTTTATTACATATTGTGTTTTCCAATATTGTACTTGCACGTTTTTCTGTGACAAATAAAATTATTTTTCTTTCTTTCTATCACACTGGACCCGATGTGGCGGCACGTAGTGTTCCACGCGCGCCCCTTTGTGACGTCACGGGGGGGGGGGGGTTAAACACCTCACCCAGACTTGCACAGACTTGCACCGGCACTAGCCGGGGATTGCGGAAGTAATAAGAGATCCTAAGATCCCCGGTGCAAGGGTGGGAGGGGAACACTGGGGTAGTTTTTAGTCAATAAGAGTCTTACAGAATCCTTCCCCGGCCCCAGGGCGGAGGACATCCATGAGGATTTTCCACCCCGTGAACAAAAAAAAAAAAAAAGTGCTAAGGGCCATATCTCGCGTCCAACAAAATGTATGGTTGGCTGCATAACCAAGCAGACGCCAGGTGCGCCACCCACCATATAGCTGTATTATACATTTAGTTGGCAGCGCGACCTGGCGACGTTGCCGGGGCGTCCCGGTGAGGCATGGTCCTATGTCATATCAATAAAAACATATCATCATCATCATCACTCTCCCCCCCTCATCCCAATTCATTAGCGCTCGGCGCAACTTGTCCCTTTCTCCCACACTTCTCTATTATATAGTCGTCATCTCGGTAGTCACTGCATTTCTAGTCATATCATCTTTCACACAGTCCATCCATCGTTTCTTTGCTCTTCTCCTACTCGTATGGCCGTTTTGCGAGGATGAGACGCATATTTTCACCAACTTGTTCTTTTTGGTGTTTGTGTTGTTTTTTTGCGTCATGTTTACCGCAAATAAACGTATTTTCTAAAAAATTTCTTCTATTGCCATCCACATCCATACTCAAAACTTTCCTCACGACATTTCCCTCATTCCTCCGCATCACATGCCCACACCATGACAACCGATTTCCGCATAACTTTTCAGTTACCGGTGTCACTATCAGACTTCCTCTTATACGTAGTATACTCATTTCCTATTAATTCGTTACTCGAGATCGTTTATTAAATAACGTACTTAAAACCAGTATCCATAATACAATAAGTGTGACTCATCTTAAACATGGAAATGTAAGTGCAATGTTAAAACGAAACTCATTCAACTAGTTCTCAGCAGTTGTACACATGAACAAAAGAGAATTCTCACTAATTTTAATAAAAACGGGCCGGAGTTCGCGCAAACACCGTAAAACAAAGATTATGTAAATTAGTCCCGACCCAAACTAGCGCCAACTTCTAAAAACTTATAGTTTATTCAGCTTCTTGTTATTTCAAATTATGCCAAAAATAACACGTTAAGGAGAATACGGTTCGGATTTAATCCATTCAAAATATTAAGGCGCCACATTTGTCTTGCCCAACTTATTTATACTCAGCTCAATGTGTCTATAAGTTGTCATCTCGGTAGTCATCCCCTTTCTCGCCATATCATCTTCCACGTAGTCCATCGATCATTTCTTTGGTCTTATTCACTTTTTTAACTATATGGATAAAAAATATTTATAAAATAAAATAATGACCTACCTGTGTAGATAGTCTAATGTCTACCGATGTGTAACGATGGATCTGAAAAGAAACAAAAAGTCTATTATTAAACTTAATAAGTAGTATGTTTTCAAAGTACTGGAATATTATTATAACAGAAAAGGTAATATCAACGTTTATTCAAGTTTTGAATACTGTATGTAGTTCACGAACGTAGCGTTTCAGATAATTATTTTGTATATGTTCTGTTCTTTTATGAAATAGTGATACGAAACAAAATATTCTATACAAAAAAGATGTAAAAGATTGAAATAATATAAAACTTCACGTTAATGTCGTCAGTAGAATATTTTTACCCCAAATGCTGGAAGTGTTCGGTAACGGGAAACGTAATTAACTTTATAGCTATTTTCGCGGTAATTGTGAAAATGTTAACTTGCTGAATTTTGGCTCCGTTCCCGAATACCAGGAAGCTGCCAACTGAGCGATGTGCTTGTTCTTTTGGATCCCTTTACATTGAAAACTGTAATTCCATAATTACTCCTGAATGAAGAGTAGTCAAGTCTGCTGAAAATCTCATGTATATATTATATATTAAAAACCAACTGTATGCCGTGTTACGGATTTTTATGGACTGTTTTTGCTTAGTACCTACTCCATAAACAGTAAGTACATCAAAATTCTTAACGACACATTTCATCTACCAGCGGCGTATGGTTAAAGTTGTAAGAGCAAATTTTATTAAGAGTCCGTTCAACCTATTCGGAACAACTAAGATCCTGGTTTAAAACTATCCCTACAAAAATTAATTAGGATCCAGCTCTTTTCAAAAAAGCCATCCTTATAAACGTACGTGTTTCTAAGTCCATGGTGAGACACAACTACCTGTCGCCACTCCTCATACTTCACAAGGTTTCAATCGTGTAACCGTAGTCGAGTGTGTTTCATTAGTATTCTCAAGGTTAGAACGCCTCTCAAGCACAATGAGAGCCTGCCGTCACTCTGCTAACGACCTCCCATTATTTTAGACACATTGCCGTACCCGCAGCCATATCCCTTCATCATTCACGCAATAACCAACCTTATGACAACGTTATAAGGAACATAAAGAACTAAATTATGACTCCAGACGCATCGCTATACAGGCACACATAATGTATCAACACCGCCACGGAATTTTCAACCTTACGTTCGTCAGATAAGGATCATAAAAGAGTAAATTACACTTGCAATTATCTCACTAACGTATTATATTACTACTTTCACGCAATTTTCAACCTTATACGTGAGGTATAAAGGTTATAAAAGTGTGAATGAGGGTAGCAATTATAAAATGTAGCTTTTATACGGGTAGTGTTTCCAGTACGTGATCTCCATTCAGGAACTATTTGAACGAAACGATGAGTATAGAGACAATATTTATTTTTATTTATATAATGTTATTATGGTTTCATTTGTGGTATTCTTTTGTCTTATGAAATACAATCAGCAGGCAGCAATGATTGAAACCATAATTGTTTTTTAATTTATTAAAATGTTGGGAGGTATTTAATTATTATGTTCATCAAGATAAATATGTTTACTAAACTCTGACTGTGAATCGTCTAGATTCAGATAGGTACCTATGTTTTTAGGTATTTGCAGGCCCAGACCTTAAAATCTAAATTAAGTGTTATTTTCAATTAGAATCGTCATCGCCCCGTAATCTGGTCGTGTTTCAAGCACACGCCAATGACTTGATGAGTGACGTCCCTGAAGCGAACCATTTGACTCAAAGTTACGACAATACTTACCGACAGGTAAAGATATACTGGTTTCCTGGTTCTTGTTCGTGGCCGTAGCGCTGGTAGTTTGAACTGCATACAAAAGGATAGAAAATCGTCTTAAACCTAACAAATTATAACTCAAATACGAATTTCTAGTCTTTTAGAAATTGGAAGAGTACCACTATTGTTACACCAGAACGCATCAGGTCTATTTGTGGAGAAGCAGATTTGGCAACTCAATTCATCCATATGATATAGTACAAATGTATTGAATGACGTTTAAAGATTTTGTTTGAGCTAGTTCACACAAATTCCGTAGATCAGCCTTGTCTTGAAAAAAAAAACTCTAACCCTACAAAATGGCCGATACATTCGAACCAAAAAAGCTGCAGCATCGCACTCCGATATACTGCTCAATCCAAATCAATTCCACTCACCCATTAAAATGGTTTCCAACTGCACAAAGTCACAAAAAAACTGGGGAAATAGTGGACAAGTGGTACTTAGGGTGTGAAGCGTGTCGACTCAGTGAGACACGGTGGCGCCGTGCCAGCGACACCGAGTTGCCTAATTGATGCTAGAGGCTCTCGGCTTTTAGCGCGAACTACGTGTAATTGGTTTCTGCCGGTGACAGTGCGATAGACGGCGAGGTCTCGTCACCTACCAGTAGCCACTAGCCACTGTAGCCACTGTGTAGCCAGGTGGCCCACCTTTTTAACCGACTTTCAAAAAGGTGGAGGTTCTCAATTCGGCTGTATGTTTTTTTTTTATTTTTTTTTTTTGTATGTTTGTTACCCGATTACTCCGACAATTATGAACCGATTTTGAAAATTCTTTTTTTGTTTGAAAGGGTATACTCCCGAGGTAGTCTCATTGCCACCAAATCAGAATCTGATGAGAGGATCCCATGGAAATCGAGGGAAACCCTCAAATTTTATATGGAAACTTATAACGATTTGGGTATTTTTTATAGTAACTCGTGCATTTGCTCTCGGAAAGCACCATTTGGTAAAGTGGAACTGATGATGGAGACCACAGATGGCCACCGGAACAATATAATAATGAGTAACTATTTAACGGGTTGCGATTAAGCAATTTATGCTCGTCACTATGCATAATGGTGAGTGGCAGTTCTCTTGGTTCTTCCCAGGAGAACTCCTCAACAGTCAACGTTCCAGCATCGGGAAAAGCAATATTTTGTAAAAGGTGATGAGCAGTTTACATTAGGCTATTGTAACTTAGATAAATTCAAAACTGACCCACTAAAAAGTGAAAAATAAAAAACTTTTTACAAAAAAATAATAACCTACTACCAATGAAGATTGATTTATAAAAATAAAACAAAAGAGCGAAACATTTAGGTGTTAAAAAACTCGCCCTCAATCGTATTCTATTTCCACAAATCATAAAAAACTTTTAAAAAAAAAATAATAACCGACTACCAAAAACAACACTACAAAGTGAAAAATAACTTTAATTTCGGAAGTCGGTGTCTTTGGATCTGTATTTGAGTTTTTTGCCACCGACTTCCGAAATTAAAGTTATTTTTCACTTTGCAGTGTTGTTTTTGGTAGTCGGTTATTATTTTTTTTTTAAAAGTTTTTTATGATTTGTGGAAATAGAATACGATTGAGGGCGAGTTTTTTAACACCTAAATGTTTCGCTCTTTTGTTTTATTTTTATAAATCAATCTTCATTGGTTAGTGACTTCATCTGCTATCGCCTGCTAAATTAGAGCACTCCACCATAAACATGGTACTTATTATCATAACGTGGGTGGGTGAGGATAAAGTAATGGGCATATTTATCTTATAATGAATGTCAAAAATATAGCGGAAAACACATGGACTGCTGAACGAATAATCATCAAAAGGTGAATCTGTATCCGTTGACGAAAATGGTCATCTGTACCATAATTATTAGCGTGCTTGGTGGAGTGATTGGTGATAGCCTTAGGTGATAACAATGTGTTGACATTGCCACAAGAGCCATTACTTTAGGCATCAAATATTTGAGTATACACAAAAAAATAACTATAAAATTAATAACAAAGTATTGTTTTTACAGATTGTGGGAAAATTTTGAAAATGTCGTAATTATAGGAATCTATAAATTAGTTACGGTCATTTAAAAATTCCGGGTATTTGGCTATGAGATATTTCTTTTAATGTATTTTAAACAGAGCAGTAACTGTAGGCATTTGTCTAATAGGTTTTTGGATTTTATTATAGCTGATTGGTGTGGGTGTACTATAGGTACACCTCCGCCTAACCCTTCGGGGATTACAGGCGTGATGTTATGTGATGCGGTTGGTGCTAAACAAAAAATACTTTTACGCATCAATGCTGTGGTTGACCTTGGGTACGCATAGTTTATTATTATCCCGTCGATTAGGAATAGAGATGTCTGATAGTTTCTTATGTAGGTTAGGATTGGTTTGTACAAAATTAGCTATTTCATAAATAAATAAGAGAAGCAGATTTAAAATGTTATATTTAACAATGTTATCTTTTTGTGACTTGCAAATAATTCCTATTTTGGGGTCCTAGGGATACTATATAGCCAAGTAACTGCGACCAACTTGGATGCTAAACTAACCCATTTGGTCGGGTGCCTTAGCTTTGTAACTTACGGCCAAAAAAATAAAAAGAGGCTCATTTATTTTAAAAAGTGTGCATCATTAGAAACCCAATAAGTTTGAAGAAGTTCAGTTAAATATTTACCATTACTTTTTCCTTTTGACAACATTAACACTAAAGCTGAAAAGAGAAAAAACTACCCGCAGTTACTAAAAAAACATTTATTAAAAAAATACTCAATTTAATCTTTTGTCAACGCACATCATTGGTTTCTGATCAGCCAATCACAACAGTTTACATTTGATTGACATTATCGAAGGTTTTCAGCTCTCCAGGATCCAAAAGTGTCCACAAATAGTTTACTGGCTCACTCTACAAGGAAAAATGCACACGGGTTTCATGGGATATCAACCGAATTGTACGGTTACTTGAAACGTACATTAATTCAAAGTTTCACACAATGGAAGAAAATTTTCGGTGAAAATTAACGGTTCACATTTTACTACTTTTTCATACGATTCTTACAGTGTCGGTTTATTGTTTGTTAGTCGTCTTGTAGTTGTATTTCGGGACAATGACAGACGAACGATCAAAGAACACACAAATGGTTGCCGACAGAACAATGATAGAAATATGACTCGACGAATGTTACTACCTGTCGCCTCTGAACTAAAAGCTGCCTGCTTTTAGTTATTATGAGTTAGGCGTCGGCTGGGTGTCTTGAATACAATACTTTGTGTTTATAGCTCGATTTATTTTACTATACTATACTATTGTAGCTTAACTCTAAATTTATCTTTGTTCTTCACGGAACACCTTTCATGAAACGTGAGAAAACCTTATAAAGTAGAACTTTTAATAATTTACTGAATATTTTATTTAAATATTCTAGAAATATGTGATCCTAGCTAGGTGTACATATAAAATATTCTATTTTATTTGTAAATTTTGACGTTATGTGCCTATTTGAATTAAATAATTTGACTTTGTCTTTGACTTAGAACTCAAACTCAAAACATTTATTTCAATTAAACCTATTACAGGCACTTTTGAATTGTCAAAGAGTCGCTCAGTTAGTCAGAAAGTTGAAGCTATTTGCCCATTCCAAAACGTAGATCTCTATGGAGAAGAACAGGCAAGAAACTCCAAGGACTCTTTTAAATCAAGATATTACAAAATCCTGGGTACATTATTCTTGTTGCTTCTATATTATGTGAGAACAATGTAAAAAATTCAATTGCTTATTTTAAAAAAAACAATAGATGCCATTATTTCGAAAAAGATAGGCATGGTACAATACAATAATCCTAAAGTTTTAGTCTCGCTCCCTATTACATGGAACTTTAACAAAACTGGCGAAATGTGGGTCTACCACTACACACTTCTGCTGAACCCACCGGGGAATAAGAGGCGCGTTGTTATGTTCCAAAAGCATAAAATTACTTGTGCACTATTAATAGTTTCCCTTACTATATGAACGTCATCTTCTTCTTCTTAATATATAAAAGAAGAAACTGACTGACTGATTAACTGACATATCAATGCACAGCCCAAACCGCTGGGTCTCCTTAAAGGGGTGAAACGGGGGATGGAAGTTTATATGAAAGTCCGTCAGTTTTGAAGTTAGGATCTTCAAATTTTGTGTTAGGCTGACGATTAAAAATTAATTTACACGTGTCTCAGCGTTTTTGATAATTCCACCCTCGAAGGGTTAAAAAGGGGGATGAGTTTGTGTATGGAAAGTCCTTAATTTTCGAAGTAAAAATCACTAAATTTCTTATCTAGAACTATGTTTGGAAGCTAACGCAACGGTGTTGTTAGAATTTTAAACCTTAAGGGGTGAAAGATTAAATTTCTTTATTTTTTTAATTCTGTACCTCAAAAAATGGAACCCTTACACTTCGTTGTCCGTCTGTATGTCCGTCTGTCTGTCAGTCGGTCAAGACCCTTTTTCTCAGGAACGCATAGAGGTATCAAGTTAAACTTAATATCAAATACGTAGGTCAACGGTACCTTGGAGCTCTAAAAAATCAAACTTATTCAGTCAACGCAATAAAAAAATACGGCGATTTATGCGACATATTTTGATACTCGCAAATAAATTAAAACCTATACCCCCTTATTACAAAACAAGGTTTATCTTCAGACCCAGGTTTAAAACATGGAGCCATTATTGAATTTCGAACTTTATTCCGACTATGGTAAAGTTCCTAAACACAAAACTGACAAGTTAGTACCGAATTAAGTTTTCAGTTTTGTATAAAGAACAGTATTTCAATCACTGTTACGTTCTTATTACAAAAACTGGCTCCATGGTTTAAGCCATGTCAAAATATAAATCTTGTTTTGTAATAAGGCGGATAGGGTACTTCCCGTTGACCTAGAATTATGAAATTTGACATGAAGCAGGATCTCATAGCACACGTAAAGAAAAAAGTTCAAAAATTGTTTATTTGTAGTTTTATCACATAAAAAAACTGCGATTACAAACTTCCATTTTCAGTTGTAAAATTGACTGTGGCGTGTATCGATGTATAGAAGAACATGTTTTTTAACTACAACATTAAGTTTGATTTTGGGATAAATTCGTTTCAACTACGGAACCCTTCATTGTGCGTGGTCCGACATGCACTTGGCCGGTTTTTTAACCGACTTCACAAAAAGGAGGAGGTTCTCAAGTCGTCTGTATTTTTTTTTTTTTTTTATTGTTTGTTACCTCAGAACTCCGTCGTTTATGAACCGATTTGGAAAATTATTTTTTTTAAGTTAAAATCACTACTTATGGTTGGAAACTTTTTTTTTTGTTGTGTCACATGTCCTCCGCCCTGGGGCGGGCGGAGGGGTCTGTCAGACTCTTACTGACTAAAAACCACCCCAGTGTTCCCCTCCCACACTTGCACCGGGGATCCTGGGATCTATTATTACTTCCGCAATCCCCGGCTAGTGCCGGCCCGCCTCTGCGGGCCACCTCAAGTGTGAGGGGGGGGGGGGTGAGGTGTCTGTTCCTTTTTACCCTGTACTATTAAACACTTTTAACGCACATATAAATAAATACATACAATAAACGTTGCGTATTGCAACTCTGTGAAATCAATAAAATATATATGTATGCAAGTGTGTTAATAAAGGA